>CM076578.1:69144198-69845977 GCA_034641835.2 Pinus albicaulis
TCTTTCCGTCTATTGCATGAGTTATTGGACAAACACCTCTACTTGTATTACTATCAGTCACACAAACGTATCTTTTTCAACATTTCTCTGCCCTGCAACAACAATCAAATTCCATTAAAACACAATTCAAAGGGGAATTCAGTGAAGGGCGATAGAATATTTCAAATAAAATAAAATAAAAATTTCAATAGCATGTCAGACATCAATCAAATTTGAAATTGATTTTTTAGAGAAGACGTAATTGCAAGAAAACACCCCATCAAGATTGCAGTACTGAGTCAATACATGAGGAGTTTAAATTTTACATCTGCGAACAAAATTGAGATTGTGTGAATGTAATTTGTAGAATCATTGGATAAATTCATTGTACATATCCATTTTTGCAGCATAAGAGTTTGAATTGAAATCAAATACTCTGACTGAACTCATGAATTTGATGCATGTTGCAGTTGTTGAACCTTCCACCAGTAATTCATTTCGCTGCCAGAGAAAAAGAGCATTTCCAGAAAACACAACTATATTTGACACGTTATTTTAAAATGTGCATTCTGAGCAAATCAAATTGAATTTGAAAAATCCACGACATGGGTTTCTTCGAGAATGAGGGTAACTTGGTAACCCAGAAATCATTTTCTAGATTTTGTAACCGTTAGAGATAATTTTGCGGTTCTCCAGAGCCCTATTTTGTTGTCTGCGGGAGGAAAAAAAACGATTTTTTGCATAGTGAAAAGTTTGAGAACGACACTCTGCGCTGATTTCACCCATGATCCGGTTTTCTAGATCTTAAAAAAGAAGAATTTTAATCTAAATCAAAGTCTGATGTGGCATTCAATCCACATTCTACATGATTTTGATAAATCAAATTGTCAAATTCGATTTCTTTCACCCTCTGCATAGTTTCTTGATCTTGACTCGCCACTTTGCATTACATACTGTCATCTTGAATTACGATTGCCATTTTACTTGCCAAATAATTTATCTCACACAAATATCGACATGTCCCAAGCTCAAAGTCCTTTGGTTGATGAAGAGAAGCCCTTCACTAATTATGTTATCACTGTTGTAACACAAAATCTTCTTTTGAGAAACTTCTTGCAGGACATTCCATTAAAAAAAAAAAAAGTGCTAAATTTTTAGAGAGGCTAACTTAATGAACAGATATTAGATGGACATGAGGAAGTTCAAGTAAAATCAAATATTTAATTTATATTTTGTTGTGCAACTTTGTTGAGTGAATACATTTATGATGGCTCAAGTTGCCAGTTGCATTTAGTTTGTTATAACGTTTTCATACATTTGTGAAGGGAAACATGTTCTATGAAGACTCAAATATTATTATTCACCAGTGATGGCTTTTTGTTCATAAAAAAAAATATAAAAAATTAAATAAAAATAAAAAAATAAAAAAATAAAAAATAAAAATAAAAATGCATCAATAAAATAAGTAGGGTATTGTTCGTTTTCCTTGAGGAGATACTGGTTGATTTAAATTTCAAGACTGATTATTTGCATAAGCTTGGCTACTTAGCTTTCTTTTCAGGATTTTAGCTACGGAATGGTGCACATTCTGCAGCTAAACATCAATTTTGCAGCTGAAAAACTTCATTGTTTCACCCAAATTTTAAACTAGCCTAAATTTCTCATCCAACATCGGATTTTGACGATTCAAGTGTCGTTATAAATATTTTGACGAGACCTACATAATGAGAAAACTATCTTCAAAGTTTGAAAGAGTAAAGACTAAAGAAATTTTTGAAAAGACACAACAGGTAACTTGAGGCACTAATTTCGAAACAAGTATAAATTCTTTTGGTTTTTCTTCGTAAACTTGTTTTATTAGTACCGATTCTCAGTTTTTTGTGTAAATATCATAACCAGAGAGACTTATCACCTCTCTCTTTTGATAATATTACAATCCATTGCAGAAGAAGTACTAGTTTTATTTTGCAGGTTCCAGGAGGAAGGACAAATGACTACAAGCGAATAGTGTCTCTCTCAGAGACTACATTTCTTTTACAAGAAGATGGTCAGCAACAAAGAAAGAAATATCAATGCATGAGCACATGCTAATGCAAATAAGATCCAACACTTGAAAGCCTTTCAGATGTTAGTATCTCCATTGCATCCATGCTTCCTCATCTCATTTTCCCTCACTGCTTGTTTGATTTTCCCTAGTCATTCTATTTTCTATCCATGCTTTTACAAACCTAGCAATAAAACCATTTAGCTCCTATACAAAGGTGATTCATTTCATTTCCATTTTCATTCTATCAAATAAACCTTGATCCATTGCAAAAATTTTCATTCATAGTCCTTCAAAAATTATTCTTTCATGCTCGCGTTAGATGATGGAGGATTCCTTAAGGCCTCCCTTCTAACAAGTCTTGGCCTATCGACATCAGCACATTATCTAGGTCCAAGACTAGAGTCCTTAATAGTACTTTGAGGCTTGTATGCATTAATGACAAGTTCTCTCGCTGAAAATCTTGGGAATACATCAATGTCCCTTGATCGTCAGATCTTGCAAGTGGCTCGACATCAGCTCATTTACTCGCACTTTGCAAGATGTACTTAGGCACCTTGGCATTCATTGACATTAATGGTGAGTTTTCCTCGCAATGGTTAACGACATTCATCAATGGTCGGTAACCAATGACCTCTCTTCATGGTCGGTAATCCACATTTACGGTAAGTGAAGGTATGTGGTTTTCTAATTTTTAGTCATGTAATTCATTAGAATGCTAAAATTGTAACTTTGGAAAAATTCCTCAGTCCCTTTTTCATATTGTCATATCTTTAGTTGGGGGGAAGGGACATCATTTCATATCCACATGTCATACACTATCACACATTTTCATTTCATTTCCAGCCGCATATACTTCCCAACCAACTATTGTTGCGACATGATCCAAAAGATTATATGCCTTGCAAATGATCAATTCATTGATGAAATATTTGATTCTAAATGTTTTCATGAACTTTGATGCAACAAAGAAAATAAAGCATTGTTACACAAGAACCATTGCCAAAAAAAATCGGTTGTCACACAAGAACCAACTATAAAAAATAAATGTTGCAATCAAATGTATTATACTTTGCCAAAAGAAAATATTATAAAGCAAAGTTTGGAACGATTCAATATGAGTCAAAACTCATAAAATATCAACTTATGAACAAATGAATCATTGCAATAGTTGCATGAGGACATGCAACAACTTTAGTTGGGGGGTATGTTGATTCTCAAAAGTGTTTTCCATATTCATACATATTTCCATTATGTCATAACCATTCAGCTCTTATTTCATAGCCATCTGACCTAAAACCTTACATCAAGTAACCATTTTCATAAATGTATGGATTAGGATCCTTGTCTTCCAAAGTTATTTATTTTATGTATTTAAAGTGAATTTATGATTACAAACTAGAAAATTAACATAGTTTCATATATCTATATATGTGTTATGAGTTTTGTGACATGTGTAGGTCAAAAGGAAGCTTCTAAAAGACCTTTATGTGGCATTCCAAAACCAAATTCGAATTTGAGAGGAGAATATGATGGGATCATGAGGACATGTGTCTCATTTCATTTTTGTATTGAAACTCTAAGAAGATATGTGTCTCATTTCTTATTTGTATTGAAACTCTAAAAAGACATGTGTCTTATCCTTTCCTATTTTGATTGTAACTCCAGAGATAGAGGGAGAGATTTATGGACTCTCATTAATGAGAAACTTCTCATATTTTTGTATAAATAGGGGAAGTTTTTTCCTATCAAGGATAGTGAAAAAATAGGAGAAGAAGAGAAAAAGATTAGAGAGTGTTTTGTAACAAATCTTAAGATAGAATGGGATGTAGATTTGTGAGTTTATCAATAAAGAAATTTAGTTATTTGATGATGTTTTGATCACATCTTCAAGGAGCTAAGGATTACACCAAATTGGTAGCAGAGGGCCCCTATTATTCGAGGAGGTTTTACATGTTTTCTAGATAAGTCATTTTCAATTCTGTTTTGTCATATTTTCTTACTGAGATTTCTTTCTGAAATCATAGCTTTTAGAATTATTTTTCGTGTCATTTGCTTAGATAAAAGATCCTCATGATATTGCAGTTAGTCTCTTTCTCAAGCTTTTCCAATACATCTCTATTAAATGAATGAGATTCAATTGTGATATTCTAAGTTATTAGCATTTCATTTTCTGTTATTTAGTTAAAAAGAATATCATCATTATACTGCAGTTAGTCTCTTTCAAAAGCTTTTCCAATAAACCTCTAATTCACGAATGAGACTAAGTTGTAATATTGTGAGTTATTGATTGTTTTGCTTCATAGAAGATCCTTATCACATTATGATTGATATTTTTCACAATCTTTTCCAACAAATCTCTAATTAAATGAATCAGATTAAGTTGTAGTGTTTTGAGTTACTTTTTAGTTCATGAATGTTCATTTAGAAGCTGTAATATCCATGGATTATGATTCTTTGTTTTCATCATTTTCTAATTAGGAACATAACTTGCAAATAAAATCTATTTTAATTCATTTATTAACATTTCATTTTCTTCCTTTTGACATAGATCTAACTTCATCTTTTTAGCATAGAGTAACATACTAAGAATCAAAGATAAAAACCCCAAAACATCAATTAAAACACTAAAAACAACGAAGTAAGAAAAATGGATACTTAGACACATATAATGCATCACACTTCATCAGTTTACTAGCCCTGGTCGATAATTTATGTTAGCAATTTAGGACACTAAATTGACTAAACATTTTGGCGCCATTGCTGGAGAAGTGTAACTAGGTAGCCTTATTTCTTACATCTAAAAAAATTAATAATTTCTCGAGTATGCTCTCCTCCTGCACTTTGTGTGATCTGGGGGATCAGAAAAAGAATTTTATGTAATAAATAAATAAATAAATAAATCAATCAATAAATTTTTTTGTTCAATAAAATATATGTGTATATCTTTGAAAATATAATATATATCATTTTATTAACAAATCATTTAAAATAAAAAATAAAAAATAAAAAAATAAAACTTATAATCATTTTCTTTATTAATGAATTTTAATAAAGAAAATTTAAAAAAAATCAATAAATTATTTTGTTTAGTAAAATATATATGTATATTTTTAAATTTTGAAAATATAACATATGTAGTTTTATTAACAAAAAAAAAAAAAAAACATAATAAAAACAAACCAAACATTAAAAAAAAAAAAAAAAATGAAAAACAAAGTCATGCTGCCGAATGTTTTTATAAAAAAATAATAATAATAAATTAATACACGTTTCACTTAATAAAATAAAAATACATCATTTGAAAAACGCTGAAATGCACTCTTGATGAAAACACAAATTTAGATACTTCCAAGCCAATTTCAATTTCAAAATTTGATAGCAAGTCTGAAAGGTTATTCAGTTTACAATTGTAGCATTTGTTTTAGACTCTCAATCTCAGTTTGCAGCTGTAGCATTTGTTTCAAACTCTCAATTTACTTCAGGGAGCAATCATTCATCAATTTCTGAGTCAAAATTCAGCCACGTGATCCATTCTTCTAGGTTGAGATTATCGAATTGGAGAAAGAATATCTGGAAATTTTACCACAACATACATCATCCCTCTTCTCTCATTCCTTCTTTTGAGATAGTAAATAGTTGGAGCATGGTGAAGAACGAATTTCCCAGGAGAACCTTCGTTTCAATTTTTTTTAGACAATCAGATCTTCAAGCCGTGAATTCTTTGAACCCAAACCAATTAGTCTTGACTTTCTTTCCGTCTACTGCATGAGTTATTGGACAAACACCTCTACTCGTATAACTTTCAGTCACGCAAACGTATCTATTTCAACATTTCTCGGCCCTGCAACAACAATCAAATTCCATTAAAACACAATTCAAAGGGGAATTCAGTGAAGGGCGATAGAATATTTAAAATAAAATAAAATAAAAATTTCAATAGCATGACAAACAACAATCAAATTTGAAATTGATTTTTTAGAGAAGACGTAATTGCAAGAAAACACCACATCAAGATTGTAGTACTGAGTCAACACATGAGGAGTTTAAATTTTACATCTGCGAACAAAATTGAGATTGTGTGAATGTAATTTGTAGAATCGTTGGACAAATTCGTTGTACAGATCCATTTTTGCAGCATAAGAGTTTTAATTGAAATAAAATACTCTGACGGAACTCATGAATTTGATGCATGTGACAGTCGTTGAACCTTCCACCAGTAAGTCATTTCGTTGCCAGAGCAGAAGAGCATTTCCAGAAAATGCAACTATATTTGACACGTGATTTTAAAACGCGAATTCTGAGCAAATCAAATTGAATTTGAAAAATCCATGACATGGGTTTTTTCAGGAACGGGGATAATTTGGTAACTCAAAAATCATTTTCTAGATTTTGTAACCGTTGGAGAGAATTTTTCGGTTATCCAGAGCCTTATTTTGTTGTCCGTGGGAGGAAAAAAAATGGTTTTTGCACAGTGAAAAGTTTGAGAACGGCACTCTGCGTTGATTTCACCTATGATCCGGTTTTCTAGATCTCGAGAAAGAATAATTTTAATCTAAATCAAAGTCTGATGCGACATTCAATCCACATTCTACATTATTTTTATAAATCAAACTGTCAAATTCGATTTCTTTCACCCTCTGCACAGTTTGTTGATCTCGACTCGCCACTTTGCATTACATACTGTCATCTTGAATTACGATTGCCATTTTACTTGCCAAATAATTTATCTCAAACAAATATTGACATGTCCCAAGCTCAGCGCCCTTTGATTGATGAAGAGAAGCCCTTCACTAATTATGTTATCTTTGTTGTAACACAAAATCTTCTTTTGAGAAATTTCTTGCAGGACATTCCATTTAAAAAAGAAAAGAAAAGTGCTAAATGTTTGGAGAGGCTAACTTGATGAACATATATTAGATTGACGTGAGGAATTTCAAGTAGAATCAAATATTTAATTTATATTTTGTTGTGCAACATTGTTGTGTGAATAAATTTATGATGGCTCAAGTTGTTCGATGCATTTAGTTTGTTACGACGTTTTCATTTATTTGTGAAGGGGAACATGTTCTATGAAGACTCAAATATTAGTATTCACCAGTGATGGCTTTTTGTTCATAAAAATATATATATATATATATAAATAAATAAAAATAAAAAAATAAAAAAATAAAAAATAAAAATAAAAATGCATCAATAAAATAAGTAGGGTATTGTTCGTTTTCCTTCAGGAGATACTGGTTGATTTAAATGTCAAGACTAATTATTTGCATAATTTTGGCTACTTAATTTTCTTTTAAGGATTTTAGTTATGGAACGGTGCACATTCTGCAGCTAAACATCAATTTTGCAGCTGAAAAACTTCATTGTTTCACCCAAATTTTAAACTAGCCTAAATTTTTCATCCAACATCGGATTTTGATGATTCAAGCGTCGTTAGAAAGATTTCGACGAGATCTAGATAACGATAAAACTATCATCAAAGTTTGAAAGAGTAAAGACTAAAGAAATTGTTGAAAAGACACAACAAGTAACTTGAGGCACTAATTTCGAAACATGTATAAATTCTTTTGGTTTTTCTTCGTAAAATTGTTTTATTAGTACCAATTCTCAGTTTTTTTGTGTAAATATCATAACCAGAGAGATTGATCACCTCTTCCTTTTAATAATCGTACATTCCATTGCAGAAAAAGTACTAGTTTTATTTTGCAGGTTCCAGGAGGAAGGACAAATGACTACAAGCGAATAGTGTCTCCCTGAGAGACTACATTTCTTTTACAAGAAGATGATCAACAACAAAGAAATAAATATCAATGCATGAGCACATGCTAATGCAAATCAGATCCAACACTTGAAAGCCTTTCAGATGTCAGTATCTCCATTGCATCCATGCTTCCTAAGTCAATAAAACATTCACCTCATTTCCCTTTACATTCGCCATTGCATTTCTACTTAGTCATTCAATAAAATCCTCATCTCATTTTCCCTCACTGCTCGTTTTATTTTCCCTAGTCATTATATTTTCCATCCATGCTTTAACAAACCTAGCAATAAAACCATTCAGCTCCTCTACAAAGCTGATTCATTTCATTTCCATTTTCATTCTGTCAAATAAACCTTGATCCACTGCAAAAATTTTCATCCATAGTCCTTCAAAAATTATTCTTTCATGCTCGCGTTAGATGATGGAGGATTTCTTAAGGCCTCCCTTCTAAAAATTCTTGGTCTATCGACATCAGCACATTATCTAGGTCCAAGACTAGAGTCCTTAACAGTACCTTGAGGCTTGTATGTATTAATGACAAGTTCTCTCGCTGAAAATCTTGAGAATACATCAATGTCCCTTGATCGTCAAATCTTGCAAGTGGCTCGAAATTAGCTCACTTATTTGCACTTTGCAAGATGTACTTAGGTACCTTGGCATTCATTGACATTAATTGTGAGTTTGCCTAGCATTGGTTAATGACATTCATCAATGGTCGGTAATCCAATGACTTCTCTTCATGCTCGACATCAACACATTTATTCGCATGACTAGAATTGTACCATCGAATTTTGTAACAATTGAAGACTACATCATTTCAACAATTTGCAGCAGAAATTTTTTGTATCAGCAACAATAAAGATTCCAATCTTGCCATCAGCACAAAGAGAACAAAGAAGCAGATCAAATTCATTTGTTTACATAGTTCACGATCCAACAACATCAACACCCACACTCTTCAATATACGCAACTCATCCACATTTAAGGTAAGTGAAGGTATGTGGTTTTCTAATTTTTAGTCATGTAATTCATTAGAATGCTAAAATTGTAACTTTGGAAAAATTAATCACTCCCTTTTTCACATTGCCATATCTTTAGTTGGGGGGAAGGGACATCATTTCATATCCACATGTCGTACAATATCACACATTTTCATTTCATTTCCACCCGCATATACTTCCCAACCAACTATTGTTGCAACATGATCCAAAAGATTATATGCCTTGCAAATGATCAATTCATTGATGAAATATTTGATTCTAAATGTTTTCATAAAATTTGATGCAACAAAGAAAATAAAGCATTGTTACACAAAAACCATTGCCCAAAAAAACCGGTTGTCACACAAGAACCAACCATAAAAAAAATGTTGCAATCAAATGTATTATAGTTTTCCAAAGGAAAATATTATAAAGCAAAGTTTGAAACGATTCAATATGAGTCAAAACTCATAAAAGATCAACTCATGAACAAATGAATCATTGCAATAGTTGCATGAGGACATGCAACAACTTTAGTTGGGGGGTATGTTGATTCTCAAAAGTGTTTTCCATATTCATACATATTTCCATTATGTCATAACCATTCAGCTCTTATTTCATAGCCATCTGACCTAAAACCTTACATCAAGTAACCGTTTTCATAAATATATGGGTTAGGATCTTTGTCTTCCAAAGTTATTTATTTTATGTATTTAAAGTGAATTTATGATTAAAAACTAGAAAATTATCATAGTTTCATATATTTATATATGTGTTATGAGTTTTGTGACATGTGTAGATCAAAAAGAGACTTCTAGAAGACCCTTATGTGGCACTCTAAGGCCAAATTCGAATTTGGTTGGAGAAAATCATGGGATCATGAGAACATGTGTCTCATTTCCTTGTTGTATTGAAACTCTAAAAGGATATGTGTCTCATTTCTCATTTAAAGCTGGAAACCCCCAAAAAGACATGTGTCTTATCATTTCCTATTTTGATTGTAACTCTAGAGATAGAGGGAGAGATTTATGACCTTCATTAATGAGATAACTTCTCATATTTTTGTATAAATAGGAAGTTTTTTCCTATCAAGGATAGTGAAAAAAATAGGAGAAGAAGAGAAAGGATTAGAGAGTGTTTTGTAACAAAGCTTAAGATGGAATGGGATGTAGATTTGTGAGGTTATCAATAAAGAAGTTTAGTTCTTTGATGATGTTTTGATCACATCTTCAAGGAGCTAAGGATTACACCAAATTGGTAGCAGAGGGCCCCTGCTATTCGAGGAGGTTTTGAATTTTTTCTAGATAAGTCATTTTCAATTATGTTTTGTCATATTTCCTTACTTAGATTGCTTTCTGAAATCATAGCTTTTAGCATTATTTTTCATGTCATTTGCTTAGATAAAGGATTCTCATGATATTGCAGTTAGTCTTTTTCTCAAGCTCTTCCAATACATCTCTATTAAATGAATGGGATTCAATTGTGATATTTTGAGTTATTAGCATTTCATTTTCTGTTATTTAGTTAAAAAGAAGATCCTCATTATACTGCAGTTAGTCTCTTTCAAAAGCTTTTCCAATAAACCTCTAATTCGAATGAGACTAAGTTGTACATTTGTGAGTTATTGATTGTTTTTGTTTACAGAATATCCTTATCACATTATGATTAATCTTTTTTCACAAAGCTTTTCCAACAAATCTCAACTAAATGAATCGATTAAGTTGTAGTGTTTTGTCAATTTTCATTTCATGAATGTTCATTTAGAAGCTGTAATATCCATGGATTAGGACTCTTTGTTTTCATCATTTTCTAATTAGGAACATAACTTGCAAATAAACTCTATTTTAATTCATTTATTAACATTTCATTTTCTCCCTTTTGACATAGATCTAACTTCATCTTTTTAGCATAGAGTAGCATACTAAGAATCGAAGATAAAAACCCCAAAACATCAATTAAAACACTAAAAACAACGAAGTAAGATAAAGTGATACTTAGGCACATATAGTGCATCACACTTCATCAGTTTACTAGCCCTGGTCGATAATTTATGTTAGCAATTTAGGACACTAAATTGACTAAACATTTTGGCGCCGTTGCCGGGGAAGTGTAACTAGGTAGTTTTATTTCTTACATCTAAAAAAATTAATAATTTCTCGAGTATGCGCTCCTCATGCACTTTCTGTGATCTGGAGGATCAGAAAAAGAATTTTATGTTTAAAGAAAAAAAAAAAAATTCAATAAATTGTTTTGTTCAATAAAATATATATGTATATCTTTGAAAATATAATATATATCATTTTATTAACAAATCATTTTAAAAAAATAAAAAATAAAAAATAAAACTTCTAATCATTTTCTTTATTAATGAATTTTAATAAAGAAAATTAAAAAAAAAAAAATCAATAAATTATTTTTTTTAGTAAAATATATATGTATATTTTTAAAATTTGAAAATACAACATATGTAATTTTATTAACAAAACAAATTTAAAAAAAAAAACAAAAAAAAAAACAAAACCTAATAAAAAAAAACCAAAAAAAAAAAAAATGAAAAACAAAGTCATACTGTCGAATGTTTATAAAAATAAAAATAAAATAAAAATAAATAAAATTTAATACATGTTTCACATAATAAAATAAAAATACATCATTTGAAAAAGGCCGAAATGCACTCTTGATGAAAACACAAATTTAGATACTTCCAAGCCAATTTCAATTTCAAAATTTGATAGCAAGCCTGAAAGGTTATTCAGTTTATCGTTGTAGAATTTGTTTCAGACTCTCAATCTCAGTTTGCAGCTGTAGCATTTGTTTCAAACTCTCAATTTACTTCAGGCAACAATCATTCATCAATTTCTGAGTCAAAATTCAGCCACGTGATCTATTCTTCTAGGTTGAGATTATCGAATTGGAGAAAGAAGATCTGGAAATTTTACCACAACATACATCATCCCTCTTCTCTCATTCCTTCTTTTGAGACAGTAAATAGTTGGAGCATGGTGAAGAACAAATTTCCCAGGAGAACCTTCGTTTCAATTTTTTAGACAATCAGATCTTCAAGCCGTGAATTCTTTGAACCCAAACCAATTAGTCTTGACTTTCTTTCTGTCTATTGCATGAGTTATTGGACAAACAACTCTGCTCGTATTACTGTTAGTCACACAAACGTATCTGTTTCAACATTTCTCGGCCCTGCAACAACAATCAAATTCCATTAAAACACAATTCAAAGGGGAATTCAATGAAGGGCGATAGAATATTTCAAATAAAAAAGAAAAAGAAAAATTCAATAGCTTGACAGACAGCAATCAAATTTGAAATTGATTTTTTAGAGAAGACGTAATTGCAAAAAAACACCCCATCAAGATTGCAGTACTAAGTCAACACATGAGGAGTTTAAATTTTACATCTGCGAAAAAAATTGAGATTGTGTGAATGTAATTTGTAGAATCGTTGGACAAATTTGTTGTACAGATCCATTTTTGCAACATAAGAGTTTTAATTGAAATAAAATACTCTGACGGAACTCATGAATTTGATGCATGTGGCAGTCGTTGAACCTTCCACCAGTAATTCATTTCGTTGCCAGAGCAGAAGAGCATTTCCAGAAAACACAACTATATTTGACATGTGATTTTAAAACGCGAATTCTGAGCAAATCCAATTGAATTTGAAAAATCCACGACATGAGTTTTTCGTGAACGGGGGTAATTTTGTAACTCAAAAATCGTTTTCTAGATTTTCTAACCGTTAGAGAGAATTTTGCGGTTCTCCAGAGCCCTATTTTGTTGTCTGCGGGAGGAAAAAAAACGGTTTTTACACAGTGAAAAGTTTGAGAATTGCACTCTGTGTTGATTTCACCTATGATCCATTTTGATAAATCAAACTGTCAAATTCGATTTCTTTCACCCTCTGCACAGTTTGTTGATCTCGACTCGCCACTTTGCATTACATACTGTCATCTTGAATTACGATTGCCATTTTACTTGCCAAATAATTTATCTCAAACAGATATTGACATTTCCTAAGCTCAGAGCCCTTTGGTTGATGAAGAGAAGCCCTTCACTAATTATGTTATCACTGTTGTAACACAAAATCTTCTTTTGAGAAATTTCTTGCAGGACATTCCATTTAGAAAAAAAATTGCTAAATGTTTGGAGAGGCTAACTTGATGAACAGATATTAGATTGACATGAGGAATTTCAAGTACAATCAAATATTTAATTTATATTATGCTGTGCAACATTGTTGTGTGAATAAATTTATGATGGCTCAAGTTGCCCGATGCATTTAGTTTGTTACGATGTTTTCATTTCTTTGTGAAGGGAAACATGTTCTATGAAGATTCAAATATTAGTATTCACCAGTGATGGCTTTTTGTTCATAAAAAAAATATAAAAAAATAAATAAAAATAAAAAAATAAAAAATAAAAATAAAAATGCATCAATAAAATAAGTAGGGTATTGTTCGTTTTCCTTGAGGAGATACTGGTTGATTTAAATGTCAAGACTAATTGTTTGCATAAGCCTGGCTACTTAACTTTCTTTTCAGGATTTTAGCTACGGAACGGTGCACATTCTGTAGCTAAACATCAATTTTGCAGCTGAAAAACTTCATTGTTTCACCCAAATTTTAAACTAGCCTAAATTTCTCATCCAACATCGGATTTTGACGATTCAAGCGTCGTTAGAAAGATTTCGACGAGATCTACATAATGATAAAACTATCATCAAATTTTTAAACAGTTAAGACTAAAGAAATTGTTGAAAAGACACAATAGGTAACTTGAGGCACTAATTTCGAAACAGGTATAAATTCTTTTGGTTTTTCTTCGTAAACTTGTTTTATTAGTACCAATTCTCAGTTTTTTTGTGTAAATATCATAACCAGAGATATTGATCATCTCTCTCTTTTGATAATATTACATTCCATTGCAGAAGAAGTACTAGTTTTATTTTGCAGGTTCCAGGAGGAAGGACAAATGACTACAAGCGAATAGTGTCTCTTTCAGAGACTACATTTCTTTTACAAGAAGATGATCAACAAAAAAGAAATAAATATCAATGCATGAGCACATGCTAATGCAAATCAGATCCAACACTTGAAAGCCTTTTAGATGTCAATATCTCCATTGCATCCATGCTTCCTAAGTCAATAAAAAATTCACCTCATTTCCCTTTACATTCGCCATTGCATTTCTACTTAGTCATTCAATAAAATCTTCATCTCATTTTCCCTCACTGCTCGTTTTATTTTTCCTAGTCATTATATTTTCCATCCATGCTTTCACAAACCTAGCAATAAAACCATTCAGCTCCTCTACAAAGCTGATTCATTTCATTTCCATTTTCATTCTGTCAAATAAACCTTGATCCACTGCAAAAATTATTCTTTCATGCTCGCGTTAGATGATGGAGGATTCCTTAAGGCCTCCCTTCTAAAAAGTCTTGGCCTATCGACATCAGCACATTATCTAGGTCCAAGACTAGAGTCCTTAATAATACCTTGAGGCTTTTATGCATTAATGACAAGTTCTCACGCTGACAATCGTGGAAATACATCAATGTCACTTGATCGTCAGATCTTGCAAGTGGCTCGACATCAGCTCATTTATTCGCACTTTTCAAGATGTACTTAGGTACCTTGGCATTCATTGACATTAATGGTGAGTTTTCCACACATTGGTTAATGACATTCATCAATGGTCCGTAATCCAATGACTTCTTTTCATGCTCGACATCAACACATTTATTCACATGACTAGAATTGCACCATCGAATTTTGTAACGATTGAAGACTACATTATTTCAGCAATTTGCAGCAGGAATCTCTTTGTATCAGCAACAATAAAGATCCCAATCTTTCCATTAGCACAAAGAGAACAAAGAAGCAGATCAAATTCATTTGTTTACATAGTTCATGATCCAACAACATCAATAGCCACACTTTTCAGTATACACAACTCATCCACATTTAAGGTAAGTGAAGGTATGTGGTTTTCTAATTTTTAGTCATGTAATTCATTAGAATGCTAAAATTGTAACTTTGGAAAAATTCCTCAATCCTTTTTTCACATTGTCATATCTTTAGTTGGGGGGAAGGGACATCATTTCATATCCACATGTCATACACTATCACACATTTTCATTTCATTTCCACCTGCATATACTTCCAAACCAACTATTGTTGCAACATGATCCAAAAGATTATATGCCTTGCAAATGATCAATTCATTGATGAAATATTTCATTCTAAATGTTTTCATGAACTTTGATGCAACAAAGAAAATAAAGCATTGTTACACAAGAACCATTGCCCAAAAAACCGGTTGTCACACAAGAACCAACCATAAAAAAATTGTTGCAATCAAATGTATTATACTTTGCCAAAAGAAAATATTATAAAGTAAAGTTTGAAACGATTCAATATGAGTCAAAACTCATAAAAGATCAACTCATGAACAAATGAATCATTGCAATAGTTGCATGAGGACATGCAACAACTTTAGTTGGGGGGTATGTTGAGTCTCAAAAGTGTTTTCCATATTCATACATATTTCCATTATGTCATAACCATTCAGATCTTATTTCATAGCCATCTGACCTAAAACCCTACATCAAGTAACCACTTTCATAAATGTATGGGTTAGGATCCTTGTCTTCCAAAGTTATTTATTTTATGTATTTAAAGTGAATTTATGATTAGAAACTAGAAAATTAACATAGTTTCATATATCTATATATGTGTTATGAGTTTTGTGACATGTGTAGGTCAAAAGGAAGCTTTTAAAAGACCTTTATGTGGCTTCCCAAAACCAAATTCGAATTTGAGAGGAGAAGATCATGGGATCATGAGGACATGTGTCTCATTTCCTTTTTGTATTGAAACTCTAAGAATATATGTGTCTCATTTCTTATTTGTATTGAAACTCTAAAAAGACGTGTCTTATCATTTCCTATTTTGATTGTAACTCTAGAGATAGAGGGAGAGATTTATGGACTCTCATTAATGAGATAACTTCTCATATTTTTGTATAAATAGGAGAAGTTTTTTCCTATCACAGATAGTGAAAAAATAGGAGAAGAAGAGAAAAGGATTAGAGAGTGTTTTTTAACAAAGCTTAAGATAGAATGAGATGTAGATTTGTGAGTTTATCAATAAAGAATTTTAGTTCTTTGATGTTGTTTTGATCACATCTTCAAGGAGCTAAGGATTACACCAAATTGGTAGCAGAGGGCCGCTACTATTCGAGGAGGTTTTACATGTTTTCTAGATAAGTCATTTTCAATTCTGTTTTGTCATATTTCCTTACTTAGATTGCTTTCTGAAATCATAGCTTTTAGCATTATTTTTCATGTCATTTGCTTAGATAAAAGATCCTTCTGATATTGCAGTTAGTCTCTTTCTCAAGCTTTTCCAATACATCTCTATTAAATGAATGGGATTCAATTGTGATATTATGAGTTATTAGCATTTAATTTTCTGTTATTTAGTTAAAAAGAATATCATCATTATACTACAGTTAGTCTCTTTCAAAAGCTTTTCCAATAAACCTCTAATTCACAAATGAGACTAAGTTGTACTATTGTGAGTTATTGATTGTTTTGCTTCAAAGAAGATCCTTATCACATTATGATTAATCTTTTTCACAAGCTTTTCCAACAAATCTCTAATTAAATGAATCAGGTTAAGTTGTATTGTTTTGAGTTACTTTTCATTTCATGAATGTTCATTTAGAAGCTGTAATATCCATGGATTAGGACTCTTTGTTTTCATCATTTTCTAATTAGGAACATAACTTGCAAATAAACTTTGTTTTAATTCATTTATTAACATTTCATTTTCTCCTTTTTGACATAGATCTAACTTCATCTTTTTAGCATAGAGTAGCATACTAAGAATCAAAGATAAAAACCCCAAAACATCAATTAAAACACTAAAAACACCAAAGTAAAAAAAAATGATACTTAGGCACATATAGTGCATCACACTTCATCAGTTTACTAGCCCTGGTCAATAATTTATGTTAGTAAATTAGGACACTAAATTGACTAAACATTTTGGCTCCGTTGCCGGGGAAGTGTAACTAGGTAGCCTTATTTCTTACATCTAAAAAAATTAATAATTTCTCGAGTATGCTCTCCTCCTGCACTTTGTGTGATCTGGAGGATCAGAAAAAGAATTTTATGTAAAAAAAAAAAAAAAAGCAATATTCAATAAACTGTTTTGTTCAATAAAATATATATGTATATCTTTGAAAATATAATATATATCATTTTATTAACAAATCGTTTAAAAAAAATAATAAATAATAAATAAAACTTATAATCATTTTCTTTATTAATGAATTTTAATAAAGAAAAAAAAAAAAAAATTAAAAAAAATCAATATATTATTTTGTTTAGTAAAATAAATATGTATATTTTTAAATTTTGAAAATATAACATATGTAATTTGATTAACAAAACAAATTAAAAAAAAAAAAAAAAACAAAACATAATAAAAACAAACCAAACATAAAAAAAGAAAAGAAAAACAAAGTCATGCTGCCGAATGTTTATATTAAAAAAATAAAAAATAAAAAAATTAATACACGTTTCACATAATAAAATAAAAATACATCATTTGAAAAAGGCCGAAATGCACTCTTGATGAAAACACAAATTTAGATACTTCCAAGCCAATTTCAATTTCAAAATTTGATAGCAAGCCTGAAAGGTTATTTAGTTTACAGCTGTAGCATTTGTTTCAGACTCTCAATCTCAGTTTGCAGCTGTAGCATTTGTTTCAAACTCTCAATTTATTTCAGGCAGCAATCATTCATCAATTTCTGAGTCAAAATTCAGCCACGTGATCCATTCTTCTAGGTTGAGATTATCGAATTGGAGAAAGAAGATCTGGAAATTTTACCACAACATACATCATCCCTCTTGTCTCATTCCTTCTTTTGAGACAGTAAATAGTTGGAGCATGGTGAAGAACAAATTTCCCAGGAGAACCTTCGTTTCAATTTTTTTTAGACAATCAGATCTTCAAGCCGTGAATTCTTTTAACCCAAACCAATTAGTCTTGACTTTCTTTCCATCTACTGCATGAGTTATTGGACAAACACCTCTGCTCGTATTACTGTCAGTTACACAAACGTATCTGTTTCAACATTTCTCGGCCCTGCAACAACAATCAAATTCCATTAAAACACAATTCAAAGGGGAATTTAGTGAAGGGCGATAGAATATTTCAAATAAAATAAAATAAAAAATTCAATAGCATGACAGACAAGAATCAAATTTGAAATTAATTTTTTAGAGAAGATGTAATTGCAAGAAAACACCTCATCGAGATTGCAGTACTAAGTCAACACATGAAGAGTTTAAATTTTACATCTGCGAACAAAATTGAGATTGTGTGAATGTAATTTGTAGAATCGTTGGACAAATTCGTTGTACAGATCTATTTTTGCAGCATAAGAGTTTGAATTGAAATCAAATACTCTTACGGAACTCATGAATTTGATGCATGTGGCAGTCGTTGAACCTTCCACCAGTAATTCATTTCGTTGCCAGAGCAGAAGAGCATTTCCAGAAAATGCAACCATATTTGACATGTGATTTTAAAACGCGAATTCTGAGCAAATCAAATTGAATTTGAAAAATCCACGACATGGGTTTTTCAGGAACGGGGGTAATTTGGTAACTCAAAAATCGTTTTCTAGATTTTGTAACCATTAGAGAGAATTTTGCGGTTCTCCAGAGCCCTATTTTGTTGTATGCGGGAGGAAAAAAATGGTTTTTGCATAGTGAAAAGTTTGAGAATGGCACTCTGCGTTGATTTCACCTATGATCCGGTTTTCTAGATCTCGAGAAAGAAGAATTTTAATCATAATCAAAGTCATTTGTGGCATTCAATCCACATTCTACATGATTTTGATAAATCAAACTGTCAAATTCGATTTCTTTCACTCTCTGCACAGTTTGTTGATATCGACTCGCCACTTTGCATTACATACTGTCATCTTGAATTATGATTGCCATTTTACTTGCCAAATAATTTATCTCAAACAGATATCGACATGTCCCAAGCTCAGAGCCCTTTGGTTGATGAAGAGAAGCCCTTCACTAATTATGTTATCACTGTTGTAACACAAAATCTTCTTTTGAGAAATTTCTTGCAGGACATTCCATTTAAAAAAAAAAATGTGCTAAATGTTTGGAGAGGCTAACTTGATGAAAAGATATTAGATTGACATGAGGAAGTTCAAGTAGAATCAAATATTTAATTTATATTCTGCTGTGCAACATTGTTGTGTGAATAAATTTATGATGGCTCAAGTTGCCCGATGCATTTAGTTTATTACGACGTTTTCATTTCTTTGTGAAGGGAAACATGTTCTATGAAGACTCAAATATTAGTATTCACTAGTGATGGCTTTTTGTTCATAAAAAAAATATATATATAAAGAAATAAATAAAAATAAAAATATAAAAAAATAAAAAATAAATAATAAAAATGCATCAATAAAATAAGTAGGGTATTGTTCATTTTCCTTGAGGAGATACTGATTGATTTAAATGTCAAGACTGATTATTTGTATAAGCCTGGCTACTTAACTTTATTTTCAGGATTTTAGCTACGGAACGGTGCACATTCTGCAGCTAAACATCAATTTTGCAGCTGAAAAACTTCATTGTTTCATCCAAATTTTAAACTAGCCTAAATTTATCATCCAACATCGGATTTTGACGATTCAAGCGTCGTTAGAAAGATTTAGACGAGATCTACATAATGAGAAAAATATCATCGAAGTTTGAAATAGTAAAGACTAAATAAATTGTTGAAAAGACACAACATGTAACTCATGGCACTAATTTCGAAACAGGGATAAATTCTTTTGGTTTTTCTTCGTAAACTTGTTTTATTAGTACCAATTCTCAGTTTTTTTGTGTAAATATCATAACCAAAGAGATTGATCACCTCTCTCTTTTGATAATCTTACATTCCATTGCAGAAGAAGTACTAGTTTTATTTTGTAGGTTATAGGAGGAAGGACAAATGACTACAAGCGAATAGTGTCTCTCTTAGAGAATACATTTCTTTTACAAGAAGATGATCAGAAACAAAGAAAGAAATATCAATGCATGAGCACATGCTAATGCAAATCAGATCCAACACTTGAAAGCCTTTCAGATGTCAATATCTCCATTGCATCCATGCTTCCTAAGTCAATAAAACATTCACCTCATTTCCCTTTACATTCGCCATTGCATTTCTACTTATTCATTCAATAAAATCCTCATCTCATTTTCCCTCACTACTCGTTTTATTTTCCCTAGTCATTATATTTTCCTTCCATGCTTTCACAAACCTAGCAATAAAACCATTAAGCTCCTCTACAAAGCTGATTCATTCATTTCCATTTTCATTCTGTCAAATAAACCTTGATCCACTGCAAAAAATTTCATCCATAGTCCTTCAAAAATTATTCTTTCATGCTCGCGTTAGATGATGGAGGATTCCTTAAGGCCTCCCTTCTAACAAGTCTTGGCCTATCGACATCAACACATTATCTAGGTCCAAGACTAGAGTCCTTAATAGTACCTTGAGGCTTGTATGCATTAATGATAAGTTCTCCCACTGACAATCTTGGGAATACATCAATGTCCCTTGATTGTCAGATCTTGCAAGTGGCTCGACATCAGCCCATTTATTCGCACTTTGCAAGATGTACTTAGGTACCTTGGCATTCATTGACATTAATTGTGAGTTTTCCTCGCATTGGTTAACGGCATTCATCAATGGTCGGTAATCCAATGACTTCTCTTCATGCTCAACATCAACACATTTATTTGCATGACTAGAATTGTACCATCGAATTTTGTAATGATTGAAGACTACATCATTTCAGCAATTTGCAGCAGGAATCAATTTGTATCAGCAATAGTAAAGATCCCAATCTTGCCATCAGCACAAAGAGAACAAAGAAGCAGATCAAATTCATTTGTTTACATAGTTCATGATCCAACAACATCAATAGCCACACTCTTCAGTATACACAACTCATCCACATTTAAGGTAAGTGAAGGTATGTGGTTTTCTAATTTTTAGTCATGTAATTCATTAGAATGCTAAAATTGTAACTTTGGAAAAATTCCTCACTCCCTTTTTAACATTGTCATATCTTTAGTTGGGGGGGAAGGGACATCATTTCATATCCACATGTCATACACTATCACACATTTTCATTTCATTTCCACCCGCATATACTTCCCAACCAACTATTGTTGCAACATGATCCAAAAGATTATATGCCTTGCAAATGATCAATTCATTGATGAAATATTTGATTCTAAATGTTTCCATGAACTTTGATGCAACAAAGAAAATAAAGCATTGTTACACAAGAACCATTACCCAAAAAACCGGTTGTCACACAAGAACCAACCATAAAAAAAAGATTGCAATCAAATGTATTATAATTTGCCAAAAGAAAATATTATAAAGCAAAGTTTGGAACGATTCAATATGAGTCAAAACTCATAAAAGATCAACTCATGAACAAATGAATCATTGCAATAGTTGCATGAGGACATGCAACAACTTTAGTTGGGGGGTATGTTGAGTCTCAAAAGTGTTTTCCATATTCATACATATTTCCATTATGTCATAACCATTCAGCTCTTATTTCATAGAAATCTAATCTAAACCCCTACATCAAGTAACCATTTTCATAAATGTATGGGTTAGGATCCTTGTCTTCCAAAGTTACTTATTTTATGTATTTAAAGTGAATTTATGATTATAAACTAGAAAATTAACATAGTTTCATATATCTATATATGTGTTATTAGTTTTGTGACATGTGTAGGTCAAAAGGAAGCTTCTAAAAGACCTTTATGTGGCCTCCCAAAACCAAATTCGAATTTCAGAGGAGAAGATCATGGGATCATGAGGACATATGTCTCATTTCCTTTTTGTATTGAAACTCTATGAAGATATGTGTCTCATTTCTTATTTGTATTGAAACTCTAAAAATACATGTGTCTTATCATTTCCTATTTTGATTGTAACTCTAGAGATAGAGGGAGAGATTTATGGACTCTCATTAATGAGATAACTTCTCATATTTTTGTATAAATAGGGGAAGTTTTTTCTTATCAAGGATAGTGAAAAAATAGGAGAAGAAGAGAAAAGGATTAGAGAGTGTTTTGTAACAAAGCTTAAGATGGAATGGGATGCAGATTTGTGAGTTTATCAATAAAGAAGTTTAGTTCTTTGATGCTATTTTGATCACATCTTCAAGGAGCTAAGGATTACACCAAATTGGTAGCAGAGGACCCCTGTTATTCGAGGAGGTTTTACATGTTTTCTAGATAAGTCATTTTCAATTCTATTTTGTCATATTTCCTTACTTAGATTTCTTTCTGAAATCATAGCTTTTAGCATTATTTTTCATGTCATTTTCTTAGATAAAAGATCCTCATGATATTGCAGTTAGTCTCTTTCTCAAGCTCTTCCAATACATCTCTATTAAATGAATGGGATTCAGTTGTGATATTTTGAGTTATTAGCATTTCATTTTCTGTTATTTAGTTAAAAAGAAGGTCATCATTATACTGCAGTTAGTCTCTTTCAAAAGCTTTTCCAATAAACCTCTAATTCACGAATGAGACTAAGTTGTAATATTGTGAGTTATTGATCGTTTTGCTTCATAGAAGATCCTTATCACATTATGATTAATCTTTTTCACAAGCTCTTCCAACAAATCTCTAATTAAATGAATCAGATTAAGTTGTAGTGTTTTGAGTTACTTTTCATTTCAAGAATGTTCATTTAGAAGCTGTAATATCCATGGATTAGGAATCTTTGTTTTCATCATTTTCTAATTAGGAACATAACTTGCAAATAAACTCTGTTTTATTTCATTTATTAACATTTCCTTTTCTCCCTTTTGACATAGATCTAACTTCATCTTTTTAGCATAGAGTAGCATACTAAGAATCAAAGATAAAAACCCCAAAACATCGATTAAAACATTGAAAACAACGAAGTAAGAAAAATGGATACTTAGGCACATATAGTGCATCACACTTCATCAGTTTACTATCCCTGGTCGATAATTTATGTTAGCAATTTAGGACACTAAATTGACTAAACACTAGCCCTCCTAGTCTTAGAGGGGGATCTCTCAATATGTTTGTAAGGATATAGCTTGATGCTTTTAAGAGGTTGATTTTAGGCTAGATGTTAAGTGCAAGGTATTTTGATTGTTTTTGGTTGGGTATGATACTTTGATAGATTTTAGATAGGAAACATTGAAGACTGTTAAGTCATTGGGCAATGGAGTCAAACAATGTCCAGATAAGTTCATCAAAAGTGTTAAGAGCATTTGCAGGGAAATTTTACTTGGTTGGTGGATCTTTTAAGGTTGTGAAGGTTTTATGAAATGGACATAAAGATTGAGAACAACAAACTAATAAAGGGTTGAAACAAAATCCTTTATATACTTGTAAACTGAGGGAGTTAGAAAATTGATAAGAACAACAAGAGAATCAAAGGCATGAGCAGAACCTAATCCATTCGATTTCATACTGAAAACAGATAATTAACCAAGACAAACATTTAGATAAAAACACAGAAAGGTAATAAACCTATCCAACTTTCAGAGCTTTTATCATCCAGAGCAGAAAAACATTTAAGATACATAAGTAACTATAACCATAGAAGGAGAGAAAACTCTAAAATCCAAAGTTACAACTATAAGGTTTCCTTAAAACAAATTTAGCTAAGTAAAGGCAAAGAGCATGATTTTAAACAGACTCCTTTGACAAACCTAGACAAAGCTGCTTTAAAGAGATGATTCCAAGAACAGAATATTTCAATGGCAACAATATGCAGGGCTAACCATAAATCATAATTGATGCTAACTGATCTAAATTATTCAAGAAATGGACAAGCTAAGAACTTGTTAGAGAGAAAATGAATGATTTATCTAATGTATCTAAGCAGAAGAAAAAATTAAGGCAGTGAAGGACAAACAGATTTAAGGTGCCATTAGAAAACATTTCTTAATCTAAATTCTTTGTCCTACTGCAACATAGAAAAATGGAAAACATAATGAAAACTAGAAACCATAAACAAAAGAAAACTTCACCATCAACCAAGCCTATGGATCCTGCAAGCAATCCTTCTCCATCAGCAAGAAAATCAGATCAAGCATGAGTTCCAAGACATCAATTTCTCTTCAAAGAGGTTCAAAGGACTATGTATTATTCCAGCATCAGTCATCAAAATCCAACATTTACAATGAGTTCCAATGCAATATTTATACTGCAAATGAGGAGGTGGAACTTTTCTAGGGTTAAAAATGTTATTAATGACAGAGTAAATACCTTCCTAGCCTTGAAAACCATGCAAGGCCTAAGGTAGGAACATGTGTGCAACTACTTCTCTGTTAATAACTCTGTCTTAATTTCTGAGATAAAGATAGGTGGAAAAGATTGACTTTAAGGCTTTATCTTATCTTTACAATAGCTGTCCTGACAGTTTAAAATATATCCTTTTGTGTAATAACTGCTTAATTGGCTTTATGGATAGAAAGTAGGCTCAATGTGTCAGTTAGATATTTCTAAGGGAATAACTGCTCTTTGTTGATGTATTTGAGGCCTTTTAGCCTAATTTTCCTTTAACTTTATCTTTTAAAACAATAATTTTGGCCTAATTTTGCTTTAGGACTTCTTTAATCATCTTTCGAGCCTTTTTGCTGTGTTGACTGATTTAGCTTTGAATCCTTTAAACTGTAGGACTAAACCTTTAAACTTCAACTTTATGCGTAATCCTTTATCTTTAATCTCTATCTTCATTGTTCTTTCTTCTGTTTCCTTTGGTAGTGTACAGGTAGCTTTTAGTGCGCTGGAGGTTTTGATTGTATAACCAATGCCTACAAATCATTGATTAAAACCCTGGAAGCTTCTATTCTGCATTTGATTATGCCCTGAGGTGGTAACCTTCGGCCCTATCCCTTTATGGACAGTGGGAAGGGTTTTTAGTCTTAGAACCCTATCCATAAAACCCTGCGCATTGGAAATTACTGCTAACAGAGGTTGACGGAGGGCGGGAGGAGTATTAAGGAGGGAAAAAAGCATGTAGGAGGAGGTTTTATGGACAAAAACGTGAAAAAAGGGTTTAATTCTGAGTTTTGGCGCGAAATAGAGGAAAGTGGTTTTACGAAAACCACGAATGGTTTTCATGCGCGATTTAGGAAGTAAGTGGTTTAAGCCTGAACGAACACGATATCATCCGTTGGGCGATGCATGTCCTCCCAATACCATCGATTTCGTGTCCAAGCTGGACGTCGAGAGATTTTGGTGGTTGGAGTGCGTCAGCCGTCCGATCTGCGGGGATCCAGATCGACGGCGAAGAGGAAAGCGAAAACGTGAAGTTGATCGATGGATAGGGTGGTGGAGGACAGGTGTCGAGTGATGGTTGGGAGATGTTTTGTGTGGTGGAAGGTGGGGCCGACTGGTGACATCACCTATTTTGTCGCGTAGCGGGTTTATGTGTTTGGCGGGGTTGATCGACAGGTTTAATGTGGGCCGTTGGATCGCGTCGATCGATGGTTGAGAATGTCGGAGAAATGTTATGGAGCAGAAAGGTTGGGAGATGGAAGGAGAAGCAGGGTTAAATGAGGGCCGTTGGATCACGGAAATCGACGGTTGAGATTTGTTTGCACGGATGAACGAGGAAGGATGGTTGGCTGGTCGGAGGATGAAAGGGGAAGTGCGATGATTTTCAGATCGATGAGATCGATAGTTAAGATTGCTTAAGGGGAATGCATAGCGCAGAAGAAAAAATAATGAAGGAATGCGGCTAAGGGGAAAAGGGAAGGTTTTATGGGTGAAGGAGGTGGTCCCGTGGAGAGATAAGGTGACCGGGAGCGGAGGAAAAGGGGCTAGCGGGCTAGCGCCTGGTCATGGGTGTAGTGTCCTATGGTGGAGAGGGAAAAAAGCTTAAGCCCTCAAGGGCTTAAAGCCTTATGTTTTTTTATGAGTAGAAAAGGCCTAAATGAGGCTTTTTTGGGGGTTTTAAAGGCTTCCAATAGGTAAAATAGGAATTTTTAAACTAGAAAAAGGGGTTTTCATGGTTTAAAAAGGATTTTTAGAAGGATTTTTTAGGAACATGAAGGGTAAATGAGAAGGAAAAAAGGGGATTTTCAGAGGGAAATGGAGGATAAATAAAAGCGAAAAAAGAGTGATATGGGGGGATTTTGGAGGAAATTATGAAGGTGAAAAGATGGAGAAAATGGCTGAAAAACAGTCTCCTTTATACAGCAAGGTTTCTTGAGGACTTTTTTTTTGGGGGAAGGAAATAGAATTGAAGATTATTCTTGAGTTAGAAAACACCAGAAGGCTTCAAGTATGAGTAATTTTCTATGAAAATAATCTCTTGAAGGCTCAATACCTGTTTTAGCCATCATTTGCTATGACAAAAATTATAGATGGCTAACACCATGATTTTCTCATAGAATCTCAAGCATCCAGTCCTCTCAAAGCATCTTTTGGAAAAAGGTGAGGCATTGAATTCTTGCAAGGTGGAGGGCTCAAATCTGATGTGGCGCCCTCCTTTGTGGATTTTCCTCTCACTCGCCATAATATCTATTAGAAGGATAAACCGTAGGTATTTAGGATGTAGTGGGTATGTGCAGTGGATATGAAAAACAGAGGACATGGATATGGTAGGTTTGGAGGGTGAGATGAAGGGTAATGAAGCCAAGATAAATTCCCAAAAAAATTGAGGAGGTAGGGTTGTATGTTAGCTTCATATTATAGGTGAAATTTAGTGAAGTGGGTATGAGGGAGGTGGCTAAATTAGGAAAACACAAGAATTTCCTATTTTTCCAATGGAAAAGTGTTAATAAATTAGGGTTTGGTCGAAATTATGCTTAGGGAGGGTGTAGATGGTGGGGAATTATAGGATGGGGCCTATGAAAGGTTTATGAGGGTTTTAGATGATAGGGTTAGGGTTTATTCCACTGAAAGCACTCAATGATAGGAAAAGATAAAAACTTAGTGGGAGAGAAGTTAAATAATAAAATCAATGCCCTTCTTGATAAATTGACTTTGAGAAGGGTTAAGGTGTCCACTTACTATTTTAGAAGCTGTAGAAACCTTGTGCAGTGATTCTAGAGCTTAGATGAGTGATTTAGGAGCAAAAACCCAAAAGCATAGCACAGTCGTAGATGCGTAGCACAACCTTCTAGATGTGTAGCACAACCTTCCAGATGCATAATGGAGGTTTTTTGAAACCGTTTTCTTGATTTACTTCCAACCCTTGACAATAAGGGATAAATGCTTAAGGTAAGAGAGGAGATCTACCAAACATGAAAAGACAAAATGAGTCGAATAAGCCTTCCTTTTCCTAAACATCTTGAAATGAATTTTTTTCTTTTAGTGAAACCAAAAACTTTGAGGAAAATTTTTCCTTTTGGAACAATTTGACAGTGAAACAAGTTTTGAAATAAGAAAAAATGTCTTACTTTATTCCCCTAAATATGCTAACTCCCTTTAAAATACTGATATGATGAAAATTAAGCCTTGTTTTCCCTTTTTGGTGAAATATTTGGACTTTTCAGTGGCATAACAAGGACACCTAGACAACAAACCTAGATGGAGATCGAGGGACTGACCTAAGATTATAAATGAAAATGAGTTACATGACCTCTGAGAGGATGATGGCCATGGATGGAATGAGGGGAGAAACATTTTTGACCTAGAACATATGCAGTGGCCAAAATTTATTTGAAAACTTGTTTGAAAAGGCAAATTTTTTGACTTAGGACTACTAAAAAATAAACTAAAAAAGCATTCTTGATCACTAAACATATTGACACTAACAAGATGTACTAGGATCTTGCTGCAAATATTGAATGAGTGTCCACATAACTTCATCATTCTTCCATTAATCCCTTTCTTTGGTTATCCACTCAGGTTGGATAATAGAAATGGCAGAAAGCAATGCTTCCACATCCTCATCCTTTCTTGAGAGTTCATCTGCAACAACATTTTACTACCCATTTTTTTAGATGATTTCAAAGTCATAACTCAACATATTTGTGATCCATTTTTCCTTCTCTTTTGAAGATAATATTTTTTCCAAAAATTATTTAATACTATGATGAAATGTTTTTACCTTGAAGTGTGTTTCCATTAGGTAAGGCCACCATTGTTTTAGTGCATGTCGTATTGCCAACATTTCCTTCTCATAAATAAGTTTCTGTAAATACTTTCCTTTGAATGGATGAATTTCAAAAGAATTGGGTCTTCCTTCTTGCATTAAAACCACACCAATTCCATTATCTCAGGAATCACATTCCACAATAAAAGTTTTTGTGGAGTCTGGGGTAGCTAAGACCGGTGCTTGGCACATTTCCTCTTTAAGATTTTTAAAGGCCTTAGTTGCTTTTGGAATCCAAGAAAATGAATCTTTCTTCAGTAATGATTTTAGAGGCACCGATATTATCCCATAATTATTAATACACTTACGATAATACCTTGTTAAACCCCATAAATCTTTGAATATGCTTTATGGTTGTGGAGATTTTCCATTCCTTGATGGTTTTAATTTTGTTAGGGTGTACCTTAATAACCTCATGAGATACAATATGACACAAATATTCCACCTCCTATACTCCAAAGAAATATTTGGAGGTTTTTCATATAAAATTTTCTTCTCCAATTGTTTGAGAACCCTATCAACATGTTGAACATGACATTTCAATGACTTGTTGTGGATTAGTATATCATAAAAAAAAACTAACAAATTTTTTTGAAGTGTTTGAAAATGGAATTCATCGAAAATTGAAACGTGGAAGGTGCATTTGTAAGGCCAAAAGTCATGACCAAAAATTCATAATGACCCTCAGGAGGTCTGAATGTTTTTTTTGAAATGTATTCAATCTTCATTCCAATTTGATGATATCTAGAATGAATATCCAACTTGCTGAAGTAAATTTATCTATGTAATTCATCGAATAATTCATCAATGACGAGGATGGAAAATTTATCTTTATTATTGAGCTTGTTGAGCTCCCTATAATCTAGACACATATGCCATGATCCATCCTTCTTTTGCACCAATACTACTGGAGCAGAGAAATACCTTTGACTAGGTTGAATTATACCAACCTCTAGCATTTCTGCAACCATACATTCAATCTCACTCTTTTGGACATAAGGATATCTGTATGGCTTGATGTTTGGAGGAACACTTCCTCGAATCAAATGAATAGCATGATATTGATCACGAATAGGTGGGAGTCCTTTGGGAGTCTCAAACACCTTGGAATGATTTTCCAATACTTTTTGGAGTTATGGAGAAATAGATGGTTTTGATGTTTGAACCTCTAGTGAGGATAATTTTTCAATTATGCCTCATTGTTCTTTATTCAGAAGTTTTTTCGTGAAATTAGAGCTGATTATCTTTCCCAGCTTCCTTGCATTACCTTGTAATTCAACTTCATTTCCTTCCGAAAAAAATTCAAGAAAATTTCTTGAAAATTAAAATCCACTGTCCCCAAAGATTGTAACCATTGTACTCCTAGTACAACATCAACACCACCCCATGGAATGGAGAGCATTGGACTATTCAATACATATTCTCGTATGGCTATCTTGATATTATGGAACTTTCCAAAGAATTTTATAGTTCCTCCATTTGCAACCATCACTTGAAACTCTGGTGATGGGTATAGGAAGCAATTCAATTCCTTGGTTGCCTTACAATGAATAAAATTATGGGTAGTACCCGAATCAATGAGCGATATTGCATTTTTATTCTTGATATGTCCTTTTATCTTGAGAGTTTGAGGAGTGGTAATTCTTTCCAATACATTACAAGATATGGTTGGATTCATTTCTTCTTCCTCTATGGTTGGTTCCTGGTGTATATCCTCTTCTTTTGAAGTTTCTTGTTCCTTTTCTTCCTCCTCTTCACAATCTATGTAAAACAATTTCTTCTCAGCACACTTATGACCTTTACTGTATTTTCTATCACAACTATAACAAAGCCTTTTTTTAATCTTTTTTCTTCCAATTGTTGTGGTGTCAACCTTGTAGTTTGTGGAAGTCTAGGAGTAGAAACACTTCCATCTTTATAGTTGTGAGTGGTAGGCTTCCTTGTTGCCATAATTTTTCTTTCAATTTTTCTTGCCACCCTAAATGCCTTCTCCAATTAATTAGGTTCCCAAAGGAGAACCTTATGTTGGATTTTATCCTTTAAAGTACCTATGAATACATCAATCTTATTCTCCTCTGGAATATCCTTTACCCTTATATTAAATTTTTGGAAGTCCTCAATGTGCTCCACCATTGAACCCTTTTGTTTGAGATTTATCAATTGGCTAAAGAAGGTGTTGCTCTTGGTATCCTCATTACATGCTATCATTTCCTCCGTTAAAATTGACCAAGTGAAAATTTGTTTATGAGAGAAAAGCGATCGATACCATACAAATGTATTTGGTTCTAAGTATAAAGTTGCAATGCATACCTTTTGCGTGTTTTACACATTATGGAGATCAAAAAATTGCTCCACCTATAGTATCCATGCTATGGAATATGGTGGGTCTTCAATCCAACATTGTATTCTATGAAATCACAATTAAAATTTATTTTTTTTCTCATCGTGAGTTTCCTCTACTACCTTTTTGCCATTAGGAATAATTTCTTGTAGCAACTTTGTCAAACCTTCCTTCAAACCTTCCATTTCTTCTTTTAAATCATTCTTCATGTATTCCATGTTGCATTTTAGTTTTTATTCTATACCATCGATCTTAGCTTCCATTCCCTCTATCTTAGCTTCCGTTCCATTCTTCAAACCATCCATATTAGCTTCCATGCCTTTCGTTAAACCATCCATATTATCTTCCATTTCATTTTTTGTTACTTTTTGCGATAACGAAATTTGTTGCACTTGGTGTCGTAATTTTTATATATCATGTTGCACTTCTTCATCTTCATGTGTCATAGTAGAGATTTCTAAAGTCTTAATGGTTGTGGAATTATTTTTGGGAGGCATTATATAACTCAAAAATGATATCTATGCTTCAATATGCCCTTGGAATCACTTCAAATTGATTTTTCAAACAAAAGTTATGTAATTTTTTTTTTAAATACATGCCTTTTTCTTTCTTTTAGGAGCTCAATATTGAAATGGTCATAACTACGTAATTTCATATCTCCAAGTTCATAACTTCGGTCCTGTCATAACCCTTTGAGTCTTCTTTCCAATGCCACAAGACATACCTAATTTGGATTCTTCAAGATAAATTTATTCCCAATCTCCAACATTGACCTAATTATGGGTTGGTTCAGCAGAGCGAACTTGTATGGCATGCCACGTATCACTGCTATAACCTTCAACTCTAAAATTGATACACAAGAAACTAAATTCTATGAAATTTCGTTCATTATTTACATAATTCCAATCCAATGTCTGAAATGAAATTTATGACAATTTTCCCTCAAACACTTGTTCAAGATGAAATTATGGAGCCTGCAAACACCCTAACTTCCTTAGATCATATCTCCAAAAATATAGTGAACCAAGATCTAAAATTTTTACACGAAGTTCCTCAGGATTTTGGAAGAAATGGGTTTTTTTTATAGCTTCTAAACCTTCATAGAAAAAACATTATAGTGAAAATGGAAAGGTGACATGTTTTTAGAAATGAAACCCTAGAATCCAAAGCTATGATACCAAATGTTATGAAACCAACTCACAAAATAGAAGAAAACAGAGATCAACGACTAAGAAATCAGTCTCTTCAAGGGGGAAACCTCCTTTACATTATATAAAGGAACAATTCTTGGAATCCAATGGGTCACAATATAATCTTAGCTGACATAACAATAACAATGTAAGGGCACAACAATAACAATAGTGGGCTTCTATGGTGCACAATAATGACAATATGGGGACTACATGGGAAAAAAAATAACAATAAGGGGGCTATACTAACAATAACAATAAGGGGATGCACTAGTATTATAGGGACCTAGCATTATATATAATATTGAAAACTATTTTTTAAACTTGCCTTGTCTATTGGTCATTTGGAGTTACTTTTGCATCACTTCTTATTTAGTTTTGATGTTTAACTGCTTTTGCTGCATAGATATATGTTTTTGTAGGATTTGTTTCAAATTTCTATCACATATATAAAGGGTTGATAAGCCACTTCCGTTGTTAGGGCTATCAGTCGCTCGTAGATAAAGTAGGATCTTTTCGTACACCTTTCGATAATATTTTACACTAACAAACATCATTTTCATTGGCAGGACCCTCAGATCCGTAATATTGAGACCTCATAGTAACCATAACTTGAGAATATATCATCATGATATCTGCTAATGAGATGGAAGAAGAAGGATTGTGAGATACCATCTTACTGTCTTGAGAAGTAAGTGGATCCTTCAAAACAACAGGGGTGGGTGAACCTTTGACAAATTTAGGGCACTCCTTGGTGTAATGATCTTCATCACAGATTAAACAAGGATAGCGATGCTTTTTTTTCGTCAAATGGTTCAGTGTTATCTGATTTCTCTATCGAGGAAGTGTTTTATTTCACTTTACCCTTCCCCTTATTCTTACCTCCATTCAAATTATTTTTACTGGTAGATGAATCTATAACATTAATCTCAGAAGTATTTTCGGGAGAAGAACTTCCTTTAGGTGAATCAGGTAAAGTTATAATCTAAGTATTGGATTTGGAATTTTTCTTCTTACTCTTATATTTACTAACATAACCGATTACATCGTCAGTGGCGTGAGAGCCGAAATGATTTTTGGTTATTTGAACAGGGTGAGGAAAATCAAAAAATTTGTCATACAAAGTGCCATAGTGTGTGTAAACAAGGTCTAGATATTGGGCATGGGCAATAACTTGTTCTTCAGTTACAACACCTCCCTTGGAAACATCTTTAGTAATGAATGAAAGTAAAGACTTGGTAAACCATGTAGCCAAAATCTGATCTTGAATTCCAAGTGAGTCTAGTCAATGTTTGTTCCAGGTATAGTAGAGACCTTCCCTCTACCGTCACCTCGGGAAAAAACCGTAAGATTATGGTCACTAAGTTTACCAACTTTAACAATTCAACCTGGGGGTACAGTCACAGATCCGATGTACACCCTGGGTAGAGTAAAAAATGTCAATCGCCTTGAAAGCTCCTTGACATGGTAAATATGAGGTTTAATTCCAAGTGATCCCAAGTACATTTCAACATTGTTTTTAATGCATGAAAATATTCTATTGTAACTAATGAAGGAGGTACGATTACTTCATCGAGTCTTATATGACCTCATGCTTAACTCCTGTGTAAGAGGAGTTGGCAAGAGAAAAATTGCAATAACTAGATTTACTCCCTACCACAACATTCTAGCATTTGTTTATAGCTTTGGAAAGTATACTCACTTTCGTATTCCAAAAAATGAACGTGATCTATGTTGGCGGAATGAGCCCTAAAAATGTAACAATTATAGATTAATTTTATTTAACGCTTTGTTATTATGATGTTACTTACTCAGAGGGTTATGGACATGAAACTGATGATATTTCAACCGAATCAAAATACTCTAATGAAGTCAAATATGAAATTGTAATCTTTCCTTTCAATACATTCCTAGTTACAGGAGAGTGAGAGGTTCTTTGATTGTCAAAAGAAATGCAAAAACTCAAATTCCAATAACTTTATTTTTCAGAAAATGCCAATTTCACTTTGAAAAAAATCCATCTGTAGAAATTAAATAAAAATTTAAATTCTCTTAGCAAGTCAATTAAACATAAAAAGTCTCTTTCACAAGAAATAACTCACAACTATTCAAATTTTGTGGAGAAACCAATAAAAATATATATTAAAATTTTGTAATGAATGTTTCATATTAATGATGTCTACAAGTGCAATTATGAGAACTTCAGTACTGAAAAGGAATGATTCTATTTTAACATTCAACAAATATAAGCACTCTTTCACAAAAACAATATTTAAAAAAAAAAAAACTAACTTCCCTAATCTAGAAGATATTTCATAAGTAAGCAAAGTATTTAACTCAAATAAGTAAGATAAATATTGAATCTAGTATGTTTGATAGAAAAATACAGGGAGACTGTGATCTAAGTAGCAACCTATCTCTTTTGATGAACCAACAAACCATCCAAATGAAACCCTACTAAAAAAGTGAAAAGGATTGATTCCCAACAAGACTTCACTACGACATTCAGACACGCACATAGAAGGACTTTGAAGATTAAAATAAACATAATGTCATTCAAAAATTAAAATCCAGACTCTGACTAGGAGAATTTTTTTTTTTTCAAAAATATCTAAGGCTTGCACATATAGGCAGTTAAGTCTAGTGCACATGTGCATTTTTGCTGAAAGAAAACCACACCAATCTGCACTCTGTTGCTGAAAAATAAACATGAAGATAAAGGAAAGTTCAAGAAAAAATAAAATCAAGGAAATCTGTTAGATGATCCAAATATAATAATGTAAAGTTAGGATAAAAATATTTATTAAATTAGAATATTTAATAAATATTAGAGACACTTATAAATAGAATATTGTTAGCAAAGGTAGGACTCTAGAATAGAGTCGTATCTTAGGCTCTAAAATAGGAATAAAGTTAGTAGATTGGATAGAAGATAATTTATTGTAAATGGACACTTGTTTTTTCAAGTGGTCCATAACTAAATTAAGTTAGGACATATAGCTTATAAATAGGTTAGTCTCCTAATTGCAAATTAGTGGAAGTTTACGTTTATAAACTCCTGCAATTTTTTTATGTAATTTCTTTCCAAATATCAATAAAATTATGTGTCTGAGGACACTTCTGTATTAATGTGGTATCGGAGCTACCAGTAATGTAGATGACATGAAGGTGGAGATTTAAGCTATGCAAGCTTTCAAAAATTCTACCAAACAAATTAATTGTCAATCTCTTGTGGCAGATAGTGAAACAAATGTTCGCCACATCATTCATAAGAAAGAGTTGGTGTTTGGTGTCTGACACTTTTGGCATTGGAGAATGGGAATCTCTTTCACACTGTGATGTCGCTGGACACAAAGAAGTAGAGCGAGAGGAAGAGCTCTCTGCGCAATATTCACCAGAGGAAGAGAGGTCGATCCGGTAATTTTTTTTGAATTTTGTCATTTTATATATGAGCTGTATTGGTTGTTGAATTACCGTGAGACTATGCATTATCAGGTCAAAATTCCTATGTATTTGAATTTGATTATTGAAAATATATTGACATGTTCCTGTCCTTATAATATTTCTCTGTTTATACGTCTCTGATGAAGATGAATGTCTTTATTTGGATTACAATGAAAAACTGAATGATTCAGGAAACGAGTGTGTGTTCCTATAATAGAATACGTATGCAGGGGTTTCGGGCTTCCTTTGTTGTAATGGCATGGATCAATATTGCTCTGCTTTGAGAAATATTGCAGATTCAATGTTGAGTTGAATTTATGGGAGATTTCTGTTTGGAATAAAATCAAATGTTATGAACGTTGAGTTCCATTGTTGGATGAGATTGATTGTGCAAGTCAAACAAAACCATGTTCATTGACGATCTCTATGAATTTCTAGAGAAATATGAACTGAAAGCAGAGGAACGTGGTCATACTTAGGATAGGCGTTGTTTGATTACTGAATGAATTTGATGGTGGAGCTCTATTTGTTAACAATTTATGAGGACCCGATATGTTAGACAGCGAGACGAAGGATATCACACTTAAAATATTGTCTCGGGCAATCGCCATCTACAATAAGAAGAAACATCACAGTAGAAGTAGAGTCGATTAAAGGAGATCCAAGAGATGTGCTTTGTGAAGCAGTGAAAAGGCACGAGGCTGCTTTTCTGGTTTTCGGGAACCATGGACACGAAGCTCTCAAACGGACGCTCTTTCGCAGTGTAAGTAATCATTGTGTGCGTTGGGTATGCTAGAGGTCATTGGTAAACATTGGGCATTTAAATTTATGGGTATTTTTGAAGTTTCAGATCTAATTATGCATGAATGGAAATCGAGAAGCATGATTTGAAAGTTGCAAGTTGAGGGAATCCCAAAAGCTATTAACAACGATATTGCAGTCATTGACAGGTCTTTTCATTTTGGTCTTCTTATTTTTTTTTGGAGTTATAAGTTTTTGTAATTGAAGTTATAAGGGAGGAACTTGAAATTTATTTATTGTTTTATTTTGGGGCAATAAGGTGAAGTGAAAATGTTGTCATTGTTTTTGGAGAAATAAATGTAATTTTTTGGAGAAATAAGGGTTATTATTTGTATCTCAAAGTAACTTTTGCTTTGAGGGGGGTTAATTTTTTTTTTAAGAAGTAATTTGTACGGGAATTGTCAAGTGGTCAAATTTTGCAAATATTTCATTGTGAACACTCAACGAGAAATTGACTAGAGCCAAGTATAAAGCTCAATCATTTTTCTCCTTTTTTCAACGACTATACGAGGGTCAAGGCGAAGCCCCGATAGATCATTTTTTTCTTTGCGTGGCGTGTGTTGCTTTTGGTGTGGCATGTTTCATGTGACGAGTTGCTCATTTTTCTTCTTGTGCTTGATTCTTTTGGTGCACTGCTTCAACACTATCATGTCAAAGTTAATTAATCTATTCTCTGAACCTGATAAGTTAGATGGGGTGAAATATTATAAGACATGGAAACATCTAATTGAAAGAACTCTCATTTATAATGAATTGTGGCATGAAATATGCGATGGAAACATTAAGCCTAATAAATGAATAGATGCAGCTTCACTTGCAAAATGGGAAGTAAAAAATGCCAAGGCATTAGCTCTTATAAAAGCTTCAGTTAGTAATGAAATGTACATACATATTGAAAATTCCTTAGATGCATGGACTGCTTTACGTACATTCAAATATCTCTTTGCTACACAACCTGAATCAAAGAAGGTTGATCTTCAATTAAAATTGCTTCAACATAAATTAACCGAAGGTGGTGATGTCCTTGAGTATATTTCACGGCTTAAAAACATCAAGCAAGAATCATAAATGCTAGTTTTCAAGCTGTCGATCAAAGTTTCTTAACTACGATTTTAATTGCTGGATTGCCATCATCATATACACATTTTTTGGAAACTTTGCAAGTCACTGGAAAGTTAGAGAAGATAAAGTTTGATTAATTGAGTGACATGTTAGCCCAGCATGATAAAAATTTGGGAAGAAGAAACAGATTAGAGAAGATGTCTTCTTCATCGAAGCCAGCTCAAGTAACTCCTCAGCTGATAGTTCAAGAAACCGAGGAAGAGGAAATTTCAATCAAAATCAAGCAGCCCAAGGTCATGGTCACAATCAAAGCATAGGAAACAATTTCAATAGAGGCTACAATTCAGGCAAGAGTAATTTTCAAGAAATAGGCAACAATCAAAGCAGAGGATATAATCAAGGCAGAGGACAAAGTCTAAGCAGAGGAAAAAATCTGAACAGAGGCCAAAGAAGAGGCAGAGGACAGTATCAAGGCAGAGGAAAGTCTCAAGGAAGAGGTAGAGATTTCAGTCAAATTGTTTGTAGGAGATGTAACAATGTTGGCCATTATGCAGAAGATTGTAGAACTTCTATTGAGAAAATTCCCAAGTTTCATCCAAACTCTGCACATTTTGCAAATGATGAAGATGATCCTGATGGTTCTGAATATGTCTTCACCAACACAGAATCAACAACTTTACAGGTTTCAAGATTTCTTAGAAGTGATTATGAAGATGCATGGATTATGGACACAGGCACAACTCAACACATGGCTTTTCAACGTGACTTCTTTGCGAGTTTCAAAGAATGCCATATGAATTCAATCTATCTTGCTGATAAAACAAAACATACTCCTTCAAGCAAAGGTGTAGTTAAAGTTTTTTTACCTAGCATTGGAGAAAGAATGATTTCAAATGTATGGTATGTCCCAACATTTAAGAAATTTTTTTTATCTTTAGCGATGATTTGACAAGCAGGACATATGGTGATTATGGAAGATGGCTTAGTTAAAATTAACTCAGTCAAATAGAACATGAAAACAGTAATGACCAGTTATGAAGATGGAAAACTGTTAAGCATGAAAGGAATTGTTATTCCAAGAAATTCTAACTTTGCAGGAGCAGCAAGTACATACATTTCACCAATTAGGTTGTGGCATGTAAGATATGGCCATCTCAACTTTGAAAGTCTCTCTCAATTACAAAAACAGGGAATGGTTAAGGGACTTCCAACATTCAAAAGGGGAAATGCAAAGTGTGAATCTTGCATTTTTGGAAAACAACATCGAGAGACTTTTCCTACAAGTTCATGGCGCGCAAAAAGAAATTTGCAGTTGGTTCATAGTGATATTTGTGGACCCTTATCAACTTTAATCAGAGGATGCAGATATTTCTTACTCTTTATTGATGATTTTAGCAGGATGACTTGGGTATATTTTTTGAAGCAAAAGTCAGAAGCATTTGAAAAGTTCAAAATTTTTCGTCAGCTTATTGAAAATGAAGTAAAGGAGAATATTGGCACTCTTAGAACTGACAATGGTAGAGAATTCACTTCAAATGAATTCAAAATGTATTGCATGGATAATGGCATAAAACGAAATCTTACTAATTTCTACACTCCACAACAAAATGGAGTAGTAGAAATAATGAATCATACCTTGTTAGGAATGGCACAATCTATGTTAACTTTCAAAAAGTTAAGTCCTTTATATTGGGCCGAAGCAATTCATACCATTGTCTACTTGAGAAACAGATCTCCCACTACTTCTTTAGACAGAATCACACCTTATGAAGCATGGTTTGGCTTCAAACCTCATGTAAATCATCTCAAATTTTTTGGATCAGTATGTTATGCCTTAGTTCCGAAGGAAAAATGAATTAAGCTTGATGCATGAAGCTTGAAGTGCAAAATTATTAGGTATTCTGATGAGAAGACAGGGTACCGAATTTTGTCGAATGGGAAATTTGTTGTAAGCAGAGATGTGATTTTTGATGAAAACGAGAGTAAGAGTGCTGAAAAAGTTGAAAGTATTCTTCAAAAGTTAGAAAAAAAGGTGATAAAAGAAACATAAATATACAAAGTCAACCAAATTCACAAAACTGGTATGAACTTTAGTTTCCTTCATCTGAAAATGATTCATCCAGTCTATTTTCTTCACCAGCACCATCTGGGTCTTCTAGTAGTTCATCCAACTCTACTAGCAATAGCAGTTCTTCTGAAAATGACTCTCCACCCCCAGAACCCGTGGTTGATCAACAAACATCAGTTTATATCAAACCTCTTTACAATGATGGTGATTTTTCACAATCTCAAACCAATGAACATCAATTTCCAAAATGGGCAGTTCAACTTTTGAAAGATGTAAGGCCTAATGAACAGAATAAAACAGGAACAAAGGGATTACAAATAAATGAAGGAAATTTTTCCTTGATAGAAAATGATTTTACTGAACCTTCTACTTATCGAGAGGAAGTAAAAAATAAATAATGGAAACAGGCTATGGTTGATGAATATCAGGCAGTTCAAGACAATAACACTTGGAAACTTGTTGACTGTCCTCACAATGTTAAACCCATCGGATGCAAATGGGTTTACCAAATTAATTACAAGAAAAATGGTGATATTGACAAGTATAAAGCAAGACTTGTTGCAAAGGGTTTTGCGCAGCAAGAAGGGATAGATTATGAGGAAAAATTTTCTCCTACAACTAAATGGAACACCATCTGACTCACACTTGCCTTAACAGCTCAACAAGGATGGAAATTTCATCAGATGGATGTAAAAATTGCTTTCCTCAACGGTGATTTACAAGAAGAAGTGTACATGACACAACCACCAGGGTTTGAAATTGAAGAACCCTTAGCAGCTCAAAAAGGATGGAAATTTCATCAAATGGATGTAAAAAGTGCTTTCCTCAACGGTGATTTACAGGAAGAAACGTACATGACACAACCACCAGGTTTTGAAATTGAAGGACAGGAACATAAAGTCTGCAAACTGATAAAGGCTTTATATGTGTTAAAATAAGCTCCTCGAGCTTGGTATGCCAAAATGGATGAATACCTTCGGAAAATTGGTTTTCAACGAAGTGAATCTGATGATACCTTGTATGTACGCCAAAAAGGTAAAAATATGGTGATTTTGGTTATGTATGTAGATGATTTGATTATCACTGGCTACAATGATGATCACATTGCACAGGTGAAAAAGGAGTTACATGCAGGTTTTAAGATGACAGATTTGGGACTACTTCACTACTATCTTAGAGTTGAAGTATTCCAACGTCCACATCATATCTTCATTTCTCATAGTAAGTATGCAGCAGAAATTATTCAGTGATTTGGAATGCAGGATTGCAAGCCTGTTCTTACCCCTATGGAACAAAACTTGAAACTTTCAAAATTTGAAGGGGGGGAAATAGTGGATAGCACTACTTATCGACAGTTGATTGGTAGCCTGATCTATCTAACAACTACTCGACCAGATCTTTCTTATGCCATCAGTATTCGTTCCCTCTTTATCCAAGAACCATGAGACAACCACTGGAATGCAGCCAAAAGAGATCTTCATTATATCCAAGGAACAAAATATTTTGGTCTTCTTTACAAAAAGACTAAAAACTTTGTACTTGGTGGATTTTTAGATGCCGACTTTGCTGGCAGTATTGATGATAGGGCATCAAACTCAGGTTATTTAATGAACATGGGGCAACTGCAGTTTCCTGGAGTTTTAAGAAGCAAGCTACAGTGGACACTTCTTCAGCAAAAGCAGAGTACATTTCAGCATGGGAAGTAGCATGTGAGATTGTTTGGTTGCGTATATTTTTACAGGACTTGGGAGTCCTCCAGCAGAAGCTACTTCGTTATTCATCGATAACCAGTCAGCAATAAAGCTTGCCAAGAATCCAGTTTTTCATTCCAAGACAAAGCATGTGGACACCAAGTATCATCATATCATATCACTCATTGCAAAGGATGTCATCAAGCCGATTTATTGTCCTTCAGAAGATCAAACCTCCGTTATCTTCACTAAACCTCTTTGCATAATAAAATTTACTAAGTTCAGAGATGAACTTGGTATATGTTGTAATGTATATTTGAATCATAGGGGGGGAAATTAACACAGAGGATATGAAAATTCACAAATTTTCCAATACTCATATAAAGTTAGATCAAAAAGATCAAAAAGCAAAACCAAGGAAAAGGAGGAGAACTAAGACATTCCCCAGTGGAGTCGCCAATTTGTTATGCAGAAAAATCCCTCTTGCAGACAAAAGTGATATCCATAGATTCCTAAGGGATAAAGAGAAGCAAATAGACAATTGAATAAATATTTCCCTAAGCCTACTTCATTTAAATCATCAAAACAAGAGAAGGAGAGTGGTGCCCTTACCTATTTGTGAAATTCTTGAGGGATATCCTCAATCTGTCCTGATGCATCTCCTCAATGCTTGATAAGATCTTCAATCATAGTCATAAAAGAGTTCAAAGGCATATGAAATACAATGATTCAAACAAGATTAATCTAATGATCAAGGAGATTAGAAATTTAAATAATCTTAATGAATACGTAAAGGAACATAAATCATTTATCATTTCAATAAGACAATACAATGGGAAAAATGGTTCATTTGTAAGAATTCAGAGATAAAGAAGAGCCTTAAAACCATTTCCTTGATGTCATGAGGTTCCTCCCAAATGCCTCCAACCCTCTGCGTGGATGATAAGCTTCCCAATAGAAATCAAACAACATCATATTACCTTTTGTGAACTCCCCTAAAACTCTAATATATAGTAATTTATAGGCCAAATAGAGGAGGATTTATATCCATAAGAGAAGGATTAAATACACTAATAGTGGGATTAGGGTTCCTTGATGAAAGGGAATTAGCTCCATGTTGTGAGGGGTAAGGCTCGAATAGATATGGACAAAAAGCATCTAGTTGGGATATATTTGCCCAGCAAGGCTTCTAGAACTTACTTTTTATTTTTATTTTTCATTGATTCATGTGCGCGATCTACATTGGAAGATAGAGTGTAGTTATGGGCATGGTTCAATGGAAGATATTGCACATGCATATAAACTGACTAGGAAAAGCGCGCAGGTCATACTAAATAGGTTAAAAGGCCATGTTACCAAAAAATAATAATTTCTTCAAGGGTTTTAGATGTTTGACTTGGAAGGGAGTGCATTGAAACATGTGTATGGATGGCGAGAGATTTATTTTAACTGTCAAGTGTCATGGTGACAAAATGACATGTAACAGGGAGCGATTGTGGTCTGACTTGGTACAAGAAGAGTTTCGACGGGACACTAGAGATGGATCCTTATCAAAGCATGATGATGAGGATAATTGTGTCTTGGCTAGAAAGGAAAAAAAAGGCAAAGGAAATTCATCCCATTCCAAATAAAATTCTAGTGAGGTAGGTAAGAATAAATACTTGTCGAAGATTAAATGTTCTCAGTGTCACAAGCTGGGACACTATGCCACAAAGTTTCCACACAAGAAGGCCGACAAGAAGCCCTCAGGTGAAGCTCTTGCATCACAATTCTATTTTGATTTTACTCTCATCGAATGAATGGTGTCATTAGTGATGGGTTCTATGTGGTACCTGGATAATGGAGCCTCATTCCATATGACCGACATCAAAGATTTATTCAACGATTTGGAGGAGAAGGATATCTAGATGCACATCGAGATGGGAGACGATGGGAGGTATAACGTGACCGACATCAGTATTGTTACCTTTCAGAGGGAGTCTCGTTCTCCTCTCACATTTAAATATGTCATGTATGTTCTTTGTTTGAAGAAAAACTTGGTTTTAGTTGCTATGTTGGAAGATCGTGGCTACGATGTGATATTTAGCAAAGGAAAGGTGTTCCTTTATCACATATCCATGGGACAAGTGAAGAAGATAGAGGTTCGAGTAAATAAATTATGCAAATTGGATGTAGAACATTATGTTGCCTCGAGCATGAAACAAGAGAAGGTGGAGAACCAAGACATCGGTGAGTAATGACATATAATATTGGGCCATCTACACCATGGAGCTTCGAATATCATGCAACAAAATTCTAGAATACTTCCCAAGGGCACACTTGAGCACTGTGATACATGCAAAGGGTGTACATTGGGGAAGCACACCAAATCCACCTTTCATGATAAAGATAGTGGGGAGAAAGCGATCCTCGAAAGAGTTCACTCAGATGTGTGTAGACTGTTCTCGACAGTCTCCGTGGCCAAGAACAGGTATTATGTGATTTTTGTAAGTTGTTTTTCATGCAAGTGTTGGATATTATTCATGAAAAGAAAGGTTAGGTGTTCTCAAAATTTTGTGAGTTAAAAGCACTTACTGAGAAATACAAAAGAAATAAAGTCAAGGCTCCCAGGAGCGAAAATGGTGGAGAATAGGTTTCTAATAAACTCAAGAAATTATATGCATTAGAAGGCATTCAACAAGAGTTCATAACACCTCATAACCCAAAAAAGAATGGGTTTTCAGAAAGGAAGAACATAAGCATTGTGGGAGTTGCATGGGAAATGTTACATGATTAGGGCGTACCGTTGCTCTTGTGGGTCGAAGCATGCAACACACTTGTTCATGTGCATAATAGAATTCCTCGTCAGATCCTCGAGATGCGTACACTAGAAGAGGAATTTTCCTGTAAGAAGCTAGATGTGGCGCACTTTAGAATATTCGACTCATCGGTTTACTGTCATGTTACTAAATATGCATGGAAAAGGCTAGAACCAATAGCTGTGTTGGGCATTTTTGTGGGGTACACTGTGTAATATTCCTAATTAGCCCAAGCTAATAGGAATATTTCATTTTGTTTCCTTTTTATTATTTGATGAATAAAATGTAAAGGAGGACATGAAAAACTCCTTAAATCAAAGAATAAATACATGCCCAATGTGAAAAGGGATAAATCTGGGCCTTTGTAATAAAATCCACTTGTGTGTGAAAAAGGATTGAGACAATTGACTAGGTCAACAAGACCAAATCTCAGTTCTGTCTAGATTCATTGAACCATCTGGAGGCTTAGCGCAGTTTTAGATGGAGGAGCTTCATGTGAAAGGAGTTAAAGTTTTGTAAGTGGTTTAGGGTTTTGCACATCCTCATCTTATAAAAGGAAGGAGAAGGCTCAAGGAAAAGGTTTTGAAGATATTTAGAATTGATTCTACCTAGACTAATTCGAATTCTCTAGGATGTTTAGCTTGAGAATTGTGCTGCATAGCACAAGAGGGTTTCCTATTTAGGAATCCTCTCTCTCCTTCCATTGAGCAGCTCTTGGAGGAGGTTGTTTTGCTTTGTCCACTATCAGGCTTTGAGGCCAAGCTACATCTCTCTTAGGCAGCATAAATCTAGTCAGGATTTACTTGTTTTAGTGAGTTGTAGCAATTGGGATTCTAGATCTGCAAAGATCTAGCTTGTTTGGGAGCCTCTTCTCATGGAGTGTGTCTTTTAACCTCGTGGAAGAGTGCCTCCCCTGATTTTTTCTTCGTATCCATTGTTACACCATTTTTTGGTCATCTAACCTATTATCATTAGATGGACCCAAGTACACCAGGTAAGACCAATTTTACCCTAAGTAAAATTGCTTTCACTATGTTAACACAGGAAACCCCAAAAGGAAATATTAAACAAACCTATATTTGTTTGATTTTCCCTATGGAATAATTAATTAAACCATAATTTAATTATTATTCCCAGTCATGTTTAACCCAAAATCAAAGAAATTAATTAGATAAACCTTTATTTATCTTATTATTTTCTAGGAATAATTATTTAAACCTTATTTAGATAATATTCCTTGTTAAATATGACCAAATCACCCACAAATAATTAAATAAATCACTATTTATTTAATTATCTTTCAACCACTTTCTTAAATAATTAAATAAATCATTATTTATTTGATTATCTTCTAACCACTTCCTTAAAAAGATAAATAAATCATTTATTTATTTATTTTTGACAAATTAAGGGATTTGACCCAAGTCAAATACCTTTTCCTCCAACAAATATAATAAAATATTCCATAAAAAGTGGATCTAGATCTGGTTAACCCATGCACCAAGATCTAGAATGACCCAATATTTTGTTATAAATAGGAGGGTTTTTTCTACCATTCTTCACCTTTTGTTGCCTATTAGATCACTCTGGATCTATACACTTGGTCACCATTTTCTGCCATTTGCTGCAAGAGCTCCCTTTGAGTTCCATTCTTTGTGTGGGTCTTCTACACCAACAAGAGAGAGAAATCTTAGATCTGAAGTGATGAGGACTTCCAAGAACCCATCCCACCGAGGGGAATTGGATACACCTTCTTGTTTTCCTCCCAGGTGCCCCATTAATATAAAAATTCTTTCAAAAATTGTTCTTGTCTTGTCTATTGGTATATGGAGCAAACCCTTACTTTTTCTCGCTTAATGTCTTTCCATGCATAGATCTCGTTTTTGCAGCCTTCTTTATGTCTAACTAACCGCATCTAAAGATATTGGCGTACCACTTTTTTTTGTTATTAGGGCTATTAGTTATGCGTAGCTAAAGTGGTCCTTTTTCGTACACTTCGACAAAGGATTCATACTAACATCCATATCTTGGAATCAGGCCAAAGTGTTCTCCACTTCATCTGCATAGTCCCTTGAGGAAACTGTGTCCTTTTTGTAGGCAGAGTTGCAGTGTGGGTTTTGCATCAGTGTGGAGGATAGATCTCTAGTGAAAGGGATCATTCCCTTCATTATGGTGATCCATAGATTGGAAAACCAATCTATGTTCCATTTCATATCTGATCTATTTTGTATCATTTTATTCATAAATTTATGAATTTTACTACAGATCCATGGTGTAGATCTCAAATCTAATCATTGTTATTCATCTTCTGCTGAGATCCCCAAGGGGAATGTACTAAAAAGCTCTTCTTGCATATAGATCCCATTCAGATATATCATTTTGTACTTATATATATTCTATATCTAAAATATAATAAAACACTACTTCAACTCCCTGAATATTATGCTGTTTGGTTCATCCTGCATCTCCTTGTATCATAATGCTTGGTTTTGAGGCCTTTCTTCATGCATAAATATTTATTTTCTAATATAAATCCATTGAATCATATTATAAACTTTCCATAATGATTTTCCATCATTATTTTAGTTAAATCATTCAAAAAATCACGCTATAGAAGCTTCAGTACATTCTGCATAATTTAAGCCATGGGAAATCAGGGTTTTTAAGCCTAGTTGAGGAAGGAGGAACTGTTTAACCTAGCTAGAATTATTTTTTTGAGCTGAAATTATGAGTGTAGGTACCTCATGACCTAAGATATCAGATAAAACCATCATCCCACCTTATTTTTACTAAAATACCTGAATACACTCATTTTAGGGCCAAAATCACCTCTTTTCCCCACCCTTTTGAGTCCAAAGTGAGTTATAAGCTGCTGCGTAGTAATTTAATTGAAGAATATGTCATTGGAAGTCTGTTATAAGGCATATTTATACATCTAAAACTCTGGAATACCTTAGGGTATTCTCATTGTTGTAGAAATTCCAGATTTGGAATATTATAGTGGTATCAGAGCAAGATCTTTGGCTCAGCCTGTGGCTTCAAGAAAAAGTGCTGTAAATAAAGGGCCAAGGTCAGATTGATTAATAATATGAGTTTACTCTCATAAATTTTTAGATCCAGCAAGAACCTCTCTAAGGAGGGTGTACAAGAAGAAGAGGAAGAAGAAAATGAAACTCCTAGAGGGTTTCAAGGAGAAGAAAGTTGCAGTGAGACCTATAGAAGGTTTCAAGAAGGAGAGGAAGACCCATGAACTTCCTACCCTAAAAAAGGAGATGAATTGTATAGAAAAAACAAGAGCATCGTTCCACCACTTGGAAGAATGACAGAAGAGGAGATCTCCCTGCTCCTTTTCCGGACTATGAAGGGTATTGAAGAAGATCTCAAGAAGATTGAAAGGGTGGAGACTTGTACCAGCACTGGCACAACCTTGGAGAAGCAGCCTTCATGTTCAGTAATGGACTAAGACTACACAGTTGCAGAAGAAGCTCTTGCTTCTACATCCCACCAAGGTATGATTAAAAATCCATCTGTTGTCATTTTAGCACATTGTATGAAGAGATCTACATTTCTGCATGTTGTTGATTTAGAGAAACAAAGTTGCACTGCACTGTGCAAGATCAGTAAGGAAGAAAGGAGGCACCATTCCTCATGGGGGAATTCAAATTACAGCTTCATTCATGAAGCAATGGAGGAAGAAATGATGAATGGTAGACATCTTGAAGTGAGAAACCTTTTCTCCTTTCTAGATGCATCTTTCTCAATGAGCACTCCCCAGCTCAAAGAGAAAATTCTACCTGCAGAAGATCCAGAACCTAAATGGTTTTGGAAGGACATAGATGAGAGGTCTTTTATTGAAGATCTCAAAGAGATTGCATTTCAAGAGCCTTTGAAATGCAGAAGGTGTAAAACCATGAGGCCACAAAGAGGAGATGGGGAAGAGGGCCAACCTCATTCCTATCCATTACAGAAGGTTGAAACACCTAGGAAGGTGATTGGATTGCACAGTGGAAGCATGAAGGATCTTCTCCACTCATGTATTCAGTCATATCTCATTAAGGAGGTCTCATTATATGAATATTATGGCACCATCCATGGGCAACATGTGTCATCACTATCAAAGGATGAGACCGTGAAGATTGCAGAAGGCAAAGAGGAGGGCAAGCTTCACATGGTAAGAAAAATTTGTCCCTCTTTATTTCAGCATAATAATGCAAAAAGAAGGAAAAATGATCTATTCAAGCAAATCAAGGACACATCAGTCCATACATCCTTCCATGATATATGCCTTGATGTCTCCTTACTTGAAGGAATTCCACCAAGGAGTTCCCATGATGAGCAGAAGAGCAAAGTGTTCCCTCAACCTTGTGCATCAATGTCATCTCTTTCTAAGAGGGAAGCCAATACAACATTGGATACTTTGGGTAAGAAGCATGCTTATGTAAATCAAATCTTATTTCATGATTGCATGTATTCTCTTACTTTACATTTGTAGGCCATAACTCCCAAAGGGAGTGTTTTACCTTACAAGCTTCATGGCCAACTATGGGCCAAGATTATTTTCAAATATGGCCACTCCCTTGATGGGCTAAGGGAGGTGTTACAACATGATGGGTACTTCCCTGAGGCACCAAATATATATTTCGCTTTCATCCATGGTGAAATGATAAGGGCAGCAAGTAAGTGGCATGAAAACCACTTACCATATCTAGATCTGAAGCAGGGAGGAGATCACCTGTGCTGGTTCCTATTGGGTGAGTTTGGGTACCACCCAAGGTTTTTGAATTTCTTATCTCATGCCTTGTATTTCAAGAAAAGAATCCATAAGAAGAAGGCATGTTTGTTTTGGTTGATGAGGAGAGAGTATGGACACCCCATGATGAATTCCATGTCCATACATCTACTTGTATCCATGATGTATGTACATGTATTTCTATTTAGAATGAATATCATAATCATGTATGTTCTTTGGGTGGGGAGAAGATGTAACCTTCTCATGGGATGGCATAAGGGAGCGTGTTTATATCATGATGTTAATGATGCTCCAATATTTATTGTAAACATGAGAGGAGGAAAGGTACAATGGGCGAATGTATCCATTGGGAATGCAATCTCCCAAATTCATTTGTATTTCAAGAAGAGGATAGAACCTTATATGGCTGCTGCATTATATATTGTGTTTTCTTATGCAAAAGGTCATGTATCGGGCTTATGTCATGGGAAGGGATCTCTCACAAGGGATAACTTGGAGAAATACATGTGTTGCTTGAATCATGTTCAACCAACACCTATTATCCTCCATTATTTCCAAGCTTTGAAGAAGCTTATGGCAGAAAAAAGGTGGTGGGATGGCCACTTATTGTATCATGATTTGAGGCAGCTAGAGGATGGACAAAGCTAGTCTCAAAGGAGGGACTTGGGTCACCATCCAATGACACTTAGTCCATATTTCTATTGGAGCACCTATGGTAAAAATGATTTGTTCACTATATGCATAGGAGGTTGGGCAAGAAGGCTCACTAGAATCCATGAAGAGAATCATGAAGGTCCAAGCTCCTCTTGGCTTCATGAGAACTACATTTTTGCAGCCCAGGATCAACAGCTCCACATCCATCAACAATGGGAAGAGGGACAGCATGAGTTGAGTATATTTATCTCTCATTTCCAGCCTTATAGCCCCTACTTAATGCACATGATGGGGATCAATGATTGTTTCTATGAGCTATCAAGAATGGCTCCTTTTATTTGGATGATAGCATGGAGAGTAAAGGCTCTTAAAGGGGTTGAAGTACTCTATATTTACAATCTCTCATGCCTTGAGAAGACCAATGAACAACTTGTAATTCCTCCTTTTTATCTCCCAATTCTTCACGATGACAGCTATATGGTTCATTCTGGGGAGGAGACAATTCCATTGGAGTTTTGGCAGCACTCACCTTGCAGTTGCTTGAGGACAAGCAGCAAATTTTGGAGGGAGGACTGTAATATTCATAATTAACCCAAGCTAATAGGAATATTTCATTTTGTTTCCTTTTTATTATTTGATGAATAAAATGTAAAGGAGGACATGAAAAACTCCTTAAATCAAAGAATAAATACATGCCCAATGTGAAAAGGGATAAATCTAGGGCTTTGTAATAAAATCCACTTGTGTGTGAAACAAGATTGAGACAATTGACTGGGTCAACAAGACCAAATCTCAGTTCTGTCTAGATTCATTGAACCATCTAGAGGCTCAGCGCAGTTTTAGATGGAGGAGCTTCATGTGAAAGGAGCTAAAGTTTTGTAAGTGGTTTAGGGTTTTACACATCCTCATCTTATAAAAGGAAGAAGAAGGCTCAAGGAAAAGGTTTTTGAAGATATTCAAAATTGATTCTGCCTAGACTAATTCGAATTCTCTAGGCTGTTTAGCCTGAGAATTGTGCTGCATAGCACAAGAGGGTTTCCTTTTTAGGAATCCTCTCTCTCCTTCCATTGAGAAGCTCTTGGAGGAGGTTGTTTTTCTTTGTCCACTAGCAGGATTTGAGGCAAAAATCCATCTCTCTTAGGTAGTGCAAATCTAGTTAGGATTTACTTGTTTCATTGAGATGCATCAAGTGGGATTCTAGATCTACACAGATCTAGCTTGTTTGGGAGCCTCTTCTCACGGAGTGTATCTTTAACCTCCTGGAAGAGTGCCTCTCCTGATTGTGCTTCATGTCCATATCTTGGCATCAAGCCAAAGTGTTCTCCACTTCATCTATGCAATCCCTTGAGGAAACTACGTCCTTTTTGTAGGCAGAGTTGCAGTGTGGGTTTTGCATCAATTTGGAGGATAGATCTCTGGTGAAAGGGATCCTTCCCTTCACTATGGTGATCCATATATTGGCCAAACAATATATGTTCCATTTCAAATCTGATCTGCTATGTATCATGTTCTTTATAAATTTCTAAATTTTACTGCAGATCCATGGTGTAGATCTCAGATCTAATCATTGTTATTCATCTTCTGCTGAGATCCCCAAGGGGAATGTACTAAAAAGATATTCTTGCAGATAGATCCCATTTAGATCTATCATTTTGTACTCATATCAGTTCTAGATCTGAAATATAATAAAACACTACTTCAGCTCCCTGAATATTATGTTGTTTGGTTCATCTTGCATCTCCTGATATCATAATGCTTGGTTTTGAGGCCTTTCTTCATGTATAAATCTGTATTTTCTAATATAAAGCCATTGAATCATATTATAAACTTTTCATACTAATGTTCCATCATTATTTCAGTTAAACCCTTCAGAAGATAACTTTGTAGAAGCTTCATTACATTTTGCATAATTTAAGCCATGGGAAATTAGGGTTTTGAAGCTTAGTTGAGGAAGGTGGAACTGTTTAACCTAGCTAGAATTATTTGTTTGAGCTGAAATTTAGATATTAGGTCCCTCATGATCTAATCTATCAGATCCAACTATCATACCACCTTATTTTTACGTAGATACCTGAATACACTCATTTTAGGGCCAAAATCACCTCTTTTCCCCACCCTTTTGAGTCCAAAGTGAGTTATAAGTTGTTGCATAATCATTTAATTGAAGGATATGTCATTGGAAATATGTTATAATGCATATTTATGAATCTCCAACTCTGGAATACCTTAGGGTATTCTCATTGTTGTAGAAATTCCAGATTTGGAATATTACACACTGATACACCTCACAACTATCCGGTGTACCTGCCGTCTCATAGGATGAAAGTGGTTTTTAGAGATGTAAAATTTTATGGAGGAAATTCCATGTGAATTTCCCTTGAGAGGGAGCATCATATGCATATAGTTGAGGAGGTATTAGCTCCAAAATAAGAACTTCAAGATGTGGAGCAGCCACAAGCAGAGGAACAAAGAGTGGAAGCACACACTCAAGCATATACATCCAGAGATGGAAATAAGTGCACCATAGAGGCTGAAAATTTGATGCATGATGCTAGAGAGAATATGGGAGCACTCACATCACATAGTAGGCAGAGAAGGTCCCCAGATAGATACACTAGCTACAAGGCTCTTATGAGCAAGAGTGTAGAGACTAAGCCATCCTAATTCGAGGAGGTAGTGAAACTACCAGTATGGGTTGATTTCATTTTTGATGAGTATGAATCGATTATCAGAAAAAGTGCACGGGGATTTGTCCCAAGACATGAGGACAAGTTAGTTGTAGGATCCAGGTGGATCTACAAGGTGAAACAACTAGCAGATGGGAGTGTGGAGAAACACAAGGCTAGATTTGTGGAAAAGGGGTTCTCTCAAGTATAGGGAGTAGATTACGAGGATACCTTTGCTCCTAGCAAGGTAATCTTCAATCAGATCTATTCTTGCACTTTCAGCGTAGATGAGATGGAAGATACATTATATGGATGTAAAGACAACCTTCCTCAAGGGAGTGATTGAGGAAGAGGTCTACATAGAGCATCCAGAAGGATTTGAGACCTTAGACAGTGAGTCACATGTGTGCAGACTCAAGCGAGCATTGTATGGACTGAAACAAGAACCCCATGCTTGGTACACTAGGATCAACATATATTTCACCGGGTTGGGCTTCACCAAAAGTGAAGTAGATGTGAACCTTTAACATATTGTGGTATAAGGTAAATTATTGATTATAGTATTATATGTCAATGATTTTATTCTGATAGGTAATGATAAGCTAATAAATTCTTGCAAAGAGGATCTTGCAAGATAATTTTACATGAAGGACATGGGATTCTTTCATTATTTCCTTGGTTTGGAAATTTAGCAAAGAGATGGAGAAATGTTTGTCTCCCAGGGCAATTATACCAACGAGATACTGAAGAAGTTTCACATGGAGAGTAGAAAAACCATGGAGACTCCTATATCAGGGAATTGGATGAAGGGATATGCTTCTTTAGGTGAATTGGTTGAAGCTACCATTTACAGGCAACTTGTGGGTTCACTCAAGTACTTAGTGAACATACAAACGACCATATGTTATGTGGTTAACCATCTTAGTCAAGCTAGGGTTAAGCCAACCAAACTTTATTGGAAGGCAACCAAACATGTGTTGAGATACCTCAGAGGAACCACTCAGTTTGGTCTTTGGTACAAATGGACAGAGAGATTGAAGCTTCAAGGCTTCACAGATGCAGATTGGGAAGGGATTCCATCCGAAAGGAAGAGCACATCAAGGGGCATATTTATTATTGGGTTAGGGATAGTTTCCTCGTACAACATGAAGTAGAGATTAGTTGCAGTAATTTCAACAGAAGTAGAGTACATGGCTGCTAGTCAAGAATCTTGTGAGGCTCTCTGGATGAGGAAGATACTTGTTAGTAGATGGACCCGAAGGTGATTTATTGTGATAACTAGAGTTTCATCAAACTCTTGGTTAATCCAATTTTTCATGATAGGTCCAAGCATATTGACATCTGGTATCACCATCTCAGAGATTGTGTGTAGAGGCAGATTATGATATTAGAGTACATTTCTATAGAGGAGCAAGATGCAGACATCTTGACAAAGGAACTGTCAAGAGGAAAATTTGAGTTCTATAGAGGCAGGATCAGGGTATCAAACAATCCCTTTCTTGATGAGAGGGAGTGTTGAAAATGGCACCAAGAAAGTCTTATAATTTAATTTACCCTTAGAAGAAAATTGTAATTCCACATTACATGAAAAATTGTACATGTTAACTAAGTTAGGATCACTTATTTGGTTTATTTAATTTGATTTGAGATTCAAACTAGAGGCATGTAGAGTGTCTCCTACATTATAGGAGCCCTGTTTGAGTTTATTTTGAGTTTTAATTAATTAACTCAATTTATCTGAGTTAAAGTCAGATTAACTAGCGCTAACTGATGGAGGAACTAGAGAGAGGTCAAAGTGTGGAAATTAGATTTAATTCACCTGCAATGATCAATCAAATAATTGATATTTCACTCATAAATAACACATGCATGTCAGTTCTCAGAAAGACCTAGTTGATATTAGAGTTTAAGGGAAATGTACAATTAGTTGTATAATTATCTGAAATGTATAGGTGGTGCATGAAATTAGAGGAATACCCTTAATGGATTGTGCAATATGGATTGGGAATATCCCTAATTAATAGGGCCTAATTACCCAAGGAAACTACTCTAGGAAATAGGGACTTGGGAAAGCCAAAAATTGGTTAAGTATTGAACCAGACTTGTCTAGTAATCATTGAGACACAGAGAGATAATGTATAGGTTTCTTAGCTTGGAGAAAATCATTGTAATATTCTCATATTCTTTGGCTTATGCAATATACAAGTAATGGGGTTTTTAGTTGAGGTTTTCCCCAAATAAATATTAATGTTGTGCAATTGAAATTCTTTCTCTTTCATGCTTTGTTATTCCAAGATCTAATTTGGTTTATGCAATTGGTAGAGTAGATTCATGTATAATGTTTATCATATTACAATTATAAATTTAATCTACGTGGATATTCTACAAATATTATTGATGAAAATACTTTTCTTGTCACAACCTTTGGCTCATTATTTGATTGTTGGATTTCTTTCTTGTTTCTTTAGCTAATATCATTTTGCTATGAGATTTTTTGGTTATACTTCTAAAATGATTTCTCCCTTGTTTAGGATGAGATTTTGTTTTATTGAAGTATCAATTTGGCCACCCATTTTCAATTTCAGCTAAGTGATTTGCTTCTCTATATCACTTCTCAATGAAACCACTTCAGCCTCTAGTATTTCACATTGATTTTACTTTTCTTCTTATTGCTTCCTCATTCCTTCTTCAACTTTCCTTCCTTCTTCCAAGTGAGTTTTTAAGCTAATGATTTCTTCTTTTAATGCTCATTCCTTATCATAAAAAAATTGCAGTATTGTTTTCTGGTCTTTATTATTAGTTGTGAGCCTTTTCGTCTTAGCTTCAAGGGCCACTATTATTATTTTGTCTTCTTCTTCAGAATCTTCAGAACCTTATTTATCCATAAAATAATTTCCTCCCTTTGGACTTGAAAGATAGATTTCAAATGATGATGATCATCCTCTAATTTTTTTATCTAAAGAGAATAATCATTAGTATAATTAAAAGGAAACGAGAAATTAGATGTATAATATCCATCACGTCTACAGTTAAAAAAATTGTGGCTCTTGAAACACTTTTATAATTATCATCTACATCCTCTTCTAGATCTGTATTTTTTAATTTTGTTTTCTACCCTTCATTTTATGAGAATGCTTCTTCTTGTTCCTAGCCATAGGGCATAGATCTACCCTCAAGCAGTGAATCTATACTAGAGGGAACCTACTCTAGTACAACTTGTTGGAAATGTGGATCACTACTAACAGGGGAGTGAATAAATTGTGATCGTTGTTTACAATTTTTCGCTAAATAATTATTTACCTAAAAATTTATCATCTATAGCACATGAGGAGAGGTCAATGTATATTAAAAAACTCCAAACAAAAAAAAATAATCAACACATGAGAAAAAAATGATTTCTAGTTGAAATATATAACAACCACACCCATATTACCCCATGGGGTGGATGCCCCTGCTAATCCAACACTTCTTGTCTTTTTTACACATTAATTACTACACAAACAAACAAACACACACACACACACACACACACATGACCCACCAACATTACATTCCATTTTCGTTCCTAACACTCCATAAATCAAAGGGCCATCATCCAATGGTGTTCCAAATCCATAGTATACCCCAGGGTAACATGCTCACTGCTTAGTTCGTCAGAGGGAAGTCACAATCATAGTTCCTAATCGCGGTTCCAGGGTCCTCATTGGAAAACTCACAACATATACGCCACCCTTCCCTCATCCCTATTGATGCCACGAGGTGGGGGTGTCACAACATAATCTCCATCATCCAATCTCCAAGAATATTTATAGTTTCGTTGGCATGGTGGCCCCTCCATGTCATCCCAACGCTCGCACGTTTGCTCTCCTTATTAGAGAAATTTTGAGATCTAAAATCGACCTCCAAAGGAATATTATAAAATAATAGTGGAAATAATAAAATAAGGTTAGATTACATCAACAAATTATAGAGGGAAAAAATTAAAAACTACTTTTTCAACTTATCTCCCTGCAATTTTACTCAAATTTCAAGTGGGGGAACTTGTTCGATGGGGAATTTAATTCCTCATCCAAGGAGTATCGATGTTGTATACTTTTGATGGACCCTGCTAAACAAACAATGAGAAATACGTGAAAAAACATGATTGCAATGACATTTTTCATGTCTTTCTAATTTTTAATGTAGTAGGGTCCATCAAAATTATGAAACATGGGTACTCATTGGATGAGGAATTAAATTATGCATACAACGAGTACTCCTTCTCTAAATTTGAGTAAAATCATAGGGAGATAAGTTGAAAATACGAGTTGAACATGTAGTTTTTTTTTTTTTTTTACTCCATAAAGGTGAATCATCCCCCATGATTGACATCATCATCTTAAATCCTATTGGTTCTTATAAACTTATTTTGGTTGTACATTTTTTTAGGCCCATTTTTCTAATGTATGCCTCTCAAGTGCGACCTCCGGGATGCGTCAACTCGTCTTCCCCACCGTAGAGATCCTTTGGCTACACTCTTTTATTCTTATAGGGTCATTCCATTAGGTTGAATCAACAGGTAGAATCTCTTCTCAACCAATGGAATATATGTCAAGCTCACATCATCCCATTGATACTTTTTCTTTTTTACCCCAACGATCCCTTAACGTACTCCCTCATTAATTGTTGGGCCTTATTTCCAGGCTTACATGTATGGGGCCACAAGGCCTCCTCTTCTAGTTCATCCATCGTGTTGACCATATTTCCTCCCCATCCCATTTCAAGGTGACCCCACCTCTCTATTCCTTAGAACTTGGAAGCCTTTGGGGTTATTGCATTGGGATGACCTGTCAAGTGGGTCTATCCCCCTACCAATGGTGGAAAAATTGGGCTTACATGTCTACCCACGTGACCGTACTTACGTAATCCCACCTATTCTATCTCGACACTCACATTATTTTCGCCTTTTATGCCTATGGGGTGAGACCTTTGGGCCTACATGGACTAGTGGGTCTCACCTCCACACATTGTCACCATGATTGGCCCACTTGGACATGATAACACACCATCCCATTGCTTACCACCCTGACACTCTTTTTACATGTCCTTCTTGCACTTCCAGGATAAGGCCTCTAGGCCACATGGTCAGTGAGCCACAACTCTAACCAATGGTAGGACCTCCAAGCTTGCGTTTCAACCAACTCATTCAAGCTGATGTATTCCCTTCCAATCCACTGTGGCACAAAACAAACCTTCGGGGTACTATTTCTAAACTGTGTGATCTCCCTCTTGTCTAATAGAAATGCAGGCACAACAAATGTTCCAATTCCAAGCCTCCATGGTTAGGGTTCGACAAGCCACTTGCGAATAGGGTTAACTTGGTGAAGCTATAAGGTTAAGGCTTCATAACAACACTTCTCACATTTATTTCCACCATTTGAACATGGATTCCATTGTAAATCAGCTACGATGGTTCCATAGAGGACTAGACCTACTCCAACCTTCCACCATGGCCATCATGGTTTTCTAAGCACTACTAGTACGATCCTCATAAGCTTACAATAGATCCACTACAATGAGTTCCTGGACCTATGGTATATATTTTATTAGACAAGGAATACCAAGCATACCTATACTGGTAATCTGATGGCCACTCACTGCTAAGGAATTGCATTAAACTCCCGAAGGGACTTCACCACTCCTACCACATGGTACATGTTCCATGCTCCAAAACAAGGCTACAAGTGGATCTATGGCGCCAATCACGTTTTTCCGAGGGGCTTGGGTATGCGTGACATGTAATCCTCAACATCAGTGCCCCTAGTGAGAGAACGTTGGCTGCTAATAATGCATGGCTAAGAGGCCTTTAATGGTTCCCAACGGGCCTATAGCTTATCACGCCTTCACCGGCTACATAGTGGTACTTATCGAAGACCATCAGGGAATTTGACCCCCTAATGTGGCACAAATAATGGGCTCCAATGGAAGAAGGCTTAGGATCAACGTTGTTAGACCAAGAATGCTTGATTGCTAAAAAATGCAAGGTTGAGAAGCCCTCAACGTAGGGCAACATGTTATTGTAAATGAAAGAGGAAGTCATCCTTGAAATAAATGCATGCCTCATACCTGTAGCATGGTATGTAGCCCATGGGCTTGGGTATTAGCAAGGATGTGCAATCCTCAACATCAGTGCCCCTAGTGAGATAACGTGGGCTGCTAATAATGCATGGCTAAGAGGCCTTTAATGGTTCCCAACGGGCCTATAGCTTATCACGCCTTCACCGGCTACATAGTGGTACTTATCGAAGACCATCAGGGAATTTTACCCCCTAATGTGGCATAAATAATGGGCTCTAATGGAAGCAGGTTTAGGATCAACACTGTTAGACCAAGAATGCTTGATTGCTAAAAAATGCAAGGTTGAGAAGCCCTCAACGTAGGGCCACATGTTATTTTAAATGAAAGAGGAAGTCATCCTTGAAATAAATGCATGCCTCATACCTGTAGCATGGTATGAAGCCCACATCTATATATATATATATATATATATATATATATATATATATGCGTGAGTAGACCCTGTTGATAGGCGATCTTCATTGTAATTATTTTACAAATAATGAAATGGATTTTTGGTATCAAGTGTTACCATGTTTACAATTCAGGTTCTCATGGATCCTTCCAATACTTTCATATTTTCACCATGTGTTATTTATTGCAGTTTTAGATTAGGTTTTGTATCAACCCTTCCATGGCCTTGACACTACACAACGTGGTAATCATTCAATAACTGATAAAATACAATCTAGGTCCATTTCATTTTCATGCACAATTACAAATCAATAATGCAACACATATTCATTACATTTATATGCACCATTTCATACTAGAAATGAAGACACAAGCTCATTGTAGACATAAGAATTATCTCAATCGAGATTATGAACACAAATTCATTAATGTTTTAAATGCATAAGAACACTTATCTTGGGATGTTTCAAGAAACGAGTCTAGGGCAAGGAATCTCCACCCAACCATAGACTATTGTAGCCAAGTTACTTTTGGTTGTCACCCCCTTGCCAAATTCCTGAGACTAAGGGGCTTGTTCAAAGGACTGAAACACCAAATTCCAGCTGAAACAGGGAATCTAGAGGACCTTCTTCCTCAATCCCACCAGATGCATATTATAGTAAGAAATGCATAGAGAATATAGAGGTTCACCACCTCCATGCACAAGACTAATACCAAATATTCACCTCGTTCCTAGTAAATATAGAATTCATTGCAAAACCAAGGAATAAACTTGAAAGTCTTCAGGAATGAACGTTGTAAATATTAACTCAAAGATTGGTATTTTCCTAATTTTTCCAGGGCACCAAGTATTACTATCTCAACCCATGTCCTTAAGGGAACCTAAGTTATTACATGGCTCCAGAGATTCTATTCCAGCCCATAGCCTCCATATAATCCTAAACTATTACATGGATTCATAAATTTCTCTCTCAAACCATAGCCTCCAGGGAACCCAAGTTGTTACAGGGCTTCAGGGATTCTATCTCAACCCACAACCTATAGGGAAGCCAAGTTGTTACATGGCTACATGGACTAGTATCCCAACCCACAACCTTTAGTGAACTAGATAACCAATACCCTTCACTTCTCTTCTCTTCAATGATTCCTTTCTCTGCTCTTCCTTCTCCTCTGCTCTTCTCTTGGATGAATGCTTACCGAAGGGTTTCTCTACCTCCTATGTGATTGAGGGAATGATCCAATGGTCCTTTACTCACATGAGTCCATTTAGAAGAGTGATGGTCCCTTGTATGAGTTCAACCCCCTCTTCTTCTCTCTGTTTCCATTGATATATAGGGATTTTTTCCTCGTCCTTTCTTCCTTGCAAAGGTGTCCATTCTCATAAATTTTTTCATACATTCTGCCTTGCAATGGTTCTAAAGCCTCATGGCATGTTTAATTTTATTTGCAACCCATTTTAATTCAAGATTCGGTCCATTAAAAACATGGAGCAACCAACCTTTAATGGCTATCCCAAAAAATCCAAATTTCCTGCATAAGGAAACCTTTCTTAACCCAAGCAAGACACCTCCTGAGCTCTAGAATTTGTGTCCCCTATACTAAACCCCTTTAATAAATTATTGAAAAGCATTTTCATTTCAGTTTTGTGAGGAAAGCCAGGTTGGGGCTGTCACAAACCCCTCCCCCTTGAGGGAGCATCGTGCTCAGTGTTGTTATGCTCATATGCATCACAGGGAAAAAAAATAACACATGTATTGTTTTATGAAGCTTTATATAGAGGTCTATACAATATTTACAATTATATATGCACATTTTCCTTATCCAAGAAATAAAAATGGATATGTTGTTCTCATGGATTAATCCAAATTTTCCCAAGCACCTTCCTCTGGCCCAAAGTGTCTCCACTTCACTTTGACTTGATCTATGGCTCAATTCTGGAGAATGAGAATCCTTCGATCTAAAATTCATAATGGATTTGGCTAGAACTATCCCTCTGGTTCCATGTATAGCACAAACCAATCAATCACATGATTAGAATCATGGACATATCTTTAAGCAAAGAAACATGGAAAACATCATGAACTTTAACCGACGGAGGTAAGGCCAACATGTAGACCAATGGTACAATCCTCTCAGGGATCTCAAAAGTCCCACAAAATCATGGTGCCAACTTGGCACATGACCCAATATTTAAGGAGATATCTTGGGTTTTATTCTCAAGAAAACGTGTTCCCCAACTTGGAACTCTTTATGCACCCTATGCTAGTCTGCATACTGTTTCTGCCTATCTCGTTCCACTTTTAGATTCTTCTTGATGATTTGAATTTTCTCCTCCATTTCCTTGATCATATAAGTCCCGCCAATGACCCTATTCATTGGATCATTCCAGATTATAGGAGTATTGCAACTCCTGCCATACAATGCCTTAGATGTAATCATCTTGATGGATTCTTGATATCCATTGTTGTATGCAAAATCTACAACTGACAAGTACTCATCGATCTTCTTGGGCTAATGCATGACATACATCCTCAACATCTCCTCGAGGATCATATTTTTCCTCTCTGTTCTCCCATATTTTTGTGGATGATATGTTATACTAAATGTTAACACGATCTCCAGACTTGCAAACAAATCCTTCCAAAACCTTGAAGTGAACTTAGCATTTCGGTTAGAGATAATTTTATTGGGGGTACCATGCAGTCTCAAAATATCCTTTATGAAGATTTATGCCACTTCCATAGAAAAATTAATGGATTTAACTGCTAAAAAATGACCTACTTTTCTCAAATTTTCAATTACCACTGCTGCCTAGAGGTCCAAGGAAAAATTGTGATGAAATCCATAAAAAAATACCTCCGAATTTCAATCCTAAATGGGGATAGGCTACAATAATGATGTTGGATACTTGCATTCAACCTTTAATTTTAGAATTCTATGCATGTAGCCATGAATTCAACCATTTCTTTCTTTAAATTCAGCTAATAATAGTAATTTTTTAGGGTCGTGAGGGTATTTTGGTACCTTGGATGGCCTCAATAAGGCTTAAGAGTGGGGGGGAATCCAACCACTACTAAGTTTCCATCTATCCTCTCTGATAAGATTGATGGCTTGTTTCTCAATATCAATGGCTTCTCTTAGCTTCCTATGATGGAAGTGGTCAACCCTTGCGATGACCCAAGAATCCTCAATGCAGACATGGTGTTTGGATTTATCTGCATGTTTAGCTAAACCTGATGAACGAGAATGATTGTGCTTAATGTCTGTAGCATGCTCTTGAATTCTTTGGTTAATGGAGTGACTGATTTCCCCAATGTAGGGAATCCCATAGGAACAAGGGATTGAATAAACCCATTTCATGCATTTTGGGTTTATAGGGTCCTTAACCCTAGATTGGTTAAGGATCCTTTCAACCCTAAAGACATGAAAGGGGTTTACTCAATCCCTTGTTCCTGCGGGATTCCCTACATTGGAGAAACTCATCGCTTCATCAACCAAAAAATTCAAGAGCATGTTGCATACATTAAGCACAATCATTCTCATTCGTCAGCTTTAGCTAAACATGCAGAGAAATCCAAACACCATGTCTGCATTTAGGATTCACGGGTTATATTAAGGGTTGACCACTCCCATCATAGGAATCTAAGAGAAGCCATTGAGATTGAGAAACATGCCATTAATCTTAACAAAGATGACAAATGGAAACTTAGTAGGAGTTGGATTCCCGCCCTCTCTTTTTTATTTTTTATTTCTCTCTCTCTCTCTCTCTCTATATATATATATATAGTTTTTTAATTTTTATTTATTTTTTTACTCTTTTTTAATTTTTATTTATTTGTTTACTCTTTTTTTAATTTATTTACTTATTGATTATTTGTTAGTAATTTTTTATTTACTTAGTTATTTTATTTTGTTTAACCTTCCTATTAAAATATTATCTGATATTTTAATATAAAAAAATTTATAACTAATTATTTAATAATATTATATGTATTTTTAAAAAACTAATTGTTAAATAATAAGTAAACTTATTTTAATTATTAATTTTCCAGACACACACACACACACACATATATATATTTCGTATTCTAAATTTAATTAATTAATTAATTAATTCAACAACTAATTCTTAATGGCTAATTTCTAACAGCTAATTCCCAATGACTAACTTTGAGACCATATGCATCTTTACTATTTAACCTTTTGGGTAGACTGATTTTTCCACGTGAGTCATGAGGATGAACCACATTAGATTGTTCGTAATGTCGACCATAACTTTATGATGTGATTAATCTGAAAGACAATTTCATAATCAATGGATCACAAATGTCTAAGATCAAGAAACATTTCTCAGTATTTGCTGACATTTTTCATCATGCGATGTCATATTCTTGACCCTTTCTCTTTGGTCCACTTTGTAAGAGCTTATAGTTTCCAAGTGATTCATTCAAATTCTTCTGCTAAGAGCATTAGCAAACATATTTTATTTTCCTTTAATGTATTTAATTTCAAATTCAAATTTTCTCAATATGGCCATCCATATAGCTTGTCTTACATATAGCTTGGGCTTCTCAAACAAATACTTGTCTTACATATAGCTTGGGCTTCTCAAACAAATACTTGAGCCCACTAGGGTCTGTCATAAGGGTGAATTTCCTCCGAAGGAGATAATTCCTCCACATTTTCAAAGCATGAATGATGGAAACCAAATCTAGGTCATGAGTTAAATAATTTACCTGATGCTCATTTAATTTCCTAGACTCATAACACACTACCTTCCCTTCCTGCATTAACACTCCACTAATTCCTTCCTTTCAGGCATCTGTGCACACTAAAAAATTGTTTCAATTGCTCAAAACTTGCTACATAGTGAGTCGTTCATCTAGATCTTGTGCGGAGGCCCCCAAGATATAAAAATTTGAAATGGATCTCGTAAGATCTGCAAAATTAAAATGCCAAAAAAGGAGAGAACACACAGTGAATAAAACCACAAAGAAATTTTTTATTAAAACAAAAATAATTGTAGAAGCTACATGGTGGTGGAGAATCTCTCCTTTTAGAAGATGCGACTGGTTACTTATAGCATTTTTTAGTTACAATACCACATGTAAATTCTGCGAGTGGGTAAATACCATGGGTGAATGAATACTGTGGGTGAATGAATACCATGAGAAAATGTCACTTACAATACCATGGGTTGATAAATACCATGGGTGATGAATACCATGGGCGGATGCCATTTACAATACCATGGGTAAATTCCATGTGTGGATGAATACCATGGGTGGATACATACCATGGGTGAATGAATACCATGGGTGGATACATACCATAGGTGAATGAATACCATGGATAATGTCACTTACAATACCATGGGAAAATGAATACAATGGTTGTAGGCCACTTTCCATTCAGATCATTCCTCCCTCCTTAAGAAGTAATGTTCCCCACTGCGTGAAGCTCCCTCCTGAGAAGCCTTTGTTGAATATGAAGAGCCACTGAAGAGAAGGGTTTTGTGTGGTTAACCCATAACCATGATTAACGAAGATACGAGGATAGAAATACCTTGTAATTCTTATGACCAATTGTGATACTAACAGTGTGCAACCTAGAAAAAGGGCTTCGATGAAGTGTGGGTTTGTAGATGACCCATAACTATGAAAAATAAAGAACCGAGGATAGAGATACCTTGTAATGTTTGTGACCAACTGTGATGCTAACAATGTGTGTCATAGCAAATGGACTTCGATGAAGTGTGGGTTTGTGGATGAACAAAAACCATGACAAACGAAGATCCGAGGATAGAAGTACCTTGTAATGCTTGTGACCAACTGTGATACTAACGATGTGCGACCTAGCAAATGGACTTGGATGACAAGGATTTTGTCTGGTTGACTCATAACCATGATGTTTATTGATGATGAAGTAGCAGGTGCCTACATAGTCTAGGGTGGGAGGGTACGTCTCCAAAGAACCCAAGACAGATGTTGTTATGCTAAAACTGATGAATGTGAAGTAGGTGCCTACTAAAGCAGGATGGGAGGGCACATCTCCAAAGGGAACCCGCTCTGAATGTTGCTCCAAATTTAAAATGGGCATAACTTGGTCAATATATCTCAGAATATTTATTATAACATGTTTTTGGAAATAGAATGACCATTATACATCTTTCTACGTGGTTGGAATCCCTATCTAGACACCCAAGAAACTCAGATTCGTGTTGCAAATTTCCCGTCGTCACAAAAGTTCTGAAAAAAATAGTTGATTTTAAATCAACGATAACTCCCTCATCCCAACTCTGAATTGACCAATTTATTTTTTGAAATTGGGTGTTTTTTCAAGAGGAGCTCATATTTTCTCAATTTTCTAAAATGGTGCACAAAAACTACAAAAAATTATAGGGGAGGCCTTGTAAGAAAAAAATCTATAACACAACTGATTTTAAATTAGCGATATCTCTCTCATCTGGATGCCGATTCAACTAATTTTTTTTGAAATTGGTTATTTTTTCACAAGGAATTTAGATGTGCTATTTGTTTCTGATTATGTTTCACCAATATTTCCATCTCTTCTCTACAAACTCATTGCCCAAAAAATTCCTGCAAAAAATGAAAAAAGAAAACAAAAAGTCTTCCTGCTTTGCCCAAGAAAGTGCTCCATGGAGGTTGTGGAACTTGCATGGAGTTTTATAAATATGAATACAAAATTTTGAAACTGAAATAGGCTTCAAACCCTTATTCCCATAAATTTGTAACCTAAATCTGATACCACTGATCTGGATCTTGCGGGGAGGCCCCTAAGATCTGAATATTTGAAATGGATCTAGCAAGATTTGCAAAATTAGAATGCCATAAAAAGAATAGAACACACAGTTAAAAAAACCACAAAGGAATTTTTATTAAAATAGAGAATAGTTGTAGAAGCTACATTATGGTGGAAACTTTGTCCTTTTACACGATGCAACTTTTTACTTGTAGCATTTTTTAGTTACAATACCACAAGTAAATTCCATGGGTGGGTAAATACCATGGGTGAATGAATACCATGGGCATATTTCACTTACAATACCATGGGTGATGAATACCATGGGTGGATACATACCATGGGTGAATGAATACCATGGATAGATGTCACTTACAATATCGTGGGTGGATAATGTCCATGTGCGGATGGATACCATGGGTGTAGGCCACTTTCCATTCAGATCAGTTGTCCACTCAAATTTCTTTCCTTTTCTCTTGAAGGATGTGATAGGATTACCTATATTTGAGAACTTTTTGATAAATCACCTATAATAACTTGCCAATCCCATGAATGATCTAACCTCATTTACATTCTTTGGTATTGACCACTCCATTATCGCTTTGATTTTTTTAGGATCAACTGATATCCATTCTTTGGAAACAATATGCACCAAATAATGTATTTGTGACTAGAAAACATCACATTTTTTGAGCCTTAGATAAAGCTTGTCAGGGAAAATTTTAAGGATGGACTTTTATCTTAAAGTTTAAAAACTTGGTGAATCTTAGTAGTCCACAATATGTGAATTGTAAAAAAATTTATGTTATTTTTGTAAAAATATTTAGTTTTGTAATCATTTTATATTATTATATATAAATTTTTGGCAATTTTTAGGGTAAAATATTTTAATACTATAAAATTTGGGTGAATCAATTTTTAAAAAAAATGGGAATTGGCGAATCTTTTTTTTGGAAAAAGCATGGAAAATTAGCCCACCTGCGAATATTAGCCCCTAAAATTTTCCGTGGAGCTTTTTCTCCCTCAATAATTGTAGCACTGCAACCAAATTATTTCATGCTCTTCCTTTGCTTTTGAGTGCACCAATATGTCATCAAAAATCATAATGACAAACTTGTCCAAATAATTACACAACACATTGTTCATTAAGCACATGAACATGGAAGGGACATTATTATTCTCAAAGAGTACCATTACAAACTCATAGTGCCCATGCCTTATCCTGAAACAAGTTTTGTGTATGTCCTCCTCCTTGATCCTTACTTGATGATATCCTGACCATAAGTTAATCTTGGAGAAAACTCTCGGTTCTCTAAGCTGGTAAAAGAGATCACCAATCCTTGGTAATGGGTACATATTCTTTATGGTCACCTTATTTTATTTTCGGTAATCAATGCATAATTGAAGGGTTTCATCCTTCTTCTTTACAAAGATTAAATATGTCCCCCATGGAGACACACTCAGCCTTATGTAGCCCTTTTAAAACATCTATTTTAACTGCAATTTTAGCTCCACCAGGTCAAGGGTACTCATCCTATATGGTTCCTTAGACGTTGTCACTACTCTAAGCACTAAATAAATGGGTAAGTCTACCTCTCCATGAGGAGGTAATCCAAGAACCTCCATAGGAAACACATATGCACATTGTTCTAGAATTGGGTACCTTTTCAACATTTCCCTTTCCTCATTATCATCATCACTACTAACCTTCCCATCAATTGATATTTGTACTACAAACAACATGCATCCCTTTTTTCTGTTGGGCTTGGCCTACATGGTCATGATCCACCTTACTAAAGTGGGCTTTTTCCTGCCCCACGGAACTTTTCCTTCTCCTTGCTCATCTAAGAATTCAATTGTTTTTTCAAAGAAATCTAATTTGGTTCTATTCAAGTAAAACCACTCCATTACCAATAGTATATTATATGCACACAATGGAAATATATTAAGATAAGCTTTTGTAGGCATGTCTCAAAGCTCAAACATGCATGATCTCATCTAGTAATTGATTATTCTCTGGGTTTTGGTTGCCAATTGAACAAACCATGGTTCTTTATGAAACTCCTTGAACAAATTGAATCCTTCAACAAGTTCTAGGCTAACATATCTATAATTAGAACTTGGATAAATTAGAATAGTAACAAATTGGTCTTGCAACATACCTTCCATCTCAATGATGGATGCCTAGTGGTCTACTTGGAAGCTGTCCATGGATGCATAAGTTTTGGGAAATTATCGAGCTATGTCTCCTAGTGTGTGAGATTCTTGGGAACTGTAAATCTTTTCCCAACATTCTATTGGTGTGGAAAGTCCCTCCTTCTATGGTTTTCACTGCATGTCCAACACCTTAGTGGCTCTCTACCTTCGAACTTGAGTTGTCTTAATGTCGACTGCTACACATTTTTCTTAACAACAGCATCATATTTCTACTGATACTCTCTAGCATGAGTTGGGTGCTGACCTTCACTATTTTCGAGCTTTTATTGAGCCAAATCTTCTTATGTCCATCATTGTTTTTTGACTTCCAATTTCTTTTGATTTCGAGCCTACATTTTGCTTGCTCATAGTAGTGCTTCCACTTATCAATAACATCCTTCAGAGTCAGAGGTTCCAAGAACTCAATTTTATCTCATAATTCCATAGGAAGCCCATTGATAAACATTTTAATATCATCTTTCTCATCCTTGAGATATGGAACATATCTCAATATCCATAGGAACTTGGTGATATAATCCTCATCTAATAATTTCCCCATCTTGAGTTCATAGAACTCCTTTTCCTTGCCATCATAATAATGCTTAGAAAAGTATTGCTCTCTGAAGAGATTTGAAAATTTAGTCCAAGTTAATTTTTTCTCAATAATTCCTCTAACATTCTTCAAATATTCCCACCATATGTCTGCTTTTCCTTTCAATGTGAAGGTGGCAATTCTAGCCTTCATATTTTCAAAATAATCATGAATTCTGAAAAATTTCATCATGCCCAAAAACCATGCTTCTGCATCTTATGATTTCTTCATTTCCCCATCAAATGTGGGTGGCTTGGCTTTCTTAAATTCCTCAGGCGTGTGACCCTTCTCCTTGCTTCTTGAGTGATGATTATGGTGATGATGAGAGTGATGGTGTTGTCTCTTAGTAGTATAACTAGAGGGTATGCCAGAATGATGCACATCTGTGTTAGTTCATCCTCTCGTGGTGCTTAATGTTGTATTTCCATTCACAATATCCTCACTCTCAAGCCTATGCCTCTTTCTGAAACTGTTACCATTTTCCCCATTAGCATCCTCCTCTATCTCCCAAGGGTTTATGTTGTCTCTATGACTTGCCCTCATCTCATATTGCTTTTGTCTCTTTATATATGAGATAATTTCCAGGATGAATGAATTTATATCAACTTGGATCTCTTGAGCTCTTATGAGACTTTCATGTCTTCCTTGTAACTTATAACCTCAGACCTTAGGCTTCTGAAGGTATTTAACCAATCTGGATATTGGTTCCCTCCCCCTTGTTCCAATGATCTTTCTTCTTCATCCACCTTGATCTCATCACTTCCATGTTGTGACTGATTAGAGTTGTATTGCACAATGCCAATCACCATCCCATGTTTATATATTCCTTATGCTACTTGTGATTTTATATCAATCAACAGGTTGTTAGATATTTTATCTAATAAATAAATAAATAAACACAAATATGACCATGAAATTTCCTCTTGGGGCAATCACTGCAATTCTTGCTATGAGAAAACAACCATGTTAATATGCCATCATATTTTTATTTTTCAATAAGATCACAAGAAATATCACTATTGGTGCATAATTAATAAATAAACAATATATTGAGGGCCATGACCCTACTCCTATAGAGCTGCTCATTGTCTGCAACCAAAAAAACTCATACTAGCACATGGTTATCCACAATGCATAAATCACTACATCAATCAGGCATGCAATTCTATAGATTAGATCGAATTTTAACACTTAAGAAGTTACTTAGTAAATTTTCAAAAAATTCATCACTTTATCATGATAAATCCTATCTAGTCCCAGTTTTGAACTTGAATTCTCTGATACCACCTATAACAACCACACCCATCTTACCCCATGTTGTTCTATCAAAAGAGTGGGATAATTTACATAATTTTTTTCCTCAATTATATATATGTGCATATATACACTTTAATTACCACACATTACATTGCACTTTCATGCTTAACACTCCATAAATCTAAGGGCCCTCGTCCAACAATGCTCATGATTCAATTTATGCATGAGGGTAACATTCTCGCAGCTTATTTTGTTGGAGGAGAGTCATAATAAGAGTTCCAAATTGCGGTTCAATTGCCCTAATCAGATGACCGACAACACATACGCCACAACTAACGACCCACAACGTATTGCACCACCCCTTTTTCTTCCTTGCTAATGCCATGGGGAGGGGGTTTTCAAACACAATCTCCATCATCCAATCTATGAGGATCTCCAATTTTCGTTGGTGCGGTGGTCCCACAATGTGATACCGACACTCTCACGCTTGATCTCCTTATGCTCCATAGGTGGGACTTCCAAGACACGTCATCTTGTCTTCCCCACCCCAACGATACGTTGGCTACACTCTTTTATTATTTTGGGGTCATGATGCCAGGATGAATTGGAAGGTATGACCTATTCTTAACCAATGGAATATATGTCGGGATCACATCCTCCCATTGATCCTTTTTCTTTTCCACCTTGACGATCCCTTAGCGTGATTCCTTATTAACCATCAGGCCTTATGGTCGATATTATGTTTATGGTGGGGCCACAAGGCCTCCTCTTATCTTTCGTCCACCATGCTGACCAAATTGCCACCTTATCTCATTTCCATGTCACTCCGCTTCTCTATTTCCTTGACACTTCAAAGCCTCTAAGGTTATTGCGTCGAGCTGACCTATCAGGTGGGTCCGCCCCCTAACCAATGGTGTAAAAACCAGTCTTACGTGCCTTCCAACGTGACCATACTTCCGCCATCTCACTTATCCTATCCCAACACTCACATTCTTGTCACCTTTTATGCCTTTAGGGTGATACCTCTGGGCCTACGTGGATTATTGGGTCTCACCTCCACACATCGTCACGACGATTGGCCCACTTAGACATGATAACACATCATCCTATTGCTTACCACCCCAAAACTCATTTTACACATCCCTCTTTCAATTTTTGGATACGGTATCACGGCCACAATGAAACATGGGCCACACCTCTAGCTAATTCAAGCACCGTCGAGCTTGCATATCAGCCAAATTATCCCGGTTGACATCATCCTTGTCGATCCCACTATGTTGAAAAATGAACCCCTAGGTTACTAGTTTTGGGTCATGTCATCTCCTTCTCATCCAATAGAAATAGGGGACAAATAGCACGCCAATTCCAAGCCTCCATGGTTAGTGTTCAAAAATCCAATTGTGAATAAGGTTAATATGGTGAGCTATAAGGTTAAGGTTGCGCCACAACACTGCTCACATTGATCTCCACCATTTAAACATGTCTTCCTTTATAAATCGGTTGCTATGGATCTATAAACGACTAGACCTATGTCATCCTAACACCATGGTCATCATCGCCTACTAAGCACCACTTGTTATATCCTCCATAGATTGTGACAAAGCCATTCCACCGAGTTCCTAGCCCCGCGACATTCCCCATTCTTGGATAGGGAATACCAAGCATGCCCACATTGGTAATATGATGGTTTCTCACTATTCAGGACTTACAATGAATTCCTAAAGGTTATTTACCTCTCTTTCCACATGTCATGGGTTCCATTCTCCAAATCAAGCCTGCAAGCGACTCTATGGTGCCACTCAAGGGATTCCAGGATGCTTGGCTATTAGTAGGGACGTGAAACCCTAAGCATTAGTGCGACTAGGGAGATAATGTGGGCTATTGATAATGCATGGATAAGATGCCTCTAATGGTTCCTAACAGCCCTATAAATTACAACACCTTACATGACTACATAGTGGCGCTCATCGAAGACCTCTAAGGCATTCGTCCCAAAGGATTGGCACATAAAATGGGGTCCAATGGAAGACGGTTCAAAACAGACACATCTAGACCTTGAACACTTCATTTCTAAAAAATGCAAGATTGAAAATCCCTGAACATAGGGCCATAGGTTATTGTATATGAAAGAGGAAGTCATACTCAGCATCAACATGTGCCTCATACAATGTAGCATAGACTGTAGCTCATATACACGTACACACACACACACACACACACACATATTTGCACCGACCCTGTTAATAGGCAGTCTTCATTGCAATTATTTTACAAATAATGAAATTAATTTTTGGTATCATGTGTTTCCATGTTTTCAGTTTAGTTTCTCATGGATCCTTACAATACTTTTATATTTTTACAGTGTGTTATTTATTGTAGTTTTAGATAAGGTTTTGTATAAATCCTTCCATGGCCTTGACACTACATAGTGTGATAATCATTCAATAACTGATAAAAAAAGGCCCAGGTCCATTTCATTTTCATGCACCATTGCAAACCAATAATGCAACACATATTCACTACATTCGTATGCACCACTTCATTCTATAAATCCAGACACAGGCTCATTGTAGACATAAGCATTAACTCAATTAGGAATATGAACACAAATTCATTAGTTTTGGAAATGAATAGGAGCACTTATTTTGTGATGTTTCAGGCTACTGAGTGTGGGGAAAGGACTCTCCACCCAAACATAGACTACTGCAACCAAGATTACTTGTAGTTGTCATTCCCGATCTAGATTCCAGAGACTGAGGGGATTTTTCAAAGGACTGAAACACCAACTGCCAACTAAAACAGGGACTCCATAGGAACTCCTTCCTTAATCCCACCAGATTCCCGCTGCAATAAGAAATGCATAGGGAATCCATAAGTTCACCGCCTCCACCCACAAGAGTAATACCAAGGATTCACCTCCTTCTAAGGAAGTGCACACTCCACTACAACACCAAGGCATAAACATGGAAAGTATGCAGGAATGACCTCTGTAGATATTAACTCAAATATTGGTCTCTTCCGAAGCTTTCTAGGGATCTAGGGACTACTATCTCAACCCAAAACCTCTAGGGAACCCAAGTTGTTGCAGGGATCCAAATATTCTATCCCAACCAACAATATCCAAGGAATCCCAAGTTGTTACAGGGCTTTTGAGATTTCTATCTCAACCCACAACCTCCAAGGAACGCATGTTGTTATAGGGCACCAGGGATTATATATCAACCCAAAATATTTAGGGAACCCAAGCTGTTACAAGGCTCCAGATACTAGTATCCAAATCCATATCCTCCAGGGAACTAGAGAACCAATCCCCTTCTCTTCTCTTCTCTTCAAGGATTCCTTGCTCTACGCTTCCTTCTCTACTCCGCTCCTAGCTGAATGTTGCTTGAAGGGTTGCTTTGCCTCCTCCGTGAATGAGGGAATGATCCAATGGTACTTTTCTCACATGATTCCATTGAGAATATTGATGTTCCCCTATATGAGTTCAACCCCCTCTTCTTCTCTGTGTTTCTTTTGTTGCGTATGGATTTCTTTATCATCCTTTCTACCTTGCAAAGTGCCAGATCTCATAATTTTTTCCATCCTTTCTGCCTTGTTGTGGTTCTATAGAACATGGTATATGTGCTTTTATTTTCATCCCATTTTAATTCAATAACCATCCCATTAAGAACATGCACAAACAAACCTTTAATGGTTGTCCCAAATAGTCTAGATTTACTACATAAGGAAACCTTTCTTATCCCAAGTAAGCCACCTCCTCAACTCTGGAATCTGTGTCCCCTACACTCAACCCATGTAATATATTTTTGCAAAACATTTACATTGCATTTTTATGAGGAAACCTGGGTTGGGGATGTCACAAAACCTCGAAGGGATAAAAACCACCCATTTTTGTTGTGTTGCTTCTCATTATCTTATCATTAATAAATCAAATCATTATATTTTCAGCTAGGCTACACTAACTAGGAACCACTATGTCTTTTAACAATATTATTGGCCCACCACTAGCTAGGAAGTCTCTACTCACATGAATTTGTAGACCACCACCTGCTGCAAGCCACCACTCCCAATAAGTCTCACCCAACCACCACTAGATGGAGCTATCACTCCATAAATATTGTTTTGTTGGCCATTGCTATCAAGGATAAAATATCCCTTTCTTGTTCAGTCTCTATTGAATGGAGGCCCAAAACTTCTAAAAATAATGGAACCATTCTTTCATTCATTTTTAGACTGAGCTTGGAGAAAAAATACATAGTTCAACAACAACATGTTAGCCCTCTATGCAATATAATAAATATTTCTACGAAAAAACTCTACATACAAAAAAATATTACGATGAATTCACGAGCATCAACAATACACTAAACGATTTTCAATCATTCCTTACTCCATATCCTCACTCTCTACATAAGATTCTCGATGAAACACACTTTTTATACCTTCTCCAACTTCTGTAAACCACTTCAAATTTTCTACATAATGTTCTTCACAACTTGCACACACTTATCTTATCACACATATGCTCAAACAACCTCTCCTATAGAGGATTTCCAAACATAAATAATTTTCCAAAGTGATTAAAATAATAATAACAAAATTTTACAAATCTCAACAACTATGTTCATACACTATTGAACTAGTTTGGTATTTTAAACATTTCTCCTCCTTGATCTTCACTGAATGATTTATTTTTCCAAATTTAACCACTTTCTAGATGAAGAATAATATCTCATTACCATTTTGAGTAAATTTTGTGTGCAAATATAATAGACAATACCCATGTAATTAGCTAAGTGCACACACAATTTGAAAGTTCCACCTACATTATTGTCACTAGGAAAAAACTGGATCTTAGAGAAGATCCTCACTTCAATAGTATGGGAATCCCAATGATGATACTATTATCTTAAGTATATGAATAACTTCCTCCGAGAGAATATGCCTTAACACATGGAGTTTGCATCCTTCTTTCAGCAAATTTGTAGCCCAACTTCAAGATATTAACATGTAGACTTGGAAACTATTATAGCCATAGAATATCATACAAGAAACAAAATACAAAGCATAGAAGTGTGTGCATAATTACAAGGAAAACATTTCTAAGTGATTTTTGAAATCATTTTTAATGCTACAATGCAACCAAATTCACTTCACTGAGGATCGAACAGATAATCAAATTTTGGTATGCTACAAGAAAAAATGGTGGATTCCTCACATAATGTAGTAGCGACATTTTGAAATCCTAGGTGAGGCTATATCAAATTTTTATATGCAAGAAGCGAAAAGGAAATAGGCTTTTTTGGGTTTGCATGCAACTGTGGGGGTTTGTCATTTCTTTTGGTACTCATCAATGGTTTTATTTTAGTTAGGATAAGATGTTGACACCCATGAGAGGGATGGGCTTGGATGTTCTCCCAATTTTCCTTCACCTCCTCATCCTCCTCTAGATGAAGAGATTGTAGGTGGCTTGAGTCACATTGCGACACCTGCAGGCACAACGAGGGGAAAAAAACAAAGGTAGGGATTTAGTGGAGGAACCATTGTGGAATGTTTTGGACAATAATGATGAAATCATGGCCACACATGGCGAGCTCGAGATTTGGAGTCTTTTCAGGGAGGTTAGATCTCTAGACGAGGAATCCCTCGAGAAAAAATATCGGGTCGCTCTGGTCATGCACATTACTAAACTCGAAGCCGTGACTAGTCTCTCTAATTTATTTAAATCCTCTTTTGGCCTTTGTAGTACCCTGAAATTGATTCAAACATGGTATAAAAATTAAAACCTTTTATAAAATGTAAAACCCTCCTTTTTTTTAAACATTGTGTCTGATATTTCCCGAGAATTGTACATATACCTAGATATGAAATTTATCTTAATCAAATTTATTATTGTTATGAACATAGTCTTCACAAGTTAAACCCATGACCTGTGAACCTTTTCATAAACCAAATACCTTACAAAACTTTCCCAGCAAAACATAAAATTTACAACATATAACACTAATTGATTATGAAATCTTTCGTGACGACTTCTCCACAAGCATGTGTTTCCCGAAGGATGCCACGAAGTTACTTGGGCCTCCCAATTTTCTATTTTTATTTTTTCTTCTATCAACCAATTTAGATATAAAAAAAATTAATAGAATTTATTCTCCATTAGGTAATTATAGTAGGCCTAATTTGGCCATTAATATTTAATTCACCTATATTCAATTTGCACCCCTCGTTAACATACGTGTTTGCTTTTCTATTGAATTCTCTTAGGACATGGAAATATTCTTTAGATGAGATATTTTTCGTAATTTTCCTAATTCTTTTCATGATGTTTTCCATGGATTTAGTTATCCAACCAGATCACAAAACAATATTAATAATAGATCAACGACTTAGAAAATATCCTCTGCGAGGGGGAGACCTCCTTTACATTACATAAATGAACAATTCTTGGATGATTCAAATGAGAAAAACCTCCTTTATATGTATAGGAGTCTAAGGGGTCATTATATAATCAGAGTCGACATAACAATAATAATGTAAGGGCACAAAAATAACAATAGTGGGCTTCTATGGGGCACACTAATATAAATATGGGGACTACATAGGCGTAACAATAACAGAAAAGGGGGATAAACTAATAATAACAATAAGGGGATACACTAGCATTATAGGGCACTAACATGCCCCTCTCCTTCAAAAGAGTGTTTTCCTCAATGCTTGAGTAGTTCTGGATGCTTCTATATAAAATTGTCATCCTCCCATGTTGATTCTTCAGCGGGAAAGTCCTTCCACTAGATGAGATACTTTGAAATCAATCGATTTCATAGTTCTTGAGTTCTTGTTTTCGTGACTACTTCAGGTTCCAATATTATTTTTCCTTCCTCATCAAGTTCTGACAATATTGTTTGAACTGGAAGCTTGTCACCTATAACCTTCTTTAAACATGAAACATGGAAAATCAGGTGCACTCGGGAAGATGCAGGAAGCTCCAATTTGTATTCCATAGTACCAATCTTTTGCAACACCTTGTAAGGAAGATAGTACTTTGGTGATAATTTATTATCCTTATTAGTTTTCTTGAAGGACATTTTTTTGTATGGTTGTAGTCATGAAAATACCCAGTCACATACATAAAAATTTCTTTCGTTGCGATGCTGATATTCCTGTTGTTTCATTCGATTCTGCACCAAAGTGAGGTTATCCTTTAATAGTTAGAGAGCTTGTTGTTGATTCTCGATGTGATCTTCCACTTCTTGAAACTTAGAATTTTCTCTTAAATATGATTTTATGGAAGTTGGATGACATCCATAAAGTTCCATAAATGGGGTCATTTTTGTTGTAGTATGGAAGGAAGTGTTATACTACCATTCAGCAAGAGGTAACCACTTGACCCATTGTATTTTTTTATTAGATACAAAACAACAAAGATATCCTTCCAAACATTTATTCACTATCTCAGTTTTCCCATTTGATTGAGGATGATAAGATGATTTATGAGCTAATTTAGTCACTTACAATAATATTTGGGTTTCCATGTAGGTTTTGAATTGTTTCCATAAATGCAGTAGCAACTGTGATGGCTTTAAATGGATGAAATAATGAAAAAAGGTGTGCATACTTGGTAGGTTTATCAACTATTACCATGATTAAATTTTTTCCTCGGACTTAGGTAAACGTATGATAAAATCCATTGATACCTCCTCCCAATGTTGACTTGGTATGGATAAAGGTTGTAACAGACCCGGGGTCTTAATTGTCTCAACTTTATTTTGTTGTCAAACCAAACATTCTGCCACAAAATTTTGAATATCAGATTTCAGGACATCCCAAAAAAATTCCTTCTTGACACTGTGGCAAGTTTTTAAAAATCCCAAGTGCCCTCCTAAGGGAGAGGTGTACAATTCCAACAAATATTTTGTTTGAATTGGGAATTATTACAAATATATAAGTAATATTTGTACCATAATGAATCATTTTTCCAGCTAAATGTATTAGATGTATTGGGATCTTGTTGCAATTTTGAATGAGTTTCTACACTTCTTCTTCATTCATCCATTCATCCCTTTCTTTGGTTATACAATCTTTTTGGATAATATAAATGGCACAAAGTAATGCTTCCACATCTTCATCCTTTATTGAGAGTGCATCTGCAAGAAAATTTTGCTTCCCTTTTTTGTAGAGGATTTCAAAGTCCTAACATAACATATTTGTGACCCATTTTTGCTGGTCTTCTAAAGATAATATTTATTCCAAAAAGTATTTAAGACTATAATCATCTGTTTTTACCATAAAGTGTCTTCCCATTAGCTAAGATCGCCATCGATTTAGTGCATCTAGTATTGCCAACATTTCCTTCTCTAAATAGCTTTGTGTAAATACTTTCCTCTGATTGGATGACTTTCAAAAGAAATGGGTCTTCCTTATTGCATTAAAATGACACAAATTCCATTTCCTGAGGCATCACATTACACAATAAAGTTTTTTTTGAAGTCTGGCGTAGCTAGGATTGGTGTGTGGTACATTGATTCTTTAAGACATTCAAATGCCTTTGTTGTTTCTAGAGTCCAAGAAAATGAATCTTTCTTCAGTAATGTTGTTAGAGGTGTTGTTATTCTCCCATAATTCTTAACAAACTTGCAATAATACCCTGCTAGGCCGAGAAATCCTCGTAGATGCTTTATGGTTGTGGGGATTTTCCATTCCTTAATGGCTTTAATTTTGTTACGGTCTACCTTAACACCCTCATGAGATACAATATGTCCTAGATATTCCACATCTTGTATTCCAAAGAAAAATTTGGATGTTTTGCATATAATTGTTTCTCCTCCAATAGTTTGAGCACCTTTTCAACATGTTGAACATATCCTTCCAAGACTTCTTGTATATTAGTATATCATCAAAAAATAATAACACAACTTTTCTAAGGAAGAGTTTGAAAATGGAATTCAACAAACCTTGAAATGTATAAGGTGTAGTGGTAAGGCCAAAAGGCATGACCAAAATTTCATAATTACCCTCATGAGTTCTAAAATTTGTTTTGGGAATTTCTTCAATCTTAATTCTAATTTGATGATATCCTGAATGAAGACCCAACTTGGTGAAGTAAATTTCTCCATGTAATTCATCCAATAATTCATGAATAACAGGAATGGGAAATTTATATTTTAAAGTGAACTTGTTGAGTTCCCTATAATCTAGACACATACGTCATTATCCATCCTTCTTGTGCACCAATACTACTCGATCAGAGAAAGAACTTTGACTAGGTTGAATTATATGGACCTCTAGCATTTATGCAACCATATGTTCAATTTCAATCTTTTAGGCAGAGGGATATCTATAAGGCCCGATGTTTGGAGGAAAAATTCTTGGAATCAAATGAATAGCATAATCATAATTACAAATAGGTGGGAGGCATACCGGAGCCTCAAATACCTTGGAATGATTGTCCAAAACTTTTTGGAGATCTGGAGAAATATACGACCCATTTTTATTTCTCTAGAAGATTTGTCAAGCCATTAGAGTTGATTATCTTTCCTGTTTTCCCCACGATAACTCTTAATTCCGCTTCCTTTCCTCCCCAAAAAAAATTCAAGAAATGTTCTTGAAAATTAAAAGTTATCGTACCCAAATATTGTAACCATTGGACTCCTAGTACAACATCAACACCACCCATTGGAATGAAAATCATTAGAATATTCAATACATATTCCTCCATGGTTAGCTTGATATTATGGCACTTTCTAGAGCAATTTATAGTTCCTCCATTTGCAACCATCTCTTGACACTTTGGTGCTGCATATAGAAATAAATCCAATTCCTTCGCTATCTTACAATGACTAAAATTATGGGTTCCACCCGAATCAATAAGCATTATTACCTTTTTCTTCCTGATATGTCCTTCTATCTTGATAGTTTAAGGAGTGGCAATTCTTGCCAATGCATTACAAGATATGGTCAGATTCATTTCTTCTTTCTCTAGGGTTGGTTCCTGGTTTTTATCCTCTTCTTTTGAAGTTTCTTGTTCCTTTTCTTCCCCCTCTTCACAATCTATGTAAAATAATTTATTCTCAGCACACTTATGACCTTTAGTGTATTTTCTATCACAACTGTAAAAAAAGGCCCTTTTTCTATTTTTTCTTCCAACTGTTGTGGTCTAAACCTTGTATCTTGTGGAAGGCTAGGAGTAGAAACACTTCCATATTTATATTTGTGAGTGGTATGCCTCCTTGTCGCCATAATTTTACTTTTATTTTTTCTTATCAACCTGAATGCCTTATCTAATTAATGAGGTTCCCAGCGACGAACCTCATGTTGGATGTTATCTTTTAAAGTACCTATGAAGATGTCAATCCTATGCTCATCTGGAATATCATTTACCATTATATTCAATTTTTGGAAGTCCTCAATGTGCTCCACCATTGAACCCTTTTGTTTGAGATTTATCAATTGGAGAAAGAAGGTGTTTCTCTTTGTATCCTCATAATGTGTTATCATTTCCTCCATAAAAATTGACCAAGTGACAATTTTTTTACGATAGTAAAGCCATCGATACCATAAAAACCATTTGGGTTCTAAATATAAAGTTGTAATGCACACCTTTTGTGTTTTTCTCACATTATGGAGGTCAAAATATTGCTCCACCTGTAGTATCCATGTTACAAGATCCTTTCCATCAAACTTCCTCATATCGATCTTTGGAATATGGTGGGTCTTCAATCCAATGTTAAAGTCTATGAAATCATTATTAACATTTCTTTTGTTCTCATCGTGAGTTTCTATACTACCTTTTCGCCATTAGGAAGATTTTATTGTAGCAACTTTGTCAAACCTTCCTTCAAACCTTCAAGTTTTGCTTTTATACCATTAATCTTAGCTTCCATGACATTCTTCAAACCATCCATCTTAGCTTCCATGTCATCCTTAAAACCATCCATCTTAGCTTCTATGTCTTATTTTAAGCTATCCATGTTGCCTTTTAAACCACCCATGTCACCTTTTAGTTCATATTTGGTTGCTTGTTGTGAGAGAAAAATTTGATGTACTTGGTCTCGTAATTTTGATATATCATGCTGTAATTCTTCCTCTTCATGCGTTATAGTACAACTTTTTGAGGGCTTAATGGGTGTGGAATTATTTTTTTTGGTAGGAATTTTAGAATCCAATACTGATATATATGCTTCAATATTCCCTTGGAATCACTTCAAACCGATTTTTCAAACAAAATTTATGCAATTTTAAAAAATACATACATTTTTTCTTGCCTTTTAGGATCTCGATATTGAAACTGTTGTATCTATGTGATTATAGTTATTCAAGATTCGAACCTCGATCTAGTGGTAGCCTTCTGAGCATTCTTTCCAATTATACAAATCAGACCAAATTTGGATTCTTTAAGGTAAATTTATGGAAAATCTCCCACGATGACTTGATTATGAACTAGTTGAGTAGAGAGAAATTGTAAGGGATACCAAGTGTCACTGTTTTCAACATTAGGCTCTAACATTGACACAGAAAAAGCTATAGTCCGTGAATAATTTTCCACTTTTGATAGAATTCAAATCTGATGCCTGAAAATAAAGTTATGACAATTTCCCTCAGTCACCTGTTTTAGATAAAATTATGAAGCCTGTAGAAATCCTAAATTCCTCATATCATATCTCCAAAAATATAGCGAACCAAGATCTAAAATTTGTACACGAGGTTCATCCACATTTCAACTCCACGTGTTTTCAATTTCAGCATCTGAAGCTTTGTAGAAAAAATGTTATAGTGAAAATTCCAAGATGGTCTGTTTGAAGAAGCGAAACCCTATAATCCAAAGCTTTGATATCAAATGTTATGCAACCAACTCATAAAACAATAGATATGATAGATCAACAACTTAGAAAATATACTCTTCGTCTTCGAGGGGGAGACCTCCTTTAAATTACATAAATGAATAATTCTTGGATGAATTAAATGACAAAACCTCTTTTCTATATATAGAAGTGTAAGGCGTCATCATATAATCAGAGTCGACATAATAATAATAATGTAATGACACAACAATAATAATAGTGAGCTTCTATGGGGCACACTAATAGTGATATGGGGACTACATGGGAACAACAATAACAATAAGGGGGCTACACTAATAATAACAATAAGGGGATACACTAGTATTATAGGGACCTAATAAATTTCTCCTTTGGGAGGGAGTCTTTGACTAGATGATGTAGGATTAGGATATAATCTCCCATAAGCATAAGTGTGTCCACCTAATGTTCTTTAGCTAACAAAAGTCCTTGGTAGAGACCATATATCTCTACTTGATTATTTGTCATGTGACCAAGACACTACGAGTGCTTGAATACTCTTTCCTCTCTAGGCCATGGAGTACCTTTCCTTTCCTACCATTCTTAAAACAAATAAATTATTATATAACTTAAATTTAATATAAATAATTTAAATTTTCTATATAATTTATTTTTTAGTTGTTCCAATTTATTATATAATTTTCTATTTTTAATATATTATTTAAAATAAATTGAATTTTTTAATATTTTATTATATAATAAATTTGAGAAAAATAATACTTAAGTAATATTAAAACTTTTTAATATTTTAAATTAACAAAATTATGATTTTTTCAAAGCTTTTTAGTAATGTTTTCAATTCAATCATTATCAATAAATTAATCATTATCAATATTTTAATTTAATTAATAAAAATATAATAATTATTAAATATTATTGCTATTTAAAATTATAAAAAATATTATAATGATTTAAAATTATTTAAATCAAAATAAGAAAAATTAAAAGCTTTTGTAATCTAAATAATTTAATTAAATATAATTTGAAGAGAGTTTAATAGCCTTATAATTTAATTAAAGTGCATAAATATTCTTATTGCACAATTAAATTGGAATGTATATACAAAATTTAAATTTTCATTTTCATTTGGCTAAGATGCCCCCATAGAAAATAGCTCTCCAAGCCTGTTTGTATGTATTCTATGTATTTTTCTTTCTTAAGATAATGTGATCTATTTTGCATAAAATAAAAATGAAGTTTTATAGGGTCAAAAAAAAATCTTTGCTTATATCACATCTTCTCATGTTGTTTTATACTAAAGACCTTTTTGGTAGTCCAAGAATCAAGTAAAATGAATCTTTTGTGCAAAAGTTATCCTTCCCGCATGTTGAACTACTACATCTACAACAATGGTATGATGCAAGGCGAACCTAGTTACTCATGGGTACGATGCAAAGTACAACTCTAGAATTCTGTAGGAAGTCCAAAATCGTAACTTTATATCTTATTTATCTTATTTTTAGTTGGCTATCAAGTTATATGGTTTGAGCATTTATTTATTTGATAAAGAGATAGTAATTAAAGAGGGAGTTACGAAATAGCTCGGACAGCAGTTTTGCCGGAAATGGATTCATCACTACCAAAAACCCTTAGGGCACTCAAAATACTAAAGTTTAACAACGGTAAACATGATTCTGATAAAATCTTTGCCAGATTCTGGGCCAAAACGTTGCTTGGGAAGACTACGACATTAAAGAGTCTCAAATATTAAATGATGAATTAACATTCACCAATATAAAAAATTATTTTAATGAAATATTCACAATAATTTATAAATTTACTATTCCTTATAAACCATCTTAATCTTATATGAAATCATAACCTTTTCAGTAACAATAAATTTATCAATATTACAATATAACATAATGTAATTATTAAGTTATTTTAATTTCATATATAAATTTTAATCAAAAAATTCAAATATATTCTCTCTTGCATAGAGAGCATACAGAGGTTCTCTCTAGCCCAGTATGGTAGGGATATTGTAGAGATATTACAATGTACTCTAATGTAATGTAAACATTTTAACTTGGAAAAAAAAGCAAAAAAAAAAATAAAAAAAAAATAATGTAATATAAACATTTTAACTTAGTAAAAAAAAAAAAACTCTATAAAAATAAAATAATAATAATAATAATAAATGACTTATGGTGCTCATAATCCATGGTGTTGACAAGGTGTTGAATATAATCTATTTTCAAGGGGGAATTAAACCAGCCTAGATCCATCTTAACTCCTTGTCTATCAAGCCTCAAGGAGATCAAATCTCTTGACATGCACACCTCGTTTATATTGAAAAGAAATTTAGTCTTTATAAACAATTGTAAATAAAAAACTAAAATAAATCTAAAATAATTTAAAAAATAATTCTTACTATAATGTTATAATCTACCAAAACCCAAAAAAAAACCATTATGTACCAAATCTCTAACCTTTTGAACAAGTTTAATCCCATATAATAGCATACCATATTCATTGTCACACTACTTTAATCCCATATGATAGTATACCCAATTCATTGTGAGAGTGAATGTGTTAATTTCACAATCTTTTTATCTACTTTAATCCTCTATGATAATATACCCTATTCATTGTGATAGTGAATGTCTTAATTTATCAACCTTTTTACCTTTTATAATTTTTTTTTTTTTCTAAGTATGACTAATTCTATTATGTATAAAATTACTGGTACAAAACTGCCACAGCGTCAGCTTGGTGAGCCTGAGCACTGGGCTTGATAATCAAGCAAGTCAAAGAGTTTCTGGACTGCCCAGGATGGGAAACCAGTCCTATAAACCACAAAGTCTGAACCGCCCATGAGAGGGAAACCGGTTTTAAGTTTACATAAACCAAACTAACATGAAAGTAAATACTAAAAATAGTAAGCTGCTTATACAGCAGAGCAGTAAAACTTGGAAGCATATGATTCCTACAGTAACTGAACAAAAAAACCTGAGTAGCTTTGCAGATGCTATCCATGAGGAGGAGAGGGGGGTTCCTCAATGATTCTGCAGGCAAAAGCAACGCTTCTGTCCTCTTGTCCTTCGTTGATAGCGCTCCCACGACCTGAACGCCCCATTGCTATGTAATGCTCGTGCTGGGAAGGAGGAGCAGAAGTAGCTGGAGCCGCGCAAGGGAAACTGGAGCCTGGAGGGGAGAGAGGTGTAACAGAACGGCAGAGCCAAATTGGGAACTTCTTCACGAAGAGTTACAGTAATAAAAGCAGTGAGGGTGGCGTTGCATGAAGTGCAATCAAACCGGAGCTCAGCACACTGTGAGGTTTGTCTAATGGAGGGTCGAAGGGGTCGAGGAGAGACAGAAGGGATCGGAGGGAGAGAGACGCAGGGAGACTCACAAGCAGGGGGCGGAGGGGCGGGAGCAACGACGGAATCAGCGCAAAGAGCAGGGGCTTGAGCTCCATCTTCCTCTGTCGAGGTTGAGACGGGGCCATGACTAGGAGGAGGACGCCATTGGTTGGATTGCCCACGACTGGGTCCGCGTCTGCATCTCATGCGTTCGCGGAGACGAGGCATAGTGACAGACGCTGGACCAGGCTCAACAAAACAAGCAGACTTAGCAAGGGAGTAATGAAAACCCTGGACGCCACTGGGCTGAGCTGAGGGAGTCGGAACGAGACCACTGAAACCACGACCCGAGGGAGAATTGACACTGCACCACGGACTATGTGGAAAATGAAAATCCGGAACCGGTTCGAAGCAAGCAGCTAACGAACAACGCCTCCCAGTGTTCGTTTTGACGCTTGCATCTGCGCAGCCTGGAGAACAAATCGTTTGCAGGGGAGGAGGAGATCCATGGCCGTCCGCCGCACCAGTCGAACCCTTGCAAATGTAATCCATCTCACAGAGAACCTCTATAACCATACGCCTGGTGAGCAGACCGAGAGAATTAACGTTCGCGCGAGGTGGTGAATTAAGAGCGATATAAATGTGAGTACAGGGAGCCACATGGGCTGCCCAAGTGAACTCCATTGGGAAGTGCACATGGTGCGACTCCCCCCTGCTGTGCATTAAACAATCGCATCCGGTGACCTTTTATATAATTATTATAATAGTAAGTTAAATTTATTTTTTCAATGTGAAAGTAAATTGAATTTATTTTGGAGTGGTCGAATGGAAAACTTGAATTACTGATAAACAATACTACTACCATTAATTCAGTTAACTTCAGATACTAAAGTTAATTCGTAATAGAGGTTGACAGCCAATTTCTCACAGCCATATGACAGTCATGGAGTTACACGAAATTGCAATAGAGCACGGCCTCCACGTTATCCAATGGAAGCCCGTGATTGTGACGTATATCATGTGAAACTAAAAGTATAGCTGTCCTTCATGAAAACAAAGAAGGCTCAGCATAAAAGTAGAGTTTTGTTTTGTATTACTAACAGCATTCTGTTGGGTTGGAATTTTAAAATAAGTTTAGCCATACAATAAGTGCTAAGAGAACTATTCAAAAATGATCAGAAATTAGATCTCATTATAAATGAATGACTTACTTAAAAGACTTGAATACCAAACATATATAGAAAATTCTTAATATTTTAGCAAATTTTTTAACTGTATTTCACAAAAAAAATCAACAAATTCCATAAGTGCCAGTCAAATTCCATCCATGCTCGATTGTAACCGTGTTCAAATTTGATACGTGATGTCAGGAAAAAATAATTTTGTTCACATCCGACCATGGACGGGAATCGTTTCAAATTCTGAGGCGCAATTACGGGCAGCATACAACCAGCTGGTGACGTAGTTGCATTGATGTTTGTCTAATCATTGTACATAAACAGAAGATTCTGCATTTGGCAAAAAAGGGACCAGCGAAAATAACGTAGTTGGATTGATTAAAGTCTACGGCCCATCCGTGTACTAGTTGAACAGGTTGGGCCTCTCAAAAGATGAGCCACATGTGCATCCGTGAATGTATAAGGGTTTCTAGTTGCATGTTTTTCTGCCATCTTTTTGTCATTTTCTGCAATTTAGGACAAAGACTAGGAACCAAACATAAACTCTATATGGAGATTTGGAATAGGATCATTAAATTTTCATGGTTCTAAGCTTGATCATCTTTATAGTTCAAACCAGCTTTGATGTACAATTTTTTATGATTTCAACAGTACACAATCTACACAAATTCATATGCCAGTTCCCCTTGTCGAGTGTCTAGTCCTTGTCACAATTTAGTGGCACATTGGAATTAAGGGCTCGTTCTGGCATTGATTTGCTTAGTTTCATGTCCATGGGATAAGCCCACAATGACTGAATAAAAGTATTAACTCAAAACTATGAGTGTTATTGTATGGGGGTTTTAAGGAACATTGATGATGGATTATGGGAGGTTAATTATTAATTATGCAGTTGAACTTTCGGATAATCCTCATCTACCATTCAAGAAAATAACCTAATTCAAATAACTGATTTAAATTTCATCTACAATCCAAGGAAATAACCTAATTCAAATAACAGATTTAAAATTGAAATAACTGATTTAAAATAATTGACAATTTTTTACGAGCATAAAATGTTAAATGCGAATTCAAGGAGATGACCTAATTCAAATAACAGATTTAAAATTGAAATAACTGATTTAAAATAATTGACAATTTTTTAAAAGCATAAAATGTTAAATATGAATTCTAAAATGTTAAATATCGATTCTGAAAGGTAAAGAGCCTCGTAACCAGAGGGGGTTTCTAGTATGACGATGGTGTTGTCCACTCATGGTAAACATACACGTACTAATTGGAATTTCTAAAATGATGATGCTGTCCATTAACGAGAACCATACAAGTACCATGCCTACTTCATGTCTTTCATGGAGAGAGAGGAGCTCTAGAGGTGGTTTTTTTGTTCTTTCTCCAAGCATGAAATATTAAGTTACAATTCATGGCTATTTAAGAACATTTCAGTTGTATTTACTCGATGTTATATATATATATAATTTGTTTAAATGCTTTTATTTATGTTTATGATTGAATAGAGATACACTTTTAATTAAAATCATGTAATATATTAATGTTAATTTAGGAATTGAAATGACAACTATATAATATGGTTATCGGAAACATATATTACTAAGAATGAAAGAAGAGAATTGGGTTGCACTTCTTATACTTATCCAATAGAGAACTCCAAAAAGAAGAGTAGGATGAAGAGACAACATCATAGATGTGGTAGCCTTAGTGATTAGTTACATATTATTGAGTATTACAATTTATATGATTCAAAAGTGAGTACTATAATTTATATGATTCAAAAGTAAGAAAAGTGAATTGGTTTTGTAGAAGTTTTTGGATGATCATCTTATTAGTCCCACCTTATGGGATAACATTCATCTCGCGCGATATTACTTAGGTTTTTTAGATGGAGGCTAGTGAAACCCTGGAACCCTACGGGTGGCGGTTTGGTTTGTTCATAGGCCCTACTGGGCACACACTCATAGCCTGAGGTTGGTCCTAGGCCTGCGAAAACTGGTCAAGGCCGTCAGAGTACGGCGGCCACCTGGTTTGCGCGGGTCACCACGCGACTGGCCTCAGGTTTTGTGAAGATCTCCTTGCAGTTTTAGGTCATCACAAGGATGGTGATTAGGGTTTTGGCTATCCCTAAAATTGTTGTCTTATAGAGCTTCCAACACACGCCTCCAACAAACAACTATGTTCCCCATCACCGTTTGTATTTCTCCCCTGCAACCTATGGAAATAACCATGGTTAGAGAACGAGAAATGGTGGATCTCGATCCCAAGTCAGGCGAGATTTTAACATTTTGGGGGTATGACGTTTCAGAGAAGAATATAGAGAGGTATATCCTACCAAGAAGGCTTGCATGAACTAAAAAACGAGGCCTGGGCGAGGTCTGGGGCAAGGGAAAGGGCGTTGGAACGCTGGAAGATAGTTTGTACAACGTGAATCTCAGAGGTTGGTCAGAAGACAAAAGCTTGGGTGGGAAGGTGAACCACTTTCCCTCTTTGTCGGAGATAACAGCGGAGAAGCTGAAAGGTTCGCATGTAAGTACTTTCATTCCTTGTGGCTTAAAAAACCCTGGTTTTTCTGGAGGTCTAGAGGATATAGTGGCTAGTTGTGGAATAACTAGGAATGTAGGCCTCAAATCTTGTCTGGCTGAGTCAAAAGGACACACAGAGACTGTTAGGGGGGTAAGACTGGAAAATGTACGTGCATGCATAATTTCTCCTTAGTCGCAGGAAAAGGATCTGAATGAGGCTCCTCCTCCTTATAGTCTAGATGGTGGTTTAGGGGGTTTCTCGCAGGGGCAGGACAAGAGAAACCTAAACGATGTATTGTCAGGAGGGGGAAAAAAGAGTTTTGGAATCTGGCGTTTCTGCTTTGACAGGACAAATCGAGGGGAAGGGGAAGGTCATGGGTTCGATCAGAGAGGAGTAGGTTGTTACATGCACAGGGGATAGGAGGGTGTTGGGTGAAAAAACCCAGATCAGAATAGAAATTTGAAGATCGAAGTCTGGGTGGCCTTGGTTGCTTGACCTAGAAGGCCTCGATGCAACAGACAACATCCAGGGGAGTGGGGAAGGAGGAGGAAACAGGGCTATAGGAGGTCAGAGAAGGAAAATTAAGCTGATAAGGAGGAAAGATACATCTCCAAACTTGGTACTAGGAGTGGATATATATATTGATGAAGTTATAGAGATGGTTGAAACCATTCTAGTCGACAGAGCTAAGGGAAAACAGTACTCGGAAAACTACATCAAAGAATAGTCATTTGTTGCCTAGGAAGATGGGCCAGAAAGACATGTTGAAGTCTATTCCCTGGTGCACGGATGGTTTATGATAAAGTTCAATAAGAAGGAATATTTGGAATGGGTCTTAAGCCAGAACTGGAGTTTCGAGAAGAGGCCAATTCTGTTCAAAAAATGGAATGCCTCATTTGATGCCCAGAGAGAAAAGATTGAGGAAACTCCGGTTGGGGTCAAGATTCTAAGACTGTCGTTCCCTTTCTAAACTGACTCAGTTTTTAGGGCAATTGGGAATTCTTTGGGGAAATTTCTAGAAGCTAATTCATCGTTTCAACAGACTATGGATAAAATCTCGGCAAGGATCCTTGTATCTTTAAACCCCAAGGAAGGATTGGCCAAAGAGATCAATTTGAAGTACAAGGATTTATCATATACCCAGATGATTGACTATGATCAATTTCCTTTTAGGTGTCACCGTTGCCATGTATATGGAAATTTGGCCAAGGAGTGTCCTCTGGGATACAGGCGTCGAAGAAAACAAAAAAAGGAGGCAGGGGCGACTAAGGTTATTATTGATCCGATGAATAATATTTATGAATGAGTGTATGCAATGGAAGGGGTGGAAGGAGAAAAAATGCAGCAGTCACCACAGGAGACTCAGGACATGCAAACGGATCCAGCCATCATTATTGCTCCCCCAATGATCGAAGGCTTGGAACCTCCACTCTCTGGGGATGTAGGAGATGACACTTCGGCCCCTCAATCAGAGGGTACTGTTATGGAATCTATCCTCTCCTTTATTTATCATTTGAATTCATATTTATGTGCTCTGTCTGGGCCTGTTCCCTTTAGGCTTGATCTTGTGGATGCTCTTCATGCTAATTCGGTAGCTGAGGCTTTGGACAGTATCATCACTGCTATACTGGAGATTCACTTATCCCTCTCTGTTCCTTCCGATCCTATTGAACCCCCTCTCATGGATCCCTCCTTTGAAAAGCCTCATTATAATCTCAGACCTAGGGAAAAGAAACCCCCTCCCTGGGGAGCGAAGGGGGGATTGGGCCCTCTCTCCATTGTTGTTGGTCCTCGAAAAACCAGAGGTAGGAAGTCAAACCTCTCAAAAGCCCAGCTGAGAGCCAAAATTGATATAGCTGATGGAAAGCATATTTTCCTGTCAGGGGTGCTTAGAGCAGCGCAGATGCCCTCCCTTGGTTGAAAATGATTATGCTATCCTTCAATTATTGAGGGCTAGTTAGCAGATCCAAAAAGCTAGCACTAAGGGAGTTAGTAAAACTCTATGAACGTAATTTTCTCATGCTCCAAGAAACTCTAGGCCGTGGTGAAAAGATTAAGGGAGCCCTTTCCAAATTGTTCCTGGGATGGACCTTCCATATCCTGGATGCAAAAGAGTGGTTGGGGGGTCTGGTGGTTGGTTGTAGACATGGGAGAATGAGGGTGTTGAATGCATGGGGAATGGATCAAGCTATTGTAATAGAGGCATGATCTATCGATCTATGCACACCCCTCTCTATTTTTAATGTGCATGGGCCTTGCTCTGACAGAGTCCATTTCTGGAACTCTTTTTTGTCCAAGTCCTTGATGAGGAATTCAAACCTGGTGATTAGAGGGGATCTAAATTTTTCTTTGGGGCTCTCAGAAGCCTGGGGTCCCTCAGCCCAGGGAATGGATCAAGCGATTGGAATATAGGTCTAATCTATCGATCCATGCACACCCCTCTCTATTTTTAATGTGTATGGGCCTTGCTCTGACATAGTCCCTTTCTATAACTCTTTTTTTTCCAAGTCCTTAATGAGAAATTCAAACCTGGTGATCGTAGGGGATATAAATTTTTCTTTGGGGCTCTTAGAAGCCTGGGGTCCCTCAACCTAGGCTGACCCCTTGACATAATTTTTATTGCATAAGATAGCCTCGATGGGCCTTGTTGACATAGACTCGATAAAGCCTCGCCCGACATGGAGAAACATGACAATAGGGGACAACAGAGTAGCAAAGAGACTGGACCGATTTCTTCTCAAAGAGGATTTGGTGGGAAAAATCCGATATTCAGACACTGGGTAGGGGAAAGGGGAGACTAAGACCATCTCCCTATCCTATTGGAACTCACTTAGCCCAATAAGAATCCTGGATCCCCTTTCAAATTTAATTCATCATGGCTGAAATATGAATCCTATAATGAGTTATTCCACAAACTAAAACTTATGAAGAAGGATACTGTGGAGTGGGCCAAGAAGAAGAAACTAGTAGAGGATGAGTCCCTTAGACAGATCAGAGAGGAACTAGACCAGCTCGAAAATCTAGAGGAAGATGGATATGAAACCAACGAGAAAAGGGATAGAATAAAGACTGGAATCCAACAATAAGAAAATATTGATGGAAAAAGAAGAATAGTGGAGACTTAAAAGCATATCTATTTAGCTGACAGCGGGGGCTGAAAACTCAAATTTTTTCCAGAACTATGCAAAGGGAAGGAATAATATCAAAATTATTTGGGGGATGAAGACGGAGGAAGGGAGAATAGAAAAACCCTTCGGTGATCTAGCTAAGTTGGGGACTAGCCACTTTAAATCCCATTTTAAAGCACCAGCTGAAGCATCAATTGCGGAGGTGATCAGAGTGGCTTGATTTTTCTCTCAATATGTGGAAGAGGAAGATAATGAGAATATCATGATGCTTGTCTCCAAAGAGGAGGTGGAAGGAATCCTCAAGGCTATGCAGAAAGACAAAATCCTGGGGCCAGATGGATGGAAAGTGGAAGTTTTCCAGCATTTTCTTGAGACCCTGTGGGGGGGAGCTGATAGAGGTGGTAGAAGAGTCGAGGATCAGAGAATCAATCCATAAGCCCTTTAATTCTACCCTTTTGGCCCTCATCCCGAAGAACAAGGATGCGAAATATTTTGACGACTTTAGACCTATTTCTCTATGCAATTGTATCTACTAAATTATAGCAAAGATGATAACGGTGTAGTCAAAGCCCATCCTATCAAGGAACAGTTCGGGGTTTTGGATGGTAGAAAAATCCATGAAGCAGTTGGGGTGGCTCAAGAAACTCTTCATAGACTTAAGAGTGGGAATAAAGGTGTCATTGTAAAAATTGATCTCTCCAAGGAATATGATCATATAAGCTGGATTTACCTTCGTTTTCTCTTAACCCATCTGGGTTTAGGGATATCCTTCATCAATTGGGTAATGGGATGCATCTCAAACATCAGTTTTGGGGTACTGATTAATGAGGAAGCAACCCCATTCTTCCAGAGTCATAGAGGTTTGCGACAGGGGTGCCCCCTCTCACCACTTCTTTTTCTCTTAGCTACGGAAAGCCTTAGCCAACTAATCCTAGATGCAAGAAGGAGAGGAGAAGTCAAAGGGATAGAGGTAGTTGTAAATCTCTGAATCACACATCTATTGTTCATGGATGATATCCCTTTTTTTAGCTCGGGCAGAAGAATGGAAATAAGGCACATTAAAGACATTCTTGTCCTTTTTCTCAAAGCGACGGGTCTATGTATCAATGGAAAAAAATCCTCTGTAACCATTGAAGGCTTCAATGGGATGGAGGCCGAAAGGATATCAAAAGAGCTCCCATTTGAAGCAAAGAAGTTGTTTGAAAGCTTTAAATATCTGGTGTTTTTTCTAAAACCGGATTCTTACCGAACACTAGATTGGCACTGGCTAGTGGCAAAAATTGAAACCAGAATTAAACACTGGAGTTTTAAGTGGTTGTCTTGGGCAGGAAAACTTGTGCTAATAAAATTGGTCCTTCTAGCTATCCCTGTTTACTGGAATTCTTTAACTTGGGTGCCTAAAGTGTTCCTCTAAAAAATCAAGCGCATGTGCCACAGATTCCTTTGGGTAGGGTCAAAGGAGGAGTCGGTTCTTCCCTGGGTGGAATGGGAGAAAGTGGCATGTCCAAAGGAGTGGGGAGGATGGGGCATAAAATATACCAATGCCTTCACACCATCCTTGGTGGCCAAATTGGGCTGGAGATTACTCACCAAGGATAACCTCTAGACTTCGGTCATCAAAAGGAAGTATATCGACCCGACTCCTTTCGAAGATTGGCTCAAATCTCCACAAAAAAAATATGCACAAGCCTCGGTTGTCTGGAAATCCATGGTAGATTCTATACACATCATCGAGAAAGGTCTAGCTTGGCAGGTCGGGAATGGAGAATCGGTTAGAATTGGGAAGGACCCTTGGGTAGGCTACAATGGGTCCTTTATCCTTTCTAGGGGCTTGATTGAGCATCTATCATCTAAAGGAGTCCATCATCTTAGCCATATATTGCAGGCCAGTCCATGGTATGGGGTCAAGCTTGGAAATCAGGCGATGACTTACAAATTTCTGAGTAATGGATGGAGGAGTGGAGGGAATTCATTATGGAACTTCAAAGATCAAATTTTCGTCTACACGATCGCCTAGATATATTGATATGGGTTCACTCCCCCTCAGGGAAATGTGCTCCTAAATTTGGGTACAATTAGCTGATGGCTCAAAAAGGGTGGGATGAACCTAATTGGTGGTCCAAGACGTTGTCGAAAATCAAATCCCTTGCAAAATCTAGGCTCTTCTTTTGGTGCATTATTACAAAAAAAGTCCCAACCTAGGATGTACTTCAGAAAATAAGCAAGATAGGCCCTGGTTGGTGCTCTCTGTGTAGAAGGAATGTGGAGTCCATCTTCCATATGTTCTTTTCCTTCCCGTTCAACAAAAATCTTTGGGAGGAAACTTTGCATCTGTTAAGCGTCAATCTTGTCTAGGGCTGCCTCACCTTCCATGAAGCTTGGCTTGCTTGGTGGAATGAAGCCAATGATGACAGAGTTAAAAATATTTCGTTGATTGTTTCCTGGAGCACATGGATCGCTTGGAATAGGGTTATCTCCCGGGATTCCTCAATCCCTCTAGAACTCCTAGCTGTAGAAGGTGCTTCTATTTTTGAAAATATCCCTCTCTTCAACCCCTCCAATAAAGTGAGAGAAGCCAGGGTGGAAGAGATTAGAGGAGACATCCCTTGGGCCTATTTTGACGAAGCCTCGGACCCACAAAACATCTATGGAGCCGGCATATCAATCCATCTCCCTTATGGGAAGAACATAAAGGAATTAGTAGGATTGGGATCTAGATCCAACAATTATGCAAAACTACAATCTCTCAAACTCCTCCTTTGTTGGCTTATTCACCTTGGCTTGAGAAAGGCCGAGATTTTCGAAGACTCATTGAATGTCATTAAATGGTTTAATGCAGAATTTAGATGTCAAAATTTTATGTTGCTACCTCATTTAGAAGAAGTTATATCATTGAAACATTATTTTAATGAAATCTTTGTATGCCATATCTACAGGGATCATAACATGGATATGGACCTCCTTTCTAAGGAGGGAATACAATAGGTTCTGGGAGTCAGGGCCATAAAATAAGTTGAAGGGGACATGATCCTCTCCTCAGATTAGCCTCCCTTCGTCCATTAACTCTTTTGCTTTCATATTTCAGTGGTCGGGTGACATATTTGTCTGTGGCTATGGTATTTCAGTCTTTTTTCGCTACCGACATGGCTCTGCTTACCTTGTTATTTTATCTTGCTATACTAAAAATATTGTTTTGAATACTTTCAAAAAGTTCACATATACTTTACTTTTGGCCGCGTTGTTTTCCTTAGCTAAAGGAGGCCCGATGCGGTTATTACATGCTACATTTTACTTACTATCATATTTTTTGGGCATATGAAAACATAAGTCACTCTCGCTTTCTCTTTTTTCCCGTGTGGGTTGTTTTCCTCTTGTAAAGGAGGCCTAGGTCAATAGAGAAGGGTAGTTTGTGTTTTTTTAAAAACTAGGGTAAGTGGGGTGTTTTAGGGTCCTATAATAATAGGACTCATAATTTTGAATTGACTTTGATTATTCTTGTAATATGTACATACTTTGCTTTCTGCAAAATTGTTTTCCCATATTAGAAAATTAAAAAAACATTGTAAAGAGGGTAAAGTCCTAAAAGAAAAATCAAAGGACTTGAAAGAAAAAAGATAAAAAAGAATATAAAAATGGACCCCAAACAAAAAATAGATAAAATAAAACATGAAAGTGATGCAAATTCATATGCCACTACTATTTAATTTTACTGCAAAATAAATATTGTGTGCAGCTTGTCAAAAATGACACAATCCATGAAGGGAAAACTTCTTAATCTTGACCTTTCATGCTTTAAATTTCATGTTGATAGATAGAGAATAAAGATCTAGCCAAACTGTTTAATCTTGGTAGATCAATAGTTAGGAAGAGAATAATAAGGAGCTCAACAGTTTAATCTGAGCCCTTGGAAGAAATAAGGATAGAGTTAGTTATTTTTTTGTTTAAAAGAAAAATGGATAGGGGTTTGCAAGCTCAAATGCACCCATGTAAATGATGAAAAAATGTTAGGATAGCAGATGGGTAGGTAGAAGCAGTTTTCACAAGGCAGGGATAACAGAAAAATTGGTCATTTCATTTACTAACTCCCTTTAAAAATCATTCCTCTTGTCTAAATACCCCATCCCCTTCATTTTTACTCTTTTCCCTGTTTATCACTCATTTTTCCTTAACAAGCCTTTTTCCTAAGTTAAAATGCACATTTATCCTTTGGAAAAGTAAAAATTCCTTTAACTAATTTCCCTTTATTAAAAATATATTAAAAACCCAAAGATACCTTTATCCTAAATATTTCTTTAAAAAGGTGATATGTTGGGTCCCACAGTGAAGAAATCCATTATCGATAGCAGTTTTAAAGTTAAACTTAGTGTATTATACAAATCTTGCACTTATTTACAGTTGTACATATTAACATTTGACTTTATATATTAAATCCCATTATACCTTTTATCCCGTATATATTAAATCCTTACTATATAAGTCCCAACCCTTATGTTAATTAAACATATAAATATTATTATATTATCCCGCATATTATAGGTCCCACTTATCCATACCTCACTTGTTATAAACCCCGCCTATACAAAAATCACACTTACCTTAACCCCATTGGCTATATTGTTTTAAAAACCTCGACCATATACATTATAACCCTATCACATAAATTAACCCCTACCAATGAAAATAATTCATAATTCACATATCATATTACTTGGGCCCCATGCCTTTTAAAACCTGCGACTCCATCGCATTATTCTATCCATCAAATCATCACCCGCAAAATCTAACGGCTATCAAACCTTATCGCACATCCCAAAGCCCGACTTTTAATCATACCCAGACCTTGCGATATACGCGGTTTTCAAAGCCCAATGCCTGGCTACATGGCTAATTCCCATTTGATCTCATTGATCAGAAAAATACCGCCAACCGTCTTTGGTTCATGTGAAAACCACTAAATGGTTTCCCCTGCCCGGTGCACAAACCACCCTGTCAATTCAAATACACCTGCGCATTCAATGTAAACACTGTTGGTTTAAAAATACATATAACCACCCTTTTTTATCCCTTTTACCGCTTTCCTCTATAGTTTTGCACTGAGTAAGAAATTTTCGACCGTTTTCCATGCAAAGAAATTGTTGCTGACGTCATTTTAAGCCCAATTAAACCAGAATTTCAACCATATGTTTCCAAAATACACTGGAGAAGTCATCCAAAGCACTATTAAAGACCAACAAAGCTTCAGAAAAGTTTTCTACAACCCCAGAACCCTTCTGCAGACCAAAATCTTCGTTTTTCCCAGGTATTCCTCAAAGAAAAGGCCTTTTTTTTTATCTAACGAAGAAGTAATTCAAGTAATTGAATGAAATTAGGAGTTTTAGCATACTAAAAGCCCTTTTCACCTTCCCTATCCTTTTCTGTTGATCCTAATCTTCCTTTCACTAAAATCCTGAAGGTCTTGAGATTGCTTTAAATCACAGAGAGTGCAGTTTAATTAATTGAAGAAGTTTAAGCCTCTGCAGACCTAAAAGAAAGCCTTTTTTATTTTCCAAAACCTTTTCTACAGACCCTAAATGTCCTTTTGCAGAAGTTCTGAGGTCCAAACAACTGTTTTAAGCACAAAAACTACAATTTGGGCGGTTTTAACCTTTGAAGATTAGAAGAGAAGTCCTTGTTTTATCCAAATCCTTCTGCAAACTGTTATAATCTTTTTGAGGTGCTCCTATAGGCCTAAAATAGTTTTTCTAAGTCAAAGATTAATAAAATTGAGTAAAATTAACAGAACAATAGCTTCCAAAGCAATAGTATGAGTCAATCCTCTACAACCCCTTGTTGTAGATGTAGAACACACTCCCGTGGCTGATAAAGATTTCAAGATTAATGACACAACCACATAATTTAACCTTCTTGAGCTCCATTTCTGGAGCCATGAAAAATCTATAGATCAGGCTGATGAAGTTTTTATTTGGGAGTCTAATTTTCCCAAATATGTTGTCCCACATACTTTTCAATTCCCAAAAGTGATCAGAATATGCCAATCCTACTATTTCCCTGATCATAGAGCCGTAATAAACTCTGAAAAAAAATCTTGTTCACTATTACTGCCGAGTCAATCAATCAAATGCTCCAAATCCAATCCAGACGAGATGAAGTTCCTTTTTCCATTGAAGCTCTTACACAACTATACCTAAATCTGGACTTCCCCAAGAGGTTCTAGATATTCCAGACTTTCATGCCTTCTTTTGTAGAAATTCCCAAGATAAACCCTCCATACTGTTAAGCAGATAAATCCTCTATGCGGATAGAGACGATCCCTCTAGCCCTAGAGTGGGTCTAGAAACAAAGGGACATGCTAAAGTGTTGCTTCCTAATTATTGAATGAACAAAGGACACAGTATATCGACCTACCTGGAGTCCAATGCAGTCATTGTTGCTGTAGTGGTGGCCTCTTGCTCCTGCATTGGCAAGTCACAATCCTTTCGCCATTATGCTTGGATACTTGCACCTAGAATAAGAAACAAGAACAACATAGAAGATAACAACATTTCATTCATAACTATTAGCAAGTAAAATATGGCTAAACATATTGCATTAAACAAACGTCGTAACACAAAAGTGGAACCAAACAGTAGTCATGTATATAAATGAAAAGAAGGAAGAGTTGCAACCAATGCTTTGACATCGTAGTCTCCTCCAGTGGGGTTCATCCGAAGCGCGTCTCAGATGCTCGTCAGGGAATTCAGACGGGATGAAGGCATGGACTCAAGCTCTCTCAGAAGGCATGGACTCAAGCTTCCTCAACGTAATTCCTTCTTATTCTATCTTCTCTAGAAATTTAGCTATAGTATGTTTAATTCTCCAAGTTCAACTAGCTTGTACTAAGATAGATAGCTTCTTTTATAGAGGAAAAGGAGGAGGTTAGGATCCCTACAAAGGTGGGAAGGAGGCCTATCCTTTAGGGAGTTCCCATAAGAGGTGGAAACCATAAAACTAAAGGAGGGAGTCTGTGGTTTTTCAGTTCAACCACTCCCAATGACTCATCCTCGAGGTGGTTGGAGTGGAATCTCTGCCTCTATTTTTTTAAAAACATTCCATAAACAGCTTGGTGCGAGGAGAAAACTGGGACAGAGCGCCAGCTGGCACAGGGCCCAGTGTTAATTTTCCTCTTTGGAGTTAGGGGATAACTGACTACCCGCGCCAAGGTGAAAACAAGGGTTTTTCAGTCTCTACTCAGGGAATTGTCATCATAATGAATATTACTCTCATGTAAAGGGACATAATGAGGGTCTTTGCAAGGCATGACACTGCTTATTGATCACTGAAATGACCCTCCAATGGGAGAGATGGGGATTGTAGGGACAGTGACAAAATGGTGTGTAACAGATGCCCCCTAAAGCATGAGGTCCGAGGGAGAGGGAGGGGCGAAATGATTTATGAGAACATGTTCGAACCAAACACTGTTGTTGGAAAGCCTACAATTACAAATACAACTAATATCTCTGATACATGAACATGTGGCATGGGTGCAGCCATCCATAATAAAGTATATATAAAAACTAAGATCTGAGGTATGGACGCAACCATCCAATAGTAAGGATCAACAAGACTTAGGTATGGTCGCAACCATTCGATCAAAAGAGTCATGCAATAAGTCATGATAATCCACCAAAATCCATAGCCTGGATTTTATCAGAAAAAATCTAAGGTCTTGCGCTCCATCTTGACCCGAATAAGTACAAATTCCAGCATGCGAATATATGAGTTGAAGTCGAACATGCAAGAAAATCACCTGGTTACCATCCAATGATGAAAGTTGTTAACAGGCACGAGAGAAACCACCAATAATGACAATGGATCTCAAGGTACAATCGGTATAATCCATGAAATGTGAACAGTGATCTGGCGTCGAACATTCGTAGAATCAGTCGATCGAAGGCCAATGATGTGGACCTTGCGTCGAATACGAAAAACCTTCCATTAAGGCATGCAGGCTCCAAGGTACCATAATAGAGTCTCTAGATCAAATTCCTGGATAATGAGCTAAAGTCGACAGGAAGTGACTTGATTGCAAGTGGTCCATAATGTTTCCCACATCATCGATATGAGACAGAGGAATATGATGATGAACAGGACCAACAAAGAATCAAAGGGAGGTTGAAAACTGCAGAGGAAAACTTCTCTTGAACATATCAGCAACATTACACCGGATTTGGCAGTATTTGACATCAAGGGATCTGAGGTCATGATGACGTGGCAAAGAGAAGATGAGAGGTCAAAAGAGATTACTCAAACCCATGGAGGCAAAAGTGATGAAATGAGATGTCCCCAACTCGACATGAATGCAAACAAGTGTCATGTTCAAGAGCGACATACTGCCAACATAACTAAAACTTGGTTCCATTTCCCCCACCGTTTCTGGCCAGTACCCCAATTATTTTTTAAAACAAGCTTGAAGAGGATAGCATATGCCCTAGTACATTTTATGAGCCCTTGGAAGGAGGAACTCGAGTAATGTCATGGTGACGAAATCCAATGTCATCAGGGTTTAACGAGTCTGACAAAGGAAGAACTCAGAATATTTTCATGTTTAGAGAGTTTTAAAAGAAGGCAGAAAATAAAACTCCATCATGGCCCTTTTCGTAAATAGTCTCTCAGATATGAAAAGGTAGAAAACAATATCTGAAAGAACCTCTTAGTCACGATAGGCTAAGATATTATTTTTTTGTAAATAATTTATCCCAGCTCGAAAAAGGGGTAAATGTATACTAGGTAGATATCGCTTCGCGACCATTTAACGAGTTAAAAATGATAAGAATCTCGGCAATATTTTCAGTTTTAGGGAGTCATAAAAGAGCTAAAATATGACTCCTCCTGGAGGAAAGAATGGTATAAAGGGTAGCAATTGGTTTCGGTGATGGTGGAACTACTTAGAACAAGTAAAGGTCAAGAGGCTGGCTAACAAGACCACTCATTGCATAGGTTCCTCAGGAATGAGTAAACAATCAAGTGAAGGCATATGATTGGCCAAGCAAATAGTGATGATGGAATGAGAACACCAAAGCGCATCTGGCAAAATAGACTGATAAAATGGCAATCACGAGAGGTAAGATGGGAATGGTTTCATTTTTACACAAGCTTGAAAACAAAGGTAAACTATGCTTGGGATTGGTTTCATTTTTACACAAGCTTGAAAAAAAAATAAACTATGGTTGAAAAATGGGCATACCCCCAGCATGGTGACTCAATTTGAGGTACATTCCCCCCAAGCTTCAGTCCATATGAAAGGCAGATGGAATGAAGGTTCAAATTACGAGATCTGGAAAAGACTCTAATTGAATGGGAACATGTTTCATTGTTTTAACGAGGTTGACACATTAAAAGAACTATCCTCAAAAGAGCTTGTTTCATTTCTTAAGGAGCTTGACACAAGAAAACGAACTATGCTCCAATGACCTTGTTTCATTTTTTAAGGAGCTTGACACAAGAAAACGAACTTTGCTCTGATGACAACTCATCATGTTGAATAAGAAGTCATGGCATCCAAGAGGTGTTCATCTGATGGGAGAACAACATCTCAGAAATCAGGATTCAATGCCCCCAGCACATGATGCAAAACGAAACTATCACTAAATGCGGGCACGGGGTAGGTAGCCACATAACTAACCTGTGGCGGGGAAGAGACAACCGGTAGATAAAGATCCGATAGAGACGATGGTGGGACAACTACCATATCAGGACCAAAGAATGAAAACTGATCAATGGTCACGATCCGACCTTTGTGTGGAAAACAGATCACACGAAAGAGGGAAGAGCCAAGTGCACCCACCCATGGCATAAGCATAATCGCGCCTCAAGAGTAAATTAAAATCCAAGGGACCTGGCACCACCATCATGTCTATATAGACGGTTTTCCCTTCCAAAGTGATCAGTAACTTCTGAAGGATCCCTAGCGGTTGACTAGTTCCTCTGTTAAAAGCTAATAGATTCTGCGTAACAAGTACAAGCAGTGGAGAACCAAAATCTTTCCAAGCAGTGGAAGACAGAATACTAACGAACTCGCCTTCATCTATAATGGTGCTGGGTATGACCACATTGAAGGCATGTACGGTGATCTCAAAAGGCACATAAAAAGGAAGGCGGTATCCTACAAATTGACTCTAATCGAAGGAAGCGACGAAACTACATGGAGGGGGTACCATTGAACTGAGATAGTCATCCCCTGGTGTCACCGGAGCAAGAGGAGCATCCTCCTGGACCTCCATCATGGGAGCAGGAGGAGCAGCTTCTTGAACTATAGGGATGGGAGAATATTTCTCCAAGTCCAAGGAATCTGAAGAAACAAGAAGAACGTGAGGGGGATGAGGTCCACTCTCGACGGAAAAGACCTGATGAACCGTAGGCGGGATCAGGTCAACTGATTCCTCGACCAATGGTTGGTTATGAATGGATTTGTGAATTTGAATTTCTGAAGGAATGAGATCAACCAAGGATGACCCTTGACCAAACGTGGCATCAACTAGCAGAGTACTCGAAGAAAGCTTCTGGTAACCAACCGGAAGGCAGGGTGTAGAAATAGTAGGGTTGTCCAATACTCTCTTGGCTTCATCCATGTATGGAAAAAGGTGAATGGGATGATGCCCTTCACACAAATTATAGGGATTGGTAATCTTAACCTGTTTCTTATGAGTCTTATCATGGCTAGTGGAATAAGTACCACCAATATGACTTCTGGAAGACAAAGGAAATGGCGGACAACCATCGAACCATACTTCAAGCACCTTGGGAATGCCAGGGCAGTCTCGAAGTAGATGGTCACCTTTGCACAACATGCAAGGGAATTTGACTTTCCGTGGAAGGTTGGACGGTTTATCAAGAGAAGGTATCTTAGGCGCAACAAATGCGCCATTAGCCTCTCGCTTATCTGACTTCTTCTTCTTTTTCTTCTTCTTAACCACCTGGTTACTAGAATCCAGACTTTCACCAGGCGAAGTAGAATAGGAGGATGAAGAAATGATTGAAGAAGCGGAGAGGTCCACCTTAGAATCAACATGATGTTGTTCAGGTGGAGGGGATGGTTGTACAAAGGACAGAATACTCGAGACGACAGAGGTCGAAAACAACAAAACACGCAACCCAACAGTTAACCCAGGTAGGGAAAATGTTTCCATATAAGGAGCACCATCATTTCCGAAAGCAGGAAAAGGAATAGGATTCCCTTCGGAGGGGATTCCTTAGTTGGTAAACTCCAGAAACGTTGCCATTGGAAACAACCCTAAAACACTAAGGAAGATAACTTTAACCAGGAATATTTCTTGGGCAATTAATATTTTAAGACATTGAAACAAAATTCTACTGTTTCATATTTTAAGAGTCAAGAAATAGGCAAAAGGTGACTCTATCACTTTCAGGTTGAAACGAGCGTGAAAGAAAAAGTGCTCGATGATCTTTAAAATTTTAGAGAGTCACGAAAAGACCGAAATGACTACTCAGGTAATCTAAGCAAGAGGGTATACCAGGTTTCCGTGAACTTCCATATACACCTTGGTGATCAAATGAAACAGAAATGACCAAGGACTTGATGTACATGTAGGTAGTCTTACCGAATGTTGTGTTCGGTGTATCACGATTACAAGGAGGTAGAATTGGCTTCCTATGGATAACAAGATTGCAACTTAGAGGGGTCTCCCTTTATATACTTGATGGTACGGGGAGCACAAGTCCGTACTAGCGCTGTCTAAAGTCAAAAGGCGAACAGAAACTACTAGGTTTTAAGACGCCGAAACACGTCTCTATCCTAGACCACTAAAGATGTTGCATTAGTTTTCAATGCTTCCTTAGGTTAATTAAGTGAATTTTAAAGTTGATCTTGGATTATGTTTCAGTTTTAAGGTCCTATCGATTTTGAATCTCAAAATTCCTAAATGCAAGCTATATGAAAATGAACACCATTTCTGATTCAATGAATGATAATTATGAGAAGGATAGAGATCTTTCAAAAAAAAGAAAACAATGAAAGTATGCAAAGAGATCCACTAATCCATCTAACCCAATAAAACGAAAATGAAACCCTTTCCTAGATGATCAGATGCTAGTTATGCAAAAGAGTATTTCACCTTCAATGGAAAGAAAGAATGCAAAATATGTTTTTTTATTTCAATGAAAAGAAGCACATGATGCACTAATTACATGACAAATGAAAACAAACATTGGCTTAAGTGTTGTGTAGGAATCGAAATTGAATGACCCAATAAAACGTAAAACAAACACAAGAAAGCACTCAAACTAATGTCGCAATCTTCCAAACCAAGAGAAAGTTCTCAAAATGATCCAAAACAAGCAATGTAATCTATGCTTGGAGAAATAAGGAGAAAAATCAATCGAAAAAATGAAATGATCGTTCAACCAAAGAAATCACTCAAATAAATTAAGAAAACTTAGTGCAATCAATCCAATAAGGAGATTGACAACAATCAAAACCGACTTGATTCTCACACCGAAGGCTCAATGTACCAAACCCTTAGAAACCCTAAGGCCTTAATTCACACTGATAAGAATATGGACAAACGAATGAGGAAAGCAAGTTGACGATAGTCAAAATAGTCCCAAAGGCATAATTACACATAAAAAACAACCCAGAAGCAAGAACAATTGACTAAAAGACTCATTAAGGAGGTCAAACCAAATCCTACAGGGGTTGGCGTGACTGTAAGGCTGTAATCCGTGCCATACATGGGTTGAAACAACTACAAAAAGAGCAACCTGTGCCAATTAGTGTGACTGTTCAGAGAAAAACTACTCCAAGCAGATAACTATGGGAAAAAGAGGAAAAACTAAAACCTATTGAGAAGAGGTCAATATTAACACTCTAGAGTTGAATTGAGGATGTAAAATAAGAAAGAAAACTAGAAAAATATAGATAACTAAATCAATCATTGAAACTGACCCAACAAGATGAAACGACAAACTCGCACTGATCCCCCAGTGGAGTCGCCAATTTGTTAAGTAGGTAAATCCTCTCTGCGGACAGAGACGATCCCTCTAGCCCTAGAGTAGGTCTAGAAACAAAGGGACATGCTAAAGTGTTGCTTCCTAATTATTGAATGAACAAAGTACATGGTAGATCGACCTACCTGGAATCCAACGCTGTCGTTGTTGCTGTAGTGGTGGCCTCTCGCTCCTGCCTCGTCAAGTCAAAATCCTTTCGCCATTACGCTTGGATACCTGCACATAGAATAAGAAATAAGAACAACATACAAGATAACAACATTTCATTCATAACTATTAGCTAGTCAAAGAGGGCTAAACATATTGCATTAAACAAACGTCGTAACACAAAAATGGAACCAAACAGTAGTCATGTATATAAATGAAAAGAAGGAAGAGTTACAACCAATGCTTTGATGTCGTAGTCTCCTCCAGCAGGGTTCAGCCGAAGCGCGTCTCAGATGCTCATCATGGAATTCGGACGAAATGAAGGCATGGACTCAAGCTCTCTCAAAAGTCATGGACTCAAGCTTCCTCAACGTAATTCCTTCTTATTCTATCTTCTCTAGCAATTCAGCTATAGTATGTTTAATTCTCCAAGTTCAGCTAGCTTGTACTAAGAGAGATAGCTTCTTTTATAGAGGAAAAGGAGGAGGTTAATATCCCTACAAAGGTGGGAAGGAGGCCTATCCTTTAGGGAGTTCCCATAAGAGGTGGAAACCATAAACCTAAAGGAGGGAGTCTGTGGTTTTTCAATTCAACCGCTCCCAATGACTCATCCTCAAGGTGGTTGGAGTGGAATCTCTGCCTTTATTTTTTTAAAAACATTCCATAAAAAACTTGGCGCGAGGTGAAAACTGGGACAGAGTGCTAGCTGGCGCGGGGCCCAGTGTTAATTTTCCTCTTTGGAGTGAGGGGATAACTAACTACCCTTGCCAAGGCAAAAACAAGGGTTTTTCAATCTCTGCTCAGGGAATTGTCAAAAGAAGGAATATTAATCTCATGTAAAGGGACATAATGAGGGTCTTTGCAATGCATGACACTGCTTATTGATCACTAAATTGACCCTCCAATGGGTGAGATGGGGATTGTAGGGACAATGACAAAATGTTGTGTAATAGATGCCCCCTAAATCATGAGGTCCGAGGGAGAGGGAGGGGCGAAATACTTTATGAGAACACGTTCGAACCAAACATTGCTATTGGAAAGCCTGCAATTACAAATACAACTAATATCTCTGATACATGAACATGTGGTATGGGTGCAACCATCCATAATAGAGTATATATAAAAAATGAGATCCGAGGTATAGACGCAACCATCCAGCAGTAAGGATCAACAAATAGACTCAGGTATGGTCGCAGCCATTCGATTAAAAGAGTCATTTAATAAGTCATGATAATCCACCAAAATATGTAGCCTAGATTTTATAGAATAAAATCATTGGACGATTTGGTTTTTGAGGTAGGATTTGATCCTAGTAATGTCAAAGTTGCAGATGAATTGATTAAGAAGAAAAATGCAGGCATTGCTACATTAAAGAAGCAACTTAAATTGCCTCCTACTGAACACCCTCAAGGAAAGGAAGTGCTATAGGATACAAATCAGAAAGATGATATGATGAATCTCATATTACAATTGACTGCTCAGATTAAGGAAATGGAGAATGAAATGGATAAGTTGGTCCAAGAGAAAAATGATAGAGCAGCAGAAGTTCCAGTCACAGTTATTCCTGTAGTCACCACATCTGTACCTTCCACATTGGCATAATCATTAGCTCCTACAATCCTAATGGCTACAACATTACCTATCACTTCATCAAAAACTTCAGCAACATAGTCTTCAACCACAGCAGCACAACATACAGATGAAGCAAGCAAGTTAGTAAAAGCTATGCAGGACATTTCTGTTCAGAGCAATGAGATTAACAGACTTAAAGAACAACTTAAAAGTCTTGAAGATGAAAAGAAACTTTCTAAGATAATTCATACGAATGAAGAACAAAGAGAAAACAGATTGAATGAGCGTTTGAAGAAGTTAGGGAAAGATCTAACATTAAAAGAACCAATGGCATAAGCCAGGAAAAAACTATGGGCCAATATTATTGAAGAAGTCAATGATATTTGGCCATCAATCCAGGTTATCTATGAGCAGAAATACTTAGTCAAATCAACAAGAGAAGCTATCCAAAATATCAAAGAAGATCTTGGCAAGAAACCTGAAGAAGCTCTTGAAATCATCAAATTTCTTAATTCCAAAAGTAGGCAAGAACTTGAAGAGAATGGCATTAATGACAGAACATAAACCATCCTAGAAGTAAGGAAGGTAACTTCTAAAAATAATTCGATGATACAGTTAGAAGAGAAATTCCATAATATGGAAATTTCCATCACAAGGTTTATGATGAAATTTGATGTCCTAAGGAAGAAAGTCCTTCCCAATCCTCTGGTTATTCATGACAAACTAATGAAGCAAGATGATTGTGACAATAAAATGAGAGAAGTTGCCAAGGACCAGACTAATCTCCCTTCCTCACATGGTATTCCAATAGGGAAGGTACTTTACAAGAATTTTGTGAATTTGTTCTACCTACAACATGAGGTAAAACACATATTTATCAATAAGCCCACATTCTCAAAGTATACTAAAGTTGATGAGATATTCAAAAGGATGATGAAGATAAAATTTCCAGAGGAAGAATTATGGGAAAAAATGACTGATTTACTATGAAAACAATTTTCATTAAAACATAGCAGTAAAGATAAAACACAAAAGTCTCAGTTTACAGTGAAAAAGTACCAGTTACAGTTTAAAGGGTATCAGTTGAAAGGTTAACGTAAAAGTAAAAACAGAGGTAAATCTGCCAATGTGAAAGAATCTCAACCATAGCCCTCGTTGAGCAACATCAAAGAGAGAAAACAACAACAAATTGAAGACGTCAAATAGTAATTTCAGTAAAAACAGGGACAACTAGCTTTAGTTATAAAGCTGTCATTATATTCTTGCATGAAGAGATTTCTTTTTCCATGAATAATTCCTAAGTTTGTTTTAGGATATTTTGTAAAGAGTTTTTGTATAAATATTTCTTATTTGGAAGTATTGAGGGTGGATGAATTGCTGAACATTTCTATAGTTGTACTATTCTGAACCTAAGGGTGATTGTACCAATTTCAAGTCAGCAAACTAGATTAAAGCAATAAAGCATCATATTACAGGATTCATGTGTTGGGCCACTTTAGTGAAGAATTTTCACTTGTTCTTTGTCAATTTATTATGTTTTTCACCAATACTTCATTAGGGGATTTTTGAGGTCTAAAATGGGCCTCCTAAGAAAAATGTACAGCCAAAATAAAATTTATGAGAACCAACACGATTCAAGATGATGATGTCAACCATGGGGGATGATTCACCATTTTTGGAGTAAAAGAGTAAAAATATTAAAAAATAATAAATAATAAAACCAAATTTTCAACTCGTATTTTAAACTTATCTCCCTAAGGGTTTACTCAAATTTCGAGCGGGAGTACTCATTGGATGCAAAATTTAATTCCTCATCCAAGGAGTACCCATGTTGCATACTTTTGATGGACCCTGCCACACGAAAAATGAGAAATACATGAAAACCGTTATTGCAATCACGTTTTTCACATATTTTTTATTTTTCATTTAGAAGAGTCCATCAAAAGTGTGCAACATGGGTACTCATTGGATGGGGAATTAAATTTTTCATCCTACGAGTATTCCTGCTCGAAATTTGAGTAAAATCCTATGGAGATAAGTTCAAAATAAGGTTGAAAAAAGTAGTTTTCTCTTTCCCTCTAAAATTTGATTAGGGAATCAAATCTTATTTTATTATTTCCACTATTATTTTATAATTTCCTTAGGAGGCCCATTTTAGACCTCAAAATTCCCATAATGGTATTTCTTTCTAAATCTAAATGATAAATTAGGAATGTTATTTCAGAATATGTTAAAAACACTCTATTTTGAACTGTTTATCATTTATATGTTTTTCTTCTGATATCTAGATAAAAGAATTCTTAATTTCTCCCTTATTTTGATTGACCTCTATCTTTTCATTCATTATCCGCATTTGAGAACCGTTAATTTCTCTCATACCCCGATTGAATCCAATTTCACCATCATCCTTTGAGGATCTAAAGTAACTTAGCTATCTTGCCCTGTAAACATTTCCCTTTAGACCTTGATCCTGATCTGACTGCTTGAAACATTGACTCCATTAGCCCAATGGAATACATATTTACATATATCCATCTGAGTAATTTATTTCACCACCAAACCAAATCAAAATCTAAAACCAATTTACCCTACATAACTAGCCTAAAATCAAGTAAAATCAACAAAGTTAAATCATATAGAGAGAGCCCTCTCTGAGCATTAGGAAGGCTAGATCCTAAGGCTTAAAAGTAGGTTCATGGTTACCTCTAATATTCTTTAAAACACAAAAAATAATAACAACCCTTAAGAATTATTGGAGTGACAACATGGTGGAAGGAATAATTTGTCTAAATTTTTTCTCCACCACACGACAACTCTATGCTTTTTTGCTTTTGTATAAGGGGGAAAAGAGCATACAGTTCCTTGAATGCCAATAGGCATATACACTGTAACTTTTTATACTCTCAATAGAAAGTTTGATTTTTTCCTTGGAAAAAAAACAATCATCTAGAGCGTTGAATTTCTAATATTTTGTATTTTTTTTTGCAATTTTAACCAAAGTTAAAAAAAAAAATCTTTAATATTCCTATTTTTCCATAAATTCAAAGATGATTTTCTAATTTTTGGGAAATTATATTTCTAATTTTTTAATGGTTGAGTGAGCTCTAATGGGACATAATTCCTCTCGTGGAGGGAATTTTATTTTTGGTATTTTTTAGTGCCTCATAAATAATTTTAAAATTGAAAAAAGAATAATTTTATAAGTGATATCATGGGTGAATATGACACTAGCTTATCCTACTACTCTACCCAATGATGTCAGAACAAACATAGTTGTAGGTCCTTTATATAGATGACCGGGGGGGGGGAGGGGAGGGCTAAGTGAGGTTCAATGTGTGGAAGTTTTCTTGTGCACAGAGGTTTGCTCATTCATAGTTGTGCGGGGTGAAAAAGCTCCACACTCCCACACAATGAGCTTCCTCCGCATTATGTTGACGAATTATATATATATATATATATATATATTTCCATATTCAATCCATCATTTTATCCTTTTCCAGCTTTCATGTTGGTTGGTAGCTTCCTTGAGATGCATTCATGACGTTTTGATAGGAGATAATTTTTATCCTGAGCATGTAATGAAGGATGAAGTTTTTGCATTCAAAATCCGAAGCTAACTAAGTTATGATTAATGGTGTGTGTGAAACACGGTACTTTCTTTTGGAAATTTTCGTCTCGATCATCTGCTAGTGGGCGGGTGAAACTTGGTAAACTACTTGATGCAAATATGGAAACAAATGACTCAAGTTCTCGCTCTGTGCTGCCCCAAATGTAAGTTAGGAACAAAATAAACCAATGTTTTCAATAACGTATGTGATGGAAACACATGAGAGATTTTATTTTTTTCCAATAAAATATTTAAATGTTTAAAGCACTAAATTTCAACATAATCTATATTGGTTGAGTTGCAGTCATTACTTGGGATGACTAAATTAACTTGAATATATAAATTTTGGTGGTTCAACTGTAACTTATTTTATCCTTATTAAATAATATATTCTAAAACCTATCACTATGTAAAGAGATATTAAACATGATTGTGAGCATAGTGTGAAATTCACCGACTCTTATTGCTTGTTGCTGGTATAATAGGTTGGAGTGGCCAAAATCTTAGGGTGTAAACTACACTGCCATCTCTCAAGCATTAAATCACAATCAATTAGGTCTCTAATCCACCCAACCTAATAAATAAGGTAAGGCTAAGGTATATATTTCGCTCAAATCTGAAAAATCAGTGTCGAATTTAGCTATAGCAAAAAGTCGCAGAAATCAGAGAAGTGTAGAAGCTCCGCACAATGAGCTTCTTCTCACACATTGAAATTTCTATTGGTGTGTGGATAAATTTCATTGTGTGGGGGTGCAAAGCTATACACTTATCGAGACTCTCGCACAATATATATGTGTGTATGTGGGTGTGTGTGTGTTATGCAACCAACTCACAAAATAAAACAAGATCAATGACTTAAAAGGTAGCCTCTTTGAGGGGGAAACCTCCTTTATATTACATAAGTTAACAATTCTTGGATGATACATTGATGACAAGATCTCCTTTCTATATATAAGATATTAAGGGGTCACAATATAATCAGAGACTATATATCAATAATAATGTAAGGGCACAACGATAACAATATGGGGGCTACACTAACAATAATAATAAGGGGATACACTAGTATTATAGGGAACTAACATGCCCCTATCCTTGAAAAATGTTTTTTCCTCAATGCTTGAGTAGTTATGGATGCTTATGTACAAAAGTCTCATCCTCCCATGTGGCATCTTCAATGCGTAAGTTCTTTCATTTGATGAGATACTCTGAAATTGATTGATTTTGTAGTTGTCAGGTTCTTCTTTCCATGACTACTTTAGGATCCAATATTATTTTTCAACCCTCATCAAGTTCTCGAAATATGGTTTGAACTGGGAGCTTATCACCTATATCCTTCTTTAAGCATGAAACATGGAAAACTTGGTGCACTCGAGAAGATGCAACTCCAATTTGAACACCATAGTACCAATATTTTACAAAACCTTGTAAGGACCATATTAATTTGGTGATAATTTATTATCCTTATTATCTCGATTGCGGGACATTTGTTTGTATGGTTGTAGCCATAAAAATACCTAGTTGCCTACATCAAAACTTATTTCGATGCGATGTTGATCTGCCCCTTGTTTCATTCGATTTTGTGCCAAAGTGAGGTTATCCTTTAAGAGTTGGAGAACCTGTTGTTGATGCTCCATGTGATCTTCCACTGCTTGAACCTTAAAATGTTCTCTTAAAGATAATGTGATGGACGGTGGATGATATCCAAAAATTTCCATAAATGGGGTCATTTTTGCTGCAGTATGGAAGGAAGTCTTATACCACCATTCAGCCAGAGGTAACCACTTGACCCATTGTGTTTGTTTATCAGATAAAAAGAAAAAAATATATCCTTCAAAACATTTTGTCACTATCTCAAATTTCCCATCAAATTGAGGAAAATAACATGATCTATGAGCTAATTGAGTAACCAGACAAGAAAATAATTCTGTCCAAAAATTTCTTGTGAAAATGGGATCTCTGTCGCTTACAATAATCTTTAGGCTTCCATGTCTATTTTGAATTGTTTCCATAAATGCAACAAAAAATATACTAGCTTTAAATGGATGAGATAATGCACAAAAGTGTGCATAATTGGTAAGCTTATCAACTACCACCATGATGATACTCTTTCCTTCAAACTTGGGTAAAATTGTGATAATATCCATTGAAACATCCTCCCAATATTGAATTCGAATGGCTAAAGGTTGTAACAAACCTGGGGTCTTAATTGTCTCCACTTTATTTTGTTGGCAAACCAAACATTTTGCCACAAAATTTTGAATATCAAATCTAAGGCCATCCCAAAAAAATCATTCTTGACTATGTGGTAAGTTTTAAAAAATACTGAGTGCCCTCCTAAGGAGGAGGTGTGTAATTACAAAAGAATATTTTTCTTGAGTTGGGAATTATTACAAAGATGTAAGCGATCTTTGTACCATAATGAATCGTTTTTCAGGTAAATGTATCAAATGTATTGGGATCTTGTTGCAACTTTTGAATGAGTGTCCATACTTCTTCAACATTCTTCCATTCATTCCTTGCTTTAGTTATCCAATCTGGTTGGATAAAAAAAATGGCACAAAGCAATGCCTCCACTTCCTCTTCCTTTCTTGAGAGTGCATCCACAACAACATTTTTCTTTCCTTTTTTGTAGATGATTTGAAATTCATAACCCAACATATTTATGACCCTTTTTTTCTGCTCTTTTGAAGATAATATTTGTTCCAAAATTTATTTAAGACTATTATGATCTGCTTTTACCTTGTAGTGTCTTCCTATTAGGTAAGGTCGTCATTTCTTTAATGCATGTAGTATTGCCAACATTTCCTTTTCATAAATAGGTTTTTGTAAATACTTTTCTTTGATTGGATGAATTCCAAAAGCAATGGGTCTTCCTTCTTGCATTAAAACAACACCAATTCCATCTCCTTAGGCATCACATTCCACAATAAAGGTTTTTGTGAAGTATGGAATAGCTAAGATTGGTGCTTGGCACATTTCCTCTTTAAGATGTTAAAAGGCCTTAGTTTTTTATGGATTCCAAGAAAATGCATCTTTCTTTAGTAAAGTTGTTAGAGGTGTTTCTATAAACCGATAACTCTTAAAAAACTTGCGATAATACCATGTCAACCCGATAAATCCTCGAAGATGTTGTATGATTGTGGGGATTTTCCATTCCTTAATCGCTTTAATTATGTTAGGCTATACCTTAACACCCTCATGAGATATAATATGACCCAGATATTCCACCTCTTGTACTTCAAAGAAACAGTTGGAGTTTTTTGCATATAATTGTTTCTCCTCCAATAGCTTGAGCACCCGGTCAACATATTGATCATGAACCTTCCAAGACTTGTTGTAGACTAGAATATCATCAAAAAATACTAACACAAATATTCTAAGGAAGGGTTTGAAAATGGAATTCATTAAACCTTGAAATGTAGAAGGTGAATTGATAAGGCCAAAAGGCATGACCAAAAATTCATAATGACCCTCATGAGTTCTAAATGTTGTTTTCGGAATGTCTCCTGTCTTCATTTTAATTTGATGATATCTTGAACGAAGATCCAACTTGGTATAGTAAATTTCTCCATGTAATTCATCCAACCATTCATCAATGTCAGGAATGGGAAATTTATCTTTAATCGTGATCTTGTTGAGCTCCCTATAATTTAGACACATGCACCATGATCCATCCTTATTATTCACCAATACTAATGGAGCAGAGAAATAACTTTGACTAGGTGGAATTATACCGACCTATAGCATTCCTGTAACCATACATTCAATTTTACTCTTTTGGTCATGGGGATATTTGTAAGGCCTGATGTTTGGACGAACACTTCCTAGAATAAAATTAATTACATGATCATGATCAGGAATAGGTGGGAGGACTTTTTTTTGTCTCAAATACCTTGGAATGATTGTCCAAAACTTTTTGGAGATCTAGATAAATAGATGATATCGATGTTTGAACCTAGACTAGTGAGCATAATTGTGAAATTACGCCTCTTTTTGATTTCTTTAGATGATTTTTCATGCCATTAGAGTTGATTATATTTATTGGTTTCCCTGCGTCACCCCTTAATTCAAATTCCTTTCCTTCCAAAAAAAATTTCAAGAAAAATTCTTGAAAATTAAAAGCTGCCATACCTAAATATTGTAACCATTGGACTCCTAGTACAACATCGGCACCACCAATTAGAATGGAAATAATTGGACTATTCAATATATATTCCCCCATTTTTAGCTTGATATTATGGAACTTTCCATATAAATTTATAGTTCCTCCATTTGCAGCCATCACTTAACACTCTGGTGCTGGATATAGGAGGCAATTCAATTCCTTGGCTATCTTACAATGAATAAAATTATGACTACTACCCGACTAAATCAACACTATTACCTTTTTATTCTTGATATGTACTTATATATTGAGAGTTTGAGGAGTCGGAATTCCTGCAAATCCATTACAAGATATGCTCAGATTCATTTATTATTTATCTAGGGTTGGTTTCTGGTGTATATATGTTATGAAACCAGCTCACAACATAGAAGAAAAGATAGATAAATGCCTTATAAATCAACCTCTTCAAGGGGGAAACCACCTTTACATTACATAAATGAACAATTCTTGGATGATACAAATGAAAAAACCTCCTTTCTATATATAGGAGTCCAATGGGTCACAATATAATCCTAGCCAACATAACAATAACAATGTAAGGGCATGACAATAACAATAGTGGGCTTATATGGGGCACAATAATAACAATATGGGGACTACATGGGTACAAAAATAACAATAAGAGGGCTATAAGAACAATGAAAATAAGGGGATACACTAGTATTATAGGGACGTAGCATGCCCCTTTCATTCAAACAAGTGTTTTCCTCAATTCTTGAGGAATTGAAATTATTCCAATACCCAACACCAGAGTGTCAAGTGATGGTTGCAAATGGAGAAACTATAAATTAATTTGATACCAAATGTTATGAAACTAACTCAAAAAATGGAAGAAAAGATAGATAAACGCCTTAGAAATCAGACTCTTCAAGGGGGAAACCTTCTTTACATTACATAAATGGAAAATTCTTGGATGATACAAATGAAAAAACCTCCTTTATATATATAGGAGTCAAATGGATCACAATATAATCCTAGCTAACATAACAATAACAATGTCATGGCACAACAATAAAAATAGTGGGCTTCTATGGGGCACAATAATAACAATATGGGGACTACATGGGTACAAAAATAACAATAACAGGGCTATAATAACAATGAAAATAAGTGGATACACTAGTATGATAGGGACCTAGCAATATCCTCTTCTTTTGATGATACTTGTTCATTTTCTTCCTCTAAAAAATATATGTAAAATAATTTCTTCTCAGCACACTCATTACCTTTAGTGTATTTGCTATCCCAACTGTAACAATACATTTTTTCTCTTCTTTCTTCCATTTATTGCGGTGTCAACCTTATAGCTTGTGGAAGACTAGGAGCATCAACACTTCCATCTTTATAGCTATGAGTGGTAGATTTCCTTGTTGCCATAATTTTTCTTTCAAATTTTCTTTCCACCCTGAATGCCTTCTCCAATGAATCAGGTTCCCAAAGGAAAACCTTATGTTGGATGTTATCCTTTAAAGTCCCTATGAATACATTAATCTTATATTCCTTTGGAATATCATTTACCCTTATATTCAATTTTTGGAAGTCCTCAATGTGCTCGATCACTGAACCCTTTTTTTTGATATTTATCAATTGACTAAATAATATGTTTCTCTTTGTATCCTCATAATGTGTAATCATTTCCTCCATAAAAATTCACCAAGTCACAAGTGTTTTACGAGAAAAAAACCGTTGATACCATACAAACTGATTGAGTTATAAATATAAAGTTTCAATGCATACCTTTTGTGTGTGTTGCACATTATGGAGATCAAAATATTGCACCATCTATAGTGTCCATGTTACCAGATCCTTTCCATCAAACTTCCTCCTATCGATATTTGGAATATGGTGGGTATTTAATGCAACATTAGGGTCTTTGAAATCACGATTAATATTTATTTTGTTCTCATCATGAGTTTCATATAATACATTTTTTCCATTAGGAAGCATTTATTGTAGAAAATTTGTCAAACCTTCCATGTATGCTTTAAACCATCCTTCAAACTTTCCAAGTATTCTTTTAATCCATCCTTGAAACCTTCCTATTAATCTAGGTTTTCATTGATGTCATATTGCAATAGGATGCTAGATGATGATGAAGAAGTGTCAGTCATGTACCTTGATAAATAATGATGGGTGACCATACTTGCTGAAGGACTATATGATGATGGAAGAATACATAATGAAATATATCACTATGGCATTGTAAGATTATTATGAAGAAGGAAAACATTGGAGGATCAAACCACAAAGACATTCTTCCCTACCTCATTTCTACACCAATAAATGACCAGTCACATTAAAAATTATTTTTTTCTCTACCGTAGAGGTAGAATTTCTTTATAAGACCTTCACCATCCTCTAGAGAATAATTTTAGCTTTCTAATGAGCTATCACTTGGCCCGAAACTCCAAGTATTCTGAGAATTATGAATTTTTAAGTTAAGGAAATCAGTGTGGTCATTAAGCCAACCTAAGCCTCTTCTCAAGTTGGTTTGCCCTAAAGACGACATGTATTTTTGTCTTAAGCACATAATGAACAGTATATATATAGTGTTGGACCTTTACTTTTATCATCAAATACATCACACTTGGAGAACAACGAGCTACAGGTTCACAACTTGTGAACCTTCATGAAGGTGAGCTTAAAGAACATATACATCTTTTCCAGCTCAGATTATTACCCCTTCTCTCAGATTTCTCTATAGAATTATTAAAACGAGGAAGGGTGTGAAAATTTTGAACCTTTAGTTGATCTATGACAAATAAACATTTTGAACTGGTGCATAGTGACTTGGACCTACAAAAAAACACTCGGATTTGTCTTAGATCATCAGACATACCTTGTATCGATGTTGTTACTTTGAATTGTGGTTTCATCTCGTCAGACCTACGTGGTTGCAGTGAGGGTACTTCAATCTATTCGGATCAAAATATTCACCTCATTTCTTTCAGGCCTACGTTGTTACGGTGTTTTTTGGACTATGGTTAATCTGGCCCAGACTTGTATCTGCACCTTGTTTTCGGACTTGTAATCTGTGGAATTGATGTGGCTTAGATATTATAGGTGTTGTAAGTCATGGTGAACAAGTATAGGTGTTGTAAGCTATGGTGAAGAAGTGTAGTTACTGTGTGGTGCAGAACGTTGGTGCTGCTGTGATATAGTTGTCTTGGAACAAGTCTGGTATTGAAATCTTAGTGCAGTGTAGAACTCTTGGTGATAGAATTGATAAAAATGTTTAATGAGGAATAGGTGGTGCATCATGGTGAATATTGGTGCAAAAGAGCATATTTTAATCAATCATATAATAAAAAATCAAAGAGGGATTGGTGTCCTTGGGGTAGGAGCCCCTAAAAAAAAGGTTGGTGCCTTGGAGAAGATAAGGCCAAAGCCTCATTAAGTCCAAGTTGGTGCTTGGAAATAATTGTACTCATTCATTTGTAAAAGGATCATTATCCTTCCTTCTACAATAAAGTATTCATTTCTATATTTTTGTGTAGAATCTAACTGGTTATAATAACAATTGAAAAAACATATTGATTCACCCCCCTCTCAGTATTTCCAACAATTAGAATAAGAGCCAGTTTCATCATTATCAGCCTAACAGCTGGAAGAAGGATTCTTAGTCACAATGAAGAACATAAAAGCAACAGGGAAGCTGCCTATGTTCGATGGAAAAAACTTTGGTTTTTGGAAGAAGAGGATGTCCTACTATTTAATGTCCCTTGGTCCCGAAGCATGGAATTCTATTTTGAATGGGTACAAAGCTCCCTCCAATATTCCAACTGATCCAAAAGAAATAAAATCCTACATTGCTAATTCCAAAGCTCTAAATTCCATCACTAGTGGAATCTCTAATTATGAATTCACAAAAGTGATGAACTGTGACTCAAGAAAGAAGTATGGGATAAGCTGATTGCCCTATATGATGGGGACTCCAAACTTAAGAAGGAAAAGCTTAAAACTCATAGAATTCAATTAAAAAGTCTAAAAATTGATGACGAAGAAGATATTGCAGCATACTTTCTCCGAGTAGCTGAAGTGGTTAACACTCTTAAAGGGTTATGAGAAAATATTTAAGAAAGCATTATTGTTCAAAAAGTCCTGAGATCTCTTCCTCATAGATTTTACTCCAAGATAAGTTCCATAGAATAAATGAAGGACCTAGATACTCTCAATATGAATTAACTTCATCAAATTGTCATTGCCTAAGAGATGAGGAAAGGAATTCCAAATTCCAAAGAAGAAACATTCAAAGATTCAAAATAAACAAAAAGAGGAAAATGATGGGATAAAAACATTGATGACTCCATATTGAAACTGAATTAGCTCAATTTGTAGGAAGACTAAAGAAGGGATCTAAGCTAAAAGGTAAGTACCCTCTTATTTGTTTCAAATTTGGAAGAATAGGCCATTATGCTTCAAAATGTCCTCATAAACATGATAGTGATGATGAAGAGAATTCTAAAAGGATGGTGTACAAAAAGAATGGGTTTAATAAGAAGAATTTCTTCTCCAAATAAGATGAATCTCATGAAGATGAATTTGTATTCATCAAGAAGAAATCAACTAGAAATTTCCCTCATCACAAAGGAAGTGATGATGAATCAGATGAAGAAAATGACTATGTTGGTGGCAAAGAAGTGTTATTTATGGCATTAAAAAATGATGATGATTCATAACTGGAACACAAACGAAATGTGGATAAATTACTAATACGTACCATTGAATAAAATGATAATTTATGAAAGAATATCATTTATCTCAAAGTAGAGAAGGAGGGAGAAAAAATAAGGGAATACTTCTTGAATAATAAGCTAAAAGAGAAGGAAGATATCTGTGAAAAACGTGAAGCTGAAATAGTATCTCTAAGAAAAGAATTGGAGAAAGTAAAAAAAAGTTGGCAAAACCCTCAAGCACTTGATAACATTATTAATACTCAAAAAGCTCAATATGACAAATATGGGATTGGTTTCAAAGGAGAATCATCAAGTACAGAGAATAATGCAAGGAGTTATGTCGACATAATTTCTTTCCATCCAAAATTAGAACAGTCATCTCGCCAAGAAAAAAGGCCCATCTCAAAACCAATAAATGAAGGAAGAGAAACTCCAAGGAAGAATGTTGATTCAAGTTATGGCTATTACACCAGGTACCAAACTATATTTCTTGGGTATTGTTACTATTGTAAAAATTGTGGTCATCAAGCTAAGCATTTCAAGGCTCATGAGAATGAAGCATTGAGATTGAAAGATCAAACAAACAAATTATGTGGTCCCAAAGAGAAAGGACAAGTCAAAACTTACAATTCTTTTGATCCTTTGGCTAAGTTTGATATGACTTTCTCATTAAGTAATAAATATGATCACAATGAATACAATTTCCCTCTCAAATGAGAGGAAGCTAAAAACGTAAATTTCAATACGGATAAATGTGGCCTAGCTCTATGTGTTCATAGTGAAGAGAATCATTGGTTCGTGGATAGTGGATGCTCAAGACATATGACAGGTGACCAAAATAAGTTTGTCTCATTGAACAAGAAAAATGGAAATGTATCCTTTGGAAGTGGATCTGCTAAAATCAATGGAAAAGGAACTGCTACCCTCGTTAATGGACAAGGAAAGGCTCAAAATACTTTGCTGGTAGAAGGGCTCAAACACAATCTCTTAAGTGTTAGCCAAATTTGTGACCAAGGACATAATGTTGTCTTTAGTACTAAAAATTGTGAAATAAGAGACTCATCCCAAGGAGAAATTTTGGCAAAAGGAGTAAGAAAAATAGATAATGTTTACATTATCAGCAAGATCCAAGGAGATAAATGTTTCTTGAGTCAAACAGATGAAAGTTGGTTATGGCACAAATGATTGGGGCATACAAGTTTTGATAACTTGATCAATATCAGAAAAATTAATGTAGTAAGGGACATTCCAAATATTTTCAAGCCAAATCAAGTTTTATGTGGCCCATGCCAACATGGAAATAAAACTAGAACCATCCACAAAACTAAGGAGATCTCAACATCAAAACCTATGGAGATAATTCATGCAGATTTATGTGGGCCAAATAGAACTCTAGCTCTTCAAGGCGAAAGCTATTTTGCTTTATTTGTTGATGACTATACTAGAATGATGTGGATAAATTTCATAAAATATAAATCCTAATCATTTGAATGCTTTAAGAATCTTAAAGCCCTCATTGAAAATGAGAAAGATTCTAGGATCAAATATCTTAGAAAGGATAAAGGAGGAGAATTCAAATCAAAATAATTTGATGAATTTTGTGAACTGCATGGAATCGAAAGATAAATATCCATTGCTAGGATACCCAATAAAAATGGAGTAGTTGAAAGAAGGAATCGAAACATTCAAGAAATGGGGGGGAAAATGCTATTAGCAGCTGATTTGCATCCAAAATTTTGGAGAGAAGTAGTTGGGACAATAGTTTATACCTTAAATCAAACTCAACTAAGACCAAATAATGAAAAAAATCCTTATGAATTATGGAAAGGAAGACATGCATCAGTAAAATATTTCAGGATTTTTGGAAGCAAATTCTTCATCAATATCAATGATGACTCACCAAGAAAATTTGATTCTCGAGTTGACGAAGGAATATTTATTGGATATTCCACTAGGAGAAAAGCTTACAAATGTTACAATAGTCGTCTATGGAAAATAGTGGAAAGCATTGATGTGAAGATTGATGAAACCCTTCCAGAAAATAAAAATCATGAAGTTGAGCCCTTCCTGGAAGAAAGTGAATAAGAACCCGAAAAGGAAGAAAAGGATGAAGAACCTCGAAGTGAACCCTCACAAACTACTTCTAAAATAAAATTCATTCAAAAAAATAATCCAGAAGAATAGATTATGGGGAATATAGATGAAGGAATTTAAAATCGAAGAAGGATGACAAACAATCCAAGAAAAGATGATGTTTCTCTCTTATCTCTAATAAAACTTGAAATATTTTCTCAAGAAAGTAAATATCCTCATTGGATAAAGGCCATGGAATAAGAATTGTCTCAAGTCGAAAAGAATGAGACTTGGGAGCTAGTACCTTGTCAAGAAGATAAAAATATAATTGGAACAAAATGGGTATTCAAAAACAAGATGAATGAGGATGGAAAAATTATCAGAAATAAAGCTAGAGTTGTTTGCAAAGAATACTCACAAATTGAAGGAATTGAATTTGAAGAAACCTTTGCTCCAGTAGCATTTTCAGAAGCTATAATAATGTTTTTGGCATTTACTTGATCAAAAGGACTCAAGGTCTATCGAATGGATGTAAAATTGGCATTTCTGAATGGAGACCTCAAGGAAGAAGTCTACATGAAGAAACCATAAGGATTTGATCTAGCTGAAGGGAAATAATTTGTATGAAAGTTGAAAAAGGCCTTTTATGGGTTGAAACAAGACCCTAGACCTTGGTATCCAAAGTTGGATCACTATCTACAACAAGAATGTTTCAAAAAGGGAGTAGAAGGAAGTAATCTCTACATGAAGATAGACAAGGATAAACTTTTGATTACTCTTGTATATGTTGATGATCTAATATTTTCCAACAATTATGATGGGATGAGCCATGAATTTGATATAAATATGTCCAAAAGGTTCGAAATGTCAATTATTGGTGAGTTATCTTACTTTCTTTGGCAAAAAATATCTCAAACCACTGCAGACATGTTTATATCTCATGAAAAATATCTTAAAGACATGCTCAAGAGATATGGGATGGAAGATTGTGCCCCTATGAGCACACCAATGACCACGGATTGTAAATTAAGAAAATATGATGATTCCCCTCTCATTAATGCAACTCTTTACATGTAAATCATTGGAGCTTTCCTATACTTGACTGCCACAAGAACAGACTTTATGCAAGCAGTTGGAATGATGGCAAGATTTCAATCAAGTCATAAACTATATCATATAGCAGTTGTGAAGAGAATACTTAGATATTTGAAAGGAAATATTGAGTTTGGTATTTGGTATCCTAAGAGCTCAACTCTTACTGTATCATTTTACTTTGATGGTGATTGGGCTGGAAGTGTGGATGATCTAAAAAGTACCAATGAAAATGCATTATTCATGGGAGATTGTCTTGTATCTTGGCTTAGCAAAAAGCAATCAGATATATCTCTTTCTACAGCTGAAGCTGAATACATAGCTGCCACTGATTGTTGTACACAAATACTATGGATGAAGGAAGCTTTGAAGGATGTCAACATAGAAACTAAGCAACCAATCACTATTTTTTGCAACAAAACTAGTGCCATCAATCTTTCAAAAAATCCAGTGATGCACTCAAAGACCAAACATATTCCATTAAAATATCATTTTCTCTGTGAAAAAATTGCTGAAAAAAATATCAAGTTGGAATACGTCAATACAAAGGAGAAAATTGTAGATATCTTTACAAAACTCCTTCCACGAGAATCAATTGAATATCTTCGCCAAAATATGGGAGTTATTTCTCTTGAAAAGGAAACCAAACAAAGGAGCAACGTAATAAGGGGAGCAACATGACAGGAGGAGTACGTTAGAATCCCATTTTCCATTGATGTCAAAGGGGGAGAAAAATGTGGAATATTTCCATCAATGATAAAGGGGGAGATTGTTAATCTAGGTTGTCATTGATGTCATATGGTAATAAGATGCTAGATGATGATGAAGAGGTGTCAGTCATGTACCTTGGTAAATAATGATGGATGAACATAATTTTTGAAGGACTAGATGATGATGGAAGAATACATAATGACATATATCACTATGGAATGGTAAGCTTATGATGAAGAAGGCAAACGTTGAAGGATAAAAACATAAAGAAGCTCAAGACATTTTGCCCTACCTCATTTCTACACTAATAAAATACTAGTCACATTAAAAATTATTTTTTCTCTACCTTAGATGTGGAATTTATCTATAAGACATTCACCATCCTCTAGAGCATATTTTTAGCTTTCTAATGAGCTATCACTTGGCCTGAAACTCCAAGTATTCTGAGAATTATGAATTTTTTGAGTTAAGGAAATCAGTCTAGTTATTAAGCCGACCTAAACCTCTTCTCAAGTTGGTTTTCCCTAAAGAAGACATTTTTTTTCGTCTTAAGATCATAATGAACCATATATATATATATATATATATATATATATATAGTGTTGAACCTTTAATTTTTATCATCATTTGCATCACACTTGGAGAACAACGAGCTACAGGTTCACAACTCGTGAACCTTCATGAAGGTGAACTTAAAGAACATATACATCTTTTAGAGCATGGATTATTATCCCTTCTCTTGGATTTATACACAAAATTATTAAAACGAGGAAGGGTGTGAAAAGTGTTGAACCTTTAGTTGATCTATGGAAAATAAACATTTTGAACTGGTGCAGACTGACTTGAACCTAGAGCAAAACCCTAGGATTTGTCTTAAAGCATTAGACATACCTTGTCTCGGTGTTGTTACTTTGAATTTTGGTTTCATATATTTATACCTGCGTGGTTGCAGTGAGGGTACTTCAATATGTTTTGGATCAATATCTTTACCTCATTTCTTTTGGACCTGTGTTGTTAAGGTATTTTTTGGACTATGGCTAATCTGGCTCAAAATTGTATCTACACCTTGTTTTCAGACATGTTATCTGCGGAATTGATGTGGCTCAGATCTTATAGGTGTTGTAATTTGTGGTGAAGAATTATAGGTATTGAAAGCTATGGTGAAGAAGTGTAGGTGTTGTGTGGTGTATAACGTTGGTGTTGTTGTGATACAGTTGTCTCGGAACAACTTTGGTATTGAAATATTAGTGCAGTGTAGAAGTCTTGGTGACAGAATTGATAAAAATGTGTAATGAAAAATAGATGGTGCAACATGGTGAATATTGGTGCAGAAGATCATCTTTGAATCAATCATATAATAAAGAAGCAAAGAGGGATTGGTGTCCTTGGGGTAGGAGCCCCTAAACACAAGGTTGGTGCCTTGGAAAAGATACGGTCGAATCCCTAGAGGTTAGAACCTCATTAAGTCCAAGTTGGTGCTTGGAAATCATTGTACTCATTCATTTGTAAAAGGATCATTATCTTTCCTTCTATAATAAACTATTCATTTCTCTATTTTTATGTAAAACCTAACTAGTTATAATAACAATTGAAAATAAATACTGATTCACCCCCCTCTCAGTATTTCCAACACTTCCATGTATGATTTTAAACCATTCTTCAAACCATCCATATTAGATTCCATTTAATTTTTTTTTACTCTTTGAGAGAGTGAAATTTGTTCTACTTGGTATCATAATTTTGATATATCATGTTGCATTTCTTCCTCTTTTTCATGCGTCATACTAGATTTTTTCTAGTTTCTTACTAGGTTTTTCCATTTTCTTGCTTCGAGTTTTTTTGGAATGAAACAATGATATTTATGCTTCATTACGCCCCTTGAATCACTTCAAACCAATTTTTCAAACAAAACTTATGAAAATTAAAAAAAATACAGGATCTTGTCTGAATTTATTTGTATCTCTTGTAATTTATGATTTTCAAGGTCATTTAATCTTGGGGATTCCTGCGAGTATTATTTCTAACTCAATGGCTTGAATGATATTGGATTCGTGAAAACTAATCCTATGGATGGGTGTGCATATGTATTTTTGTATATTATTTATTAGGAAATAAAGGAAGGCCAAGAAAGTCATTGGGAATGAAGTCCAATAGCCTCACCTCCCATGTATATAAGCATGTACATTCTTCAGCTAATACACATTCTAGTTTTGAGGAGTTACCTCCTGGTTTGACATGGTATCAGAGCCAGCCCCACAATTGGCATTTCTGCCTTGTGGTGTAACTCCCTATCCTTTGCTCAGTCATATTTTTAATAGTTCTCTACTGCTCTTAATTGCTAGACTGTTATTCTGCATTTTTTTTCCTAATATCCCTGACATTTGCAGCTCCAGCTCCTGCAACTCCTGAAGACTGCAGGCTCTGTCAATCTGCAAATTGCAGACTCTGCCATTCTGCAGTCCTGCAACTCTGTCTTCTGCAGATTCAATTTCAATTTTTTTTTATGTAACGCCCTTTTGGGCCTCCTCATTCATCCCTGCGCTCCTCTCCATTCACTCACCTCCCTCTCATTTTATCCCTGCGCCCTCACACACTTCCCCTACCTGCATTCCCATTCTCCATTCCCCATTCCTCCATACACCAGCGCTTCCATTCAATACAGTGAGCGCTCCTCCTCCTGCATTTACCAGCGCTGTCATATAACACCCTCCATTCCAGAAGCATACATCACGCTGTCTGCATTTATACAGTGGTGTCATAACTTATATATATATCACGTTACACAGCTCTGCAACGCGTCCCACATTCAGTACCGCCCACTGTTTAACATATACGCTGTCATTACATGTTTTATGTTCCATATATACCGAGGTCAATAAGCTCTATAATACATCGATTTATAAAGAGGTCAATAATACAGCTGTCTGCACGTATTTGTATATACAACGATTTTAAAACGCTCTCTGTGCCATATAACATTCATTCCATGTGTTATACCCTGCGTTCATATATGTGTGTCCATTCATCGTTTGCATAACACGTTTTTATATGTGTCTCTATTGATATAAAACGTTTTTATAAGACCGCCATCCCATATATTACCACTGTCCATTGTTTAAACGCTGTGTGATTACTTTGTAACGCTTTCAAATAGTTAAACGCTGCATTTTTAAACGCTGTGGTACCATAATATAACACCGCCCCTCCATAATATAACAACGCCCCTCCATTACATTGGTACGTTGTATTATAATACACCGCCCCTCCCACACTGCTCCCCTCCATTTTCTCCCTTCCACACCACTTTTCATTTTCACAATTCCGACCCCCCTCCCATTCCTTTTATATATTTCGCCCTTCCATTCCATATCATCTTTTCACACACAAATTTTTTTTTCCCCAAACAAAAAAAATACATTTTTTTTTTATGCAGAATTCAGTGTATAGCAAAGAGTATTTTTTTTAAATTCAGTCTTCAGCAAGAGTGTTTGAGCAGAATATTTTTTCCAGCAAGAGTTTCTGCCCTTTTAATTGAGTATATTTTCCAGCAATAGATTTTTTTGTTTTCTCTCCTTCAAGAGAAATTTTCCAGCAAAGTTTTGGTTTTTCTCTCCTCCTTCAAAAGAAGATGACAGTCCCTTCATATTCTAAAGAGGACTAATCTACTTCAGCACCGAGAGAGAAAGAGACCACGCCCCAGGGTCATCAGAGGAAGAAGGCGGAAGACGAAGAAGAAACTTGAGAGAAAAGGGCGGACAATCTAAAGCTGATCTCCCAAGATGACCTGATTATAGACTAGATCAATAGAGAGAACTTGTACAGTGTGACATCTATCATTGTTTTGACCTTCGGTCCTGAAAACGATGGACATGAAACTAGATTTTTTGCATTTCAGTTTGTTTTGACGAAATTCTAATCTGATGCTCACAGAGAAATTTATGAAAATTTTCCCTCAGTCATCTGTTTGAGATTAAATTTTGGAGCGTGCAAAAACCCTAAGTTCCTTAGATCATATCTCTGAAAATATAGCGAACCAAGCTCTAAAATTTTTACACGAAGTTCACCCCGATTAAGCTCCATGTGGTCAAAATTTTAGCTTCTGAAGCTTATAACAAAATTTGTAGCGAAAATACCAAGATGAATTGTTTGAAGCAGTGAAACCATAAAATCCAAAGATCTCATATCAAATGTTATGCAACCAGCTCATAAATTAGAAGAAAAGATAGATCAACGACTTAATTAGCCTCTTCGAGGGGAAAACCTCCTTTACATGACATAAATGAACAATTCTTGGATGATGCAAATGAGAAGACCTCCTTTCCATATATATGAGTCTAAGGGGTCACAATATAATCAAAGCATATGTTAGCTCCCTGTAATCAGCAAGATTGGCAAAGTCCGACCGCAGGGAGAAGCACCGTTTCAACCACTTTGGGATTCTAGGATCTAGCCCTCCTGAATCTAGAGAGGGATCTCTCCAATAAGTACAAATATGGATTTGTATTTGAAGTCTTAGGTAATCATGTTAAGCTAGTTATGAAGGCCGAGGGTTTTGTTTTGTTTTTTTGGATGGTTGAGCATGAAAATTATTTGAGTGGAAATTTCTAGACGCAAAGAGTTTCAATGGTGAGAAGTTGCAAGAAAAATAGAACAAGCTTTGGGCAAGAAGATAGATAATTGCAGGTTTTAGTCCATTGGGCTATGGAGTCATAATAGGGTTTAATTGAAACAACAAGGGGCAAGAGTGGTCCATGGGACAAGTCATCTATGTCTAAGGATCTCTTTGAAGTTTGATTTATGGAATGAAATGAACAATAAGAAGGGGAATTAAATAGATGAAGAACAAAGAGCAGCCTAAGATCAGGCAAGTACTTCTAAACTAGCCTACTTTTGACATACACTTAAGAAAGACATTAAAGTAATTTAAGATCAGGTAAGTACCTCTAAACTAGCCAGCTTTTGATGCACTTTCAATATAAAAACATTTTAAAACAAAGGGAAACTTGAAGGCAATTGTTGGAGTAGAAACTAGCGGGCCGGGCTCACCACAAATCCTCTCCTAGCTCTGCTCTACTTGGTAACTTTCAAGACAAACAAAAAGATAACAAAGAATGGCCTAAGATCTGGTAAGTGTTTCAACACTAGCCAACTTTTAACACATTCCAAGGGAAACATTCAGACAGTCTTTGGGGATAAAACTAGGACCAGGGCACACCATAACTTCCTTAGTTCATCTCTACTTAACATATACTAAAAATAACATTTAAGAACAACAATTAGCCAAGGAAATAGGACGAGGGAACACCAACATTCCTATGCTTAGAACTGAATTAAATCATTCCTAAATAACACAAATTAGAAGAAAACATGTAGATAAAGATTTTCAGTCAGAGAAGGGTACTGATATACAGTAGGTCCTAACTCTATGCATGTTGTTCTTTATAAGAGAAGATGAACTTAGTGAAAACAGAAATAAAATAAAAATTTACAATAAGAAATCACATCACCATCGACATAGACCAGGATCCCATAAATCGCCTTGTATTGATGCTCCAAACCAGTTACAGCTTTAAGTCCAATGCTTTAGCTTAGCAATCATCTACACTTCCTTGACTAACTTATCTATCACAAGCAGAGCTTCAAGAGCCAGTGAACACTATTTACAAGTAGAAGTCTCAAGCTCAAGTATATTTCAAAGTTCAGCAACCAACAACCAAACCTTTTCTCATCTTCTCCAGTAGTACTTATAAAAGAATGAGGAGGTGGGATCTGATAAAAGATCTCCAGGGTCAATTAATACAAAATTAATGGCTTCTCGGCCTTTGAGGGGCTCGATGAAGAAATTTTCAGATGTTTCTGTCTGTATTAATGTTTTTCATTTAAGATTAAGCTCAGTGGGAGCCCTTATTGACTTTTGAGGCTCTGTGTTATGTTAAAGTAACTCTGCTGATATTTTGTCATTAAGTTTATTTGGAAAATTCACTTTCTGGCTGCGCGGAGGCAAATATCTGATCTTGATCAATAACTTCGGCCTCTGTTTGCATGCTTTGAGGTACATGTGGCTTTGTGGTAGCTGGGAGGAATCAATTTGCCTTAGATGTAGCGGTGGAGGCCTTGCTGTATGATAAAACACTTATGATTTTCTTCTAACTGTGTCTTAATTGGGAGGATTAGGCTTTTGATAATCAATATTAGCCGTAATCCCCACAGATCTGTCTTCAATCTCCTGTTCTGGTGCGTTCTGTCTTCGACATTGATTCTCTTTGATTGTGATTCATTTACTGTGTCTTGTTGGTGTGCAGTGCTGCGCAGGGATCATGAGGCATCAATGCCTTTGAAGCATTGACGAGACATGGAAATTTAACCTAGGGATGGTTTCCTTTTAATGAATCGAAGGCGTGAGAATTGAACCGCAGCCTTCGGCCTTTTTTAGTATAACGAAAAAACCATTAAATCACCCTTTTTTACCAAATAATATATCTGGACTTCAAAACTCCTGATAAACCAAGATGCATAAACCATTTCGGGTCACAAAAGGAGCTTGCTGACGTCAGGGTGTTTATGACCCGAAATTTTAATGAAATCCGCCATATAAAGCTCCCCGGGTCCGTTTTGGGGCCTGCTGACGTTAGGGTGTTTGTGACCCGAAATTTTAATGAAATCCGCCATATAAAGCTCCCCGGGTCTATTTTGGGGCCTGATGACGTCAGCCCAAGTCTGACCCAAAATTTGTATGAAATCCACCATATAAAGCTTATCGGGTCCGGATTTCACGACCATGCGAGCAACCAAACAAGACCCGCTCCAATCAGTTGTTGCCGTGTGTGTGCTGATGTGTATGCTGACTAGGCGTTGGGGACCACCGGTTCTGTGGGACTGCTGACTGTTGTCGTGGCCATGGGGACCACGGGGGCGATTGATTGTGGGCCATCGATCTGCAAATCAAATTGACAGTGGAGATGTTTTGAGAAATGCGCTGGCGGAAAACTCTTCAAAACATATGATATATGAAAAAACCCAAAAAAATTAATATAAACAAAGGTTTTAATGCTTCAGGGGTGGGATATATATTTATGAAGTGGATAGGCACCTGACTGCGGGGCCATGGTCTATATGAAATGCAATATGATCAGGGGATATAATACACAGGGCTAATCGGCATCGGGGTTTTTGTTTGACACAAACAACAACGCTCTGTGATTTTCTCCGACGCGATAAGCGCTCAGGACCTTAGCACTTGGTTCTAGCACTGGGGCACATAGAGGGGAAGTGGTTTAAGACTTATCCCAAGGGGGCTTAAGACTTTGGTAAAAAAAACTTATTTTTTATGAATTTTTTCAAGTTTTCAATGGGTTTTGGGGGTTTCGGCAGAGTTCAAAAAAGAGTTTTAAACATGGAAAATAATTTTCATGAATGGAAGAAGGGGAATCATGAAAAATAGAGGATTTTTGTGGAGGAAAAGGGGAGCAAAATTGAGGTTGGTTTTTCAAGTGAGGAAAGGGAAAAAGGTGATTTTGCAGCAGTTTCTTCTCATGAAATCAACAGAATTCCAAAGTGTAAAATGGGCACAGTAAGGAAGATTTTGGACAGAGGCATGAGGCCTTCAAGAGTCTTCAAGAGATAACACTTTTTTGCAATAATTTTTTTTCCTTGAAGGCTCCAAAAATGATTTAGCCACCTTTTGGTATAACAAATTTCATAGGTGGCTAACAGTGGCTCCACTTGGGGATGGTGCCTTCTTGAAGGCATCAAGAACTTCAGACTTGCATTCTCTAGGAGGCTGATCTGTGCCTCATCCATTGGGCTGCCTTTCTTTCCTTGAATGATCTTCTTTTATTCTGAAATCAGGTTAGCAGTCATAAAAACAATGGATCTTTCATCAACAAGCTCTCTACCTACCCAATCCTACAGATCTAACATTTTTTCTTCTTTAGAGTGCACTTGGATTGGAAAGCTCTTTTACAACATTTATTCTTTTGAAAGTAGGAAATATAATCTATTTCTACTCCTTATTTCTCCATGGACTCAGATTAAACAGTTGAGCCCATATGATTTTCTACCTAATCTACTATCTGTTGGGATTAAACTGTCCAACATGTTTTTATTCTCTAAATTCTACAACAAAAATTTAAAAGCATACAAGTCAGAATTGAACGGTCTAACTCGATGCTGATATATGACATAAAAAAAAGCTACACATATATCTTATTTTGCAGAAAATTAAAACAAAATGGAAGGCTTAGGATATGAATTTTCAAAGCATTTCCTTCATCGCTTTTACAGCCTTCCGTAAGCGGACTTTTGTTTTAGAATATTCTTCTCTTTGTCAACCGGTTCGCATTTTGAGCTAGTTGGAACCGTATTTACATTTTTGACTCTAATTTGAAACAGACGTGAGTCATTATCTTTGGAAACTTAGGTTCAGATTTTGAGCATGTTTGAACCTTTAATTTCTATCCTAAACTATCTACCGATAAGCCAAGATTGTAAAACATTTGGTAAACTAATTCACTATCCTATCACAGAAAATTTAAAACTAATTAGTCAAGATTAGCTTGCTTTTGAATAATCTGAAGTGTGTTATTTAGAGTGGAATTTGAGCTTGCACACTTTCGATTTTTTCTTTTTGCATAACAGTTTTCTACGCATAATCTGCCCTCTTTTCTTTCTTTCTTTGTTTTTGTATTTTTGATTTTCATAACTTTGAATGCAATGATGGGTGAAGTATTTATAATGAGAAAAAAGATAAAAAGGCTTTCATAACATAACATGGATGAAGAGAAGTAATGCTTAAGCATCCTGCCATTGACAGGACCCCCAAACAATTCTGCTCCGTTCAACTCTTGCAAGAAATAGGCATTATTACCAGCAGCTGAATGGATAGAGTAAGGGCCAAGCCATAAGTTGTCAAATTTTCCATGCTTGCCCTTGTCTTCCCTCCTTGAGTCCCACTTCAAAACTTTGTCCCCAATATTGAAATTGCCAGCCTTTTTTCTTCTGTTAAAAATCTTTTTAATGTTGTCTTGCTTCTGTAATGCTTTGTTATAAACTTCCTCTCTGGTTTGCTGAAGATGAATGGTCTAATTTATTCTTCTGATCATGTCATTATCTTCAGCTTGCAACTCTTGAATCAACTTCATCACTGGTACACCAAGGCTGGTTGGAAAAATTGCATCAGTACCATACACAAGCTTGAAAGGTGACATACCAATAGATTTCTTCAAAGTCAATATGTTAGCCCAAAGTGCATGAACTAGCTTTGTGTGCCAAGACTTTTTGTTGTCCTCCAACAGTTTCTTGATTATGTTCTCTAAAGTCTTGTTTGAGGATTCTGCAAGTCCATTACCTTGAGGGTAATAGGCCGTGGAATGCCCCAATGTTATCTGATATCTGTGACAGAATTCAACCATCTTCTTTGATCCAAATGCTGCTGCGTTATCAATGATGATATTGGTAGGACTTCCAAATCTAGAGAGAATATTATTCTCTATGAATTTTATAATAAAATAATCATTGGCTTGCCTACAAGGTATGGCTTCTATCCACTTAGTGAAATAGTCTCTGGCAGTGAGAATCCATCTATGATGAGCAGAAGATGGTGGATGGATTTCTCCTATGAAGTCAAGTCCCCACTGTTGAAAAGGTGCTTCAACAGTGATTGGATGCAGAGGTAGGGGTAGCAGTTTTATTTTGCCTTCAAAAATTTTACATTTATGACAGGTAATGATCATCTTGTGTATATCAGGAAAGAGAGTAGGCCAATAGAAACCAGTCCTCAAATTTTTGTTGGCTGTTGTCTTCCAGTACAAATGACCTTCACACTCTCCTTCATGTAACTCGCACTTAACCTTATCTGCATCATACTCAGGCAAACATTTAAGCAATAGACCACTTGCATTTTTCCAATAAATACATCTATCTATAATGCAATAGTTTACAGATTTCAACTTTAGGAACCTTGCCTTTGTTTTTGTTAAACCAAGAGGTGTATTTAAATTAAGCAAAACATAAATAATATCAGCATACCAAGAGGAATTCATGAAATGGTCTTCAACAATGGGAGTTGAGATTTCTTCTTGATCATCCAAAGCATTAATCATATTAATATCGAGAACCTAAAAATTGGATTCAGCCATTAATCTAGTTATACCTTGGGCTTTGATAAGTTTAGTGGGCTTTATCTCTAAATCATTTTCAAGAATAACAATGATCCATTTACCTCTCTTACCATCTGGGTCCTGTGTTAGAATGTCTTTAACAACTGAGTTTGGGACAAAGGCAATGATGTGTGAGTGAAGGATGTATACTCTGAAGTCTTTCAGAGCTTTAACCAAAGCAAAAGCTTGCTTCTCCATAATGTTATACTACAAAGGGGCATCCCTCAATGCCTCGCTAAAGAATGCAATAGGCTGCTCTTGTCCTTGTGGATTTTTCTGTAAAAGGACAGCAGCTATGGTATGTTCTGATGCAAACAAAAAAATATAAAAATCTTTTGAAAAATTAGGACTTATTAGAACCAGTGTTTTGGTTAACGCTTGTCTCACCAGTTCAAAGGACTTCTTTACTTCCAAGGTCCCTTTCACCCCTTGCTCCTTCTTCAACATGTTTGTGATATTTCTAAGAAGCTCAGCCAACTTGGGGATGAACCTTCTCAAAAATTTAATCTTTCCAATGAAAGATTGCAACTCCTTGATGTTTCGAGGATGAGAGATTTGCAACATGGCCTCAATTCTTTTGGGATCTATCTTAATACCCTCTTCTGAAATGATGTGTCCAAGAAGTTTACCTTCTTGGAGCCCAAATAGTGTTTTCTTACGGTTTAAGGATATCCCAAACTTCCTGCACCTCCTAAAGATTGCTCTTAAATGTGCTAAGTGCTCTTCATCTGTGTTTGAAAACATAGTAATGTCATCAAGGTATATAATGATGAAGTAGCCTAGTTCTTCCAAGAATGATATGTCCATGGCTCTCTGAAAAGTTTCCCCAGTGTTCATTAGACCAAAGGGCATTTTCACATACATGAAAGTGCCCCATGGTGTAGTAAAGGCTATCTTTAATTGATCAACAGGGTGAACTAAGATCTGATTGTACCCTGAGTAGCCATCAAGCAAAGAAATTCTTCTAGACCCTACCACCTTTTGTAAAATATGATCCATCATAGGTAAAGGGTAGTTGTCTTTTAATGAAGCTTTGTTTAAGTCTCTAAAGTCTATACAAAGCCTGATCTCTCAAGTTTTCTTCCTAACTAACACCACATTAGAAACCCACTCAGAATATCTAATAGGGACAATAATACCAGCTTCATACATTTTCTTGATTTCCTTCTCAACCAGAGGCAGCTGAACAGGATTTATTCTGCGCAGTTTCTGTTTGAATGGTTTTTGGTTTTCTTTGAGAGGAATTTTGTGTTTTATTGTTTCAGTGTCATAGGATTTTATATCTTCGTAAATCCACGCAAAAACATCAGAAAATTATTTAAACATCTCTATGTATTTGAGTGTAATGTGAGCTGGTAAAGTTTTAGATAGTTTAATCATCATAGGTTTAAGTTCACTCCCTATATTTCACTCTTCCACTTTAGTATCTACAGGTTCCAGTTTTGGCTTTCTGGCCACATTGTTAAAATAAAACAACTCTTCTCAAGGTGCCAGACCGTTGGGAAAACTTTCATCTTTAGAGTGCAGAGTTTCTAACTCTTCTGTTTCTAATTCTGCGTTCATCTCTGTTTCATTTTCAAGTTTGCTAGATAAAATGTTTACATTAGCAAGTTCAGGAGACCTTTCTTCTTCATCAAGAAAATTTTCTTCACTAGGGCAGTCGGTTTCATAATCTGAATCTGAACTTGGTAGTTCGAATTCATTTTTGAACTGTATGAAGTATTCTATTTGTTTGTCTTCGTCGAAAACCTGCCAATATTTTTTGTTATCAGGAACGACTAGTCTAAATTTTATCTGAGTTGTGCAGTCTTTGGTTTCATATGGCATTAAGCATGTTCTAGTTGCGAAAGCTAAATTGTGGGCTGCAACATTTCCTTTCCTTGGGACAAAAATCAGTTTGGACTCCTCGAAATTTTTTAAAAGGTCCATGACATCATTTCAGTAGGCCCTAAGTCCGGGATGATTTGCGTTATACTCCCCATTGAATTGCATAATGACTAACTCTCAATCCCCATACACATTGATTCTTTTGGCTCCTAACTTTTTCAACAATCGTAAGCCTAAGAGAAGGGATTCATATTCCGCTATGTTATTCGAACACTGGAAGTTTAATCTATAGGAAAGGCTTTCTGTGTGGTTATTCTCAGTGTTGCATATCCAGACACCTGCACCAGTGTTGGTCTTAGTGCAAGACCCATCGAAGTGCATACTCCATAGAGGAGTAGTCTCGAGTTTATCATTCGGGTTACTATGCTCTTCAATAAGTGTGCTATCGGTTTGTTTTTGAATATCAGCGCTTAGTTGAATTTGTTTTAATTCCTATGGTTTCTCATTAAGTTGAGGAATGATTTCTTGACCGTCAAGGCTGAAACATGATGGACGAATGATTTGTAGTTCAAGACCTGTGTTTGCTTCGATAAAGTTCAGGGGTTCAGCAATCTGTTTAGACATTTCTGTGGTGTTTGCCTCTTCCTCTCTATCGGACATTAGCTCTGTTAAAGTTACTTGTTCATCTAATATTTCTTGATTAAAAAGGATAAATGAATCAAGGTCTGTGTTTGCAGAGTATAAAGGAGAGTTTTGCGGTCTGTCTTGACTAGTAACCATGTACTGCATATGGGACTCCCTGTAAAGTCTTCTTGATTGATTAAACACAGGGATGGTCACATAGGTCATATCCATCTGCATAGTCCCCTGTAACTTAGCCCCCCAAGACCTAGACAACAAAATTCCATAATTTGGGGGCACATCAGCCACAACAATATCCATGACTAAACATTTGGCTGAAATTTGAGCTAAGTTAACACAGAGATCTTTAATTAATCCTAAACATTTTACTCTTCTTGAGTCAAAGGAGTAAAGGTATTTATAAGGTCTGGTGATTTCTAGACCAAGGCTCTCCATTACAGATTTAGGCATTAAATTATGAGAAGCCCCGGAATCATGCATAGCGTTATGAAAAATCTTGTCATGAACATTTAAACTTACATAAAAGGGAGGAACAGGTCCCTCTTGATATCTACCTTCAATCTTAGGACCAAAAATGAGCTCTGGATGGTCATCAGTAAGATTGATTGTGTCATTATTATCCTCAATATTCAAACCCTTCAAAATTTGGGTCCTATATACATTCTAGGCAACTAACTCAATCAGGGGAACATAGATTTTGATCTTTGAAATTTCGTGCTCTAGGCTGAAAGGAATTTGGTTCTTCGAAGAAATTGTCTTAGCCTTAATAGCTTCCAGTCTATCAGCACCATCACCTTGCTGATTTGTTCTATTTACATTTGACAAAATGGTCTTAACAGGAGTACTAGCTGAAGTGGTAGTACTACCAATGTCCGCACTCTGTTTTTCATTGTTTTGAGTGCCTTTCTCTTTACCATTATCAGAATTCATAGCCACTGTTTGTCCTTTTTTTTGACAACTTTAGGCTTGGTTGCAGTGTTGTTTTGTGAAGATTTGTCAGAGGTTTTGGTGTTGGGAGTTTGTTGACTGGTTTTTCTTCTAAGGTCATATTCTCTTTGAGACCCTATGATGACATTTTCCATGTCTTGATAATAATTTTCATCATCATATCTTTTGTCATCATAAGGTGTGTATGGACCTTGTTTTCTATCATAATGAATCTCAGAGTCATCATTATCTTCCCCGAGCATGTTGATATCATCTTCCTCTGTTATTTCATCTATTTCCTCAACCTCACTTACATAGTTTTGATGAAAGGGAGGAGTGATCTGTTGATCATCTTCCCTCAGTCTATTTTGAGGTTGGTTTCTTTTAAAATACTGATTTTGGCTCTGATTTCTATTTTGAGGAGTATTTGGGTTTTGGCTTGCTTGTGGCCTCTTAATTATGCTCATTTCTTTCATCATCTCCTCCATCATTCTCTCCATCTTTGAGTTGGAAGTAGAGGGTGTGGATTCCTCTCTAAAAGATACTCTCTTCTCATTTTTCATTCTTTCTCTCTTCTCCATCAAGTTGACTTCCACAGCAAGAGCACCTTTTTGCATCTCTTCGAGAGTTGCCGGATCTCTCTCTCTCAGCTGATAGGCCATCTTGGGGTCAAACCCATCAGGAAAATTGTTTAAAGCTGAGCCTTGTGGAGGTTTTAGATCAGGGGAAAGTGCATTATATACACTGTTGAATCTGGTACAATAAGCTTGTACACTTTCCCCCGTGTTTCTATGGAGGTTCTTGTTATCAGAAAGGACTTGGAGAGGATTCTGCTTTACTTCCCATTTGTTTAAGAATGTCTGATGGAAGGCTTGGATATCATTGATACTATGGGGGGTTAAGCCTTTGAACCATTTTCTTACTTCTCCCCCCAGACTTTGAGCAAATAGTCTAATTTTGACATAATCATCATCAATTTAATTTCTGTCAAAGTAGTCATTCATCTTATCCACATGTTATGATGTAGTTGTAGCATTACTAGCATCATACAATGGAATTTTGGACTGATAGTCCTATCGAAGATTGACTAATGGTATAGGAAGGACCAAGGGAGCATACCATGCTGCCATGATATGTGGTGGGGGTGGATTCACAAGAGGTGAATTAACAAAAGGAAAAGTGGGTTGAATTGGAGTGGTTTGGACAGTGAATGGAGGATGAAGGGATGTGGATGGAACAACAGTAAATTGCTGAGTTGATCTTGGATGAGAGACACCTAAATTGTGAAGGAAATGTAAATCAGGAGGTGTTGTTTCTCTACTACTAGGATGTTCACTTGTTTCAAGAGATGAAAGTGAAGACTCAGAATCTGTTTGAGTTAAATCATCAAATGAACTAGTTCTAAAGGGATTTACTAAGTCAACTTGTGATTGTTGTAGAGCTGAAAGATTTTCAGGAACTGAATTAGATCTCAAGGGTGATCTGAAAAAATTTGATAATTTAATCCTAGGAGACTTCCTAAGGATACTTTCTGGGTTATCAACTATCTCAGGTGGATTAGGGTCAGGATAGGCTCTGGTGTGAATCTTTCTAGGAGCCACTATGCTGTGTTTTTCAGACCTAAATAAACAAGAAAATTTCAACTAGGTATGACAGTCTTTAAAAGGTCAACTAATCTGTTTACACAAATTTTAATCCTACAGTCCTCTAACTGAGTTTGAATGATATTACAATGATAAGGGTTCTTCCCAGTGGAGTGTTAAGGTCTGTTCAGGATTGTGGAGTCGCCAAGTGGAATTTTTTAGCTCTTTTGGAGGTAAAAGGTTTTATGGTCCACCACCATGTTTATTGAATACCAATCTGAAATATTTTTGGGTTTTACGAGTTATTTTTTAGTTGTGTGGTTTATAAGAGTGTCCTAAATATGTTTCACAACTTAGATATGGTTATGAGACAAATACAATCTACTCTTATGGCTAAGCTAGCTGATCTTTCAAGGTTAGACAAACTCTTATGAGAATCCTAGGTTTTGCCTAGTTTGTCAGTGATTGAAACGAGTTTCATCATGATTACCATTTCTTGGTAGTGCTTGAAAAGGCTGCTTTTACTCAGTAAACAATGTTTTTGAATTAAATTTCTCTTGAGGTCTTAAAGGTACCTAGGCCGAAAAAACACTCAAAGTCCCCAGTAGAGTCGCAAGAAATGTTATCTCCCTGTAATCAGCAAGTTTGGCAAAGTCCGACCGCAGGGAGAAACACCATTTCAACCACTTTGGGATTCTAGGATCTAGCCCTCCTGGATCCAGAGAGGGATCTCTCCAATAAGTGCAAAGATGGATTTGTCTTTGAAGTCTTGGGTAACGATGTTAGGCTAGTTATGAAGGCCGAGGGTTTTGTTTTGTTTTTTTGGATGGATGAGCATGAAAATTATTTGAGTGGAAAGTTCTAAATGCAAAGAGTTTCAAAGGTGAGAAGTTTCTAGAAAAATAGAACAAGCTTTGGCCAAGAAGATAGATAATTTCAGGTTTTAGTCCATTTGGCTATGGCGTCATAATAGGGTTTAATTGAAACAACAAGGGGAAAGAGTGGTCCATGGGGCAAGTCATCTATGTCTAAGGATCTCTTTGAAGTTTGATTTATGGAATGAAATGAACAATAAGAAGGGGAATTAAATAGATGAAGAACAAAGAGCAGCCTAAGATCAGGCAAGTACTTCTAAACTAGCCTGCTTTTGACATACACTTAAGAAAGACATAAAATTAATCTAAGATCAGGTAAGTACTTCTAAACTAGCCTGATTTTGATGCACTTTCAATAGAAAACATTGAAGGCAACTGTTGGAGTAGAAACTAGCGGGCCGGGCTCACCACAAATCCTCTCCTAGCTCTGCTCTACTTGGTAACTTTCAAGACAAACACAAAGATAAAAAAGAATGGCCTAAGATCTGGTAAGTGTTTCAACACTAGCCAAATTTTAACACATTCCAAGGGAAACATTCAGACAGTCTTTGGGGATAAAACTAGGACCAGGGCACACCATAACTTCCTTAGTTCATCTCTACTTAACATATACTGAAAATAACATTTAAGAACAACAATTAGCCAAGGCAATAGGACGAGGGAACGCCAACATTCCTATGCTTATAACTGAATTAAATCACTCCTAAATAACACAAATTAGAATAAAACATGTAGATAAAAATTTTCAGTCAGAGAAGGGTACTGATATACAGTAGGTCCTAACTCTATGCATGTTGTTCTTTATAAGAGAAGATGAACAGTGAAAATAGAAATAAAATAACAATTTACAATAAGAAATCACATCACCATCGACATAGACCAGGATCCCATAAATCGCCTTGTATTGATGCTCCAAACCAGTTACAGCTTTAAGTCTAATGCTTTAGCTTAGCAATCATCTACACTTCCCAGACTAACTTATCTATCAAAATCAAAGCTTCAAAAGCTAGTGAACACTATTTACAAGTAGAAGTCTCAAGCTCAAGTATATTTCAAAGTTCAGCAACCAACAACCAACCCTTTTCTCATCTTCTCCAGTAGTACTTATAGAAGAATGAGGAGGTGGGATCTGATAAAAGATCTCCAGGGTCAATTAATACAGACTTAATGGCTTCTCGGCCTTTGAGGGGCTCGATGAAGAAATTTTCAGATGTTTCTATCTGTATTAATGTTTTTCATTTAAGATTAAGCTCGGTGGGAGCTCTTATTGAATTTTGAGGCTCTATATTATGTTAAAGTAACTCTGCTGATATTTTGTTATTAAGTTTATTTGCAGAATTCACTTTCTGGCTGCGCTGAGGCAAATATCTGATCTTGATCAATAACTTCGGCCTCTGTTTGCATGCTTTGAGGTACAGGTGGCTTTGTGGTAGCTGGGAGGAATCAATTTGCCTCAGATGTAGCGGTGGAGGCCTTGATGTCTGATAAAACACTTATGATTTTATTCTAACCGTGTCTTAATTGGGAGGATTAGGCTTTTGATAATCAATCTTAGCTGTAATCCCCACAAATCTGTCTTCAATCTCCTGTTCTAGTACGTTCTGTCTTCGACACTGATACTCTTTGATTATGATTCATTTACTGTTTTTTGTTGGTGTGCAGTGCTGCACAGGGATCATGAGGCATCAATGCCTTTGAAGCATTGACGAGACGTGGAAATTTAACCCAGGGATGGTTTCCTTTTAATGAATCGAAGGCATGAGAATTGAACCCCAGCATTCGGCCTTTTTTAGTATAACGGAAAAAACATTAAATCACCCTTTTTTACCAAATAATATATCTGGACTTCAAAACTCCTGATAAACCAAGCTGCATAAACCATTTCGGGTCACAAAAGGAGCTTGTTGTCATCAGGGTGTTTGTGACCCGAAATTTTAATGAAATCCGCCATATAAAGCTCCCTGGGTCCGTTTTGGGGCCTGCTGACGTCAGCCCAAGTGTGACCCGAAATTTTTATGAAATCCGCCATATAAAGCTTATCGGGTCCGGATTTCACGACCATGCGAGCAACCAAACAAGACCCGCTCCAATCAGTTGTTGCCGCGTGTGTGCTGATGTGTATGCTGACTAGGCGTTGGGGACCACAGGTTCTATGCAACTGCTGACTATTGTCATGGCTGTGGGGACCACGGGGGCGATTGATTATGGGCCGTCGATCTACAGATCAGATCGATAGTGGAGATGTTTTGAGAAATGCGCCAGCGGAAAACTCTTCAAACCATATGATATATGAAAAACCCAAAAAAATTAATATAAACAAAGGTTTTAATGCTTCGGGGGCGGGATATATATTTATGAAGTGGATAGGCGCCCGACTGCAAGGCCATGGTCTATATGAAATGCAATATGATTGGGGGATATAATACACAGGGCTAATCGGCATCGGGGTTTTTGTTTAACGCAAACAACAACGCTCTGTGATTTTCTCCGACGCGATAAGCGCTTAGGACCTTAGCACTTGGTTCTAGCGCTGGGGCACTTGGAGGGGAAGTGGTTTAAGACTTAGCCCAAGGGGGCTTAAGCCTTTGGTAAACAAAAATTATTTTTTATGAATTTTTTCAAGTTTTCAATGGGTTTTGGGGGTTTCGACAGAGTTCAAAAGTGAGTTTTAAACATGGAAAATGATTTTCATGAATGGAAGAAGGGGAATCATGAAAAATAGAGGATTGTTATGGAGGAAAAGGGGAGAAAAATGGAGGTTGGTTTTTCAAGTGAGGAAAGGGAAAAAGGTGATTTTGCAGCAGTTTCTTCTCATGAAATCATCAGAATTCCAGAGTGTAAAATGGGCACAGTAGGGAAGATTTTGGACAGAGGCATGAGGCCTTCAAGAGTCTTCAAGAGATAACACTTTTTTTGCAATAAAATTTTTTCCTTGAAGGCTCCAAAAATGATTTATCCACCTTTTGGTATAGCAAATTTCATAGGTGGCTAAAAACATACATAATAATAAAATGTAAGGGCACAACAATAATGATAAGGTGGCTACACTAACTATAGAAATAAGGGGATACACTAGTATTATAGGGACCTAACAATATATATATATATATATATATATATATATATATATATATATATATTAAATGGAAAAATGAGAACCCCTGTTGTTGGTAAGAAAAATAAAAAAGAGGCAGTCACACCCTCCACCCCTTGGTCAACAAAAATAGTCAAAAAGAGAAGAACACATGTTTACCAATATCTTTGAGCAAGAAACCAAAAATTGCATAGCCCATACCATATCCAACCTTGCAAATAACAATTATTCATAGGAATGTAGTAAGTATTATGCATCTTTGGTACAATCATGCTATTAGCAATATAATTTATTGTGGTCAATGCAAGTTACATGCACCAACAAATCCTTTCCATTTTGATCACCACTTTGATATTAGAGTTGGTAACGCAGGGTCCTTCAACAACTCACAGCTCATAATATGAAGCAGGGTTCTTAACGTAACTCTAATCGCCATATAAAATTATGCTTATAACAAATAAAAATTACATAATTAACATTTATGTATCTATACAATTAACCATATTTCCAAACGTGGCGCCACCACCGAACAACAACTCAATCCACCAATTTCACCTTAATACCTATCATGATTCACGACTTAATAAATATATGAATTGGTAATCGATATTTGTGAATTAATAAAGATATGAACTGGTAAGCTCAATTTTCTTTACCTTCTCAGAAGTGTTTCTCTAAAACTGGATGGAACTATTGAGATTCAACAAGAAAATTTCAGTACCCACACCTAGTGCATTAATCACATACACTAGAGTGGGGCCCACAGTGCTATTTTTCGGTGCATGTCTATTTTAGTTATCCCTTAATTAAATGGAAAATAAACTATAATATATTCTCAATGATGACTTATAATAGTTATTTGAGAGTTATAAACTTAGTTAGCTAGTGTATTTCGAGTTAGAGGTAGTTGGTGAGGCATGTAGAGTAATTATAGTTGTAACAGAGTTTGAAGTGTAGTGGTGCATTAGATAATGCATGTTGTAAACAATTTAACTCAGTTAAGTGGGTTAAACTCAGTTGTGCAAGTTGTAACTGAAGATACACTAGTGAGAGATCAAGTGAATTAAATATTAATTAATTCACAATCAGTGATCTCACACACAACTGAGGATTTACTATTATTAGTTGCATGCATGTTAGATCCAGTGGAGACCCAGTTGAGATCTAGGTGAAAGGGAAGTTGACTATTAGTTGTAGGATTATTGGGTTGCACACATGCAACCAAACACCCATTGGAGTTCCCATTATACTTGCGCAGTCAAGGAAGGCCATAATTCCTATCTTTTAGGGATTACATTCATCAGGGATTGCACAAGCAAGGCAGGTTGTCTGGAGGCGGTAAATTGGCTAAGTATTGGTCACTTTATGTATGATAGTGTGAGAAAATTAGTTGAGTATTAGAGGGCTCTTGTGAGAAGATTTTTGTATGTAATTGTTTCATGATCCATGCTGAATATACAATAGAATATAATGGGGTTTTGAGCAGTAATCTTTCCCCAGGAAATTATCTTTGTTGTGTATGATTTTATTCTTCTTTACTTCATGTCATTGGTGATTGTGTTTTTAATTTCGCAAAAGATTTGTAGAAGAGATTGAGTATTTAACTTTAGTAAATTGTTAGATCAGGTGAATCCAAGCCTACATGCATGTTGTATAATTTCTACATGGTATAAAAGCACATGAAATTGAAAAAGTGAAGCAGGAGTTGAATTTGTGACTGGATAGAATTCGAATTTGGAGAAATACTTTCTTGGTGCTACAATTGATTCAGGATTGAAATGGCTTTCAATTTCTTGAGGTTGGAGTATGCACTCGAGGAAGCTCAAACTATATTGCTTGGAAGATAGGATGGAGGCAGTACTCGAAGACAATGGCTTGAAGGAATTCATTAACAATGATGTTCCTAAACCCATTGTGACAGATGCTGCAAATATTGATGCTTGGAAAAAGAAAGAGGCAAAGGCGAGGAGTATCCTATTGGAGGGAGTACAATACCACATTATCTCAAGAATCCGTTGGAAAACCACACCATATGCAATGTGGAAGGTTTTGACGGATCTATTCCAGAGCAGCAATGACCATAGGAAATTGGTGCTCAAAGGTAAACTCAGGAAGATCAAGATGGAGAAGGGCGACTCCATACCAAAATATCTAACAAATTTTGTTCAATGTCAGGATGAACTGGGGAGCGTTGGTATAACAGTCACTGATGATGATTCGGTGAGTTTGGCTCTCCCAGGACTTCCCAAGAGTTGGCATAGTTATCAAGACTCTGTCAATGGAAGGGAAAAATTTCCAGATTGGGAACGACTGTGGTCATATTTGGTGCAGGAGGAGCTCAAACGAAAGACCAGATATGGATATTCTTCTAAGAATGAAGATGAAGAAGATTGTGCTTTGGCTGCCAAGGTGAAGAAGGGGAAGAGGAATAAATTCCATTCCACATCCGAGTCCAATAATGGAAAGAAGTAGGACCTGTCCAAGGTGAAGTGTTTTCATTGTCACTAGCATGGGAATTTTGCTACTAACTGTCCACAAAAGAAGAAGAACAAGAAGGTTGGAGGATCTGTAGATGGTGAGGCTCTTGCCTCACAATTTGAGCTTTACTTCGCATTGATCACATGCATGGTGTTAAGTTCATTGGGATCTATGTGGTATTTGGATAATGGCACTTCCTTTCACATGACAGGAGACAAGGAAATTTTTAGTGACTTGGAGGAGAAGGATCTCCAGATTCATATTGAAATGGGTGATGACGGGCAGTAAGTACTACCGATATTGGTACCATTAACTTCCAGAGGCAGTTAGGTAAACCCTTTCAATTAAAGGATGTAATCCATGTACCAGTTTTGAAGAAAAAATTAGTCTCAGTCGCAATGTTGGAGGATAGAGGCTATGATGTTGTTTTTAGTGAAGGAAAAGCTTTCCTGCGAATCAAAAAAACAGGAAAAGCCAAGAGGATAGGGATTTGATTTAATAATATCTACAATATGGAGGTAGATGACTGCACAAAAATGATGGGTAATGAAGATCAAGTGGTGAGTCAGGATGAGGGCGAATTATGGCACAAGAGATTGGGCCATCTTCACCATGGAGCCTTGAAAGTCATGCAGCATATTTCTAGTGGTATTCCCAGTGGTATACTTGCATAGTAAAACACATGCAAGGGATGTACTATGGGAAAATATGTAAAGGCCACCTTTCATGGGAAGCAGAATCGAGCTGCGGGGATCTTTGAGAGATTTCAAATAGACGTGTGTGGACCATTATCTGTTGCTTCGACAGAAAAACATAAGTATTATGTAATATTTGTTGATGGATTTTCTCGTAAGTGTTGGATATTCTTCATGTAGAAGAAAGATTAGACATTCTCTAAGTTCTTGGAGTTTAAGGCACTGGTGAAGAAAGAGTTGAGGGAGAAAGTGAAGGCTCTTAGGAGCAATAATGGTGGTGAATACATCTCTAACAAATTCAAAAACTTCTGCAACAAAGAAGTAATTCGAAGAGAAATGATAGCGCCTCATAACCCACAACAGAATGGGGTCATGAAAATAAAGAATAGAATGATCGTGGGTGCAGTAAGAGCGATGTTGCATGATCAAGGCCTACCAATGCATCTATGGGTGGAAGCACGCACCACTGTTGTATTTGTGCAGAACTATTGTCCTCATAGGATACTTGGCATGAGTACACCTGAAGAGGATTTCACTGGTAAGAAACTTGATGTTTCACACTTTAAGATTTTTGGCTCATCTGTTTATGTGCATGTGACCAAGGACGCCAGGTAGAAGCTGGAACCGACAACTGCGATCGAGATTTTTTTGGGCTACACTGAAACACCCCATAATTATCGTGTGTATTTTCCAAACATCAGAATGATTTTTTTGCGACGGGATATCAAATTTGATGAGGAGAAAGACATGTGGTTTTCCCTTGAGAGGGAGCTGGACTTGCATGCATAGGAGGAACTATTGGTTCCCAAGAATGAGTCTCAAGATGTGGAGAAACCACATGAGGAGGTTCATGGAGTGGAGGAAAACACTCATGCAGATCCATCAATTATAAATGGCAGAATGCGCACCACAGAAGCTGATAGGTTGAGATTTGATGCTGCATAGAATGTAGGAGCCCCTACTTCACAATGCAGATAGAGACAGTCTCCTGATCGATTTAATGGATACATGGATCTTATGAGAAAATGTATTGTGACTTAACCATCTTCCTTTCAGGAAGCAGCGCAGCAACCAATTTGTGTTGATGCAATGGTGGAGGAGTATGACTCCATTGTCAAGAACAGTGCATGGGAGATAGTCCCAAGATCGGTCGACAAATCAGTGGTTGGATCGAGATGGATCTACAAGTTAAAGCAGGTTGCTGATGGGAGTGTGGAGAAATACAATGCCAGATTTGTGGCCCGGGGATTCTCATAGATCGAGGGGATAGATTATGATGAGAATTTTGCACCGGTTGCAAGGTACTCTTAAATAAGATCCATCCTTGCACTCTCAATGCAGATGGGCTGGCACATTCATCAAATGGATGTGAAAATTTCATTTCTCAATGGGATCATTGAGGGAGAGGTGTACATAGAGCAGCCTGAAGTTTTTGATATCTTCAACAGTGATTCAGATGTGTGCTAACTCAAAAGAGCATTGTATGGGCTGAAGCAATCACCCCGTGCTTGGTACACTCAGATAGACAGCTATTTCACCAGACTGGGCTTCACCAAAAGTGAAGCAGATGAAAACCTGTACCAGATTGTGGTTGAGGGTAAGATATTGATTATTGTTCTTTATTTTGATGATCTAATTTTGACTGGTGATGAGAATATGATACACTCATGCAAGGAGGATCTTGCAAGGGAGTTCAAAATGAAGGACATGGGACTCCTTCATTATTTCCTTGAATTGGAAATATGGTAGCGGGATGGTGAAATTTTTGTGTCTCAAGGAAAGTATGCAAAGGAGATACTCGGTAAGTTTCATATGGGGAGCTTCAAACCCATGGATACTCCTCTTCCAGGAAATTAGATGAAAGAGGATGCTACTGACAGGAAGTTAGTTGGTTCACTATAATATCCCAAAATGGGAATGCAACAATACATAAACAAAATGCTAGTGTAGCAGTGAGAAATTAACTCATAAAATGTATGTAGAACAGTTTAGCCAACAAATGATTTTTACAACAACAAAATATGATCCACTATGTCAACCCAAAGTGGGGAAATGCAGCAATATGGGCCATAAAAATGTTAATTCCAGAGAATTGTGTTATAAAAGGGAGAAATAATGCTTGGATCCCTTAGCTTAGGTATTATGGGACTCACATCCAGAAGGGGATCAGAAAAAAATCCCTTTTGATGAGTTAAAAAGATTTCCCGGTCCCAATATGGCTTAAAAATGCCCAAATCCCATGACTTGATCTATGCAGAATTTTCTGAAGCATGTACAGTGTAATTTAATAAGGGTTTATGATGAAATATGGAATAATTCATAGATATAGAGTTTTTTTACTCAAATAATGGAGAAAATTGGAGATCTAGCCCCTTTTACACATTATAAAGATAACCCAGCAATGGTTTCATGAAAGCCCAAGTAAAAAATGCTAGATATGCATATATGGATCTGAAATAATGTAGTCTGATGAAGCTCTGCTTACATACAGCTAAATAATACAATAAATGAAAGAGGATCCTTCTTACAAACTTTCCGGGATAAAGGTTGGCCTTTTCCCTAAGAAAGTAGCTCAAGATTGAGGGGTTTATCCCTCGTACTGCAAAAATGCAAGAAATGACGCAGTTCTTGCAAGGGAATGCACTGTAGGAGATGTGAAATACATTGGCCACATGCCAAGATTTGAAAATCAGCTCAAAGTATTCCTCACTGATCTCCCAAAGGAAGGAAAGCTTCCTCCTCTGAAACACAAGCTCTGGAAGTGGTGTTGAGAATTCCCACTGCAACACCTTGCAACACAACATTATACTGATACATAAATAATGATGTAGATGAAATAGGATGCTTGGCCTCAAGCCTGGATGTAGGAAAATTCAGTACAAGCTCCCTCAAGAGGCTTCTCAAGAAAGGGCAAGGAATTCCTAAACAGGAATGCCTTATGCTAAGCAACACAACAATCTCAACTAAACAGTTGAAGAAAACAGATTAGTCATGTAGACCAAAATCTAATATTCAATTCATAAGATGTCTTGCTATGGCTGCCTTGCCCTTCTTTTATACAAATGGAAGCCCTCTTACCTTGGGTCCCACTCATTAGGGTTTCCTCCACTAAGGAATCTTCCTCCCACTATCTCTGCACTGTGTCACAAGATGATCTCCACCTCTTATCCCAGCACTGTTGACTTGGTCAAACTTGACCTTGTCCACATGAAAATGTCCATGTTCACACATGAGGGTGTGAAATCCAACTCCTATGATGATCCCTTTTCACACTATGAGGGATTTTATTCATATTTTTAATATGCACGAGCCTCCTTACCCATTTATTCAACTCCTAGGTGATAAAAACAAAAATCAATATTCCAATTAGCTGCATGATAATTTTGGAATATTATAGTCCTCCCCTCCCAAATTTTTCTTTTCCTCAAGTAACTGCAAGGATAGAACTGAGAATTCTCTCCTCCTCTTGATGTAGCATCCACACATGATAAACTCCTCCAAGGAATGTCATGTTGTCTCATCAATAAATCTCCATATTGCCCCTCCCAAGCATGCAAGTTAGCTAAATAGCTATCATCATAAACAAGTAGAGTACTCAAGAAGGCAATAAGGTGTTGTCCAGAGGTCCCTTTGAGGTATGGGATCTGAAATGTATTGGGAAACATTATTCCCATGTGGATCCTCCATCCCTAAGCGATCATCCATACAAAATGAGTTACCTCCCAGCATGGCAACTCCTGAAAATGTTCTTCCACCTTGAGCTCATGCAATGTAGGTGGGCTGAAAATCTGATCATGGTAGAAATCTTAGCCTACCCCACGTTGTCCTCCTCTCCAATTATGATAAGTGTAGAGTATCTGTTGCTCTTGGGTTGCAAAAGTGTTGCCTCCAAGTGGCAAGAAGAAAACTGGATCTCCAAAGTTCTTCCCTCCAATGTTGTGAATCATGCTGGCCCAAATCATCCCATATATGATGAATAGGAAATCACCATCATATGGCACCCAAATGAGAAGAATATTGAAGGTTTTATGTAGAGCTGAAAGGTACCAATAGTTTCCCAAGTGGTCACAGTGCAATTTTCTTAACTGATGTTGCATAACATGGCATGGCAACTCATAGAAAAGTTTCTCCCAAAGATTTGTGAGAGTCATAGCCCAAGTGCTCCAATCAATCTTATGGCCCACCTCATAAGGGAACAAGTGTTTTTCTGTGGTGGCCATATCATCTCCCATGCTCCCCTTAGAACATGTAATGCAAAAAATGTGGGAATCCTTTTCCCTAAAGGACACATCCAACCAATGTGTCTCTCCCCCAATAATGCTCCCAACAAAGATAAGAACAACAAAAACATAGGGAACCATAATGAGAATCATATTTGCTGCCATACGTAGAAAGGGAGAAGGAAAATGGTCCCTCAAATGCAACCAACACAGTTTGACCCTCAACTGCAATAGAGAATGACAAAAATTGTGGTTTCTCAACCACTTGCTTGCTGCCCCAATCTCCTCACAAGTTTGGAGAAAGTGAATGATGTATGGTGCAAAGTAAGCATGTTCTCCATAAGATATCTTCTCCACAGGTCCTCCTAGGTAGTGGCCATCAATCTTGCTCACAGCCTCAAGTATACCATGGATTCTAGAAGAAATAATTCTCCTCCTTGGAGAAAAATCCTACACATGTATGGTTAAGGAATGCATATATTCATTATACAAATCATTATTCAACTAGCCATTATCCTTACCATATTTTTTGTTCACGCAAATGGAGTGGCTCATATATGAATCACCTCTCATCCTCAAAGAGAAAAGAGGTGGCTGTGTGAACTCTTCCAAAGAGTTATGTATCTCCCCCATCTCTACATGATCCATGCATCTCCTCATATGATGATGTATCTCCTCCTCAAAGCCTTCCCAAAAGTACCCCTCCATGATGGTGTGGTATGATCTCATAGAATAAGTGTGGCTAAAAAGGAAATATTCATGAGCTACTTGTAGTAACTCCTCCTTGAGCTTGGAAGCTCTAGATAAGAATATCCTACCATGATAGTAGATGACCCCATCTCTGACTGAATATCCCTCCTCATGCAACTGGTCATCCAATATCATACAAGTGGAAAGATCCTTGGAATAATCCACTAATAGCTCGGATTTCCAATATGGATCTATCCTCCAAAGTGACAATGCTGATGATCTATCACAAAGATCATATGTCACATGGTTGTCCTTCTCTTTGACATCTCCCATGTCAAATATGCAAGTTGAAAGGCTGCTCTCCTTCCCATGCTGCGCCTGCCACAACGCAGAATCTGAAATGGGAGTGGATAGTGATGATGTTGAGAGAATACCTCTCCTATCCTTGAGTCTACCCAAGACTCCCAGCATTGTACCAAGATCTTCCAAGGTCTCCAATCCTCTGAAATCAATGAGTAGTGCCTCCAAATGTGAAGCATCCCTCATCATCTGTTGATCGAGTGGTCTCCCCGGTGAAATGTCTCCATGCAGTGAGACGTCAAGATCAAGAGTAGACTGCATAGATAGATGGATAGACTTGTCCTTGCCCTTACTACGCAATCCAGTCTCCCTCTTAGGTGCATCAACCTCCTGAAATAGATAGGGGTGTTTTCTCCTCATCACATGATGTTGGTCATCCTCCCGATCTCCTCCTTCTATCTCCCTGGTTCCACACCCTATCATTAATGACACATGTATATCATGAGTTGTGCCTTGATATCCACATATGATATCCTGGGGAATTCCTTGCAATGATGCAAGAATCCCTCTTGTTGGAGCAAGAGCTCCCTCTTCCTCTGCATGAGGTGCTAGATAAACTCTAGACATGACAGCGTTGTTGCCCCCATCCTCATCAACATGTATGGGAAACCTCCCACTATTTTCATCCTCTATTGAGAAAGGGATCTCCATACCCTCTTGCTCAAGAATATGAGATAGAGGTCTTGCCTCTAGCAAGGTAGGATGTAAGATATCAACGTCCTCAATGGTTTTCTGAAGTGGAGTTGAGTTTTAGTTTCCTCCAAGACACGCAAAGCTGTTTTTTCTGGTTTGTTTGGTTTCACCAAGGATGTCTCAGAAAATTTTCCATCAAATATTTCCACTAATGTCTTAGTGAACCTTGCATAAGAAGATGTATTTTAATTTTTCAAAGAAAAAGATTCAAATATCCACCATGCATAGGCCTTACCTCCAAAATGCAGCGCTGCAAATTTGATGGCCTTATCTTCAGAAATTTGGTGTTGCTGCAAATAGGAGTCTAGCTCCTCCACCCAAGCTCTAGCTGAACATGTAGGTGAACCATCACAAGTAGATAGAAGAAATCTACCCATATCATGTTGCTTGCTTCTCTTCACCTTGATGTTGCAAAACTCTAGAAAATTTACATGATCTCTAAACTTCTGACTTTGAGATTCATACTCTTGCAGTAAATCACTAAGAGTTTCCCTCCTAGTCATTCCTTCTTCTTCCATCTCTCTCATGGCAAATCTGGGCATGTGACTGTCTTATGCATCATAGTATGTGGCTGCATGCTCACACCCATCATATGGAAATCTAGAGTTTGATTCAGATTCAAACCCTCTTGGAGATTCTATACAGATCTCCCTTCTCATCTTATTGAGATCTTCATGAATGCTCTGCAAAGTTTGAGACAGAAAATTTGGAAGTTTCTCCTCCTTTCTTCCTCCAAATAATGGAGTCTTCTTTCTGTTCACCTTTTCTTCTTCTTGTCTTCTAGATAGAATAATCGCTGAGATCCATAGGTTGAGCCAAGGTTATGCTCTGATACCACTGTAATATCCCAAAATGGGAATGAAACAATACATAAACACAATTCTGGTGTAGAAGTGAGAAACTAACTCATAAAATGTGTGTAGAACACTTTAGCCAACAAATTATTGTTACAGAAGAAAAATATGGTCCACTATGTCAACCCAAAGTGGGGAAATGCAACAATATGGGCCATAAAAATGTTAATTCCAGAGAATTGCATTATAACATGGAGAAATAATGCTTGGATCCCTTAGCTTAGGTATTATTAGACTCACATCCAGAAGGGGATCAAAAACAAATCCCTTTTGATGAGTTAAACAGATCTCCTGGTCCCAATATGGCTTAAAAATTCCCAAATCCCATGACTTGATCTATGCAGAATTTTCTGAAGCATGTACAACATAATTTAATAATGGTTTATGATGCAATATGGAATAAACCACAAATATGGAGTTTTATTACTCAAACCATGGAGAAAATTAAAGATCTAGCCCCTTTTACACATTATAAAGATAACCCGGCAAGGGTTTCATCAAAGCCCAAGTAAAAAATGCTAGATCTGCAGATCTGGATCTAAAATAATGTATTCTAATAAATCTATACTTACATACAACTGAATAATACAATAAATGAAAGAGGATCTTTCTTACAAACTTTCCAGGAGAAAGGTTGGCCTTTTCCCTAAGAAAGTAGCTCAAGATTGAGGGGTTTATCCCTCTTACTATAAAACTGCAAGAAATGACATAGTTCCTACAAGGGACTGCGCTGTAGGAGATGTAAAATACATTGGCCACATGCCAATATCTGAAAATCAGCTCAAATTCTTCCTCACTGATCTCCCAAAGGAAGGAAAGCTTCCTCCTCTGAAACACAAGCTCTGGAAGTGGTGTTGAGAATTCCCATTGCAACACCCTGCAACACAACATTATACTGCTATAGAAATAACGTTGTAGCTGAAGGAGGATGCTTGGCCTCAAACCTAGATATGGGGAAATTTAGTACAAGCTCCCTCAAGAGGGTTCTGAAGAAAGGAGAAGGAATTCCTAAATAGGAATGCCTTGTGCTAAGCATCACAACAATCTCAACTAAAGAAAGAAGATTAGTCATGCCAACCAAAATCCAATATTCAATTCATAAGATGTCTTGCTATGGCTACCTTGCCCTCCTTTTATACAAATGGAAGCCCTCTTACCTTGGGTCCCACTCATTAGGGTTTCCTCCACAAAGGAATATTCCTCCCACTATCTCTGCATTGTCTCACAAGATGATCTCCACCTCTTATCCCAGCATTGTTGACTTGGTCAAACTTGACCTTGTCCACATGCAAATGTCCTTGTTCACACATGAGGGTGTGAAATCCAGCTACTATGATGATCCCTTTTCACACTATGATGGATTTTATTCATATTTTTAATATGTGTGGGCCTCCTTACCCATTTATTCAACTCCTAGGTGATAAAAACAAAAATCACTATTCCAATTAGCTTCATGCTATTTTTGGAATATTACATTCACCGATCTATTTGGTGAACACAAAACCATACATTTGCTACGCAGTTAACCAGCTGAGTCAAGCTATGGTTAAGACTACCAAGCTAGTTTGGAAGGTGAGGAAGCATGTCTTGAGATACTTGAGGGGCACATCATAGTATGGTTTATGGTATAGACGGGCATAGGGAGTGAAGCTTCAAGGCTTCATGGATGCAGATTGGGAAGGCAATCCAACAGACAGAAAGAGCACATCAGGAGGGATCTTTAGCATAGTATCGACAACAATTTCCTGGTACAACAGGAAATAATAGTCTATGGCACTCAGTTCAGTGGATGCAGAATACATGGTAGCAAATCAAGCTGCATGTGACGCTATCTGGATGAGAAAGATCTTGGTTGGTTTGTTTGGTTCTGAGATGGATCCGACAGTGATTCATTGTGATAATCAGAGTTTCATTAAACTGTCGATTAATCTTGTGTTTCATGATAGGTCCAAGAATATAGATATCTAGTACCATCATCTCTGAAATCGTGTGCAGAGAAGAATAATTTTGTTTCAGTACATTCCCACAAAAGCTCAGGATGCAAATATTCTAACGAAGGTGCTCACTAGGAGAAAATTCAAATAACATAGAGACAGGATCGAGGTGAAGGATTATCCCTTTCTTGTTGAGAGGGAGTGTTGAGATTCAACAAGAAAATTTCAGCACCCACGCCTATTGCATTAAGCACCTACACTAGGGTGGGACCCACAATGCTATTTTTGGGTTCATGTCTATTTTAGTTATCTGTTAATTAAGATGGACACTAAACTGTAATTTATTCTCAATGATGACTTGTAATAGTTAAATGAGAGTGATAAACTCAGTTAGCTAGTGGATTTCGAGTTAGAGGTAGTTGGTGAGGCATGCAGAGTAATTCTAGTTGTAACAGAGATTCGAAGTGTACTGCTGCATTACTTAATGTAGGTTGTAATCAATTTAACTCAGTTAAGTGAGTTAAACTCAGTTGTGATAGTTCTAACTGAAGATACACTAGTGAGAAATCATGTGAATTAAATATTAATTAATTCACAACCAATGATCTCACATGCAACTAAGGATTTTCTATTATTAGCTGCATGATCCAGTGGAGACCTAGTCAAGATCTAGGTGAAAGGGAAGTTGAATATCAGTTGTAGGATTATTGGGTTGCACACATGCAACCAAACACCCATTGGAGTTCCCATGATACTTGCGCAGTCAAGGAAGGCCACAATTCCTATATTTTACGGATTGAATTCATCAGGGATTGCGCAAGGAAGGCAGGCTATCTAGAGGTAGAAAATTGGCTAAGTATTGGTCAGTTTATCTATGACAGTGTGAGACAAATAGCTGAGTATTGGAGGGCTCTTGTGAGAAGAGTTTTGTATGTAATTTTTTCATGATCCATGCTGAATATACAATAGAAGATGGTGGGGTTTTTAACAGCAAGCTTTCCCCGGGAAACTATTTGTGTTGTGTATGATTTGATTCTTCTTTACTTCATGTGATTGGTGATTGTGTTTTTAATTCCACAAAATATTTGTAGAAGCGATTCAGTATTTAACTTTAGTACATTGTTAGATTGGGTGAATCCAATATATACATGCATGTTATATAATTTCTATAGGAACCATTTTTCATCACCAAATTGGATGCATTGAAAACAAGATACTTCATACCTTGTAGGGCATCCAACATGATGGCCAATTTGCCACTAAATTTATAGGCATCCAAATCAGGCTAGAGCTCCAAATCATAACACCATGGAACTACAAAATTAGGCAATCTCAACAAATTTTTAAACATTTTGTTTTATAGGTTTTCTTTCCAGTGACCCTATAGGATCCATATTATGATGAGGAATGCCCCAATCACAAATTCCCCAGTAGATGCAGTTCGAGGCATCATTTGTAAAAATTTACCAACACCCCATTCGTTCATTAAATAAATTAGAGTAAGGGTTGGGTGCATGAAGAAAAAGGTGCACTCAATAAGGATATTGACTTGGATATATGTATTTTGGGATCTCCCTTCGTGGATATTTTCATGAGGACATCCATCTCCACCCACGAAACATTTGTGAGAATGGTGGCCTCTCCAAAGTTGGAGGTTGCATACCTTCACAATATCTCATTTCTTGAATAAGTTTACAACTTAACACAACTTGATTAAAGTAAAAAAATAAAGAATACCACTTGTACAACTTGAGAATTATCTCTTGGTGCTATGTGTGTAACAACATCAGTGTGATCGTCTCCCCATCCTTAAATAAATTCAAATCTAAGACAAATGAAAGGATAATCACACCCTCTTGACTGATATCTATATGCAACTTGAAAGCTAAGACAAATGAAAGACTAAGCACACCCTCTTGACTGTTATCTCTATGAAACTTGATATCTAACATCGTTAAGAAAGCTAAGACCACTCAACACAACTTGAAGGTTGTAAACGAGTATAATAGCTAGTCAAATCCTCTTGTCTCTTTCCTACGGCGCTTCTTGTACCATTAGCTCCAAAGGATAAATCATGGAGTAGTAATGGACCATTTATTTTGTGGGAGAGTAAGAAAGTACTACGCAGAGAACACAAGGAGTTTGGGATAGCTGAGCCCATTGGCGACACCCATAATTGGTACCTAGTAGCAAGTAATAAATCATTAGGGTGATTGAAATGTAAACATCAATAAACATAATCATGAGAAAACTTACACAAATATAATGGTCATTACTTCTTTATTTCTTTCAATTGTCCCTTTGTGTGCAACTCTTATGGGGAGTTTAAGCAAAAGGAGCCCATAACCCTCTTTTTTTATTCTTTATGTACCTACTTTTGATTATGCCTTATTTAAAACCAATATGATGTATTGTTATAATCAATTACCCAACTAAAAATATTATTCTTTCTCTGAACTATGAAAATATTGCTTCATTACAAGTCCTAAGTCTTCTACTACTACGACCTGGCTTTTTAGAGGTCATATGGGGAAAAAAGAGAACCAAACTTTAAAATATGAAGATGGAAATTCTAAGCTGCCAAACATGGAGTTTTCTCTACAACATCTACATTGTTTTCTTGATAATTTTTCTAGTTCTACATAGTTAGCAAAAACTCTACTGGCTTATATGGAGGGAGGTCCCATGTATGAAGAAAATCTTGATATGGTAGTTATATCATGCAAAATAAAATGAATGTTGTGTGAAATTTTATTGTGCAGAGGTCCTTGTGCAGAGGACCTATGCACAATGAACTTCTACATAATGAAATAATGCACTTGGTTTGTCAGAAAATTATTTAAAGCTTTGACAAAGGAATTCATTGATATGATGTTTGTATGGCATGTGCTCATAATATTTTATAATTATTTTTTTCTTACAACATTGCTTTAAGTAAGACGCCTCCATCAACAAACAACGCATATGGATGGAAATGGGTCTACATTAATTAAATTTATGCAAGGAAGTTCATTGTGTGGATGTCCTTCGCACAAGGACCTCTGCACAATTAAAGTGCACACAATGAACTTCCCTACAAAGATGTCGATGCACCAATCCTTAAATATCAAGCGCTAAATGTCCATTGTACATTGAAAAATTACAGGTGGATTAAAAACCGAAGAAACACCATCATTAAATTATCACACAAAAATATAATTTACTTAGCAAAAAATATATTGAAAACAACTGAACATTAAACTTTCAATAAATGAATAAAACAATATCATACCATAATTTTTTTTACATTGGATTCGCTTTTCCTGCCAAAGTAAATAATTCCACTGGGCACATCTAAACTATTTCGCAGAGCCTCCAAACATACAACTGGAAACATAAGTACTAGAAGGCATCTGATCTTTCGCAAAATTCTATTGAATGCAAAGAATACTCTAATTTCGTGGAAACAAAGGTTTAGATTGCGTACCTTCATAATATATCTCTTGGTGTTGCGCTTGGAACATCTCCATTATGATTGCATCGCCATATTTAAGCTAAATTCAAAGCTAAGACAAATGAAAGGCTCATAAGTTGCTTATAACAATATGAGATTGAACTTTGGACTTCTTTGATTTTGATTTTGTAGCATTTCAAAGGCATATGATTCTTGGCCCACGAGATTTCATAGTAGTGACATGGAGCACCTCTGTTCCACAAATAAATGACTTTGAAAGCTCTGTACTTGGGCGTATAACACTAAATGATGAAGCACAAGAGTTTTTTTCGAGCATATTTGGTAGATATTATTCATCATCAAGTAACTTATATCTTATGAAACTTAAACATCAATTGCAAAACGAGTTATTAAAAATGACTAGAACTAAGAAAAACATATTTGAAATCCTTTTGTGCTCAAGCAACGACCATAAAATATTTAAACAAAATGGACATGAAGCAATAAGAAGCTTAAGACCAGTCTCCTAGAACCCGATAAAAAATGTATCGAAGGTTGTTGCTTTCGCTATAAAATCGAGTATCACCATAAAATCCATAATAAATAAGCTTATTAAGAGTAACCCTCTCACTCCTAGGATCTATGGGCTTCCCAAGGTCCATAAAGAGACCCCCCGTTATATTGAAAAGTGTAACTAGGTTCGGTCTTCATGATGACTTGAAATTATGAATTTATGTAATGAAGAGAAAAAGATAATAAAATGTATTTTGTAATACTTGCCTCATGGGTTTCATGAGAAATAAGTTTTTATTATAGTTCAAAGACTTCTTCTTTATGTTTTTAGGATTTTTTCGTCTTGTCATAAATATAATTTAGAGTCACGTATATGAAATGATGCTACACTTGTAAAGGGACAAATTATTGATGTAATTGCATGCTCCAAGACCTTGTCAACTAGCCTCTTCAATTTGGCTTAATATATGATGGAAGGATATCCTTGGTAAAGTCAGCCTACTCTCAGATCAGTGTGTAGACCTAGAACAGTGGAGACAATGTTTAAAAATAAAGAGTCTGCAGCCTCAATTGGAGACAAGCAACTCAGAATGGCTCTGAGATAAAAGTGTGAGTTAAGGGTATTCTATTGGTGAAAAAACAAAAGGTTAAGCAACAAAGGATATAAGGGCTTATCTACCCATGTCTTAAATCTATATCTACCTCACATACTTCAGGTAGGCCGAGGAGTATCTCAATGTGGGAAAAGGTCTCCTATATAGTTCAAAAAAATGTAACTATACAATGCAAAAGAAGGAGACAAGGTAGTGAAGAAAGGAACATTGAAAGGTGTGAAAAGGAGGGACTCAGTCTCGAGTCATCACATTTCAGATATTTCTAAATAGGATATAGGATACACACATCATAAGGAAGAGTCACTACATAAAGAGAAGATTGAGGTCTTGGGAATCAATGGTGTTGAAAGGAAGTTCGAGGAGAGATCTCTAGGAGGTTGAGGATCAAAGGAGGGAAAAGAAGGAGCACATCATTTGGGACTTGGAACCGATTTTTTCCTAGTACTGGTGCAGTACCATACAGAAAGGAAGAACAACATAATGAGCTGAGAAGAGCAAATCGCAAGTGTCTTGGAGGAATACTAGTGTCAAGGGTCTTTGTCATGTTCTTGGTACTCGTCAATTGAAGATCTAGAAAAATAATTATTATCAGGTTTTCCTCTCCAAGAGGGAGAGGTTTTGGCCCTAGGTTGAAAGCATAAATATTGTGTCTCTTGTGCATTGGATAATTGACTTGATGAATAAAATAATAATCTAATGAAGATAAGATATCAGTGAAAGAATCATAACGAAATCACAGGTAATTATCAAGAAGAGAAATTGAAATAAAAGCCCTAATTTCTCAACATGGTATCAGAGCTAAGGTGCTAAAAAAAAGGAAGGGAAGTTTAACAAGAAGACACAAGGACAACTCTGGAAAGAAGGCCAAAGGTCAGTTTTCAAGAAAGAATTAAGAGAAGGGATCTACATTGAAAAGTCATCCAAGGAATAAAACCCTCATTCAAGGAGTTGTTTGCAAGGAGTTGATGAAACCATTAAGCCATCCCAAGGAGAGCAAAGTCCTTACTTAAAGGACTTATAAATCAAGGTCATTTCAAGAGGAAAATAAAGATCAAGGAGGTGATTTTTTATCTTCAAAGAATCTAATCTATCTCGCGATTGAAGCAAAGTCAAAAATTTTTGAGCCATCATCAAGCCATCCATGATCATCATCATCATAAAGGATCCAAGGTGATATACCTCTTTACATTACTCTTGAGGAATTCAATCTAAGAGGGAGATTAGACTACTACCTACATCATCAACAAGGAAGAATCCAGTAAAGGAATAAAATAATCTACACCAAGTACGTATCTTTATGAGTTCATCTAAATCTGTCAAAATGATTTTTTGCAAGGAAAGAAACAAATTTCCGGTGTCCTTAAACATTCTTGCATTGAAGAAAATCAAAGATCTGAATATTATTGAAAATTAAGTCATGGACTATATCAAATGATCTGCAACTCGACCTTCAAAATAAGATACTCAAGCACATGCCAAATACATGAAGGGTGATATTAGAGCCTAAATGATTCTTATAGAATCCATAAAGGAATCACTCATCCCGTATCTATCAAAACTAAAACCTTCAAAAGAAATATATGACAATTGGTGGAGTTATTCTCTGTGAATATTGCAGGAGAAGTGATATCTCTAAGACAAGAACTATACAAGTTGAAGTTGTCAAAAGAGGAAGGAATAAATTCATATTTTATGAAGATTTCTGAAATATGAGATCAACTGCAGGAATTGGGAGAAGTAATGTCTGATCTATGGTCTTTGTGTAAAATAGAATATACATGATTAAAAGATAAATTTGATACATGATCAAATGAATAAATCAAGCATATGCTACTATGTCAAGGAGGAAGGGAAGATTTGATAAATTTTATCCTCATAATAGAAAGAGAAATATGAAAAAAATAAGATGTTATGGATGTAATGAAGTTGGGCACTATAAAAAGGATTGTCCCAAATATAAAAGGGACAAGAGGAAAAATGAAGAAGCCCATGTCGCCAAAGAATTGGAAGAACCTGAATCAAAGAAACCTAAGAAAGAGGAAGTGAAAGACATCTACTATGATTGAGATAATCATCCTCTTTAAAAGGTATGTGTTGATTGTAAAATAGTATGTTAGGAAGCATTGTATATTAGACAGATGCATCTATTTATAATTTGAATCATGATGGAAGCATTTAAGGAAGAGCACTCATCATAGGAGGATGTATAAAACAAATTTATGTGAAAAATATGCTATGAAACAAGTGGATCCTGGGACCTCACTAAAAATAACATTTATAGAAGGTAGTAATCTAGATCAAGGTTCATCATTCATGGAAATAGGTGATGACATTTTCTAACAGAGTCCTCTACGGATTAATTAGTTAGAAATAAATCAAAAGGTTTCATTGAGAATTATAACTTGTAGAATTCTAGGATTAGGATATGATGACATATTGATGAAGCAGGTCAAGGGAATGAAATTCTTCATTGTAAGGAAAACTGTTGCAGGATGAATCAAAAGGAAAAAGAGATAAGGTACATATATATATTCTTACACTGGATATTATAAAGTCATGTCATATGGTTGCAGGTATTATACTTCTATATTTATAAGTATGAACAAAAGAAAGAGAATCTCCTCTAATGCACAAATTTACCAAAAGGAATGTTCCACGCTAGGTGAAATCAACATAGTATGTCCTCATATGGATGTGAGGTGGTTGTACACAAATATTGGAAGCTCCTAGATATGAAATAAAATTGTGTGGATAAAGAAAGAAATACATCTTGAAAAATGCAACCATGGTAAAGAACAATCAACATCCAAGGAATACAAGAATACTTGACTAGGAATCTCCTAGGAAGCTATGTAGACTTTGATAGAAGTATGAAAAAGATGGAAACCCTTGAAAATAAATATCTTTAGGAGATGTGTCAATCTGTATGAAGGATGTTGATGCCTATAGAATATATCATGAAGAAAGATCATCACTGAGGTAATTTTTTATTCAAGTGTTCATATTTATAATTGAATATTATTTGGATGAGCTTATGTAGGTATTCCAAAGGGAAGTACATGTTTTGCACAAGTCGATAACCATATGGTAGGATGAAAAATCCTTGGAAGATATATGGTTCAAAGAAAAGGAGCATGACATGAAGCTAGACCATATGGATCACTTTCTGATAGAAAACATGACTTGTAGATGAAAGTGATGGATGATCTATGCCCTATGAAGAGATACCAAAGCTGAAGACTCCTCAACAACGATGAAATTTATGGCATCGAAGAACGGATTTATTCATAAGCAGTTGTGTGTTTCATCATTGTTGTTGTAGGTCCATGATTAAGATGGAGCCTGATAATAAGTTTCTTACTTGGAATAAACTTGGTAATTCCTAAGTTGAGAGGGAGCTTAGGTACATTCCTTGTATAGGAAGGATTAGATTGGAATATGTCCTTCCTAAATTATAAGGAAGTGACATATATGGTTCTCTAACTCATGTGTCATGCACTAGACTTAACTAGTGTAAGTCTTAGCGAAGGCCATGAGGAGAGAATGGATAGACACATCATTATATTCTTCACTTGGGAAGACAGAATGGAGGATTGGGTAATCATACGTCAATTGATACTCTTCAAGGATGTATTAGGGAATCCAAGATAAGAGTAGTCATGTAAAGACTGATATTATTTGAGGACTGGGAATCCAAGATAAGAATAGTCCTAGACATACCCTAAGTGAACCCAGGTGGGGTATGATCCAAGAGAGACAATGATGAAGGTGTTTATTCATCATTGGTCTCGCCAATAATGGAGTTTAAAGATCTCGTGGAGAGATGGAGTTGTTAGTCAAGGCCTTGCTCTATGACAATGCTGGTTGATATGATGCTATAAAAATGGGATTACCAATCCGATTCTTCTTATGATATTCTTTAGATTGAGAGTGACGATGTACCATTATAAACACCTCCCTAGTTAAGAGGGAGTGTTCCAAAGTGTAACTAGGTTCGGTCTTCATAATGAATTGTAATTATGAATTTATGTAATGAAGAGACAAAGATAATAAAATATATTTTGTAATACTTGCCTCATGGGTTTCATGAGCAAGCAGTTTTTATTATAGGGAAATGAATTCTTCTTGATGTCTTTAGGATTTTGTCATATTTTCATAAATTTTATTTATAGGAATGTATATGAAGTGATGTTACACTTGTAAAGGGACAAATTATTGATGTAATTTCATGCTCCAAGACCTTGTCAACTAGTCTCTTGAAGTCAGATTAATATATGATGGAAGGATATCCTTGGTAAAGTCAACCTACTCTAAGATCAACATGTCGGCCTAGAACATTGGAGACAACCTCTATAAATAAGGAGACTACGGTCTCATTTGAAGACAAGCAATTAGGATTGGGTTTGGGATAAAAGTGCAAGTTAAGGGTCTTCTATTGGTGCGAAAATATAAGGTTAAGCAATGAAGGAGAGAATGGCTTATCTATCCCTGTCTTAAGTCTATATCTACCTCACATACTTTAGCTAGGATGATGGCTACCTCAGTGCGGAAAAAGGTCTCCTATATAGTGCGGAAAAAGGTAACTATATAGTGGAGAAGAAGGACACAAGGCAATGAAGAAAGGAAAGTTGCAAGGTGTGCAAAAGAGGGACTCAGTCTTGAGTCATCACATTTCAGATATTTCTAAATAGGACATATGATACACACAACGGAAGAAAGAGGCATTAGAAAAAGAGAATATCTCGGTCTTAGGCATCAAGGGTGCTGAAAGGAAGGTTGAGGAGAAGTCTCTAAGAGGTAGAGGATAAAATGAGGGCAGAGAAGGAGAATATCATTTGGGACTAGGAATCGAGTTTTTCCTAGTACTATTATAGTATAGTGCATAAAGGAAGATCAACATAAGGATCCGAGAAGAGAAAGTGACAAGGGTCTTAGAGGAATGCTAGTTTCAAGGGTCTTTGTCATGGTCTAGGTACTCGTCAATTGAAGATCTAGAAGAATAATTATTATTAGGTTTTCCTCTCCAAGAGGGAGAGGTTTTGGCCCTGGCTTGAAAGCCTAAATATTGTTTCTCTTGTGCATTTCATAATTGAATTGATGAAGAACATAATAATCTAACAAATATAAGATCTAAGTGAAAGAAGCATAAAAAAATCACAAGTAATTATAAAAAAGATAAATTGAAATTAAAGCCCTAATTTCTCAACATGTTAGACACATTGCCAATACTATTGGTGGGCCAACTTATCTTCTTGCTAAATATTTAGTTAGTAAGCTCAAGATCCTTTTTGGCCTTACATAATACCTTGTTAAGGATTCTTCCTCTTTTTCAATGAGTTAAAAAGTATAAAGTTGGAACCTAATGATATTTTGGTTAGTTTTGATTTTGCTTCAATTTACCGTAATGTCATGATAAATGTGGCTATTGAAGTTATCAATCTTATTACTAATATAGATACTGGGAAGTTGGTATAGATCTACCTTACCTCTACCCATTTTATCTTTGAAGGTGAGTTCTAAGAATAGACCTGTGGTGTTGCCATGGATTCTCCGATCTCAATAATAGTAGCGAACCTTTTCAGGGAAGAATTTGAATCCAAGGCATTGGATTTTGATCAATTTCGGCCTAAGCTTTGGAAGAGGTTCATGGATGATACCTTTATCGACTGTCCCCATGGTCATGACAAGTTGGATATGTTTATTCAACATCTTAACAATCAATAAAGATCCATAAAGTTTACAATGGAGATAGAATCAATGGTAGTCTTCTCTTCCTTGATGTTCTTGTCTCCAACAAAGATGATGGTTCCTTCTCTCACCAGGTCTTTAAGAAGAAATTCCATGTAGATAAATATCTTCATGCCAATTCCCTTCAATATCCTACTCAAAAGATGGGGGTTCTCAACACATTGGCAACTCGTGATTTTAGGGTCTCTGATGAAAATCACCTTTAGAATGATAAAACCCATCTCCTTAAAGTTTTTAAGAATAATGGTTATAGTAAACACCATGGTCTCAAGGTTTTCCCAAATGTGAATAAAGGTCCAAATATTAGGAATGAGCCCAGGGAATTGGTTCCCAGTGTTCAACTTCCCTTTATCTAAGGTACCATCGACAATATTGCTCGGATTCTTAAGAAGCAAGGGATCTCTTCCACCTTTAGACCCATAAACACCATTCGCAGCTCCCTAAGATTCACGAAAGACCTGTTGGACCTGAAAAACATGAAAAGTGTTTATATAATCCCATATTCATGTGGGACCCCCTACATTGGATAAAATGGTTTTTCCATAAACAAAGGATTGAAGAGAATGCTACCAATATTATACATTGTAGGACTCTCCCCTCGGCTTTGGTTGAGCATGCTGGGAAGACAAAACACCACATTTATTTAGAGTTTAAGGTGATTGCAATAATTGATAATTTCCATCACCGAAAGTTTAGGGAAGCCATCAAGATTGAGAGAAGGTCTAACACATTGAATAGGAATGATGGGTAGAAGACAAGCAATTGTTAGATCTCATCCCATTTTTCCTCTTCTTTCCTTTGTTTCTTTTCATTTTAAATTTATTCTTAATCTATATTTATTTAATTTACAACATTTATAAATACATGGTTATAAATATTTTTACATCTATTACTATTGTTTCCATTTTTTTTTCTTTTTCTTTATTATCTTACTTTTTTATTTGTTTTTTTTCATATATATATATATATATATATATATATATATATATATATATATATATATATATAAAATTATATGTGTATTTATTTAATTTACAACATTTATAAATACATGGTTATAAATATTTTTACATCTATTACTATTGTTTCCATTTTTTTTTCTTTTTCTTTATTATCTTACTTTTTTATTTGTGTTTTTTCATATATATATATATATATATATATATATATATAAAATTATATGTGTAATATATTCATAATGATGATATAATTTTTGTTTTTTCCATTTTTATCTTATATTATAATTTATTAATTGATTTCTTATTTTAAATTTCTAATTAATATAATTTTCTTTAACACTAAATTTTGAATTAAATAAAATGATTTTTCTTTAACTTTCAGTTTTATATAAAATATTATTTATTCTATATCCATTATAATTATCCATAGCATTCTTTCTTTTACATTTCTATAACATCTATTTCCTTATTTTGATCAGTTCATCTATTTAAGTTTTGATAATGAACCACACTCATTGATTCAATACCATCCACCTAAAAAATTCCAATATGATATTCTCTATAAATATTATGGATCAAAAAACAAAAACTTGCACATAGGGATTATCAATATTATTATATGAGAGCTTTTTAGAAAACAATAATGATGGGTTGTGAAAGCTTAATTGTTAATTTGCAGATCTTAATCTTCACTTCAAGGAAATAACCTAATTATTATGATCTTTAAAAATGATTATGATTTTTTTAAAAGCATAAAATGTTAAATATGAATTCGAAAAGGTAAACTAGCCTCGTAAGCAGTTTCTAATATGACGATGACACTATCCAGTTTCTAAAATGATGATGGTGCAAATTACTTATTATAAAAAGTTTTCTTTTAATTAATTAAAGACTACAAGTAATCAAGTATTTTTCTATCATGAAGTAATTAATTAAAGACCACAAGTAATTAAGTATTTTTCTATCATGAAGTTATTTATATAACTTCAAAACCAAAGTGTGTTGCATGAAGTGTTGTTATTGTAATTGGGGCTTTCTCAAACTTAAATTAAGTATTTTTTTATCATGAAGTTATTTATATAACTATAAAACCAAAGTGTTGGATGAAGTGTTGTTATTGTAATTAGGGCTTTTCTCAAACTTAGATTAAGTATTTTTCTATCATGAAGTTATTTATTTATACCAGCCTAGATCTATCTTAATTCCGGATCTATCAAGCGCCGAGAGGGATCAAATCTCTCGAAGTGAAAACCTCTTTTTTGAGTGCAAAACTTGAGGAAATGTTTTCACCTCGAGAGATTTGATCCCTCTCGGCGCTTGATAGATCCAGAGTTAAGATGGATCTAGGCTGGTTTCAGTCGTGTGCGACCAAGGAAAATCTATCGATAATATGAGGAACATATGCTTAATTTTATCAATAATATGTAAATATATCTAATATTAACATAACCATTTTAAATATATGTTAAATATGTCTGAGATTCATTGAGTCATTTTAATTTTAAATTTGATTAGTTACCTCAGTTTGTTGAGATGATAAATATTGTAAGATAACTTTAATGATGAAATAAAATTTTGAACGAAAAGTGACAATGTAATAATATTGAATGATAGAAACTGTGAATAATAAGAATGTAGTCAATTACGAAGTCTTCATTGTGATCGATTTCAAACTATTTTCTTCTACTATTCTTAATTTCTAATCATATTTCATAACTATTTTGAATGAAGTGTTGTTATTGTAATGAGAAATTTTTTCAAATTAGATTATCCATTTAAAAAGATGAAAAAAAAAACATTAATCCTTCTTATACAAAAGATGTATCATGCATATTTAAACTTATTTTCTACAAGTTTATAATTCTTATAGATAAAATTACTTAATTTTTCTTGATCCACATAAATTGGTAATTTTATAATTATAAATATATACCCCTATATAACACCAATTCAAGTTGCATAACTAGTCAATATCTTGTCTTATGAATAAGTACTATACACTAAGTATGCGTTTACCTTGATAATTTAAAGAATATATCAACCTTTATAATGTTTTATGTTATTGTTTTGCTTCTTACTGTTTTATAAATTATTAATAATATTTAAATGGGTGTAGAATTATTTTTCTTGCATATTGAATTGAATTATTAATAATAGGTGGATATGATTTATATAATTTTATTATATATATGTATATGGAAAATTATCATTCAAAAGAAATATAATAATCATTATTTTTTAATTGCAATGTAAATTTTCTTCATTTCATCATTATTGAATCTAATATTAAAAGATACTTAAATTAATTATATATATATATATAGTTAACAAATAATATTAATATAGATTTATGTTAACACAAGATTTATCAAATGCTGAGAGAAATTAAATTTTGAGGTGCAAACCTTTTTTAGAGTGCAACATTTGAATAAATATTTACACCTCGAAATAATTTTGATAGATAAGAGATTAATATGGATCTCTATATGTGTATGTCTGTGTGCATGTACCATAAACATATTATTTTTCATTTTCTTTATATATACATAGTCTCTCTCTAAATATAGATTTACATTTTATTTTATTTTTATTTTGAGTATGAAGGATTTCTGCAGTGTATTATTCAACCGCTTCAAGTAAGTCATTCATCTATGACTATTACCATGAGAGGTAGTCTTAATTGACTAATTTCTCATGATTTTTGAATAGTCCACTTAGCACTCATTGCATCGGGTGATGCTAATAGGGGTGAAGAAGTGGGATTTAAACTAGTGAAATGAATCACATAATGTCAATCATCACTTCTGGGGCTTGCACCCTGTAACTAGGACTTCCCGGGAGGTCACCCATCCCAGAACTCCTCTGGCTCAAGTGCACTTAACTATGGAGTTTTCCCCACAATCAAGCCCATATATCTTGATACCCCATTTGCAAAACCTTAGCAAGTATTGTGCCTCATGAACCATTCAAGTAGAGCTCCCTTTACTCTTTTTATTTTAAGTATGAGGGGTTTCTACAATGCATTATATTTGATATCATTTTTGGGATTCAACTGCATTAATTAAGTCATTCATCTGTGACCATTTCCATGAGAGGTAGTCGTAATAGACTAATTTCGCATGATTTTTGAATAGTCCACTTAGCACTCATTGCATTGGGTTATTTCACAGGGGTGAAGAAGTGGGATTGAAACTAGTGAAATGAATCACATAGCGTCAATCATCACTTCTCGGGCTTGCACCCGGTAACTAGGATTGTCCGGGAGGTCACCCATCCCAAAACTCCTCTGGCTCAAGTGCGTTTAACTGTGGATTTTTCCCCACAAACATGCCCAATTAGCTTGCTACCCCATTTGAAAAACCTTAGCAAATATTATGCCTCATGAACCATTCAAGTAGAGCTCCCTTTACTCTTTGTATTTTAAGTATGAGGGGTTTCCCTAGTCCATTATATTTGATATCATTTTAATTATTAATATTTTTTTATTTTATTTTACATGTCAATTCCATATTAGGATTTAAAGGAATTATAAAAGTCCCTCATACCTTTCATTAGTAAGAAGCTAATGGAATAATGATTCTATATACCTCCCTCATACCTTGAATTAGAAAGTACCTAATGGAATAAGAATCCTCTCTCTAGTGAAATATTTAATTTATAAATCACATTCATTTTTTTTGTTATTAATGTTTCCCCTATATCGAGAATTGAATAAATTACACGTCTCCCTCAAAATAGAAAATGGAAATAAAAGAATTTTCTTAGATTGGATGTTTCTGTGGTGTATTTTTTTAGATGTAAGACTTGGAATGTCCACAATAGTCATTTTTAGTCTACGTTTCAAGTCTAGACTCGAAACATAGACTAAAAATGACTACTGTGGACATCCTGAGTCTTACATCTGAAGAATTTTCTTAATTTCAATTAATTTATTTCTCTTGATATAAAATTATGTTACTTAATTTGGACACTGAAATATTTTAATGTCAAATGGATCATAGTATTTTTCTATTATTAATATATAGTTTTTAAAATACCACATGTCAACTTGATACAGGAGCATCATCGCTAGGAAATATATTTTTGATTAGGGCAAAGGGGGCATGAAATATCGAAAGGGAAAAACATTTCCTCCAATATAATTTATATAAAATTTGGAAATTTCATGTAACTACAAGTGTCCAAAATATATAAGAATATGGGTTGTTAGGTTGTTTTGGTGAGTACGTAGTATGGCCAAGTGGGCCTTTGTAAAAATAATAAGTGCCCGGTTGGGGTGTTAGGTGGGAGATTCTATAGGTTAACACAATAAGAAACACATTAGAGGAGGTTGCGAAGGGGCACAATATGCATTGCATGGCCACTTGAGGAGTTGGATTGTGAACATACGACACAATGAGAATGTTGTTGTGACAACCAACGAACAACTTAGGGAATCATAACCAAATTCCTAGTGGATGGATAAACTCATTATCTAAGCTAAAATTCTATCTTCTAACAATTAAAGAACTGACACATTGAGATTTCGTTGGGCCTATGTCACCACAAAGAATGTGCACTAGTAGTAATTTGTTACGCTCATTGGGAGTGCATGCACATTGTTCACATGTACAAGAACTATGAATAGTCACCCTGTTATCATGAAGAAAAGTTATTGAGAGCTCAAGGGAGGGTGAAACATCATAAAAATGAGTGTAATACTAATTCAACTCCCACCCCCCTTTTCCTTGCTAATTCCTGGGGTCACTATCCCCCTCCCACAGTCAATGTGAGTTGTTAATTGACTCTGCCAAACTAATCAACGTTTGATTAGTTGAGTAGAATAGAGAGCATAACTATGAATGGGGAACCCCCCACCACCACCCCCCCCCCGCCCCTCGCAACTTCAGATGATGTTACAAAGCATTCCTCCCCCACAATTAACACCAATTATCAGATTGATCGATGGTGGAGATCGCCCCACCTCTTTTTCTTATTTCATGTGCCACCCCTTCCCTGCAATCCACCTCCACCATGCATTAATGTGACTTTATTATGGTCATTGAATTGATTCCCCATGTCGGTGATGCACTCGGTCACTTATTAGGTCCCTATAATACCAGTGTATCCCCTTTATTTTAGTGTAGCTCCATATTTTTATTTTTTTCCCCATGGAAGCCCACCATTGTTATTTTTTTGCACTTACATTATTATTTTTATGTAGGCTCTGATTATATTGTGAGCCCTTAGAATCTTATATCTACCAAGGAGGTATTATCAATTGTATCATCCAAGAATTTTTCATTTATGTAATGTAAAGGAGCTTTCCCCCTAAAAGAATATATTTATCAATTTGTTGATCTATATTTTCCTATCTTTTGTGAGCTGGTTGCATAACATTTTGTATTAGAGCTTTGGATTCTAGGGTTTCATTTCTTCAAACATGCCATATTTACATTTTAACTATACATTTCTTTTTTCTACCGGGCTTTAGAAGATAACATTTCTACCACATGGAGGCAAAATCTTGGTGAACCCATGTAAGAATTTTATATCTTAGTTTGCTATAGTTTCTGAGATATGGTCCTAAGAAGCTAGGGTTTTTGTAGGATTCAGAATTCATTCTCAAACAGATGACCTAGGAAAAAATGTCATACTTTCTCTACAAGCATTAGATTTGAATTTCATAAAAAATATCCAAAATTGAACAGACTGTAGTTGTTTTGTATAATTTTCAAGGCCAAATGTTGAAAAAATGACACATATCATTCCGTACAAGTTCGCTCTATTGAACTGGTCCATAATTAGGTCATCTGAGGATATTGCACATAACATTACCTTGAAGAATCCAATATCAATATAAATTGTGGCATTGTAAAGAAGAATTATAGGGCTACCACATTTTGAAATTTCAAACCTTGGAGAGACAAAATTATATAGATACAACCATTTCAATATTAATCTCTTAAAAGCAAGAAAAAGGTGTGTATTTAAAAAAAAAAAAAAACCTTCCATAAATTTGTTTGAAAAATCATTTTGAAGTAATTTGAATGGAATATCGAAGCATGAATATCATTATTTGTTTCTAAAACACCTCCCAAACAAAATAATTCTACACCCATTAATCCCTCATAAATCTCTACTATGAGGCATGAAGAGGGAGAATCGTAACATGATATATCAAAATTACGGAACCAAGTGAAACAAATTTTTCTCTCACAAAGAGAAACCAAAGATGAAATAAAAGCAGACATGGAAGATTTTAATGATGAATTAACATAAGACATGGAAGCTAATATGGATGGTTTGAAGAATGGTTTTAAATCATACATGGAAGGTTTGAATGAAGGTTTGACAAAATTGCTACAAGAAATTCTTCCTAATGGAGAAAAGGAATTCCCAATAGCCCATGATGAGAATGAAAGGAATGTTAATCACTTTTTTAGAGACTCTACCTTTGGATTCAAGAAAAACTAAATTTCAAATATTGATATGAGTAACTTTATGTTAGGCCCCTATATTACTAGTGTAGTCCCTTATTGTTGTTAGTGTATCCCCTTATTGTTATTTTTGTACCCCTGTAACCCCCATATTGTTATTATTGTGCCCTTACTTTATTATTGTTAGGTCGGCTAGGATTATATTGTGACCCCATGGACTCCTATATATAGAAAGAAGGTTTTTTCATTTGTATCATCCAAGAATTATTCATTTATGTAATGTAAAGGCTCGAAGTGTTTGAATTCTAAGGCGTTTATCTCTCCTTTCTTCTATTTTTGGAGCTGGTTTCATAAAATTTGGTATTAGAGCTTTGGATTCTAGGGTTTCTCTTCTTCAAACAGGTCAATGTGGATTTTTTTCTATAACATGTTTTCTACGTGGGTTCAAATACTAAAAAAAAAAACCCCATTTCGAATAAATCCTAAGGAACGTTGTGTAAAAATTTAAGATCTTGGTTCGTAATAGTTTATGAGATATGATCTGTGGAAGTTAGGTTTTTTTGCAGGCTCCTTAATTTCATCTCAAAGAGGTGACCCTGGGAAAATCATCATAAATCTCTCTCTCAGCATCAGATTGAAATTCTGTAAAAAGTGGCCAAAATTAAATTGAATGTAGTTTCCTGTGTATCAATTTCAGAGTTAGGAGCAAACAGTGACATGTGTAATGTCGTACAAGTTCTCTCTACTGAATCAGTTCATAATTAGGTCATTGCGGGAGATTGGACATAATTTTTTCTTGAAGAATCCAAATCATGTCAGACCTATGGCATTGGAAGGAAGAGTTATAGGGTTACTACAGGACCAAAGATAAATTCTTGGGGATCCTAAATTACAAAAATACATTAGTTTCAATATCGAGCTCCTCAAAATCAAGAAAAAGGTGTGTATTTTTTTCAAATTGCATAAGTATTGTTTGAAAAATCATTTTGAAGTGTTTCTAAGGGCATATTCAAGCATATGTATCAATATTAGGTTCTAAAATTCCCCCTAAAAATAATTCAACACCAACTAAGCCCTCAGAAGGCTTTACTATGACTCATGAAGAGGAAGAAGTGCAACATGATATATCAAAATTACAAGAGAAAGTGCATCAAATTTCGCTCTAAAAAAGAGCAACAAAAAACAAAATGGAAGTTTTGAAGAAAGGTGTGGAAGCTAAGATGGATGGTTTGAAGAATGACATGGAAGCTAAGATGGATGACATGGAAGCTAACATGGAAGACATGAAGAATGATCTATAAGAAGACATGGAAGGTTTGAAGGAAGGTTTGACAAATTTGATACAAGAAATGATTCCTAATGGCGAAAAGGTAGTACAGGAAACTCATGATGAGAAAAAAATAAATTTTAATCGCGGTTACATAAACTCTAATGTTGGATGTAAGACCTACCATTTTCCAAAGATGGATATGAGGAATTTTGATGGAAAGGATCTCGTAACTTGGATACTATAGATGGAGCAATATTTTGATCCCCATAATGTGGAAAACACACAAAAGGTATGCATTTCAACTTTAAATTTAGAACAAAATACATTTATATGGTATCGATGGCTTTTCTCTCGCAAAAAAATTGTCACTTGGTCAATATTTATAGAGGAAATGATAGCACATTATGAGGATACAAAGAGCAACACCCTCTTTAGCCGATTGATAAATCTCAAACAAAAGGGTACAATGGTGGAGCACATTGAGGAATTCCAAAAATTGAATATAAGGGTAACTGGTATTCCAGAGGAACACATGATTGATGTCTTCATATGGACATTAAAGGATAACAACCAACATGAGGTTAACCTTTGGGAACCTAATTAATTGGAGAAGGCATTCAGGTTGGCAAGAAAAATTGAAAGTAAAATTATGGCGACAAGGAAGCCTACCACTCACATCTATAAAGATGGAAGTGTGGCTACTCCTAGACTTCCACAACCTACAAGGTTGACACCACAACAATTGGAAGAAAAAATATCAAAAGGAATTTGCTATAGTTGTGATTGGAAATACACTAAAGGTCATAAGTGTGCCGAGAAGAAATTATTTTACATAGATTGTGAAGAGGAGGAAGAAAATTAACAAGAAAATTCAAAAGAAGAGAATATTCACCAAGAACCAACACTAGATAAAGAAGAAATGAGTCCAACCATATCCTATAATGCATTGGCAAGAATTACCACTCCTCAAACTCTCAAGATAGAAGGACATATCAAGAAGAAAAAGGTAATAGTGTTGATTGACTTGGGTAGTACACATAATTTATTCATTGTAAGGTAGCCCAAGAATTGAATTGCTTCCTATACCCAACACTAGAATGTCAAGTGATGGTTGAAAATGGAGGAACTATAAATTGCTTTGGAAAATTCCATAATATCAAGCTAACCATGGGGGAATATGTATTGAATAGTCCAATGCTTTCTGTTCCAATGGGAGGTGCTAATGATTTATTAGGAGTACAATGGTCACGATATTTGGGGACGATAGCTTTTAATTTTCAAGAACTTTTCTTGATTTTATTTTTTTTGGAAGGAAAGGAAGTTGAATTACGGGGTATCGCAAGAAGTCGGGAAATAAAATAAGCTATAATTTCATGAAAAATCTTATGAAGATAGAACAACAAGGCATAATTGCGGAATTATGCTCACCAGGAGTTCCAAAATCAAAATCATCTATTTCTCCATATCTCCAAAAAGTCTTGGAAAATCATTCCAAGGTGTTTGAAACTTCGAAAGGACTCCCACCTACTCATGATCATGATCATGCTATTCATTTTATTCCAAGAAGTGTTCCCCTAAACATCAAGCCTTACAGATATCCTTATGTGCAAAAGAGCGAAATTGAACGAATGATTGTAGGAATGTTAGAGGTTGGTATAATTCAACTGAGTCAAATTTCTTTCTCTGCTCCAATATTATTGGTGCACAAGAAGGATGGATCATGGTGCATGTGTCCGGATTATAGGGAGCTTAATAAGCTCACTATTAAATATAAATTTCCCATTCCTATGATTAATGAATTATTTCATGAATTACATGGAGAAATTTATTTTACCAAGCTGGATCTTCGTTTAGGTTATCATAAAATTAGAATGAAGATTGCAGATATTCCAAAAACAAAATTTTGGACTCATGAGGGTCATTATGAATTTTTTATCATGCCTTTTGGCCTTACCAATGCACCTTCTACATTTCAAGGGTTGATGAATTTTATTTTCAAACCCTTCCTTAGAAAAATTGTGTTAGTATTTTTTGATGATATAATAATCTACAACAGGTCTTGTAAGGATCATGTTCAACATGTTGACATGGTGCTCAAACTATTGGAGGAGAAAAAATTATATGTCAAAACCTCCAAATGTTTCTTTGGAGTAAAAGAGGTGGAATATCTGGTTCATAATGTATCTCACGAGGGTGTTAAGGTAGACCTTAACAAAATTAAATCCATTAAGGAATGGAAAGTCCCCACAACCATAAAAAAGTTGCGAGGATTTCTTGGATTAATAGGGTATTATCACAAGTTTGTTAAGAATTATGGGAGAATAGCAACACCTATAACAACATTATTGAATAAATATGCATTTTCATGGACTCCTGAAGAAACTAAGGCCTTTGAACAACTTAAAGAGGAAATGTACCTAGCACCAGTCTTAGCTATTCCAGACTTCACCAAAACCTTTATTGTAGAATGTGAGGCCTCGGCAAATGGAATTGGTGTTCTTTTAATGCAAGAGGGAAGACCCATTTCTTTTGAAAGTTGTCCAATCAAAGGAAAGTATTTACATAAAGATATTTATGAGAATGAAATGTTGGCAATAATACATGCATTAAAGAAATGGTGACCTTACATAATGGGAAGACACTTCAAGGTAAAAACTGATCATTATAGTCTTAAATACATTTTGGAACAAAGATTATCTTCAGAAGAGTAGCAAAAATGGGTCACAAAAGTGTTGGGTTATGACTTTGAAATCATCTACAAAAAAGCGAAGCTAAATGTTGTTGTAGATGTACTCTCAAGAAAGGATGAAGAGGTGGAAGCATTTCTTTGTGATATTTATATTATCCAACCAGAGTGGATAACCGAAGCAAGGGATGAATGGAAGAAGGATGAAGAAGTGTCGACACTCATTCAAAAGTTGCAGCTAGATCCTAGTACATCTGATACATTTAGTTTCAAAAATGATTCCTTATGGTACAAATATCTCTTATATCTTTGTAAGAATTCCCAACTAAAACAAAATATTCTTTTGGAATTGCACACTTCTCCCTTAGGAGGACACTCAAGATTTTTAAAAACGTACCACAGGGTGAAGAAATAATTTTTTTGGAATGGCCTTAAATCTGATATTTAAAAGTTTGTGGCGGAATGTTTGGTTTTCCAGAAAAATAAAGTTGAGGCAATTAATAACCCAGGTCTTCTACAACCTTTATCCATTCTAAGTCAATGTTGGGAGGAGATTTCAATGGATTTTATCACAGGTTTACCTAAGTCTAAAGGAAAGAGTGTCATCATGGTGGTAATTGATAGACTTACCAAGTATGCACACTTTTTTGCATTATCTCATTCATTTAAAGCAAGTACAGTTGCTACTGCATTTATGGAAAATATTCAAAAGCTACATGGAAACTCAAAGATTATTGTAAGCAGCAGAGATCCCATTTTTACTCGAAATTTTTTACGGAATTATTTTGGGTACTCCAATAGCTCATAAATCATCTAATCATCCTCAAACCAATGGGAAAACTGAGATAGTCAACAAATGTTTGGAAGGATATCTTCGTTGTTTTGTATCTGATAAAAAAACACAATGGGTCAAGTGGTTACCTTTGGATGAATGGTGGTATAGCACTTCCTTCCATATTGCAGCAAAAATGACCCCATTTATGGCACTTTATGGATATCATCCATCGTCCATCATATTATATTTAAGAGAAAATTATAAGGTTCAAGTAGTGGAATATCATGTCGAGCATCAATAACAAGTCCTCCAACTCTTAAAGGATAACCTAAATCTGGCACAAAATCGAATGAAACAACAGGAAAATCAACATCGCAGCTAGAGAAATTTTGATGTAGGAGACTGGTAATTTTTATGGCTACAAACATACTAACAAATGTTCATCAATCAAGCTAAGAAGGATATTAATTTTTTGCCAAAGTACTATGGTCCTTCAAGGTGTTACAAAATATTGGTACTATGTCATACAAATTGGAGCTTCCTGCTTCTTCTCGAGTGCATCCAGTTTTCCATGTTTCATGCTTAAAAAAGGTTATAGGTGACAAAATTCCAGTTCAAACAATATTTCCAGAACTTGACGAGGAAGGAAAAATCATGTTGGGACCTGAATTAGTCACATAAGTAAGAACTTGACAGCTAAAAAATCGATCAATTTCAGAGTATCTCAGCAAGTGGAAGAACTTACCCACTGAAGATTCTACATGGGAGGATGATAATTTTATATAGAAGCATCCAGAGCTACTCAAGCATTGAGGAAATTTTTTTTTTGAAGGAGAGGGGCATGTTAGGTCCCTATAATACTAATGTAGTCCCTTATTGTTGTTATTGTAGCCCCATTATTGTCACTGTTGTACCCTTGTAACCCCCATATTGTTATTATTGTGCATTTAAATTATTGTTGTTAGGTCGGCCAGGATTATATTGTGACCCCATGGAATCCTATATATAGAAAGGAGGTTTTTTCATTTGGATCATCCAAGAATTGTTCATTTATGTAATGTAAAGGAGGTTTCCCCCCTGAAGTGGCTGAATTCTAAGGCGATGATCTCTGTTTTCTTCTATTTTTGGAGCCGGTTTCATAACACTTTAATGGAAAGGATCTGGTAACATGGATAGGACAGATGAGAAATATTTTGATCTCCATGATGTGCAACACATCCAAAAGTTACACATTTCATATTTTCATTTAGAACCCAATTATTTTATATGGAATCAATGGCTTTGTTCTCATAAAACACTTGTCACTTGATAATTGTTTATGGAGGAAGTGATAGCACATTATGAGGATACAAAGAGAAACACCTTCTTTATCCAATTGATAAATCTCAAACAAAAGGGTTCAATGGTGGAGCATATTGAGGATTTCCAAAAATTGAATATGAGGGTAACTGATATTCTAGAGGTGCATAGGATTGATGTATTCATAGGGAATATTAAGGATAACATCTAACATGAGGTCCACCTTTTTGAACCTGACTCACTGGATAAGGAATTCAGAGTGTAAATAAAAGTTGAAATAAATATTATGGAAACAAGGAAGTCTACCACTCAGAACTATAACGATGGAAGTGTTGTTACTCCTAGTCTTCCACAACCTACAAGGTTGAAACCACATAAATTGGAGGAAAAAAGAGTAAAGGGGATTTGTTACATTTGTGATGGAAAATACACTAAAGGTCATAAGTGTGTTTAGAAGAAATTATGTTATATAGATTGTGAAGAGGAGGAAGAAAAGGAACATGAAACATCAAAATAGGAGCATGTACACCAAGAAACTGCCCTATAGAAAGAAGAAATTAATCCAACCATATATTGTAATGCATTGGTAGGAATTACCACCCCTCAAACTCTCAAGATAGAAGGGTTGATTGATTCGGGTAGTACCCATAATTGTATTCATTGTAAGATAGCTAAGGAATTGAATTTCTTCCTATATCAAACATTAGAGTGTCAAGTGATGGTTTCAATTGAAGGAACTATAAATTTCTCTAGAAAGTGATATAATGTCAAGCTAACCATGGGAGAATATTTATTGAAAATTCCAATGATTTACATTCCAATGGGTGGTGCTGATGTTGTACTAGGAGTCCAATAGTTAAAATCTTTAGGGACAATATATTTTAATTTTCAAGAACGTTTCTTGATAAAAAAATTTGGGAAGGAAAGGAAGTTTAATTAATGGGTATCACATTGAAACCAAGAAATATAATAAAATGTAATGGCATGAGAAAGCTTCTAAAAGAATAACAATGGGGCATACTTGCAAAATTATGCTCACTAGAGGTTCAAACATCGAAATCATATATTTATCCAAATCTCCAAAAAGTCTTGGACAATCATTCCAAGGTATTTGATACTCCCAAATGCATCCGACATATTCATGAGAATGATAATTTTATTCATTTGATTTCACGAAGTGTTCCCCCAAACACCAGGCCTTAGATATATCCCTATGCAAAAAAGAGTTAAATTGAACGAATGGTTGTAGAAATGTTAGAGGCCGTATATAATTCAACCTAGTCAATGTTATTTATCTTCTCTAGTAGTATTGGTGCACAAAAAGGATGGATCATGGAATATGTTTCTGAATTATAGAGAGCTCAACAAGCTCACTATTAATTAGAAATTTCCCTTTTCTGTAAATGATAAATTTTCAGATGAATTAACTGGAGAAATTTACGTCACCAAGTCCGATCTTCATTCAAGATATCATCAAATTAAAATGAAGACTAAAGACTTCTGAAAACAACATTCAAAACTCATGAGGGTCATTATGATTTTTTGGTCATGCCTTTTGGCCTTACAACTACACCTTAGACATTTCAAGGTTTGATGAATTCCATTTTAAACCCTTCCTTAGAAAATTTGTGTTAGTAATTTTTGATGGTATGCTAATCTACAACAGGACTTCGAAGGATAATGTTCAACAAGTTGATAGGGTGATCAAACTATTGGAGGAAAAACAATTATATGTAAAAAACATCCAAATTTTTCTTTGGAGTATAGGAGGTAGAATATTTGGGTCATGTTGTATCTCATGAGGATGTTAAGGTAGACCGTAACAAAATTAAAGCCATTAAGGAATGGAAAACCCCCATAACCATAAAGCATATTCGAGGATTTCTCTGGTTGAAAGGGTATTATCGCAAGTTTGTTAAGAATTATGGGAGAATAGAAGCACCTATAACAACATTACTGAAGAAAGATGCATTTTCTTGGACTCTAGAAGCAGTTAATGCCTTTGAACATCTTAAAGAGGTAATGTGCCAAGCACTGGTATTAGTTATGCCAGACTTCACAAAAATATTTATTGTGGAATGTGATGCCTCCATAAATGAAATTGGTGATGTTTTAATGCAAGAAGGAAGACCCATTGCTTTTGAAAATATTCCAATCAAAGGAAATTGTTTACACAAACCTATTTATCAGAAGGAAATGTTGGTAATACTACACACACTAATACAATGTTAACCTTACCTAAAGCGAAGACAATTCAAGATAAAAACAAATAATGATAGTCTTAAATACTTTTTGGAAAAAATATTATCTTCAGAAGAGAAAAACAAATGTTTCACCAAGGTGTTGGGTTATGAATTTGAAATCATCTACAAAAATGGGAAGCACAATGTTGTTGCAAATGCACTTTCAAGAAAGGATGATGATGTGGAAAAATTTCTTTGTGTCATTTCTATTATCCAACCAAATTGGATAATCGAAGCAAGGGATGAATAGAAGAATGATGAAGAGGTGTGGAGATTCATTCAAAGTTGCAACAAGATACATTTAGCTAGAAAAATGATTCACTACGGTATAAATATCGCTTATATCTTTGTAATAATTACCAACTCAAACAAAATATTATTTTGGAATCACACACCTCCCCCCTTGGTAGGGAACTAATAATTTTAAAAACATACCACAGGATCAAGAAGTAATTATTTTGGGATGGCCTTAAATCTGATATTCATAATTTTGTGGCAGAATGTTTGGTTTGCCAAAAAAATAAAGTTGAGACAATTAGGACCCTGGGTCTGCTACAACCTTTATCTATTCCAAGTCAGTGTTAGGAGGAGGTATCAATGGATTTTATCATAGTTTTAACCAAGTATGGAGGAAAACGTGTCATCATGGCGGTAGTTGATAGAATTACCAAGTATGCACACTTTTGTGCAATATCTCATCCTTTTAAAGCCAATACAGTTGCTACTTCATTTATGGAAACAATACAAAATCTACATGGAAACCCAAATATTATTTTAAGTGACATAGATCTGATTTTCATTGGAAATTTTGAATATAATTTTTTTTTTTTTTGTCTTGTTACTTGTTGTGGTTCCTATGATTTGGCAGATTTGGCAATACCAAAGGATAAGACAACATCAAACCACTTTGAGATCTCAGGATCTAGCCCTCCTGGATCCAGAGAGGGATCTCTCTATAAAGGCAAAGAAATATATATCCTTGAAGTTCAATTTGAGATGTTAGGCTAATTATGGGGCATAAGGGTTTTGTTTTGTTTGTTTGGTTGGGAAACATGAAGGAAGGGTTCGATGTAATGTAAAGGAATGAGGAGAGATGTATTTTTGGGCAATGGGGAGATAATTAAAAAAGAACACAAGTCCATTGGGCAATGGGGTCATAAAAAGGATTTACTTGCGATTCAAATATCCAAGGTGTTCAAAGGGCTAGTCATCTAAAACAGAGGATCTCTTAAGATGATAGTGTGGAATGAAACAATAAGGAAATGAATGGTAATAACAAGGAAAACCTTCCAAGGTGACCACTTCGGAGTAAACCTAGGGACAAGGCATACCTTAACCTCTATGATCTAAACTCCTAATAAGGCTAACTCTGAAAGACAACAATCCAGCAGTCCTCCTGACTACTTGAAGACAATATAAAACATTTAATTTTAACACAGAGTGAAACCTAAGATCGGAGAAAGTCTCTTAACTTTCTCTGCTTTTGGAATTCAACTCAAAGGGATCTTAGAAAGGTTTAACTATTATAAAAGGAACCTAGTGAGACAGGGCTAACTCTAAATCTCCCAGTTTCCCAATTCTCTCAGCTGAACCAGACTAGAACATCTAAGAAACAAACTCTAAATTCATACATCAGTAAGCATGGGCAGGCCAACATCTTTGACTGGTTAAATTATATTGAATTTTTCTTTAGATACACAATCAGCAGAAAACATAAATATAAGAAAATACAGCGAGCAATAGGGTACTTGCAACAATATGTCCTAAGCTAAATTTACTATTTTCTTATCAGAGAAAGTGAAACAAGATGTAAAATAGAGAGAAAACAATAAAAAAGTAGGAACACATCACCACTGATTTAGATCAAGTTCCGATAAACATGCTTGTCATATTAGAAGAGAAAAACCAATCACATACATCCTTGTCCAATAAATTGATATCATTCAGAAATCATCTCCCAGCCTATTCCCAACTACTACTCACAGAACTCTAACTCAGTGAAACTGCTTACAATCAATGTTTTTTCAATAATCGACCAACATTTACAATGTATTTCTTGAGAGTTCTTATAGGTGAAGAGTGATAGTAGTGGTAGATAGAACATAAATGACTCATTAAAACAGAGGGAGAAATGTCTTTCGAAGCCCATTCTATCTTAATATCTTTACATTGACTTTAGGTACTTTTTGGATGAATTGAGGCCTTCTTTAGTTTGATAATAACTCAAGGGTATGTTCCATGAAGTACTTTTCGGCTGGAGGTACTTTGTTTGTACTTCGAGATAATAAAGGATGAAGTTTATCCCTTCAGGTCTTCCATGGTTTACAACTAATGCACTGACAGTTCCAGGAGCTTTCTGTCAGAATAATAACTGTTATGGTGCTCGAGGAGGAATGGAGAATGGGTAGTAGAGATTTTGCTCCTTTCTTTAGTAAAAGGACTGTCCTGCTGATATGCCCTCTGCGCTGCTGTGATCAATGATTGTGTTTAATCTATGAAGACCGTGGATTATGCTTCTTAATCTTCAATATTATGCTTTAATCCTTTGATATCTTTAATTTCTTCTTCAACGATCTTTGGCTCTACAACGGTCTTTCACCATGACTGTAACTGTGAAAACAATGTGAATTCGCCACCTTTGAAACCTACAAAACACGATAAACATGTTATAGAAACCAGCGGAAGTGGGGAAGGACTGCTTCAGAGGATCGTGGAGATGGAGGAATAATGATGAAGTGCATGAGCGTAGTGGAAAAATGGGGACAAAACACTAGCAGAGCAGCTAACCAGCTGTTTTGAAAGTTTGGGTGCGAGGATGAACTGGGACCATTAGATCAGGATGATCTATGGTGGAAATCGTCCGATGAAGTCTTTGGAGAGGTTAGATGAATGGAGGAAGAAATGAAATGCGATATAATGTGGGTCGTCGGATTAGGATAATTGATGGTCAAGATATCTTGGTGGATTCTTTTGAAAGATTGGGTGAATAACAAATGGACGGGTTATGATATAATGTAGGTCATCAGATCTGATCAATCAACAACTACGATTAAAAGGGAAGTTAAGCTATAGAGGGCGGTAAGGCAGAAAACTGGGGTGGTTTTCACGCAGCGCTCAAGTGGTTTGATATTTTAGCCAAAAAAAGGCGATATCATTCACTTGATGACACCTGTCCCTTTCAATACCGCCCATTTTGCGTTTTTTTGAAGCGTTAAACCTTGGGCGTAGAAAAAACGCGAAAAACAATGGTGACCGTTGGATCTGGGACGTCAGATCCGACGGTGCGGAAGAAACGCGATAGGAGGCAAGATGCACGGGCAGAACATATGGGTAGCATCAATGGCAGTTTAAATCCTGACCATTGGATCTTGGAAATGGATGGTCAAGATCAATCGATGGGGGAGAAAATGAGTAGGGTGAGGTTTGAAGAGCTTAGCAATGTGGACCGTCCGATCAAGCTCGATCAATGGCTGAGATTTAATTGGAGGTCGGGGTGATGAGAAGTTATGAGCAGAGCGCGATGAGATCCTGGCCGTTGGTTCTTGTGGATTCAACGGTCCATATCTAATCAGCGGATGCGATGGCGAGGGGCTGCGAATAAGTTTGATTGAATCCTAACCATTGGTTCTTTTGGATTCAATGGTTGAGATCAGATCGCATGATCGGCATTAGAGGAGGCAAGCGATCGAGACTTTTGGATTTGCGATGTGCGATCAAGCGCTGGCCATTGGATCGGGATAGATCAACGGTTTGGATTAAATTGGCAAGATCGAGTGACGGGCTCTGTGAACAAAGCACGATTGAATCCTGACCGTTGGTTCTTGTGGATTCAACGACCAGGATTAAATCGGGGAGTCGGCCATTGGGAGAACAGAAAAAAGGGAAGACTAGATTAGCGCGAAGCGATTGAGTGCTAGCCGTCAGATCTGGAAAGATTAATGGTCAGGTTTAAGTCGGAGGGGGGAAGGTGGAAGGCTTGTGATAGAGTGCGATGTGATCCTGGCCGTCAGATCGGGGGAGATCAATGGTCCAGATTGAGTCGGCAATCGATAGAGTAAAACTCATCACATCAAAAATATTTGAAGAACAAAGGAAAAGGTCGAAACGAAAGCTCCGATTACGATTTGCGATTGGGCCTCAACGCTTGGTCATAGTGCGGGTCACATGCGGGAGAGGGGCTAAGGGCTAAACCGAAAGGGGCTTACGACCTTAATGTAAAAATGGTTGTTTTAGGCCTAAAATTAGTGTTTTTAAGCCAAATGAGGGGTTCCGGTAGGCAAAGGAGGGATTTTTAAACTAGAAAAAGGGAAATACATGGTTTAAAAGGGGATTTAAGATGGTTTAGAGGTTAAATGAGGATTTTTCAAAGGGATCCTTTGAAGGAAACAAGGATGAAAATGGGAATTTTGTGGGAGTGAAAAAGGGAAAATGGAGGCCTTTTGAAGACAATTCCTTTCACAAAACAGCAGGGTTCTTTACTTGAAACAGCGGTGAAGGTAACTTTGTAGGATAAGGACATCATGGAGGCTTCAAGAATGATAGATTTTCAAAGGAAATGTTTCTCTTGAAGGCTCAGAAACATATTTAGCCACCTGTTTGCTTGACAAAATTTTATAGGTGGCTAACAATGGCTCCACATGGGGATGAAATCTTCTTGAAGGTGTCAAGAATCTTAGAAATAATCTTTGGAAATAGGCCAGAGCCTGATCCTTGACCATCTTTCTCTTCTTTGATCAGCTGCTAACAATACTTCCCCAAACAATATACCTACCCATCCTACTGTCCTAACATTTTTTCTTCAAGGTGCATTTAGACTTGCAGACCTTCTTCATCATTCTTTTTTATTAAAAGAAAAAAACTAATCTAATTCTACCCTTATTTCTCCATGAGACTAGATTAAACAGTTGGAATCATAGTTTCTCTACCTAAAATAATATCTACCAAGATTAAACTGCCTGGAAAACTTCATTCTCTACATTCTACAACAGAAATTGAAACACAACCAAACCAGGGTTAGACTGTCTGATTTGCTATGGGTCCAAGGCATAAATACAAACTGCACTTGGACTGAACTTTGTAGAAATTAAAAACAAAATTTGAAGGCTTGGAATTCTGAAATTTAAGAGCATCCTTCTTTCTCCTTGTGATTCAAGTTTTGAGCTTATTAGAGTCACTTTTCTTTCTTCATTTCAGTTCTGATTTTGACCCTGTTAGAGCTATTTCCTCTTCCTTTCTCTGTTGGTTCAAGTTTTGAGCATGTCTGAACCTTTCTTCTATTTATTTAAAAAAAAAAAAAACCAGAGCAAGGGTATTTACAATGGAAGTGAAAACTTTAAACTGAACTTCAGCAGTAATAATGTTTGAGCATCCTACCATTGACGGGACCCCCAAACAGATCTGTACCATCTAATTCTTGCAGAAAAAAGACATTTGGACTAATGGAAGACTGAATAATGTAAGGACCTTGCCACAAATTGTCAAATTTTCCATGCTTACCCTTATCCTCTCTTCTAGAGTCCCACTTTAGTACCTTATCCCCAATTTTGAAGTCACAAGCCTTTGCTCTCTTATCAAACAACTTCTTGATGTTCTCTTGCACTTTGTGAGCTTTGTTGTAGACTTCTTCCCTTGTCTGTTGGAGATGTATGGTCTGATTGATCCTCCTTACCATACTGTCTTCTTCTGACTGTATTTCTTGGACCAATTTTATCACTAGTACTCCCAAGATGGTAGGGAATACTGCATCTGTCCCATAGACAAGATGATAGGGAGACATTCCAATGGATTTATTTATTGTCAACCTGTCTGCCCACAAAGCATGTACTAACTTGTTATGCCATGATTTTTTGTTCTCTTCCAGCAACTTCTTGATGATGGTCACTAAACTCTTATTTGATGATTCTGCCAGCCCATTACCCTGAGGATAATAAGCAGTAGAATGACCAAGTGCAATCTGATACATGTGACAAAAATAAATCATATTTTTGGAACCAAATGCAGCCGCATTGTCAGTGATAATCTTCCTAGGGCAGCCAAATCTGGATAGGATATGGTCTTCAAGGAATTTAATAATGACTGAGTCTATGGAATTCCTAGAAGGGATGGACTCTATCCATTTGGTGAAATAGTCAGTGGCTGTGAGAATCCATTTATGTTGGGCAGATGAAGCAAGATGGATCTCCCTTATTAAGTCTAGGCCCCACTGTTGAAAAGGAGCTTCAACAGTGATGGGTTGTAAAGGTAAAGGAAGGAGTTTTCTTTTGCCCTCAAATATCTGGCATTTGTGGTAGGCAACTATCATCTTATGGACATCTTGGAAGAGGGTGGGCCAGTAATAGCCAGATCTAAGGATTTTATTGGCAATGGTTTTCCAATATAGATGTCCTCCACACTCTCCTTCATGGAACTCGTGCTTGATCCTCTCTGCATCCACTTCAGGAAAACATTTAAGCAGTAAACCATTGGCATTTTTCCAATATAAACATTCATTTAAAATGCAATAATTTATAGCTTTTAATTTCAAAAACCTTGCCTTTGTCTTAGATAAATCAGGAGGAGCATTAAGATTTTCAAGCACATACAAGACATCAACATACCAAGGTGAGTTTTGGAACTGCTCTTCAATAGTGGGAGCAGGTAATTCTTCCTGTTCATCCAAAGCATCTACCATATTAATGTCCAGGGCTTGTAAGTTAGATTTAACCATTAGTTGTGCTAAGCCTTGACCCTTAATGAGCTTAGTGGGTTTCATTTCCAAATCATATTATAGGATTACAACAATCCACTTGCCTCTTTTTCCATCTGGATCTTGTGACAGAATGTCTTTTACCACTATGTTAGGCACAAAGGCAATAATATGAGAATGCAAAATATACACTCTGAAATCTTATAAGGCCTTTACCAAAGCATAGGCCTGTTTTTCCATGATGTTATATTTCAGCGGTGCATCTCTAAATGCTTTGCTAAAAAAGGCAATTGGCTACTCTTGTCCCTCTGGATTTTTCTGCAATAGGACAGCATCCACGGTATGCTCTGATTCAAAAGAGAATATGAGGAAGTATTTAGAAAAATCAGGGCTGATTAGGACTGGTGCCCGGGTGAGTGCATGTTTAACTAATTCAAAAGATTTTTTTGCGTCTAGAGTCCACTCAACTCCCACTTCTTTTTTTAGCATGTTTGTCATATTCCTAAGGAGTTCTGCTAGGTTGGGTATAAATCTCCTCAAGAAGTTAATATTCCCAATAAAGGGCTGCAATTCCTTGATGTTTCGTGGGTGGCTAATTTGCAGTATTCCCTCAAATCTTTTTGGGTCTATTTTAATCCCCTTTTTAGATATTATATGGCCAATAAGTTTACCTTCTTGAAGGCAAAAAAATGTCCTTTTGGGATTCAAATATAGGCCAAACCTTCTGCGTTTCTCAAAAAAATTTCTTAGATGTTCAAGGTGCTCTTCATCAGTTTTGGAATAGACTGTTATGTCATCAAGGTAAATTACGATGAAGTGACCTATTTATTCAGAGAATGAAATGTCCATGGCTCTTTGAAAGGTGGCCCCAGTATTCATTAATCCAAAAGGCATTTTCACGTACATGAAAGTGCCCCAAGGAGTGGTGAAAGTTGTTTTAAGTTGATCTGTTGAGAGTACTAAGACCTGGCTATACCCTGAAAAACCATCTAACAGAGAAATCCTCTTAGACCCAACTACCCTTTGCAGGATGTGTTCCATTTTGGGCAAGTGGTAATTGTCTTTTAGGCAGGCTCTGTTTAATTTTCTAAAACCAATGCACAACCTTATTTCTCCAGTGTTTTTCCTTACAGCCACAAGGTTAGATACCCAATCTGAAAACCTCACAGGCACTATGATTTCGGCCTTGTACATTTTCTTAATCTCTTTTTCTACCAGAGGTAATTGTGCAGGGTTTATTCTACGAAGCTTTTGCCTAAAAGGTTTCTGGTTTTCTTTCAATGGAATCTTATGCTGGATGATTTTTGTGTCATAGGCTTTCAAATCTTCAAAACTCCAAGCAAACATCCACAAACTCTTTAAATAAATCAATGTATTTCTATTTGATATGCGCAGGAAAAGACTTAGATAATTTTATCATTTTAGGCTTGTCTTCGCTGCCTATATTGCATTCTTCAATGTCGGATTCAGTGGGCTCTATGGTAGGTTTCTTTGCCACATCATTAAAATCAAAGAGGTCCTCAAGGGGTGCTAGTCCTCTGGGTATGCTTCTGTCTTTGGACTGCACTACCTCTATGTCTTCTTTATATGTTTTCATGTATTATTCTGTTTGGTTTTAAAATTCTCTAGCCGGCATGTTTATTTTTGCACTAGGGGATAGTTTATCTTCATCAGGGGGTTCTTTATCCAGACAGTTTTCTTCGGACTCGGAGTTTGAATTTGGAAATTCAAACTCATTCCTAGAAAGCAAGAAATCCTCTATCTGTTTATCACCCTCAAAGACCCGCCAATATTTTTCATTATCCGGTACTGTTGGTCTATGTTTTGTTTGAACAATGAGTTGTTTGTCATTAAGTGGTCTCTGATATGAACTAGCGGCACAGACCAATCGATTTGAAATTATGTTTTGGCTTCTACGGATAAACACAAGCTCATATTCTACAAATGTTTGCAAAAGGTCCATGGCATCATTCCTGTATGCCCTTAATCTAGGATGTTTTGCAGTGTACTCTCCATTTATTTGTTTGATGACCAGTTTAGAATCCCCATGGACAAATATCCTCTCAGCCCCTTGTTTTTTTAATAGATGCAATCCTAAGAGGAGAGCATCATATTCAACTATGTTGTTTGTACATTTAACATTTAGCTTGAAGGCATGAATCTCAGTATAATCCTTTTCAGTATTGTGCAACCATACCCTAGCCCCTGCACTCCTTCTAGTGCAAGACCCATCAAAGCTCATGACCCATAAGGGATTATTTGTAGGTTTGTTGTCAGTTTCCTCCTTACTGTCATCTAGTTTCCCGAGGTCAGCAGGCTGATGGGTAATCTGCTCTCTACATTCTCGGTTCAAATTTTCTAACTCTGCAGATTCTTCATATGTTTCTCCCTTGTTTTCCTCTGTATCTTGAGCTACTGTTATGTTTATATTTGTGGCCTCTACGCTACTGTTTGCATTCTTAATCTCTAGCTCTTGCTCATTTGTAAACTCATCATTGAAAAGGATAAAAGAGTCTAGGTCTGTATGGACAGAGTAAAGGGAAGAATTTTCTAGTTTCTCTGGGCTCCTTACCATAAATTTCATGTGAGCTTCCCTATATAGTATTCTAGGGTGGCTGAAAACATGGATATTAGCATATTTCATGTCCATCTGCATTGTACCCTGTAGCTTGGCACCCCATGATCTTGACAGCAACATGCCATATTTAGGAGGTACATTTGCCACTACCACATCCATTACCATGCACTTGGCTGGGATTTGGGTCAAATTCACACAGAGGTCTTTGATCAGGCCCAAACACTTCACTTTGCTAGATTCAAAAGAATATAAATCCTTATAAGGTCTGGTTATCTCTAGGCCTAATTTTTCCATGATCACTTTTGGCATGAGGTTGTGTGAAGCCCTCGAGTCCTGCATAGCATTATGTAGGATTTTTTCATGGATATTTAGACTAACATAGAAAGGAGGCACTACTCCTTCCTGAAATTTCCCTTCAATTTTTAGGCCAAACAAGAGAGTTGGTTCATCATCATTTAAGTTGACAGAGTCACTATTTTCTCCTAAGTTTAAAGCTTTCAAGATTTGACATTTATATACATCCTGGGTGGCCAACTCAGTAAGAGGGACATAAATTTTGATTTTGGCAATTTCGCTTTCCAGATTAAAAGGAGACTGACTCTTTGAAAGGATCAATTCTATTATCAATTCTATTTTGTTGGCCATTTTTTTATTAGCAAGATCAACTTGCTGATCTTCACTATGTACATTGGTTAAAGCTGTTTTTTCAGGAGCATTAGCTGCAGTGCTAGTGCTGTTGGTTTCTTGAATTGGTTTATCAGTGGTTTGGATGTCTTTTTCCTTGTTTTTGCCAGAACTCTCATATGCTATTTTGTTACTTTCAACAGTCCCTTTAGGAGTCTTTTCAGGTCTCTTCTTGATAGTGACTTCAGAGGTTTTGACTTTGGGAGCTTCTGGGCTCTTTTTTCTTCTGAGGTCATATTGTTCTTGGACCTTCATGATGGCATTGTTGAATCCTAACCTATAGTCTTCAGATTCTAACTCTTCCTCATCCCAATGTGTGTATGAAGTCTGGTTGTCTTCTGTGGAAAAGGTGTGATCTTGGTTATCCACTTCCACCATGTTTATGGTAGCTCCCTCTGATTCTTCAATTATTCCTTCATCCTCATCCAAGAAATTCTCTTGGAATGGAGGTATGATTTGTTGATCAAAACCCCTTTGTCTATCTTGATTGTTCTCCCTTCGATAATTCTAGTTCCTATTTTTTTTTTGGGGGTGGTTCTGATTGTCTCTTGGTTGTGCTCTCTCACGTAACCTCATCCTTTTCATCATCTCTTCCATCATCCTTTCCATTTTTGAGCTAGATGTGGAGGGTGCAGTATCATCTTTATAAGTTACCCTCTTCTCCGATATTAGCCTAGCTCTTTTCTCAATTAAGTTTGATTCTACACTCACAACTCCCTTCTGCATGTCTTCTAGAGTTGCATAGTCTCTCTCTGTTAGTTGATAGGCCATATCAGCATCAAAACCCTCAGCATATTTGACTAAGGCCATGCCTTGGGGAGGTTTCATGTGTGGTAGAAGAGCATTGTAGACCTTGTTAAACCTGGAAGAGTAATCATGAACACTCTCTCCCTGATTTCTTTTAAGACTCTGATACTCTGCTAATATCTGGAGAGGGTTGCTTTTGATTTCCCATTTGTTTATGAAGGCTTTTTGTAAAGTGGGAAGGTCATGGATGCTATTAGGTGTTAAGCCTTTAAACCACTTATTTACTTCTCCTCCTAAACTTTGAGCAAAGATTCTCATTTTAACGATCTCATCATCTATCTCCATGTAATCAAATGCATCTCCTATCCTGGTGACATGTTGTTGAGCTATGGTAGAATCTTCTCCAGTGAAATGGAGAATTTTAGACTGGTAGTCATTGGGTAAAGGAACCAGAGTCTGTGGAAAAACTAGGGGGCATACCATGCTACCATGATAGTGTTTTGTGGAGGTAAAGGATTATCTTGACCAGTAGGTATATGGATGTCAGAACTGCTTGGAAAAACAACAAACTGTTGAGCATATTTGGGGTGAGAGAGACCCAAGTTATGAATGAAGTGGATATCAGGAGGTGTTTATGGAGGGGTTTCTTTGTCACTACTATGTTGACCACTGGGTGGTGGTGAATTTGGATGCTCACAGTCTGTCTGATCTATCCGGATGAATGACTTAGTTCTTGGTAAATTACTTGGTAAACCTAAGTCAACTTGAGTATCTGATAGAGCTAGAAGGTTTTCAGGTGCTGAGTTAGCTCTATGAATGGGTATGATAATAGTTGGATCCCTAGAGGTGTGAGACTTCCTAAGAATGCCCTCCGGATTGTCAACTATTTCAGGGGGATTTGGATTAGGATAAGCTCTAGTATGGATATTTCTTGAAGCCAGTATGTTAAGTCCTCAGACTCAACGAATAAAGTTAGCCAGGTATGAAAATCTTTAAGGGGAAAACTATCTTAAACAAAGAAGATAAATCCTATGTGTTTCTTTTAATATGGATGATGTTGTAATGAAACTGGTCTCCCAATGGAGTCTTGTGAAAACAAAGATAATCAGTGGCCTACTAATCACCAGTGGAGTCTTTTGGTCATTCAGGAACTGTGGAGTCACCAGGTGGAAAGGTTTAAAGTGTTTCAAGAAGATTTACTGTCCACCACAGTGATTAACTACCAAATCAAGGCTATTGGTCTTCTTTGAGTTCTTAGGGATGTTTTAAGGAGTGTTTTACTCAAAGTTCCCCAGCAGAGTCGCCATTATGTTGTGGTTCCTATGATTTGGCAGATTTGGAAATACCAAATGATAGGACAACATCAAACCACTTTGGGATCTCAGGATCTAGCCCTCCTGGATCCAGAGAGGGATCTCTCTATAAATGCAAATAAATATATATCCTTGAAGTTCAATTTGAGATGTTAGGCTAGTTATGGGGCATAAGGGTTTTGTTTTGTTTGTTTGGTTGGGAAACATGAAGGAAGGGTTCGTGATGCAGGGGCATTAAGCACTGGCCAGAAATGTAGGATTTTTGTCCACATGTTGTGGCTAGGAGGATTTGAAATCATCAAAATTGTAACATCTAGGTGTCAATACCTCAGCTAACTGTTTCATTCCAGAGTAGTTAGAGTTGTAGGGGTTGAATAGTCTAGCTAGTCCAATTTTCATACATCCGTTACACTGAATTATTGTAATTACACTGTTGGTTTTCTAAACGGTCCTCACTAAAGAACCGAAGAGTCACTCTGTAATGTATATAATTGTATCCTTTGGATGTATAGGGGGGGAAGAAGAATAGAATAGAGATTCTGCAATAAAACTTGGTGCATTGTCGATTGCTTCCAATTAGATGAATTTCATTCCTGTTGGTTGTCTAATTGTCTTGAAATGTTAATTGTGTGGAGGTTCGTTTGATTGCAAGGCAATTGTGTATTAGGAATTCCGTTCTCTGTCTTGAATTCCTGTAAATTATTGGATAACCCTGTGAAATTATCCCACGGCAGGCGAGGCCTGTGTAGTGAATTAGAGATTGTGGAATCCTGTTTAATGTTAGTGAGATTCCCGTGTAAAGAAAAAAAATTTCGTTTGTTGTGTTAATTGAATTCCCCAACCGGAGATTAAACTCGGGGTAAATAAACAAGGAAATACATAGGAGAACACAACCCCGACTTAACCTTGGTTGTGCACTATAGCAAAAACCATGGCGGATTTACAAAGGCGGATTGCCCCCCATCGCACTGCTTTTGCGGCGTAGGTGGTATTTTCTGAATTGGAGCGATTCCATACAGGAATCGACACGTGGAAAGGGACCTGTTTCAAAACCGCTGGTTAAAACGCACCATCGCACGTTATCCCTCGTACCAGGACGCCGAGCGAAATTGCTCAGAGTCGTTGATCTGGGTAAAGGCAATCGGACGGTGGTCGCCTGCCATAGATGCTCGAATGATAACGGAGGTGCGCAGACGATAAAAGAGGTACGGTGCAAGCGTTTGATTGGTTCGTCGAGTTATAGGTGGGGTCGAATCCACGGGCTATTATAAAGTCTTTTGTTCATAAAGTGTTGGGCTATTAATATAAAATCCTGCCAGATAATAACATTATTGCCAAGGGTTATTACACGGTTAATTATTAAAACCACAACGAATGGGTTTATTATAAAGTTACAGATATGTTTAATTGTCAAATAAATGAAAGAGGAGCAATAAGAGCCACGTCACAGTTGACCAACCTCTCCTTTGGGCGAATTTCAGTAGTGTTGTTGTGTCATTAGTGGTATCAAAGCCGGTCTGAAGTTGTTTGCTGACATGGCAATCCGAGTTGGTAGAGGTGCTGGTAGGAGGAGACCTATTGCCAACGCTGAGGTGTTGGGGATGTTGCATAGGGTCGAGGCCAGAATAGATGCCATGGAGCAAAGGCAGCCCAGAGATCCTAAAGACATCAGCGAACCTAAGACAGAAGAAGCAGAAGAAAATGTTGAAATTCCTCCTGACATGAGGCTCCTTAGAACCATTCTAGGGTCTGCAGTTAAGCCCAGGATTGAAGTGTCAAGCTATGCAGGGGGATTGAATCCAGAGGAGCTGGTGGACTGGATAAATGAAATGAACAAATGCTTCGATTATGAAGAGATAAGCGAAGATAAAAAGGTCAAGTTTGCAGTGACAAAGCTGAAAGGACATGCTGCACTTTAGTGGGATGGAGTGCAGGAAGAAAGGAGGAGAGTTGGCAAGCAACCTATCAAGAGCTGGACCAGAATGATGGCTAAATTAAAGGAAAATTCTTGCCTAGTGATTACCAGCTAACATTGTATAAACAAATGCAGAACCTGAGACAGAGGTTGCTGACAGTAAAGGAATACACAGAGGAATTCTACAGAGTGAGCATAAGAGCTGGGCAATTTCAAGATACACCAGAGAAGACTGCCAGATATGTAAATGGTCTCAGACTGGAGATCCAAGATGAGATTGGTCTTCTATCTCCTAAGACAGTGGAAGAGGCCTATCAGGTGGCCTTAAAAGCAGAGGAGAAACTCCTGAGGAAACAGTCTACCAAGAAGAGAGGTACTTTCCATGGGAAGGGAAGTCAGGGTGGTAGAGGAAAGCCTACACCCAGGAATGGAGCTGGAAGTAGCTCACCTCAGAATGCATCTACATAGGATGATGCAAGGGGCAAAAGGGGTTCTTATAGAGGAAAGGGAAGAGGAGACAGAGGCAGAGGCAGAGAGTTGAGGTGTTATAGATGTCAGGGAGTGGGACATAAGCACTATGTGTGTCCAGAGAATGTGGGTGCTGGTCCAAGAAATGTTGTTGTTTCCCAGGCTGGAGAAGAGGCAGAAATTGAAGAAGAAATTGTTCCAGAGAGGGGATAATCCTTGGTGGTAAATAAGGTCCTGTTGAAGAAAGCTAAAGAGGTCCCTGAGCCTGCACAAAGGAAGACTTTGTTTAGGAGCATATGCAAAGTCCAAGGGAAATGCTGCCAACTAGTCATTGATAGTGGTAGCACAGACAATATGGTTTCCACTGAGGTCATAGAAAAGTTGAAGCTGAAGACTAGGGAGCATCCAACTCCCTACAGGGTGTCCTGGCTGCATAAAGGGCACCAGCTGGTTGTGAAAGAACAATGTGAGATAGAGATGCAAATGGGAAAATACAAAGATAAGGTCTTGTGTGATGTAATGCCCATGGATGTGTGTCATATACTGCTGGGTAGACCTTGGCAGTTTGACAGAGCAGCAGTGCATGATGGCAAGAAGAACACTTACAAGTTCTTCAAAGACGGGGTGCATCATACATTGATACCCATGGAAGAAGGAGAGCCATCCAGCAGAGTGATTGATCCAAAGACCTTGTTGCTGAGCGGGAAAGAATATCTGCAGCAGATAGAAGAAGAAGAGGTAAGATTTTATTTAGTTTGCAAGCCTAAGGTAGTTCTTACTTCTACAAATATTTTTGATTTACTAGTAGAGATACAAGAGATGTTAGATGATTACTGTGACATTGTTGTGGATGATTTACTTGATGAGCTGCCACCTGTGAGAAAGATCAACCATCAGATAGATTTTATCCCTGGTTCAAATCTGCCAAATAAGGCAGCCTATAGAATGACTCCCAAGGAAAATGACGAAATCAGGAGACAAGTGCAGGAGTTGGTGGAAAAAGGACTAATCAGAGAAATTCTGAGTCCATGTGCAGTACCAGAAGTTTTAAGCCCAAAGAAAGATGGAGGCTGGAGGATGTGTACTGATTCCAGAGAAATTAATAAGATCACAATCAGGTACAGATTCCCTTTGCCCAGAATTGAAGATTTAATGGAATGTTTGAGTGGTGCTAAATATTTCTCAAAGATAGATTTAAAGAGTGGATATCATCAGATTAGAATAAGAGAGGGTGATGAGTGGAAAACTGCCTTTAAAACAAATGAAGGATTGTATGAATGGATGGTAATTCCTTTTGGGTTGTCAAATGCACCTAGCACTTTTATGAGACTTATGAATTAAGTATTGAAAGAATTTATTGGGAAATTTGTGATAGTATATTTAGATGATATACTAGTTTTCAGCAAAACTAAAGAAGAACATTTAAGGCATCTTAATCATGTCTTGAAGAAGCTACACCAGGAGAAACTGCTGATAAATTTGAAGAAATGCTCATTCATGAAGGAAGAGTTGGTGTATTTGGGTTTTTTTGTTTCTACAGAAGGATTGAAGATGGACCCAGAAAAGGTTAAGGCAATTGTGGAGTGGCCTTCACCGAGGAGTATTTTTGAGGTAAGAAGTTTCCATGGACTTGCTAGTTTTTATAGAAAGTTTATAAGAAACTTCAATAAGATTAATGCACCCATAATTGAGACCATAAAGAAGAGAAAACAACCATTTAAGTGGACTGCTGAAGCAGAAAGAAGTTTTAAACTATTGAAGCAAAAGATAACAGAGAAGCATGTTTTGATCCTGCCTGATTTTACTAAACCATTTCAGGTAAAGTGTGATGCCAGTGGGGGAGCCATTGGAGCTGTGTTGAGTCAGGATGATAGAACTGTAGCCTATTTCAGTGAAAATTTGAATGATACCAGAAGAAAGTATTCCTCTTATGAGAAGGAATTCTATGCAATTGTTCAGGCATTGAAGAAGTGGAGACATTACTTGATGTCCAGGGAATTTGTGTTATATTCTGACAATCATGCTTTGCATTATATTGTACAGTAGCCCAAGTTGAAACATAAGCATGCTAAATGGGTTTAGTATCTCCAAGGTTTTATTTTTATTTTGAAACATATAAGTGGACAAGCCAATAAAGTAGCTGATGCTTTGAGTAGGAGACACTTGCTTGTTCAAGAAAATAATTTTGAGGTCGTAGGATTTGATTTTCTCAAAGAATTGTATAAAACAGATCCTGATTTTAAAGAAGCATTTGAGGCATGCAGTAACCCTATTTTAATAGATAGAAGCCAGTGGTTGGATTATTTTCTGCAGGAAGACTTGTTATTTAGAAAGAACCAACTGTGTGTACCAAAATGCTCCATGAGAGAAAATTTGATCAAAGAGAAGCATAGTGGTGGACTTGCTGGACACTTTGGTACTGATAAGACTTATGAGCAGCTGAGTCACTTTTATTTCTGGCCCAGGATGAGAACAGAAGTGGACAAGTTCGTGAAGAATTGCAAAATCTGTCAGTATGCTAAAGGAAGGAGCCAGAATGCAGGATTGTACACTCCCTTGCCTATTCTAGACAGGCCTTGGGACATGGTGAGTATGGATTTCGTTCTAGGATTGCCCAAGACTCAGAGAGGGAATGATACAGTCTTTGTTGTGGTGGACAGATTCTCCAAAATGGCACATTTTATTCCATGTTACAAAACTAGTGATGCCACCCATGTTGCTAACTTGTTCTTCAAAGAAGTTGTTAGATTGCATGGGTTACCCAGGAGCATTGTTTCAGACAGAGACACCAGATTTGTGGGGCACTTTTGGAGGACACTGTGGAAGAAACTTGGCACCAAACTAATTTTCAGCTCAGCTTATCATCCCCAGACTGATGGACAGACTGAGGTAGTGAATAGAAGTCTTGCAGGAGAGCATCCCAAGCAGTGGGACCATATTTTTCCTTAGGAAGAATATGCATTTAATGATTCACCAAACAGGAGCATAGGACAGAGTCCATTTCATATTGTTTATGGAATGCACCCCAGAGGAATATCAGAGTTAAGAAATCTGGGAAGAGCAGAGCTAAGGAGTGCAGATGGTGAGGAATTTGCTTCAGAGATCCAGGCCATACATGAACAAGTGAAACAACAATTACAAGGCAGCAGCATCAAATATAAGAGCAGAGCAGACTTGAGCAGAAAAGAAGTTCATTTTGAAGTAGGAGATCAGGTTTTGGCACACTTGAGAAAGGAGAGGTTCCCAAAGAAGCAGTATAATAAACTGAAGTTCAAAAAGATTGGGCCATGCAAGATACTTAGGAAGTTTTCTGCAAATGCTTATGAGATTGAATTGCCACCTGATGTTGGAATATCTCCCATTTTTAATGTCGCAGACTTGTACACGTATGAAGATGATGGTGCAGAAGAAAGATCAGCAGACAAGGAACAGATTGAGTGGAAAGAGCAGCTACCTCCAGCACAACCATTGCAACCAGAGAAGATCTTGGATAAAAGGGTGTTCAGAAGGACCAGAGGACAAGAGTACTTTAAGTACTTGATCAAATGGAAGGATAGGCCAGAGGAAGATGCCACTTGGATGATTGAAGAAATGTTGCAGAAGATAGGCAGATCAGTGGAAGAGCTCATGGACAGGAGCCCATGAAGAATATTGCCCTCTGGAGTCTGATGCAGGGGAATTAGACACTAGCCAGCAATGTAGGAGGTTTTTTCCACATGTTGTGGCTAGGAGGATTCGAAATCATCAAAATTGTAACAGCTAGGTGTCAATACCTCAGCTGACTGTTTCATTCCAGATTAGTTAGAGTTATAGGGGTCGAATAGTCTATCTAGTCCAATTTTCATACATCCGTTACACTGAATTATTGTAATTAGACTGTTGGTTTTCTAAACGGTCCTCACTAAAGAACCGAAGAGTCACTCTGTAATGTATATAATTGTATCCTTCGGATGTATAGAGGGGGAGAAGAATAATAGAATAGAGATTCTGCAATAAAACTTGGTGCATTGTTGATTGCTTCCAATTAGATGAATTTCATTCCTGTTGGTTGTCTAATTCTCTTGAAATGTTAATTGTGTGGAGGTTCGTTTGATTGCGAGGCAATTTTGTATTAGGAATTCCGTTCTCTGTCTTGAATTCCTGTAAATTGTTGGATAACCCTGTGAAATTATCCCACCGCAGGCGAGGCCTGTGTATTGAAATAGTGATTGTGTAATCCTGTTTAATGTTGGTGAGATTCCCGTGTAAAGAAAAAAAATTTCGTTTGTTCTGTTAATTGAATTCCCCAACCGGAGATTAAACCCAGGGTTAATAAACGAGGAAATACATAGGAGAACACAACCCTGACTTAACCTTGGTTGAGCACTGTAGCAAAAACCACGACGAATTTACAAAGGTGGATTGCCCCCCCATCGCACCGCTTTTGCGGCGTAGGTGGTATTTTCGTTAGACGATTCATGCAAGAGGTGACACGTGAGCGGGGAACAGGCTAAAACACATTTGGTTAAACCCAATATCGCACAGTGCTCCTCATACCCGGCGGCGAAATTGCTCGAGAGTCGTTGATGCTGAGTGAAACATTGGACGGTCAGTCGCCTACCATAGATGCTCGAACGATAACAAAGGTGCGCGGACGATAAAAGAGGTACGGTGCAAGCTTTTGATTGGTTGATCGAGTTATAGGTGGGGTCGAATCCATGGGCTATTATAAAGTCTTTTGTTCATAAAGTGTTGGGCTATTAATATAAAATCCCGTCGGATAATAACATTATTGCCAAGGGTTATTACACGGTTAATTATTAAAACCACAGCGAATGGGTTTATTATAAAGTTGCGGATATGTTTAATTGTCAAATAAACGAAAGAGGAGCAACCAGAGCCACGTCACAGTTGACCAACCTCTCCTTTGGGTGACTTTCAGTAGTGTTGTTGCGTCAGTTCGATGTAAGGTAAAGGAATGAGTAGAGAGGGATTTTTGGGAAATGGGGAGATAATTAAAAAAGAACACAAGTCCATTGTGCAATGGGGTCATTAAAATGATTTACTTGCGATTCAAATATCCAAGCGTTCAAAGGGCTAGTCATCTAAAACAGAGGATCTCTTAAGATGATAGTGTGGAATGAAACAATAAGGAAATGAATGGGAATAACAAGAAAAACCTTCCAAGGTGACCACTTCGGAGTAAACCTAGGGATAGGGCATACCTTAACCTCTATGATCTAAACTCCTAATAATGCTAACTCTGAAAGACAACAATCCAGCAGTCCTCCTGACTACTTGAAGACAATAGAAAACATTTAAGTTTAACACAGAGTGAAACCTAAGATTGGAGAAAGTCTCTTAACTTTATCTGCTTTTGGCATTCAACTCAAAGGGATATTAGAAAGGTTTAACTGTTACAAAAGGAACCTAGTGAGATAGGACTAACTCTAAATCTCCCAGTTTCCCAATTCTCTCAGCTGAACCAGACTAGAACATCTAAGAATCAAACTCTAAATTCATGCATCAGTAAGCATGGGTAGGCCAACATCTTTGACTGGTTAAATTATATTGAATTTTTCTTTAGATACACAATCAGCAGAAAACATAAAGATAAGAAAATACATCGAGCATTAGGGTACTTGCAACAGTATGTCCTAAGCTAAATTTACTGTTTTCTTATCAAAGAAAGTGAAACAAGATGTAAAACAGAGAGAAAACAATAACAAAGTAGGAACACATCATCGCTGATTTAGATCAGGATCCAATAAACGTGCTTGTCATATTAGAAGAGAAAAACCAATCACATACATCCTTTTCCAATAGCTTGATATCATTCAGAAATCATCTCCCAGCCTATTCCCAACTACTACTCACAGAACTCTAGCTCAGTGAAACTACTTACAATCAGTTTTTTTTCAATAATCGACCAACATTTACAATGTATTTCTTGAGAGTTCTTATAGGTGAAGAGTGATAGTAGTGTTATATAGAACATAAATGACTCATTAAAACAGAGGGAGAAATGTATTTCTAAGCCCATTCTGTTTTAATATCTTTACATTGACTTTAGGTACTTTTCGGATGAACTGGGGCCTTCTTTAGTTTGATAATAACTCAAGGGTATGTTCCATGAAGTACTTTTCGACTGGACGTACTTTGTTTGTACTTCGAGATAAGAAAGGATGAAGTTTAGCCCTTCGGGTATTCCATGTTTTTCAACTAATGCACTGGCAGTTCCAGGAGCTTTCTGTCAGAATAATAACTGTTATGGTGCTCGAGGAGGAATGGAGAATGGGTAGTAGAGATTTTGGTCCTTTCTTCAGTAAAAGGATTGTCCTGCTGATATGCCCTCTTCACTACTGCGATCAATGATTGTGTTTAATCTGTGCAGACCGTGGATTATGCTTCTTAATATTCAACATTATGCTTTAATCCTTTGATATCTTTAATTTCTTCTTCAGCAATCTTCGGCTCTGCAACGGTCTTTCACCATGACTATAACTATGAAAACAATGTGAATTCACCACCTTTGAAACCTGCAAAACACGATAAACATGTTCTAAAAACCAGCGGAAGTGGGGAAGGATTTCTTCGGAGGCTCGTGGAGATGGAGGAATAATGATGAAGTGCGTGAGCGTAGCGGAAAAATGGGGAAAAAACATTGGCAGAGCAGCTAACCAGTTGTTTTGGAAGTTTGGGTGTGAGGATGAACTAGGACCGTTAGATCAGGATGATCTTCAGTGGAAATCATCCGATGAAGTCTTTGGAGAGGTTAGATGAATGGAGGAAGAAATGAAATGCGATATAATGTGGGCCGTTGGATTAGGATAATTGACGGTCAAGATTTTTTGGTGAAGTCATTTGAAAGATTGGGTGAATAACAAATGGACAGGTTACAATATAATGTAGGCCGTCAGATCTGATCAATCAACGACTACGATTAAAAGGGAAGTTAAGCTGCAGAGGGTGGTAAGGCAGAAAACCAGGGTGGTTTTCGCGTAGCGCTCAAGTGGTTTGAGATTTTAGCCAGTAAAACGCAATATCATTCACTTTCTGACACCTGTCCCTTTCAATACCGCCCATTTCGCTTTTTTTTGAAGCGTTAAACCTTGGGTGCAAAAAAATGCAAAAAACAATGGTGACCATTTGATCTGGGACCTCAGATCCGACGATGGAGAAGAAACGCGATAGGAGGCAAGATGCACAGGCGGAACATATGGGTAGGGTCAATGGTAGTTTAAATCCTGACCGTTGGATCTTGGAAACGGACGGTCAAGATCGGTCGATGGGGGAGAAAATAAGAAGGGCGAGGTTTGAAGAGCGAAGCAATGTGGACCATCCGATCAAGATCGATCAACGGCTGAGATCTAATTGGAGGTTGGTGTGATGAGAAGTTATGAGCGGAGCGTGATGAGATCCTGGCCGTTGGTTCTTGCGGATTCAACAGTCCAGATCTAATTGACAGATGCGATGGCGGGGGCTGCGAATGAGCGTGATTGAATCCTAACCGCTGGTTCTTATGGATTCAACGATTGAGATCAAATCGCATGATCGACATCAGAGGAGGCAAGCGATTGAGACTTTTGGATTTGCGAAGTTCGATCAAGCGCTGGCCGCTGGATTGGGACAGATCAATAGTTTGGATTAAATCGGCAGGATCGGGTGATGGGTTCTATGAACAAAGCGCAATCGAATCCTGACCATTGGTTCTTGTGGATTAAACAACCAGGATTAAATCGGGGAGTCGGCAATCGGGAGAATAGAAAAAAGGGAAGACTAGATTAGCACGAAGCGATTAAGCGCTGGCCATCGGATTTGGAAAGATTAACGGTCAGGTTTAAGTCGGAGGGGGAAAGGTGGAAGGCCTGCGACAGAGTGTGATGTGATCCTGGCCGTCGGATCCGGGGAGATCAACAGTCCAGATTGAGTTGCCAATCGGCAGAGTAAAATTCATCGCATTGGAAATATTTGAAGAACAAAGGAAAAGGCCGAAACGAAAGCTCCGATTGCAATTTGAAATTGGGCCTCAGCGCTTGGTCATAACGTGGGTCACATGCGGGAAAGGGGCTAAGGGCTAAATTGAAAGGGGCTTACGACCTTAATGTAAAAATCGTTGTTTTAGGCCTAAAGTTAGTGTTTTTAAGCCAAATGAGGGGTTCTGTTAGGCAAAGGAGGGATTTTTGAACTAGATAAAGGGAAATACGTGGTTTATAAGGGGATTTAAGATGGTTTAGAGGTTAAATGAGGATTTTTCAGAGGGATCCTTTGAAGGAAACAAGGATGAAAATGGGAATTTTGTGGGAGTGAAAAAGGGAAAATGGAGGCCTTTTGAAGACAGCTCCTTTCACAAAACAACAGGGTTCTTTACTGGAAACAGCGGTGAAGGTAACTTTGTAGGATAAGGACATCATGGAGGCTTCAAGAATGATAGCTTTTCAAAGGAAATGTTTCTCTTGAAGGGTCAGAAACATATTTAGCCACCTGTTTGCTTGACAAAATTTTATAGGTGGCTAACAATACTCAATTAGCTCATAGATCATCTATTCATCCTCAATTTGACGGGAAAAGTGAGATAGTGAACAAATATTTGGAATTATATCTTCATTTCTTTGTATATGATAAATAAACACAATGGGTCATGTGGTTACCTCTAGTTGAATGGTGGTTTAACACTTCCTTCCATTCTGCAACACAAATAGCCCTATTTATGGCAATTTATGGACATCATCCACCATCAATCACATCATATTTAAGGTAAAAGTATAAATTTCAAGCAGTGGAAGATCACATCGAGCTTCAACAACAAGTTCTACAACTCTTAAAGGATAACCTCACTCTAGTGCAGAATTGAATGAAACAATAGACAAATCAGCATCACAGTGAAATAAGTTTTGATGTAGGAAAATGGGCATTTTTACGACTACAACCATACACACAAATGTCTCTCAGTCACGTTAAGAAGGGTAATATATTATCACCCAAGTACTATGGTCCTTACAAGCTGTTGCAAAATATTTGTACTACATCATAGAAATTGGATATTTCTACATCTTCTTGAGTACACATGTTGGTACTATTTTATTGCTATCTTTTTCTCCTAAAATTCCATCATTTATCCATCATTTTCTTCCATAAATCCCTTGTAGTCTATTGAAATTGATTAATGTAGCATTATAATTTTTATTTTACATTAAATTTAATTTATGAAATTTTTATGTTAAAAATTGAAAATTTTCAGGAAAATTACAGGATGTGATAACTTCTTGTAATTGGTTTATGTTCGGACATGTGGCATAGCAGGAAAATCAAAACAGAAGACAAGGATGTGATCTAGGATTTACACACATGGTGGAAAATATATCCAACATCGAATTTGAAGCTCCTGAATATCTGGTCAACGCTGGTCAAATCCAGCCAATCTAGCAGAAAAATCTGAAGTCATAATGAATGTACTTGATATTTTGCTTAAGATTAGGAACTCTAAACTGATTCGATCTGTTTTGGGATCAGTTAGGATTAGAGAGAACGAAAATAGCCTCTTTGGTTGTATTTTTTAATAAATAGGAGGATGAAAGCATGTAATGAACTAAGGATGCTAGTGATAACAATGAATGAAGAGAAGACTTGAGACTATAAGCGTGTTTTCAGAACTTTGTTTGTAATGTAACTCATTTCCAGAACTTAATCAGAGACAGAATTTCATCATTTATGGTTTTTTTGAGTTAGTGTTCTTATCATTTGAAGTGTGCCTTCAAAGCATGGAAGGGCCCCCATGTGAAGTTGGTACACTTTCTTTCCATTTACATAAGATTTAGTATTCAGATCTGATTAGCATTTTATTTCATTTTCATGCTTTTGAGTTCATCAATTTTATTTAGAAATTCAATATTGTTATTTTATGATTCATAGTAATAATTTGAGAATTCGATTGCAAAATTAATGAACAAATCCTTGTAAGAGGTTTATTTGAGTATTTAATCTCAAATCATTTCTATGATCTCTGTTTTTATGAATTTAATTTTTAGTATGCTTAGTGTGTTACTTTGAAAGAGTTTTTGTGAACTACAGCCTTGTAAGAGGATTGAAAACTCAGACTAGTAGCAATCTGTTTTTAGAACAGTAGAACAGAAGATTAGATTAGGTGATATAAGTGTTTAAAGTGTGAAAGGAACCACATTTCAATCTCTTGTAAAAGAGTGCTGGAGCCTATCACAATAAGCATTTATCTAGACAGATAGAACAGATCCTTTTAGGTATATAAATATTAGACAAGTGCCTCTAAGATTACCTACCTTGGTTGACAATAAATTGAGTCTAATCTAGAACCCTAGATTGGTCTATACATTTTGGCGCCGTTGCTGGGGAGGCGCAACTAGAGGATTTCTAAAAAAAAAACAAAAACAAACAAAAACATAGATTTAATTTTAATTCATCATTTTGGAAGTCATGCTTACTTATGTCTAGACCTAGAGATGATAAAGGTAGATTCATAAAAACCCCCCATCCAAGAACTAATCCATCACTAGGAGCAGACCCTTTAGAGAGGATTGAACACACAAATCCAACTGGGAAAGTCACTGTACAAGAATTAGAGGATAAACAAAAATCAGGGCAAAGACTTACACTCATAGAGAGACAAATTTTATTGGCATACGAAGCAAAGAAGAAATATCTCCCTGAAACCTCTATAACAAGAGAAAGTAGCAAAACAACTCAACAATCTCTCCTTGAACCTACTGATTTTGAAAAATTTCAAGAAGGAGAAAAACCAGCAGAACAAATTTTCTTTGAAACAAGTGACACTGAACAATAAATTAAATCAATAGAGGAACCTATCAAAATGACTGAGGAAGGAGGAGGATTAGCAAGAGGACCCACTCCTGAACAACTTAGAGAATATGAGACAGCAAGAGGAAAGAAGAAGACAAAGAGAGGCTGAACTGAAACAAAAGCAAGATCAAGATCGAGGAGAAGAGGAAGATTCAACCTTTAAATTTCCCATTCAAGAACCAGGAGAAAATAATGACGAGGAAATAAAAATGAAAAACATACCTCCATCTGTGCTACCAAAATTTTATGGCATGGCTTCAGAAGATCTAGATTCATTCTTGTTTGAATTTGACATAGTATGCCGAACATATGGTTACACAGATGATGCCCATAGGCTTAGACTCTTCCCAGCAACATTAAAAGCATCGACATTAAGATGGTTCATGGGACTTGGTGAACATGCAATAACTGATTGGGATGGCATGAGAAAAATATTCTTAAAGAAATAACAACCTTATTGTAGATCAAAAGATTCTAAAGATCATATTTTTAGAATGAATCAACAAGAGGATGAAAGCTTAGAAGAGTATTTGGAACGATTTGTTTACAATCTGCAAAAATCAAAACATAGAACCATGTCTCTTGATCTGATTCGAACAATATTTTTGAAGGGAATTCGAGAGGAATACTTAGATGATATTAATTTGATGGGAAAAGGTGATATTTCCACCTTACCTTTCGATGAAATCGCTGATTTATGTGAAAATTATTCTAGGAGCAAAGCTAGAAATGGAAAAAGAACCATATCATCCAAAGCCACAAAATCTGCTTCAGCTAGTGTCACAAGGGCTGAAATAGGAAAATTATCAGAAGAATTCAAAATAGACCTATTAAGTACCTTAGGAAATCAAATTGACACTCTGAAAGAAAAGAAAAGACAGGAAGAAGAAGATCAATTAATGGTTGTCTTTTGCCCAAAATGCCAGAAGAAACATGCTTTGAAAGACTGCCCTTTAGAAAACATTCAAGTTTTTGCCTTTTGCACTGAAAATCATGATATATTTCATTGCTCTAAAATCAAGATTTTTCATAATTGTAACTTGGAAGCCAATGAAGATATGGAGAATGTGTATTTCGTGGGCGCCAAGAGACCATGGCAACTGAGACCTCCACCTCCAGGTATGTTTCCAAACCAAAATTTGCAATTTCCTGCACAAGATCAGATGTATGTTCAGAATTCTTGGAATGTACCCATGCCATGGCAACACCAAACTTACCCACAATAACAATGGAAACCATTTCAGCAATACTCTCAACCATACCAACCATATCCTCAACCATACCAACAATATCCTCAGCCATATCAGCAGTATCCTCAAACATATCAACAATATCCTCAGCAGCAAGTTGTCCATCAACCTCAAAACACTCAACAAACATTGCCTGCTCCTCCACCAATAAATCCATCTCAATTACAACTTCCATCTAACCAGCCTCCTAGACCTACTTAGATTCCTGCTCAACCTCTACCTAATCCAAATAATAGAGCAGATATACCAGCTTACAGTGTAGATGAGGGACCATCATATCCCACTCTACCTCTACAAAATATCGAGCTTAGGTCTGGAAAGATACTTCAAAAAGAACCTCCAGTAGCTGAAAAACAAGAATAAAACAAAGAGAATGAAAATGAAACTCAAACTCAAAAGAAACAAAATGATGACATCAAAAATAAACAAATGCAACCAGTGCATCCACCACCTTTTCCAGAAAGATTGATCCAAGCAAAAATTCCCATGTCTTTACCACAGTTTGATGTTTTAGATGAGCTAAAGAATGTCTATATTAAAATTCCACTACTTAAAGCCATAAAAGACATTCCAATATTTACTAAAGCAATCAAACAACTATGCCTCAGGAAGCCTACAAGAAAAAGACTCGATCCACAAACTATTCATGTTATTGGACATCTAGCTGGCCTTATGACAAACACCATTTCAATGGAAAAGTATGTTGATCCTGGTATTCCCAGAGTCACTACAATCATTAACAACATACCTATTCCAAATTATTTAATTGACCTTGGTGCAGCAATAAATGTGATGACTCTTGAAACAATGAAAACACTCCAGCTCACAAATTTGCAATACACACCAATTGTTCTAGAACTAGCTGATAGGTCTAAAGTGATTCCTGAAGGGATTTTGGAGGACATAATTGTTTCACTGGACTCTTGGGAGTATCCAGTGGAATTTTTAGTTCTTCAGCCAAAATCTAATTTAGGAGGACACCCTATCATCCTTGGTAGACCATGGTTAGCAACTGTTGATGCATTCATAGGGTGTAGATAAGGTAATATGATCATTTCACGAGGAACTGAAAGGAAACAACTCACTCTGTACCCATCAGCACAATCACCAACAGTAGTAAACAACTTATGGCTTGATGATAAATACAATGATAAGGAAGAAGTTCAATCTGTTTTCAGCATCAATCAAATCTATGATTTTCAAGAACATAATAATGATGATTTGATAGAATTGTTCCTTTCTCAACCTGATATTTCTGAAGAATTAAGAAATGAACAATACCATGCTGCAGATGAACTTTTAACACAGAGTTTTCAAGAAATATGTACCATTCATTCTTTGCAAACATCATTTGAAAACATTTTTCCCATTCAATCTATCACAAACACACAGAGCAAGACCATAGAGATTAGTCCAGGAAAAACATTGAATATTAGCACTCACCTAGACTTATCTCAGGAAGAAAAATTGATTCAATTATTGAGAAAATATCAGAAAGCATTTGCTTGGGACTACATCGATATGCATGGAATCCACCCTGAAACATGCCCTCACCATATTTACACAGATAGTAATATAAAACTAGTGAGGCAACCACAGAGAAGAATGAATCCCATTCTTCAGGATATTGTTAGAGATGAATTACAAAAACTATTGAAAGTCAATTTTATTTATCCTATCTCTGACAGTCAGTGGGTATCCCCATTGGTAGTAGTGCCCAAGAAAAATGGTAAGTGGAGGATTTGTGTTGACTACAGACAATTGAACAAAGCAACTCTCAAATATTATTTCCCACTACCATTTATTGACCAAGTGTTAGATACATTAGCTGGGAAATCATCATTCTCTTTTCTTAATGGTTTCGGTGGCTATAACCAGATCAGGATAGCCTTAGAGGACCAGGACAAAACCACTTTTACTTGTCCCTGGGGCACTTATGCCTATAATGTTTTACCATTTGGACATTTTAATGCTCCAGCTACATTTCAGAGAGTTGTATTAGCTATTTTTGCTGATTTAGTTCATGAGTGTGTTGAAGTTTATATGGATGATTTTTCAGTGTATGGTAACTCATTTGAGCATTCAGTAGAAAATCTTGAGAAATTTTTGAAGAGATGTATTGAAGCTAATCTGTCCCTGAGCAATGAAAAGTGTTTTATGATGCTAAATGAAGGGGTAGTATTGGGTCATTATATTTCTTCTCAAGGCATTAAAGTTGATCCATCAAAAATTCAAATCATTCTCAATTTGGCAATTCGGAAGACTAAAAAAGAGGTAAGAAGCTTTCTTGGGTATGCAAGCTATTATAGAAGGTTTATTGAACATTTTAGTAAAATAGCTCTACCTCTGTTTAAGCTTCTAGCAAAAGATACACCTTTCAGCTGGAATGAAAATTTTCAGAAAGCTTTTGAAACACTCAAAGAAAAGTTATCAACCACACCAGTCTTAAAAGGAACTAACTGGACCCTACCTTTTCACATCTTTACAGATGCATCTGATACTGTAGTATGTTCCTTATTAGGCGAAAAAGAAGAGTCTTTGAATTATGCTATCTATTTTATTAGTAAAAATCTAACACCTGCAGAATTAAACTACACAGTCACTGAAAAAGAAATGCTTGCAATCATACACGCTGTGAATAAATTCTGACATTATATAACTGGTTATGAGGTTTTTGTACATACTGACCACTCTGCCATTAAATATCTAATGAAAAAACCAATCACTAATGGCAGAGTTACCAGATGGCTGTTATTACTGCAGGAATTTAATATTACAGTGTTAGATAGACCAGGTAAGGAGAATCAGGTGGCAGATTTTCTTTCTAGACTCCAGAATTCAGGTGAGGTTGTTCCGGTTGAAGATTCTTTTCCAGATGAAAATTTATTTTCAATTTCAGTAGTAGATCCATGGTATGCTGATTTAGCTAATTATTTGTCCACAGGAAATATACCTCCATATTTTACTACAAAGGAGAAGAAGAGGCTCATCAAACAAAGTGCTAGATATTCATGGGTTAATGGAGATTTATTTTACACCGGTTATGATATGATTATTAGAAGATGTGTAAGAAATGATGAAATAATTGATATTTTAAAATCTTGTCATGAAAAACTGTGTGGTGGGCATTTTGCAGAAAAAATGACAACATTCAAGATCCTCAGCCTTGGCTACTATTGGCCATCCATTATTAAGGATTCCAAGAAGTATGTGAAAAGTTGTGATAGTTGTCAAAGAATGGGTAGACCAACAGCTTCAGATGAAATGCCACTTCAGCCCCAAGTACATTTAGAGCCATTTGAAAAATGGGCTCTAGATTTTGTAGGACCCATCAATCCACCTTCAAAGGGCAAAAAGTACATCCTAGTAACTGACTACGTGACAAAATGGGCTGAAGCAAAAGCACTTGTCCGGGAAATAGAGCAAACAGTGGTAAACTTCCTCTTTGAAGAAATTTTTGTAAGGTATGGAGTACCTAGGGAGATAGTGACAGATCAAGGTACTCAGTTCACTTCAAGGTTGGTTCAAGATATCACAGAAAAATATAAAATCAAGCACAGAAAAAGTACACCTTACCATCCTCAAGCCAATGGCCAAGTGGAATCAACAAATAAAACTTTGGAAGGAATTATCACTAAAACAGTAGCAATGAACAGAAAGAATTGGGAGGAAAAGCTCAAAGATGAACTCTGGGCTTACAGAATAACGTGGAAAGACACTACAGGATTTACACCATATCAGCTGGTGTATGGAAAATAGGTAATGCTTCCTATTGAATTTCAAATACATACTTATAAAATGGTTGCAGATTTAGGAATTGATCTCAATAAAGCACAAAAGGAGAGAATTATGCAATTGAACCAGTTAGATGAAATGAGGCAGCAAGCAAAAGAGAGAACAATCCTAATGCAGAAACAAAGGAAGCAGTGACATGATGCACACATTAAAAAGAAATAGTTTAAAGAAGGAGACTGGGCTTTACTCTTTGACTCTAAATTTAGAGATCATAAAGGCAAGTTCACAACACATTGGATGGGCCCATATGAAATAGATCAAGTATATGAAAATGGATCAGTCAAATTAACAACAATTGATGGTGAAGGCAACACCTTTATTGTCAATGGACATAGGTTGAAACTCTATCATAAGCCCATCAGCAAGGAAGATTTTATTCAAACTATATCTCAGCAAAAAGAAGTTGAGATATCACAAGTCTTCAGCTGTGATATCTCTACCTTAGTCATTTGAATTTCAAAAATTAAATATATATATATATATATATATATATATATATATTTAAAAAATTAAAAAAATAAAAAATAAAAAATAAAAAAAATAATGCTTTAGATGTGAAAACCAGACTCTGGCACACTCTAAAATTTAATTCTTATTAGAAAACCAATCATTTGGCTGATAATAATTCATTCTTCTATTTGTTTACTATTTTTCACAAATTCAATAATGACTTGAGGACAAGTCAAAGACTTAGTGGGGGAGAAGAAACAGTGGTTTTTCCCTATCTCATCTCCTCAATTTCAAATTTTCAAGGAATTTTTGTTTCAGTCATTCAATCAAAGAGTTGTTTTGTTATAATCAGTAAAAGGGACCTGTTTAAGCAACAAAATATGCAGTGGGACCTGTTTCAACATGATTATATAGAGGGACCTGTTCAAAGGCTATGTCAATATTATCAATATCAGAGGGACCTGTTTGAAGACTGCATCAAAGATATACAAGGCTACTTCAACAAGTTTTCAAAGGTTGCTTATCAAAATTCTAATCAAAGCTACATCATCAAGGCTACATCAAACACCAAAGATAAATTTTTGAATCAAGGCTACATCAACACCAAAGATAAATTTCAGAATCAAGGCTACATCAACACCAAACACAAAAGAAGCTTCACAAACATGGTTCTTCTGATTTTAAGGGAGCTGTTATATTCAATTTCAAAGGAACCTGTTTTAGAAGAAAAAGATCAGTCACACCTGTACAAGCAGATCAGTCACACCTGTACAAGCAGAATTAGAATTTGATCAGCCAACAAGTGTAATGTATTGAAAATTTTTGTTTTTAGCATTTAAAATTCTTAAATTATTTTAGTGTTAAAAATAATAGTTATGATTGCTTGTTATCAATTTCAAAAATCCTTCTTATAATCCTTATACCCATATTCTTCTTAATGTTCCTATATACTCACTTCATTACCACTCTGCCTATTTCTATATGTTCATTTCCATTTCCCTATCACACATAACATCATTGTAAACCTTAGTCTATTCCTATTTTCTATTCCTACCTACGCCCTTAAAACCTTTTCATAAACTCATCATTTTTTAAATTTGACCTCTGCCAACAAAGTACGAACAAGTAGCGGCCTTAATAGACACTCAATATAAAGGTCTTCCCAATGGAAAGAAATTTATTAAAAAGTCTGTTCTCAAATGATTTCATTCATTTCGACTGCTAGAGTTACAAAAACGATCTTCTGACCGAAATCTGCTTATGAATGTATCCGCTATGATTTCATTACCAACACAATTTGCATATTGTGCTACCATGATTATGCTTCTGCAAATTATTACTGCTCCTCTGTATTCATGATTTGAACACGCCTTCCAACTCTGCAAATAAGCTCATGGCCTCTGACAGTAAGACTTTGTTCTCCGCGTTATCATCATAACAATTTCATCTTATGACATCAAGAAAAATCAAGGTTGGCCATTGAATTTTCATTTTATAAAACTCTGAGTTCATAAAGTTAGTTAATGAGTTAATGTTCAGACTCTGAGTTTCTTAAAGAAGGCTGAGATAGTAGGTGCTAAAAAGGGAGAAAATATAGCAGACAGGCTTATCCAGAATTTTGACTTCCGCTCATAATTTGAAGAACAACTCAGACATTTGAAGAAGTAAGCTCAGAAAATTGAGGAAGTTAGCTAGGTCAACTCAGTGGAACATGAGAAGAGAGGTAACAAGTTGAAAAACCCTGATTAAATTTTTGTTTTATAAAGCACAAAAAGGGGTTAGAACAGAGATTTTTAAAATGACAAATAGAGCAGAGCCTGAGAAATTTGATAGTTCAAAATACCATGAAGACTGTGTTAAGATTTTGAGGGAAAAACACTGGTTGTCTTTTCTAGAGAAATTTAATGGAAACAATGAAGAAGTTACGAAACAATTTGCATTTTCATTTAAGGGAGAGAAAGCTTTGATAGGAAATTTCTCTTTCAGAATCTCAGAGGATACAATAGCTCAGTCATTAGACATCAGTCCAGAAGGGGAAAAGTATTTCAAAACCAAGCAATTTAGAGAAAAATCATGGACTCAGTTTATGTCTAGGTCAAGGGTTTCTTCTGTCAATTGGAAAAAGGACGTTCCTAGAAGTTGGTTAATCCACCCATGGGATGAAATGGTATACATTCTTCAAAAATTTGTTACATGTGAAGGGCGTTACAACATAGTATACCTATATCACATAAAAATTTTGTTGCACTTAAAAGGTCAATGCACTATCAGTCTGCCCTATTTTCTTTTACAAAGTTTGACTAAAATGTCAAAGACCATTCAGAAACAAAAGGGTAATGAAGATAGAAGCTTGTATCATTTTGGTTTGATCAAAATTCTAATCGAATTTGAGTTGCAGAAGAGAGGGAAAACATGGGAAGAATTTTTAATTGCCAATCAAATCAAAGTCAAAGAAGATGAACATGAGAAACAAGGAAGCACATAGTTTATGGTTGATATTGATGAGGAAACCCCTGAATTTAAGTCAAGCACTGTTGCTCAACCTAGTAGTAGTGTGAAGACAAGGAGAATGAGGCAAGAAGATGCCAAGAAAATTGCAAAAGATAAAATTTTCACTACTTACAGAAGAAGATCAAGGAGAATAAAAAGAAATCAAATACAGGATGATCAACCAGAGAAAAATGTAAATACACCAATGGAAATTGAAAGCAGTGCTAATTCATAGCCAAAACAAGAAGTAGAGATGGAAACTGAAAGTAACAAGAAAGAAAGGGAAGAGCCAGTACCTACAAATAAGAAACAGAGAAAGTTAGAGAAACAAATTGAAGAGCTAAAAGAGGAACTGATGGAAGAAAATATGTTAGAGAAAGTCATAAAGAAAGAAAATGAAATATTGAGAGCCCAGAGCAAGAAGATTCAACAGAAAAAAGAGAAACTGAAGAAGAAAGTCAAAGAACTTAAAACTGATCAAATTGAAATATGCAAATGGGCAAAAAAATGGTACACTCAGAAAAAGGCTCTTAAAGAAAAATATAAGAATATGAAGCATGAGTTCCAAGTTCAGAATAATGTAGATGTATTGCTACAAGCAGCAGAGGCACAAGCAGAAACAAAACATAAAGGAAGCACATCAGGATTAGCATGAGGACATGCTAAATCATTGAGTTTGGGGGAAATGTTGGTACTATTTTATTGCTATCTTTTTCTCCTAAAATTCCATCATTTATCCATCATTTTCTTCCATAAATCCCTTATAGTCTATTGAAATTGATTAATGTAGCATTATAATTGTTATTTTACATTAAATTTAATTTATGGAAATTTTATGTTAAAAATTGAAATTTTTATGTTAAAAATTGAAATTTTTCAAGAAAATTACAGGTTGTGATAAATTCCTGTAATTGGTTTATGTTCTGACATGTGGCATAGCAGGAAAATCGAAACAGAAGACAAGGACATGATCTAGGATGTACACACATGGTGGAAAATCTATCCAACATCAAATTTGAAGCTGCTGAATATCTGGTCAATGTTGGTCAAATCCAGCCAATCTAGTAGAAGAATCTAAATTCATAATGAATGTACCTGATATTTTTCTTAAGATTAGGAACTCTAAACTGATTCGATCTATTTTGGGATCAGTTAGGATTAGAGAGAACGAAAATAACCTCTTTGGCTGTATTTTTTAATAAATAGGAGGATGAAAGCATGTAATGAACTAAGGATGCTAGTGATAACAATGAATGAAGAGCAGACTTGAGACTGTAAGCGTGTTTTCAAAACTCTGTTTGTAATGTAACTCATTTCCAAAACTTAATCAGAGACAAAATTTCATCATTTATGGTGTTTTTGAGTTAGTGTTCTTATCATTTGAAGTTTTATAAGTGTGCCTTCAAAGCGTGGAAGGGCCCTCATGTGAAGTTGGTACACTTTCTTTCCATTTACATAAGATTTAGTATTCAGATCTGATTAGCATTTTATTTCATTTTCATGCTTTTGAGTTCATCAATTTTATTTAGAAATTCAATATTGTTATTTTATGATTCATAGTAATAATTTGAGAATTCGATTGCAAATTTAATGAACAAATCCTTGTAAGAGGTTTAATTGAGTATTGAATCTCAAATCATTTCTATGATCTTTGTTTTTATGAATTTAATTTTTAGTATGCTTAGTGTGTTACTTTGAAAGATTTTTTGTGAACTACAGCCTTGTAAGAGGATTGAAAACTCAGACTAGTAGCACTCTGTTTTTAGAACAGTAGAACAATATATTAGATTAGGTGATATAAGTGTTTAAATGTGAAAGGAACCACATTTCAATCTCTTGTAAAAGAGTGCTGGAGCCTGTCACAATAAGCATTTATCTAGACAGATAGAACAAATCCTTTTAGGTCTATAAATATTAGACAAGTGCCTCTAAGATTACCTACCTTGGTTGACAATAAATTGAGTCTAATCTAGAACCCTAGATTGGTCTATACAACACCCAATTTTACATGTTTCATGCTTAAAGAAGGTTATCAGTGACAAGCTCCCAGTTCAAACAATGTTTTCAAAACTTGAAAAAGAAGGAAAAATCATTGAGCCTAAAGTAGTCATGGAAACTAAAATCTAAAAACTATGGAATCAATTAATTTGAGAGTATCTCATTAAATGGAATAACTTACCGGCAAAATATTCCACATGGGAGAATGAGAATTTTATACTGAAGCATATGTAACTACTCAAGCATTGAGGATAACATTTTTTTAAAGTAGAGGGGCATGTTAGGTCCATATAATAAAAGTGTATCCCCTTTATTTTAGTGTAGCCCCATATTGTTATTTTTTTGCCCATGTATCCCCCATATTGTTATTTTTGTGCCCCATAGAAGCCCACTATTGTTATGGTTATAACAATATGATCACATTGGGAACTCTTTACAACTGTGCTTCTTTTAACAACGAGGGAAAAAAATAAGTAAGGCATGTTGCGAATTTTCTTGTTTTTTCTTCACCTATAAGACATCCAAATGTGTAGTGAATGTACTCAAAATATTAGTTTTAAATTCTTCTAGAAGATTACCAACGTTTGCATGAATCATCACTTCTCCTGCAGTCCTTCTAGTTCTGCTGAGAGGGTCCCAAATCCCAAATTTGGTTCATGTACTTCCTTGTGAGCACCTGATAAATAGGTTTACAATGTCGTCATATTATTCATTAGAAATATCACCTTGTCCCATTAAATTAAGTGTTTCTATCCAATCATATTTCATACCTCTAATCAAATCATTTTTTAGTATTTCTCTAGGTAAAGTGGTATAAGGTGATCTTTGCAGGTTATATTGGAATATTTCGACATACTCCTCTAAAGTCCCATCTTCTTTGGACATCATTTTAAATACTTGCTCTTTCATATCCCTAGACCAAAAATAGTCTTGGTATTTAGAGAGAAAAGTTTTTTTTAGTTGATCCCAAGAGTTTATAGTGTCGCCTCCTCATCCCATGAACCAACATAGAGCTCCTCCCTTTAAGGTGGAAGGAAATAACTTCAGTTTTTTAGGACCAAAGGTATATTCATAACCTCAACATAAGACATCAAATTCATATATAAATGCATCATGGTCCTCAGAAGCCATGCCATGAAAGTTTGGAAGATTCTCTAATGGGATTCCTTTCATTGGTGCATTGGTCTGTGGTTCAAAAATATGGTATCGTGTGGTCGAATTATGTGTTCCTGGTGTTGGGTTTTCCGTTTGGTCAAAAATCTGCCAGTAATCCTCAGGGATTTCGTGGTCAGGAGGTATTATCCGAAGAATAATATGTTGGCTAAACTCTAGGTTTAGAGTAGGTCTCACAATTGTATTTAGGTCAGAATATATTATTATCCTTTGCATCAGGTGTCGCTGAGAATTGTGATTGAGAAAGTTTTGGATGTGGCTCACTTGTCTCACTTTCCCCCTCTCTTAAATTATAAGAATTCCACTTACCTTTACTTTAAATACAGAGATTATTAATGGATGTATCTTGAAACTTTGATAAGACCTTACAGTCTTGTCATGAATTTCAGCATGAGCTACAGTAGGTGATCCTTCCACTTGAGGGGAAATAGTAGAACCCTTAACAAATTTTTTTCGGGGACATACCAACACTTGAGACTCCAAATGGTGAATTATTTCATCTATAAAAGTATTTCTTCCAAGGCCAATATGACTATTGTTTTTGATGGTTTTTGGGATAGGTTTTGAATCTATAACTGTCATGCCAAGAGGTAACTCCATAAGATGAATTGTGATTTTCATTAAGGGTGAAAATAAATATATATATGGAGGGAGAGACTCTTGGGATTCATCTCCTAGTGTCTCTTCATATAACAAAAAACATAGTTCTACACTCAATGTAAAACACCATACATATACCTACACCCAGTGTACAACACCACGCATACAACTACACTTGGCGTACAACACATCAGATACACCTACACCTGGTGTACAACAAAAACATATATGTACACATAACGCAACACAACAAATACACATGTCATGATATAATGAATACACAATACACATGACATAGTACCACATGTACACAACACAACATGTACAACATGTACACAATAATTGTATTGGACATAAATCACACCATCTCTACTAGGCATTCTTTCCTCTAGTGTCTTTCCCATGCCTTACAATGTTCATCCACAACCTAATTCTTGGGTCTTTTCATTATCCATGCTTATCCCAACATTTTGCAAATCACTATGCTTTCACTTTGTTTTTGTGTCCTTCAGCATTCCATGCTCATAACGTAAACATAGGAATAGCTATAAGCACATAATACCAAAATAATATCCACATGATACTAACCTCATAGGTCTCCTAGGGCTACTCTGCCCACTTGATTCCTCATAAAAAAGGAATATTTTTATGCCATTCACCCAAATCATTGAGAACAACATTTCTCAACATAGCTAAGGGATCTGTTACCTCAAGCCTATTATTTGTACCTTTTCGGGTTACATTTCCCATGATTTTCCTGCCACTATCCATTTACCCCAATGGACCCAAGCATCCCAACTCGATGTCATATTCTTCCCTTTAATCGCCCTTCATTCGTGCACCAAGATTCATCAAGGTCTTACATTACCTATTGGGTTTCATTAAACTCTCCTCGAGTTCCATTAACTTTCCTATTTCCCGAACCAACGCCCAAGACCATAAAAACATAAAAGGAAAGAAAAAGAATAAAAACATAGAAAACCAATAACAATACAACACCACAAACAAAGTGGCATGGCCATGCATCAATCACATAAAAAACCACAAATCAAGTACAAACAAATAAGAAAATACCGAACGCACAAAACTCTCAACAAACACCATGAATCAAACCCCACGGTTACCAATGATTCCAAGGGAAAGCTCAACCCGAGACTTCTTCAAGATTTCATGGTAGTTTCTTTTTCCATGCAATTAGTTGCATCATATTTCCATAAACACACCACTATTAGGGCGCAAATAAATATAAAAATATACCAGTTATCTTGCCCTGTTATGCCCAACACACTTCCTTGCAGCTAAACATATGTACACATAATCTCTAAAGGGATTACAATTCCCTTGACAAATCCAACTATAATTGGAAAGAAGATATCATACTTGCATCTAATCAACCATCTTCGATGTAGATTCCTTGGCCCCATGGTGATTCCACGAACCTTAACCTCCTCTTTTTCTCATTATTAGAGCATGAGATCCTTCCACTCCAAGATGCATTGAGGACCTACATGTAAATCTCCCTTTGGTTCCACTTCCACCTAAATGATAAATGTCTCATGATATTCCTCCTTGTTATCCATTGCTGCATAGATCCAGGGAATTTTTTGACCTACATCCCCAACTATTTGTGCTTCTTGAGCACTATAGATCTGAGACCTGTCACGATCCCACTCTACCACTCTGATACAAAGGGAAATCCTTTCTATGATGATACCTACCACATGTTCTACACTGCAATGGTTATCTACCATCTCCTTTATTTTTCTGATCCACTGGCTAAGATCCATGTCCTTCCTCAAGTGAATTATACTTCTTATAAGGTGCCACATTTTCCTTGTCATATGCATCTTGAGATCATATAACTCCTTAACCCTTTTATCATAATACAACTCAAATAGTTATTTCTTCCTAAAGAGTCTCTCAGTCTCATCCTAAATCAATTCCTCATTTTTAATGCTTATGACATGCTTTACATCTTCCCACCAGATATCTACTTTTCCCCTGAGACTAAATATAGCTACCTTGGCTTTCATATTATCTGAATAATCATGTAATCTGAAGAAATTATTCATCCCAAGTAGCCATGCTTCCACATCTTTTGAATTCTTCACATCCCAATCAAAAGTGGGAGGCTTTGCTTTCTTGAAATACTCTAGAAAATATTGCTTCCCACTTCTCTTATAAGGATGTCGGTGATAATGATGATAATGTCTCTCAGAACTAGAACTAGAATAAAATCCATGAGTGCTAGTCTACCCGTCGAGTGTATCCAAGGATATACGACCTCTCATTGTATCATCCTTGTCCATCTTGTGCCCCTATGAGACCTGCTTCCATATGCACCATTAGTCTTTTCTTTCTACCTCTCTTCATGACTGATCCCCATTTTTCCTTGCTTTTGTAAGTATATAAGGCTATGAAGAATCAATACATTAAATTTTTATTCATTTTACTAAGCCTTTCGAAGTCTTTCCTATTACTCAACCAACTCGTTATTATCTGCCTTAAAACTCATGATTTATGCCTGCAAAATTATCAATTTGTCTGCCCAAGCAGGGGAATATCACTCTCCCTACTGCCCAATTGATCTCTTCCATCCTTCCAATGTCACTTCACGCATGTGCAAAGAGTCGTATGAACTTTACCCAACTATTTTTCTCTTCAGCTCTAATCTTCTATTTCCTGCAAGCATAACAGGTTAGATAAGAAAAATAGAAGATATAATAGAAATCGTAATCAGTGTATCTCAGGGAGGCTATCACATATACACAATTCAGTCCATATTAGGATGATACATAAAAATATAAATAATTTAACAGTGATGACAATAATCATCTTGCATATGACCTCAACGCATATAAAAACAAGTTACTAACATGAATGACCAAAAGATGCATGTTGATATAAACACACTAATAAATTAGCATATACTATGCATGTAACCACAAAAATAATAAAATGAGAAGAATTCATGTACCGTGATGCATATAACAACCACTATCCATCATGTCGGCATGACAAACATATGAACCTATATTACAATCCACTCTTACCTCAAGGTCTAGTGTTGCAACCTCACTCTGATACCACCCTATAACCACCCACCCCACATTTACCCACTTTTACAAGGTCCCCAGGGTAAACATGAGATGAGTGTTACTATGACATGACCCGACCTACAAGTTCTAGTGATGGAAGTGGGGCCCAAAAATTGAAAACATCCTGACATCCCTCAAGGACTATAGGCCGCTTAGGAGCTAGATCACCACCCGAGGTGATCAATCCTAGATATTGAACTCTTTGTCATTGAATTAATCCATAAATGCACCCATAACATCTCATGTATGCAGTTATGAGGTTATAAATATAATCATAAGCCTACTTCCATGTGGTTTTGACCCAAAAACTCTATTTTTGTGCCAACGGTTCCAAGGTCTAGGAAAATTTTCTAGGATAGCCTCGAGACCACTACCCATAGCTACTTATAACCTTCTAGAAACATAAAAAAGATTACAACAATGCTAATCATTTAGAACTTTAAGAAGAACTTGAACTAGCCATGCCTAATCCATGATATATATTTCATCAAACATAACATAAATGTATAAGCTACAAGTCATGAATGCATATCTCATCATAAAATTATGAACTTCACATGAGAATCACCAAGAAGGAGAAAACCCCTCTCAATCTAGTTGAAATAACACTTGTTATCCCATGCATTCATCAACCATTCAATAAGCTATCAAATCATGAATAAAATCCATAGCTAGAGTACATCATAGAACCATGCTTATAACCAACATATAACCAAAAGAGGAACCGTGAAAAATCATCCATAAAATTTACATAATATCAAGTACATCTTCTCATTCATTACATTGGAATAATATCTCACATTACTTATGAAAAATCCAACCAGGTCAGGGACTTCCACATACCATCCAACCATAGATTGGGTTGAAAAAAATCTTTCTTTCAGCCAATTTTCCTCGTGCTGTATTCCAGTTATGAATGTGGGTTCTCATGGGATAATACAAGACAAATTCAAAGAGATAATCCATAGGTTAAACCACCTCCACCCTCAAGCTACCGTGATCTCACCTAACTGGTCCCAAGATCACAAAACCAAACCAAGCTTGGATGCCTAAAAATTCCTTCACCATACATGGATGAATTTTTGTGTCTTCACCCACCTGTCGAGGGATTCCCAAACAAAAGTATCTCCACTCGAACCCTTAGTATTTTCCTGAGACCACCTCACCCAAATCCAAAAAATTTTGGCAATCCAAATATCAACCAAAGAAGGAAACCAAAACACCATGGTTATCTAGGAAATTGAAAGACAAGGCTGAAACCATTGTCGATCCAATAAAATACCATCACAATTACAATAAGCATAACCAATAACCAAATGCATGTACCAATAAACATAACCTCTAATTTTCCTTTAGTTTCATAATTAAATTTCAATTATTACCTCTTTCCCTTTGCCAATGCCTTTGCCAATTTACATAGCCATAAATAAACCACAAGTGACTCCCATTATAATTTCCCCACCTCCATTCATCTTGGAATACATGTCCCATGACCTTGGTCTTATTTTATATTTACATGGAAATCAACCAGGGGATGTTATAGAAACATAAACTTATTAAAATGAGTTTCTAAAATGAGGATGGTGTTAGGATGAATTCTAATCGCAAGCATATGAAAAAAGCCCACTTTAGCTGTGCATAAAAAACAACCCTAACATCAAAGAGCGCTGCCAATTTCTTTATATCTGTAGTTAGTTGACCAAGACAAATGCTACAAAATCCAGATCTATGCAGTTAAAGACATTAAGCAATAAATAAAAGCAAGAGTTGCTCCATGCATCCAATAGAAAAGACAATAATATTTTTAAATATTTTTTGTATTTATGACACCTGGGAAGGGAACATAGAAAGATGTTACCAATATCCCTCAATGGGATGGGTTCTTGTATGTCCTCAGTGCTTCAGATCTAAGATCTCTCTCTCTTGATGGTGTAGAAAACCCTGACAAAAATGGAACTCAAAGGGAGTTCACAAGCAAAAAGAGAAAACTATGACAATGATGGAGCATCAAAGTTAGACCAAAAGTATAGATCCAAAGTGATCATTTGGCAACAAAAGGTAGTGAGTGAATGGAAAAACCCTTCTATTTATTAAAAAAAATTGATTTAGTATAGATATTGGTGCATAATTAAAATATTATTAACCAAATCTAGATCCGACTTTTATGGAATATTTAATTATATTTGTTGGAGGGAAAAAGAATTTGAATTTGGTCAAATCCATTTATTTGTAAATAATAGATAAATAAATTTATTTATTATTTTAAGGATGTGGTTGAGTAATAATTAAATAAATAGTGATTTATTCAATTATTTATAAATGATTTAGTCAAATTTAACAAGGAATATTATTTAAATAATGTTTAAATAATTATTCCTAGAAAATAATAAGATAAATAATGATTGATATCATTAATTTTCCTGTTTTGGGTTAAATATGACCAGGAATATTAATTAAACTGTTGTTTAACTAATTATTCCTTGAGAAAAATCAAACAAATATGGATTTATTCAATATTTCCTCATGGGGTTTCCTATTGAGACCATAAACAACTTAATAACTTAAGGATTACTAAGTTATTTTTCATAGTGAAAGCAATTTTACTTAGGGTAAAATTTATCTTACATGGTGTACTTTGGCCCATCTAATAGTAACAGGTTAGATAACCAAAAATTGGTGTAAAATATTTCCCCCCAGCGTGCGAGCGTTAGGAGCTAATCGTATGACCGAAGTATGTTGTAAGAACTCAATCACTAGACACTGAAGGGGAAGTCAAAGAGAGAGAAATATAAGGTAGATCAAAGCGATAGAGGACAAGGCCCTGAAGAGGCGAGACTTATAGGTGCGGAAAGTATCTTTTATGAGTGAGTACCTATGCTACAAGCGGCGGGGGAGGCATACCTATGCCTGCCGAGACAAAGTACAAAGAATAATGCATCCAGTAAATAAGGGATTGAACTATATAGTACATGCTGGCATGAACATGAGCCATATAAAAACATGATAATGAATCCCACATACATACTGTGGCTGGGATAACAGCGAGGACTTATACAATAATATTTGAGTAAATGAGATATAAGTACAACCAAAGAGGCCCTGTAAATAGGAGAGGGCTCTGAAAATCTGAGTGATACATGCAAACTGAAGAGGCACTACCAGCGGCTGAGGCCGAAACCATCAAATATATGGAGCTGCATCGAAGGTTGTAATGAAGAGGTCATCCGGGCATGTGGGGGGATACCTGAAGGGCCACCCCCTCATAAGGTCTGAAACATCTCACACACACCCAGAGATCACCGGTACAATCTGCTGCATCACTGAACCATCAAGTATATAGATCTCGATCATGTCGTACGGATCTGGAACTCAGAAAACATCAAGTCAAAGGGAAATTAGGAGTCCCTTTTTTGGATCCGAGGCACCGAACAAGAGTGGAAGCTGGAACCAAGGTACACCGCCCTCTAGACTTGTGTTCTGGAATGAATGAGCTGATGTCGACAAAAGGAGGTCCGCCATAGGTGAGGCAATAAGGGATCCTCAACTAAGACACGAGAGATAATAATAGAGTGACTGACAGATGAATGGGGGGTACTAAGTAGCAGGCTGATGACTTCCCTTGTTAGAGCATGAAGAGCATGGATGACCTGGCAGCAACTGACACGATATCAAAGGGGACAGGGGACAATAGGACTGAAGGCCATAATGTGCGACACGAGAGAGGAACCAAGCGATGAAGGATGGAGGACTATAGTAGGATATGAAGGGACTTTGGATAGACTCCATGGATGTGATGATGACTCAAATTGGATGCTCTAAACAAGGGCGACTCTATGATGCTGCCACACAGAAAAAGGTCCGGTGGGGACCATAAAGAGATGATTACAATATGGTTACTCATGAAAAAAATAGACACGAGCATGGCCAAGTATGGAGGCAAAGTGGTGCCCCAAGTACAAGTGTTGCAAGTGAATAAATCTAATTTTGAGTGGTGAAGTGACCCTTCTTGGAAAAAATGTGTCCGGGTGAAGTATCAAATCACAAAATACTAAAGGATACCCATTTTAAAGCTTGGTGAGATATTTCCAATGGTGCAGATGATTTTTAAAACTGAGCTACCATTTTACCGCAGTGGGCGTAAAAAAAATCTTGGGTTTCTCTTTTAATAAGGAATTTTCCCTCCAAATTCACTCATTTTCAAGTGTAGCTGTGGTGAATGTAAAGAGGAGAGAAGGCCCTAAACCTTGCCGTGATCGTAGCAGAGAAGCCAACTATTGGAATCGAGATCCATCAGTTGCAGGTAAGAGGCCTAACCCTACTCTTTCATTTAAGGGGATCAAAAATTTCAGTTTAGGCACCTATAGCTCATGAACAAGCTAGGTCGCACTTTTTGGGGTCTGTTCTGTGACCTGGGTAGTAGGTTCTAGACATAAAATTGCGACCTGTCCCAGGAAATGACCTGAAAGTGCGACCTGTTAGAGAAATGAGTTTCAGTGCTGTTTTTGGTTGAGAGCTGGGATTTTTATGGTTGAGGGGTATAGGCGCCCCCAAGAATGTTATGGTCATGCCAAATATATTTAGAAAAGTGAATCTAAACACATTTTTAATGATGTGGTGCACCATTTGTTTTTTTTTTTTTATGGTTATGTAGTTAGAGAAAGGGAATGGAGGATTACCAATCTCTTTTGGTACTGCATATATGAAGAAAATGGACTAATTTTCTGGGTTGGCATACATGGTGTCACTATCCCAGAGAGTGGATTTGGATATATTGAACTCGTGCTCACCTAGAAAACCCATAGGTTGGTCAACAATAATGTTTAGGGGACTGGGTTGTTGATGTAAGATAAATGAATGATGAGGGGGATCATTCCTAGAGTGATCTGGAGTGATATGGGACTCTAAAGGTTCTTCTAAATGGGGAATAATAATAGTAGTAGAGTCGACATGACTAGATGCACTAGGAGAGTTGTGGATAATTGCTTCTCCTAGTCTCTCCAATATGGGTGCCCCCTTACCCAAACATTGGGTGTCAATGTAAGGGCCACAAGGTGTATGTGGTTCAAATGCATGGGTTTGATGCAAGGGGGGATAGATAAAGTCAGGGGTAGTGAATGCTTCCATAATGTCATAATCACAATAAAATATGGGGTGACTGGTGGAAGAAAGACCACGTGGTGCGAAAAAAATACCTGACTCATCATCATGAGAAGTGAGGTTCACATGCGCATCGTCACGGAGGGTGAAAAAAGGACAAGTAGATGAAGGGTCCACCGATGTTGAGCCTGTTGGGGTTCCCATGTTTTGGCAAGTTTGGAAATACCAAAAGATGAGACAACATCATAACCACTTTTAGACCTCGGGATCTAGCCCTCCTGGGTCCAGAGAGGGATCTCTCTGTATAGGCAAAGGTATATGTCTTTGAAGCTCTGTTTTAAGGTTTTAGGCTAGTTATTGGCATGGGTTTGTTTGTTTGTTTAATGGTTTGGTTGTTGGGAACCAGGAAAGAAGGTTTTAGTACAAGAAAAGGATGAGCAAAGAGGATTTCAGGTAAGGGAGAGATTCAGAGAACACTAGAGACCACTGGGAAATGGAGTCAGGAAAGGGTTTACTTACTATTCAACATGCAGGCTTTCAATTGGGCTAGTCATCTAAAGCATTGGATCTTAAAGATGATAGTGTGACATGAAATGATGGAAAGAAGGTGAAATACCAAGGAAACCTCCAAGATGACTGCTTAAGAGACAAATCTAGGGACAGGGCATGCCATTAAACACCTATGATCCAACTTATAAAGGTTAACTCTTCAGACAAAGGAAACATTAAAGATTTAAACACAAAGGTGAAGGCCTAAGATCAGAGAGAGAATTTGAACTCTCAATGCTTCGACACCCAACTTAAGGGAACTTAGAAAGGTTCAATTAATCGAAAGGGACCCTAGTGAGACAAAATCAACATTCGAACTCCCAGTATCCCAATTCTTTCAATTGAAACCCAACAAGAACATCTGAGGACAGATTCATTAATTCATACATCAACTAGCAGTAAATATTAGCCACTACACTAGTTAAATTAGTTTGAATCAGCACCCAGAAAATAAAACCAGTAGAAAACATCAAAGGTAGGGAGAGTAGAAGCTTAGGGTACCATGCGAGGGTATATCCTAAAATAGATTTCTGATGCATACCAAAAGAAGCAAAATATGATGAATTACAAAGGAAAATAGAGACAAAGATAGAAAAACATCACCGCTGCTTTAAACCAGGATCCAAAGAAATGTTCTTATCATATTAAAGAGAAACACCAGTCATGTACAACATTTTCAACAGCTTGATATTTAGTCTGATATCTTCCTCAGCCTATCTTACAACTTTACATAGAGAACTATATCTCAAGAGAAACTGCTTGCAATTCCTAGATATCCGATCAAAAACCCTTACAATGAATTTGTTCATGAGTTTTATAGCTGAAAGAGAGGCAGAGGAGGTAGGCGAAACACTAAATGTAACATTAAAATAGAGTAGAAGAAGAGGGTCGAGGCCCATTCTATTTTAATATCTATGCATTGATTTCTGGTACTCTTTGGACGAAAGAGTGGTCTTCGACAGGCTGAAAATTACTCCAGGTATGTTCTTGATGTACTTTGGATGTAACACTCTGTAGTACTCTGGTGAATAAAAAAGAATCCAGATAAGTGACTATGAGGTCTGCCATACTATGTGAAAAATTCTCCGGTGGCATTAGGACTGTTATCAGGTTAGAAATCTTCTCAGGGACACAATGCGGAATAAAACAGTATGGGTACTGTGTCCTTTTTGGGAGGAAACTTCTGTTGATGTGAAACACTGTCAATATTGTTTTCTGTGCTATAGACCTCTTTATGCCTTCTGCATTAGTCATGAGGTCTTCAATCTGGTACAACTTCCCTTTGAACAAAGAATCAGAGCTTAAGTTCTTCGATTACAGGCGTTAAACTCTCTGGTTATCCACTGATACTCTTTTCCGCTTCGTTACTGTCTCTGTCTGTGAAAATTGAGCTTTACTGGCGCTGGAGATGTTTTACAGAGTTTAACTCTATTCTTTTGATGAAAAATTGAGTTTTGATGCCCTCCCAGGAATTTCTTTGTGATCACAGTGTCTGAAAATACTTCATCTGCGCTCTGCGCCACTATATTAGTGACCATGAACAATGGCGGTTTTCACCGTCTGTAACTTGAAAAGAACGCAAACCTATTAAGAAACCCATGCAGTGGGAGGATGGATGTGGTGGACTGTTGTGACGATGGCAGCGCAACAGAATAAAATTCTGCGGATGTAACAGAAAGCGATGGAAACATGCAGTGAACAGTGAAATTGATCTGATGAAAGTTGGGCGACATGAAAAAACTTTAATGTAAAACATTAAGATTTTAATGCTTGGCAGGATGAGATAATGTTTTAATGAAAAACCAAAGGTTTGGGCCTTCGAACGAAGTACACAGAAAATGTGTGGAAAACATATGAAATGGGCGGATGTGGTGGGACTTGGTCAATGGTGGAGGGCGATATAACCTGGACCGTCAGATCTCGGGAGGAGATTGATGGCTGTGATGATCCGATGCAATGCATGGGTTGCGCGATGAGAAATTGTGAAGAAAGTGCGAAATGCAATGAGGATCGTTGATCTGCAGAGATCAATGGTTGGGATTTGCAGATGAGACTTCAGGCGATGAAGTGGGGAAGTGGTTTTGGGATACAAAACCGTTGGTTTCGTGCGGCCAAAAGGGATGGGAGTGGTTTTCACTTTTTCAAAGCGATATGGGTCCTTGGCTAACACGTGGCTCTAGAAAACTGCCCATATCGCGTGAATTTGAAATATTAAACTTCGGATTCCCAAACTGCAGGATATTACTAAGGACCGTCAGATCAAGAGCGAGCAGATCAGACGGTAGGAGGCGGAGCATGATCTGAGGAGATGCATGGTTGGTAGAGGTGGGGTCAAACGGATAGCAGTTTCATTGCGGACCGTCTGATCTATGGATGAACGGCTGAGATATGTGGAGGAGATACACAGGTGGAGAAAATGGTTAGTGGGTGGGGGAAATCTGAGCCATTAGATCATCAAGGATGGATGGCTACAACCTAATTGGAGGGGAGTGATGGGAGGGCCAAAACTCCAATGAGCGATGGTGCGATTGGATTTTGACCGTTAGATCTATGAGAGATCGACGGTTGCGATTGGATCGGAAGAGCCCAATCGGGGAACACATGGTGGAATGATGGCGAATCCTGGCCATTGGTTCTTATGGATTCAGCGGCCAAGATCGCGTTGGAGGATCGCAATCGGGAGGGACAGAGGGTGACACAATTAAAAATTTTCGATTGTGATCAGAGCGAGGATGCGAGGGCTGTCGGATTGAAAGTGAATCGACGGTGGAGAAGGTCATCGGAGGATTTGTTAAGGAGTGCGATGGGCACGATGTGAGTTTTGTGTAGACCGTCAGATCTGTTAAGATCGACAGCGTAGGCTACTCCCAGGTTCGTAGAACAAATACACTATCACATTGGATTTTTTCGTGTTATCACAGGAATGTGCTCCCAATCATCTCTCTGATTGCGATAAATGCCTTATGCTTTAGCACTTAGTCTTAGCGCTCGGGCTTATGGAGGGGAAGTGGTTAAGGGCTGGCCAAAAGGGGCTTAGCCTGCATATTGGGAAAATATGGGTTTTTAGCCAAAAGAAGAGCTTTTAAGGCTAAAATTAGGCTTTCGGTGTGGGGAAAAAGGGAGTTGCGATCAAATGAAAGGATTTCACTTGGTTTAAAAGGAAGAATTTGATGGTTTGGGAAACTTAGGAGGGATTTTTGAGGTTAAATGGGAAATTTTTCAAAGGGGAAAAAGGCCAAGGTGGGGCATATTGCAAAGATACAAGGGCAGATGAAAGCCTCTTCAAAGCACAATTTTTTCACAGACAGTGAGGCCTTTTTTTGGACGGAAACAACAGTGAAGATATTTTAAAGGAAAAGAACACAGAGGCTTCAAGGATGAGAGATTTTCATAGGAAATGTGTCTCTTGAATTCTCATAAAACAATTTAGTCACCTGTTTTCTTGGCAAAAAATTCATAGGTGGCTAACAATGGCTCTACATGGGGATGGCTTCTTCTTGAAGGAGTCAAGAATTCAGAAAATAGATCTTTGGAGTAGGCCAGATGCTTGATCCTTGGTACATCTCTCTTCTTTTATTTAGTTGTTACGAACATGATGGAAAAATCAACAGAAAGCATACCCAAGTAACCTACCTACCCATACTACAAGCCTAACATTTTTCTTCAAGGTGCATTTGAATTGGCAGACCTTGCTTCATCATTTTTTTTCTTTATTGAGAACAAAAACACACTAATCTAATTCTACCCTTATCACTCCATGAGACCGGATTAAACTGTTGGCCTCATATGTTTCTCTACCTAAATCTAATATCTATTGGGATTAAACTGTCCAGTAGATTTCTTCTCTACATTCTACAACAGAAATTTAAAAACAGTCAAACTAGGATTAGACAGTCTAGTTTGTTGTGTATCCAAGGCATAAAGATAGTTGCACATGGACTGAAAATGCAGAAAATTGGAGACAAAATTTCGAAGGCTTGAAATCTAAAACTTTGAAGCATCCTTCTCTTCTTTGTGACTCAAGTTTTGAGCTTGTCAGAGTCACTTTCCTTCTTCGTTTCAGCTCCGGTTTTGGGCTTGTTGGAGCTGGTTCCTTTTTCTTTTTTGCTATTTCAGATTTTGGGCATGTTAGAACCAACTTCCTTTAATTTCTATGGCTCAGGTTTTTATCATGTTAGAGCCACTCATTCGTACTTCAGAGGTCCAAGTTTTGAGCATGTCTGAACCTCTCCTTCCCTGTTTTTTGAAATATTTTTCTCTTTTCTTGAAAATAAAACATGAAAATGGTATTTACAATGAAAATGCAACTAGAAATTGGAAATCAGTAGTAGTAATGTTTCAACATCCTGCCATTGACAGGACCCCCAAACGGATCTGTACCATCAAGCTCTTGTAGAAAAAAGGCATTTGGACCCACAGTGGCCTGGAGGATGTAAGGACCTTGCCACAAACTGTCAAATTTTCCGTGTTTTCCTTTGTCCTCTCTTTTGGAGTCCCACTTTAAAACCTTATCTCCAATTTTGAAGTCAGAAGCCTTCGTTCTCTTGTCGAATAACTTCTTTATATTTTCCTGAACCTTTAGAGCTCTGTTGTAGACCTCTTCTCTTATTTGCTGGAGATGAATTTTTTGGTTTATCCTCCTTGCCATATTGTCTTCTTCTTTCTAGATCTCTTGGACTAGTTTAATCACTGGTATCCCAAGGCTGGTTGGAAACAATGCCTCTGTTCCATACACAAGTTGATATGGTGACATGCCAATGGATTTCTTTGTTGTAAGCCTATCAACCCACAAAGCATGCACTAACTTGTTATGCCATGACTTTTTGTTCTCTTCTAGCAGCTTTTTGATGATGGTTACCAAGCTTTTGTTTGATGATTCAACTAACCCATTACCTTGTGGGTAATAAGCAGTTGAGTGACCGAGTGCTATTTGGTACCTGTGACAAAAATCGATCATTTTCTTGGATACAAAAATAGCAGCGTTATCAGTGATTATTTTTCTTGGACAACCAAATCTAGAGAGGATGTGGTCTTCTAGGAACTTAATGATGACATAATTTATGGCATTCCTAGAGGGTATGGTCTCTATCCACTTTGTGAAGTAATTTGTGGCTATAAGGATCCACTTGTGTTGTGCAGAAGAAGCAGGGTGTATTTCCCCTATGAAATCTAGGCCCCATTGCAAAAAGGGACCCTCAACAATAATGGGTTGTAAGGGTAAAGGGAGGAGCTTTCTCTTGCCTTTGAAAATCTGGCATTTGTGACAGGAAATTATCATTTTGTGTATGTCATTGAAAAGTGTAGGCCATTAATAGCCAACCCTGAGTATTTTGTTACAATGTCTTTCCAGCTTAAGTGGCCTCCACACTCTCCTACATGGAACTTCTGTTTAATTCTCTCTACTTCAGTTTCAGGCAAACATTTAAGCAATAAACCATTTGCATTTTTCCAGTATAAACATTCATTCAATATGCAATATTTTATGGTCTTTAGCTTTAGGAATCAGGCCTTAATTTTTGATAGTTTAGGAGGGCCATTGAGGTTTGTGAGCACATACAGGATATCAGAATACCATGGAGAGTTTTGAAATTGTTCTTCAACATTAGGATCGGGCAATCCTTCCTATTCATCCAAGGAATCCACCATGTTAATGTCAAGGGCTTGTAAATTTGATTCAGCCATTAGTTGAGCTAAGCCCTGACCTTTGATCAGCTTCATGGGTTTTATTTCCAGGTCATATTCTAATATTACAGCGATCCATTTGCCCCTCTTTCCATCAGGATCTTGGGACAAAATGTCTTTAACCACTATGTTTGGCACGTAGGCTATGATGTGAGAATGCAATATATACACCCTAAAGTCCTTCAAGGCCTTTACCAAGGCATAGGCTTGTTTTTCCATTATGTTATATTTTAAGGGTGCATCCCTCAGAGCCTTACTGAAGAAAGCAATAAGCTGTTCCATTCCCTTTGTATTTTTCTGCAGTAGAACTGCAGCCAATGTATGCTCGGAGGCAAATGAAAATATCAAGAAATCTTTTGAGAAATCTGGGATAATTAGGATAGGAGCCCGAGTGAGTGCAAGTTTAACTGATTCAAAATATTTTTTAGCCTCTACAGTCCACTTAACTCATACACCTTTCTTTAGCATGTTAGTCATATTCCTGAGGTGCTCAGCTAAGTTGGGAATAAACCTCCTTAGGAAGTTAATTTTCCCAATAAAGGAGTGTAACTCTTTAATGTTTCTCGAGTGTGTGATCTGTAGTATTCCATCAACCCTCTGTGGGTCTATCTTAATTCCCTTCTCAGATATAATGTGGCCGAGAAGCTTACCTTCTTGTAGCTCGAATACAGTGTTCTTGGGATTTAATGACAGACCGAACCTTTTACATTTTTCAAAAACCCTTCTCAGATGTTTTAGGTGCTCCTCATCAGTCTTGGAATATACTGTTATGTCATCAAGATAGATGAAAATGAAGTTCCCTATTTCATCTGAAAAAGCTATGTCCATCGCTTGTTGGAAGGTCGCACTGGAGTGTTCATCAGTCCAAAAGGAATTTTTATGTACATAAAAGTGCCCCATGGAGTGGTGAAGGCGGTCTTGAGTTGATCTTCTGGGAGTAATAAAACTTGGTTATAACCTGAAAAACCATCTAACAGGGAGATCCTTTTTGAGCCTACTACCCTCTGAAGAATGTGTTCCATCTTTGGAAAAGGGTAATTGTCTTTAAGTGAGGCTCTGTTAAGGTTCCTGAAGTCAATGCACAGTCTAATCTCACTTGTCTTCTTTCTTACAGCCACAAGGTTTGAGACCCAATCAGGGAACCTCACAAGAACTATTATTCCTACCTTGTACATTTTTTTAATCTCCTTTTCCACTGCAGGCAGCTGTTTCGGGTTAATTCTGCGAAGTTTCTGTCTGAAGGGGTTTTGGTTCTCTTTCAAAGGTATTTTGTGCTATATAATGTTTGTGTCGTAGGCCTTTAAGTATTCATAACTCCAGGCAAACACATCAATGAATTCTTTGAACATATCAATGTATTTATTTTTCATGTTTGCGGGTAAGGACTTAGCTAGTTTAATCATTTTAGGCTTATCTTCTGTGCCTATGTTGCATTCCTCGACATCAGAGTCCAAGTGCTCTATGGTGGTTTTTTTTGCTACATCATTGAAATCAAAAAGATCTTCTAAAGGTGCCAGACCTCGGGGTATGTTCTTATCTTTTTCCTGTAGCACCCTTATTTCCTCTTTATCTGCATTTTTATATTCTTCAGTCGTATTTTCAATCTGTTTGGTTAAAGTATTTATTTCAATGTTATGGGGTGATTTTTCTTCGTCGGGAGGCTCCTCACTCAAGCAGCTATCATAGGATTTAAAGTCTGAATCAGAGAATTCAAACTCGTTCCTGTCCATCAGGAAATCCTCAATCTGCTTATTGCCCTCAAAGACCTGCCAATATTTCTCATTGTCAAGCACTGAAGGTCTGTATTTTGTCTGAATGATGATTTGTTTGTCAATGGGAGGCTTATGATATGAGCTAGCTATGCAGGCTAATCCATTTTCAATTACATTATGAATCCTAGGAACAAACACCAGTTCATATTCCACAAAGGTTTTCAATAAATAGATAGCATCGTTCCTATATGGTCTCAACCTAGGGTGTTTCGTTGTGTATTCACCGTTCACTTGTTTAATGATTAACTCAGAGTCTCCATGCACAACTATCCTTCGGGCTCCTAGTTTCCTCAACAAGTTCAAAACGAGGATGAGAGCCCCATACTCTGCGATATTGTTAGTACATTTGAAGTTCAGATTGAAACAATGGCTCTCTGCATATTCATTCTCAGTGTTATGTAACCACACCCCCGCTCCTGCAGTTTTTCTAGTGCAAGACCCATCGAAAGTCATTTCCCGTAAGGGATTGTTTTTGTGTTTATCATTATTTTCTTCTCTAATGTTGTTTCCATTGTTATTTCTTTCTATGGGGTCCGTGTTATGGCATGGAGGGTTTTGTTCTTCATGTGGTGTATGCGCTTCAGCGAGATGACTAGCTGGCTATTTGCATTCTGTTTCTTGCTCACTGTGAGTTTCAGATTCAGTGCACTGTCTAGAGGATTTTTCTTCATTTTCTTCCAAGTCCACGGTAGCCATTATGTTAAAATCTATGGGCGCTATCTCATGGTTTGTATCTTTGTTTTCTAATTCTAGCCCTTCTAAGGATTCATCGTTGCAGATGATAAAGGAGTCCAGATCTGTGTGTATAGAATACAGAGGCGAATTTTCAGGCTTTTCAGGGCTGCTGACCAAGAATTTCATTTGTGCCTCTCTATACAGTCTCCTAAGTTGGCTAAAGATATGGATTGTGGCATATGCCCCATCCATATGCAGTGTACCTTGCAGTTTGGCTCCCCATGACCTTAACAATAGCATCCCATACTTAGGTGGCACATCTCCCACTACAATATCCATAACCATACATTTTTTTGGAATCTGGGTCAAGTTCACACACAAGTCTTGGATCAGCCCAAGAAATTTTACTCTGCTAGAGTCAAATGAATATAAATCCTTGTAAGGATGGGTTATCTCTAGGCCTAACCTCTCCATAAATACCTTAGGCATTAAGTTGTGAGATGCCCCAGAGTCATGCATTGCGTTGTGAAGGATCTTGTCATGGATATTGAGACCGATATAAAAATGAGGTACTACCCCTTCCTGAAACTTCCATTCTATCTTTGGACCAAATAGAAAGGTTGTTTGATCATCACTTAGGTTGACAATGTCGCTATTTTCACCTAGATTTAAAGCTTTCAAAATTTGGCCTTTATATACATCCTGAGTGGCCAGCTTAGAGAGTGGGACGGAGATTTTAATTTTTGCAATATCACTCTCCAAATTGAAGGTGGATTGACTCTTTGTGACACTCAACTCTGTTTTGTTAGCCACCATATTAGTGGCCGAATCAGTGTGCAGATTCTCACTATGTACAGTGTTAGGAATTTTTTTATTAGGAGCACTAACTACAGTGCTAGTGCTACTATTTGGTTGACTTTGTTTTTCAGTATTTTGGTTGTCCTTTTATTTTTTCTTCCCAAAATTTTCAACAGTTGATTTTCTACTTTCAGTAGTTACTTTAGAATTTTTCTCAGGCCTTTTCTTAATATTAATCTCAGAAGCTTTTGGTTTGGAGTTGTCTAAGTTCTTTTTTCTTCTAAGTTCATACTATTCTCTGACCTGCATGATAGCATTTTCAAACCTGAGCCTGTAATCCTTAGATTCTAATCTTTCCTCATCCCAATATGAGGGTGGGGGCTGATCTTCTTCTATGGAACAGTTGTGGACTGAGTTTTCAATTTCAAACATATTTATTGTGTTTCCGTCGGACTCTTCTATGATTCCCTCATCTTCATCAAGAAATTTCTCCTGAAATGGGGGAATAACTTGCTGATCCGAATCTCTTTGTCTGTTGGGAGTAGTATTGGTTCTCCTAAATTTCTGGTTCTGGTTATGATTTTGGTTTCTATTCTAATTACTGACTAAGACAACCATTTTTTCCATCATTTGCTGTAGCTTTTCCAAATTTTTGGCTAGATGGTCATACTTGGGGTCAGATGTGGAAGCTACAACATCATCCCTATATGTTACCCTTTTCTCAACCCTCATTCTGGCTTTCTTCTCAATCAGGTTAGCCTCAAAACTCACTGCTCCCTTTTGCATATCTTCCAATGTGTTGTAATCTCTCTCCCTAAGTTGGTAGGCCATATCAGCATCAAAACCTTTAGAGTATTTCACTAAGGCCATACCTTGGGGAGGTTTCATATGTGGAGGAAGAGAGTTGTAAACGTTGTTAAACATTGTAGAGTAGTCATGGACACTCTCTCCTACATTTCTTTTAAGGTTCTTGTATGCTGCTAGGATTTGGAGAGGATTGTCCTTGACCTCCCATTTTTTTATGAAGGTTTGATATAGAGTAGGAAGGTCTTGGATACTATTAGGAGGTAGGCCCTTAAACCATTTCTTCACATCACCTCCTAAACTCTATGCAAAGATTCTCATCTTGACTCTCTCATCATCTATATTCATATAGTCAAAGGAATATTCCATCCTATCTACATGGTGTTGAGCGGTGGTAGACTCTTTAGCAGTGAACTGTGGGATTTTTGATTGATAATTGTTGGGTAAAGGCACTAGAGGCTAAGGTAACACTAGAGGTGCATACCAGGCTGCCATAATGATGTTTTAATGAGGTAACAGATTTTCTTGTGCATCAGGTATGTGGATGACAGGGATACTAGGTCCAGCTAAATTCTATTGAGCATATTTAGGATGGCAGAGCCCTAAGTTATGAACGAAATGAATATCAGGAGGTGTAGATGGAGGGGTCTCTCTATCCCTACTGTGTTGACCACTGTGAGATGGTGAATCAGGGAGCTCAAGGTCGGGTTGGTCAAGAGTACTGAATGACCTAGTTCTGGGTAGACTGTTTTGCAATTCTAAGTCAAACAGAGGGTCTGATAGAGCTGTAAAGTCTTCTGGTCCAGAGTTATCTCTATGGATATGTCTGGAGATAGTTGGTCTTCTAGGTGTAGGAGATTTCTTGAGAATTATCTCAGGGTTGTCAACTATTTCAGGTGAGTCTGGGTTAGGATAAGCTCTTGTGTGAATGGTTCTTGGAGCCAGAATGTTGTCTTTAAACAAATATGCTTAATCCTACTTGTTACTTCTAGTATGCCTGATGTTGTTATGGAGGAAAGTCTCCCAGTGGAGTCTTTTGATCATTAGGGAACTATTGAGTCGCCAGGTGGAAGTTTTAGGATGTTTCAAGAAGGTATACTATCCACCACAGTGATTAACCACCAAACTAAGGCTACTATGGTCTTCTTTGAGCTCTTAGAAGTGTTTAAAGGTGTGTCTTACTCAAAGTCCCCAGTGGAGTCGCCATTATGTTGGGGTTCCCATGTTTTGGCAAGTTTGGCAATACCAAAATATGAGACAACATCATAACCACTTTCAGACCTCAGGATCTAGCACTCCTGAGTCCAGAGAGGGATCTCTTTGTATAGGCAAAGGTATATGTCTTTGAAGCTCTGTTTCAAGGTTTTAGGCTAGTTATAGGCACAGGTTTGTTTGTTTGTTTAATGGTTTGGTTGTTGGGAACCAGAAAGGAAGGTTTTAGTACAAGACAAGGATGAGAAAAGAGGATTTTAGGTAAGGGAGAGATTCAGAGAACACTCAAGACCATTGGGAAATGGAGTCAGGAAAGGGTTTACTTTCTATTCAACATGCAGGCTTTCAATTGGGCTAGTCATCTAAAGCATTGGATCTTAAAGATGATAGTGTGACATGAAATGATGGAAAGAAGGTGAAATACCAAGGAAACCTCCAAGATGACTGCTTAGGAGACAAATCCAGGGAAAGGGCATGCCATTAAACACCTGTGTTCCAACTCCTAAAGGTTAACTCTTCAGACAAAGGAAACATTAAAGATTTAAACAAAAAGGTGAAGGCCTGAGATCAGAGAGAGACTTTGAACTCTCAATGCTTCGACACCCAACTTAAGGGAACTTAGGAAGGTTCAATTAATCGAAAGGGACCCTAGTGAGACAAAATCAACATTCGAACTCCCAGTATCCCAATTCTTTCAATTTAAACCCAAAAATAACATCTGAGGACAGATTCATTAATTCATACATAAGCTAGTAGTAAATATTAGCCACTACACTAGTTAAATTAGCTTGAATCAGTACCCAGATAATACAACCAGTAGAAAACATCAAAGGTAGGGAGAGTATAAGCTTAGGGTACCATGCGAGGGTATATCCTAAACCAGATTTCTGATGCGTACCAGAAGAAATGAAATATGATGAATTACAAAGGAAAACAAAGATAGAGATAGAAAAACATCACCGCTGCTTTAAACCAGGATCCAAAGAAATGTTCTTGTCATATTAAAGAGCAACACCAGTCATGTACAACATTGCCAACAACTTGATATTCAGTCTGACAAAATCTTCCTCAGCCTATCTTACAACTTTACACAGAGAACTATATCTCAAGAGAAACTACTTGCAATTCCTAGATATCTGATCAACAACCCTTACAATGAATTTCTTCATGAGTTTTATACCTGAAAGAGAGGCAGAGGAGGTAGGAGAAACAATAAATGTAACATTAAAATAGAGTAGAAGAAGAGGTTCGAGGCCCATTCTGTTTTAATATCTATGCATTGATTTCTGGTACTCTTTGGATGAAAGAGTGGTCTTAGACAGGCTGAAAATTACTCCAGGTATGTTCTTGATGTACTTTGGCTGTAACACTCTGTAGTACTCTGGTGAATTAAAAAAAAGCTAGATAAGTGACTATGAGGTCTGTCATACTATGTAACAAATGCTCTGGTGGCATTAGGACTATTGTCAGGGTAGAAATCTTCTCGGGGACACAGTGCGGAATAAAACAGTATGGGTACTGTGTCCTTTTTGGGAGGAAACTTCTGCTGATGTGAAACACTGTCAATATTGTTTTCTATGCTATATGCCTCTTTAGGCCTTCTGCATTAATCGTGAGGTCTTCAATCTGGTACAACTGCCCTTTGAACAATGATTCAGAGCTTAAGTTTTTCGATTACAGGCGTTAAACTCTCTGGTTATCCACTGATACTCTTTGTCGCTTCATTACTGTCTCTATCTATGCAAATTGAGATTTACTGGCGCTGGAGATGTTTTATAGAGTTCAACTCTGTTCTTTTGATGAAAATTTGAGTTTTGACGCCCTCCCAAGAATTTCTCTGTAATCACAGGCTCTAAAAAGACTTCATCTGCGCTCTGCGCCACTATATCAGTGACCATGAGCAATGGCGGTTTTCATCGTCTGTAGCCTGCAAAGCACACAAACCTGTTAAGAAACCCATGCAGTGGGAGGATGGATGCGGTGGAATGCCGTGCCGATGGCAGCGTAACAGAAGCGAATGATTCGGTTGTAACGGAAAGCGATGGAAACATGCAATGAAGAGTGAAATTGATCTGATGAAAGTTGGGTGACATGAAAAAAATTTAATGTAAAACATTAAGATTTTAATGCTTAGCGGGATGATATAATGTTTTAATGCAAAACCCAAGGTTTGGGCCTTCGAACGAAATACACAGAAAATGCATGGAAAACATATGAAATGGGAAGATGTGGTGGGACCTGGTCAATGGGAGAGGGTGATATAACCTGGACCATCGGATCTCAGGAGGAGATCGACGGCTACGATGATCCAATGCAATGCATGGGTTGCGCGATGAGAAATTGTGAAGAAAGTGCGAAATGCAACGAGGACCGTTGATCTATAGAGATAAACGGTCGGGATCTGCAAACGAGACTTCGGGCGATGAATTGGGGAAGTGGTTTTGGGATACAAAACTGCTAGTTTCACGTGACCAAAAGGGAGGGGAGTGGGTTTCATTTTTTCAACGCGATATGGGTCCCTGGCTGACACGTGGCACTGGAAAACTGCCCATTTTGTGTGAATTTGAAATATTAAACTTCGGATGCCCAAACTGCGCGATATTACTAATGACCGTCAGATCAGGAGCGGGCCAATCAGACGGTAGGAGATGGAGTGTGCTCTGAGGAGATGCACGGTCGGTAGAGGCGGGGTTAAACGGATGGTGGTTTCATTGCGGACCGTTTGATATGTGGATGAACGGCTGAGATCTGCAGAGGAGATACATAGGCGGAGAAAATGGTTAGTGGGCAGCGTTAATCTGAGCCATTAGATCATCAAGGATGGACGACTGTGATCTAGTTGGAGGGGAGTGATGGGAGGGCAAAAAATCCGATGAGTGATGGTGCGATTGGCTTTTGACTGTCAGATCTATGAGAGATCGATGGCTGTGATTGGATCGTAAGAGCCCAATTAGGGAACACATGGTGGAATGATGGCGAATCCTGGCCGTTGGTTCTTGTGGATTCAACGGCCAGGATCGCGTTGGAGGATCGAAATCGGGAGGGACAGAGGGTGGCACAATTAAAAATTTGTGATTGCAATCAGAGCGAGGATGCAAGGGTCGTCGGATCGAAAGTGAATTGACGGTGTAGAAGGTCATCAGAGGATTTATGAAGGAGTGTGACGGGCGTGATGTGATTTTTTCACAGACCGTTAGATCTGTTAAGATCGACAGCGGAGGCTACTCCTAAGGTTCATAGAACAAATACACTATCGCATTGGAGTTTTACGTTTTATCACAGGAATGCGCTCTAGATCATCTCTCCGATTGCGATAAATGCCTTATGCTTTAGCGCTTGGTATTAGCACTTGGGCTTATGGAGGGGAAGTGGTTAAGGGCTGGCCGAAAGGGGCTTAGCCTGCATATTGGGAAAATATGGGTTTTTAGCCAAAAGCAGAGATTTTAAGGCTAAAATTAGGCTTTTGGTGTGGGGAAAAAGGGAGTTGCAATCAAATGAAAGGATTTCACTTGGTTTAAAAGGAATAATTTGATGGTTTGGGGAACTTAGGAGGGATTTTTGAGGTTAAATGGGAAATTTTGCAAAGGGGAAAAAGTTCAAGATGGGGCATTTTGCAGAGATACAAGGGTAGATGAAAGCTTCTTCAAAGCACAGTTTTTTCACAAACAATGAGGCCTTTTTTTGGACGGAAACAATAGTGAAGATATTTTTAAAGGCAACAAACACACAAAGGCTTCAAGGATGAGAGATTTTCATAGGAAATGTGTCTCTTAAAGGCTCATAAAACAATTTAGTCACTTGTTTTCTAGGAAAAAAATTCATAGGTGGCTAACAGAGCCCAAGGTGATCGTTGAAGGAAGGTAAAGTGAAAAATAAGGGGAAGTCCTAGGGGGGTCTTCCACCGTGGATCTCATAAATGATGATAGGTAGTGGACAGTGGTCAAAGACTCCGTCATCTCGACATCAGGAGGTTGAATGTCAATGGGAGTGGATGTGTCCTCTCATTCTGCTAAAGAAAAATGTGCAAATAAGGGTGTGGTGGACTCGTTGCGCTTGGCCTTGAATTGGAGAATCGCTTCCAAAGAGGAGTGGTACTATTTGAGGCAGAGACAGAGGTAAGTATAGTGGCCATGGAAATAACACAAAGCACAGGGGTGATTTGAGTGCAAAGTCTTGAATTTCTTGGCTGAATCAGGTATAGTAACATGGAATTACGAGATATCAGACTCAGGAAATGCTTCATTGACCATGGGCTTGATACAAGGCAATTCAGGACAATGATGGGTGGCATGACCGACAACATCACACAGAGCACATGGGTGGGGGGGGGTATGCTTTGGAGGCTGAGGAGGAGCAGGGTTTGTCAAGGCAACCTTGTTTTTAAGTGCATTCTTGCGAGCTTTGCCCACTTCACCCGAAGTTGTCGCAACAGGAGTAGGTTCTTGTTGAGGTGGCTAAGGCACGGTAGTAAAGGGAGGGGTCATGGGGACTGGTTGAACTGGGGTTAAAGAAAGATAATGTTTGGGATGACTAGGCAAGATAAAATCTGGGGATCAATGTACCATATTAGGATTCCCAGGGTCAGGTTAGGAAGGGATAAGGTAGCCATAACAGGTATCAAAAATAATGCAGGAGGGGGAGCTAGGAACGGTATTTGATCGGAGGGGTAATGGCCAAGCGAGACAAATCCGAGATGGTTAAGGCTAGGAGGAGCCGTTCCAAGAGGGTAGAGAAGCTCATGGATACCAACTACATATGAGGGGCCTTGAGAAGGGGTCCTGAAGGTTGGGTTGAAGTGCTAGGAGCAGGTTGCGGAGGGTGGGTCTGCTGACTAGTTCAAGTGGCCCACTTGAGGGAATCCTGAGATGATTGTGTCATGCAAACGTTCAACGAGCTAGGATCAGAGAAAGGAGGAGGAAGACTAGGGAATGAACCAAGAAAAGAGGAGTCTTTGTAGACTCCGGGTGAAACACTGGTCAAAGGTTCGACTGTTTGTTTGTTGGCCACCGAAAAAATGATAGACTCAGGGGAGGTCTGAGACTTTGGTTCGTAATATGTCAACTGATCGATGGTGACTATATTTCTATTACGAGGAAAGGACATCTTATGGTGAACCACAAATGGGACAGCAGGCATCGCATAAGTGTAGCTATGACCCAATAGAATGTTGTAATCTAAGGGGGCATCAATGACTTCTACGTCAACACAAATAGTCTTGCCTGCAAGAGTAATAGGACAATTGTGGAAAAAGCCAAAGGGCTGGGAAGAGTGACCATCCCATGCTCAAAGGCTGATAGTGGAAGGGGCCAACTCAAGGGATCCAAGTTGCTTCCAAACTGAAGCGGACATCACACAGGTTGATGCCCCCTCATTAATGATACAATGGGAGATGTTGGCATTTCAGATCTTGACGGGGATTTGGAAGGCGACAGAAGCAGGAAGAGGAGGATGTTCTGATCAGTCAACATCGAAGATGATCAAACGATCATCTAAAAGATCCACAACACCCATGGCAGTTAGTATAGCTTTTCATTGTGAAGGGCACGACTGGAGGAGTACCAACGTTGAGATGGCAACAAGAGATTGTGCCAAATCATCTACTATACTATACAAATGGGCATCTTTTCTAGAAGTAGCATTTTGGCGTAATGGTCCCTTTGGGATCTTGGTATGAACCTCTACCTTCTACTGTGGGATCTGTAAAGGACCATTGGTTGTCGAAAGAGGCTCTGTGGAACTTGAAGAAGGGGGCTCGAGGGCAGACGTAGCGAGAGGCTTATTGTACTGACAAAACCGAGTCTAAAGGTTGAGGTCAACGGTAATGGGTTGGTCAGAATTCATAATGAGAATATGGTAATCAGAGGTACCAGATGGAGGAGGTTAAGTGGCCACCTGACCTTCAGGTGGTTGGGTAGCCACGAATCCTTGCTGAGGGAAAGGATTGGTAAACACAGCCGGCTGGATAGGTGCAGCATTGGGAGGAACAGAAGGGGAGACTTGATGTCCTCGCGATGCTGCTTGAGTCTCCCACATATGTCACATCTAAGGTAAAAGAGGACAATCGTGGGTGTCGTGACCATAGACACCGCAACAAGAACAAGGCTTATTCATGCAAACAGGCCTGTCCTGCTTGGGCTGAGTGCCCTGTTGCTGGTTAGAAGTGTTAGGTACATTCCATTGGGGATTGCGTCTTGGATTACTTAGGATAGATTGATTTTCAGTGCCTTTCCTCTTCTTTTTGGAATTAGGAGGATTAGTCGCACCCTGTTGTGCATACACCTTCCCTTGGGGGGGCGATGGATACTGTTGCGGGGGTTGAGAAGGCAAGGGAGGCGGGGGTGCTAATTTTGGAGGAGTTGGAGCACTAGGTTGTGGATATAGATAATAAGGAGGTTGGGTAACATTGTGGTAAACAGTTTGGGCAAAAGGAGGAGGCATATCTTATCCTTGATACATGCTACCGGGAGGGGGAAAAGTGCTAGAGGAGCGGGCCCCTCCCTGAGGGAAACCATAACCCATGGGAGGATGAGTGTATGGATGAGACAGGGCTCCAAGGATACCGCCGGCAGTGTGGGATGCCCCTAGTGCGTTGGCACAACCGAGTCTAGGGATATCAGGTAAGACGGTATAAACATAACCAGACTAACCATAGATCAGGTCATATTTTAACACAATCTGGAGAGCATATTCTTCTATCTGAGGGAAATGAGATGTGACATATTTTCCAATAGCAGGCAAAAGGGATCTGAGAAACTAGTCCATGTAGATACGATCTTTGAGGGTAGGGGCTCAACATAGGCTCTTTCTTCTCTGCCATTCCTAGACATGATCGGATAGGCAGGTCACAGATGATTGACGGAAAGAGGTCAAAGGTTTGGTACCAGTGTCATAATGAAGGGGAAGCTGTAAGTAAGACATAAAATCCCTAGAAAGGGTCGCAAAACTAGTATGATAGGAGGAGGCCTAGCCAACATACCACTTAGAATCTTCTCTTGTAAGCGTATGTTGGAACAACCAAAGACGGACAAAGTCATCGGTGATGGAGTTAGATGAACACCACATGTGGAAAGATCGAACATGGCTTGTAGGATCTGCTTCAGAAAGACCTTCAAACTTGGGGATGTTGGAAGGGAGCTTGGTTGGCATAACAGGCCAACCAGGGTCATGGTGTATGGGTTCATTGATCAAATGGTTAAAATCGAGAAGGCTGAGGCCTGCCATATAAGGGAGCTAGGGAGTAGTCGGGATAGTTCCTGTTGCGGTCCCATTAGTAATATTCCCAGCATTAGGGCTATGGCTACCATAAGCGTTAGAACCTGAACCAGACATGGTGAAGGTGACATGGGGAGATCCGGGGATAGATCCAGAAGGGGAACCCAATGAACTAGAAGTGGAGTCAGAATGGGGACTCGGTGGAGGACTAACTCAAATCCTATCCAGAGGAGTAAGTCTTCCTAACGGAAACTGAGGATGAAGGCCAAGAAGTCTCCAGGATAAACGCCTTGGGGGCACAATGATGTAAGAACAAACATGGATCACAAAAGGAAGAGAGACCAACAAGGGCAAGGAGGTGCAGGATCAAATGATTACAATGTCGAAACAAGGCCAGAGAGGTGTGGGATCAAATGATTACAATGTTATAGACTTTTCCTGACAGTGTAAATCGGGCGCTCTTCACTTAGGGTGTGTGTGTTAAGCGTGTTAATTTTAATTTTTAAAACCTAGACATGTGTAGAGAAAAATAAAAAAGTGTGTTGTATAATTGTAAATAGATATGCAAATAACAGTAAAGGAAATTGAATATAACAGAAAATAAACAGCTAAAGATGCATCAATCTAAACCCAAGGAGGCGGGCTTCTGGACAACTAGTCTGTGGGTGGGAAAAAATATAGTCAAAACACACCAAAATAGCCAATGGATCTAAAGTCAAGAGGGACAATGATCTAAAGGTTAGATCTACTAGAAATAGGTGCAGAGAACAAAAAAATTATAGAGGGAAAAGTGCTACAAATGAGGTGGCGAAAGGATGCAACTTGAAGGGAAACGGAGAGGACCCTAGAGGAGGACCAAAAAATACTGAAAAGAGGTGTTTTGGATGGATGAATAACCAATATGAAATGGATCGGAAGGTACAGGATCAGATCTAAAAATTGGTTGAACACACTGAAATTTCAGACGACCTACTTTAGCTAAACTCCCCCTAGAAAGGTGGAAGCATACTGAAGCCCTCGGGGACTCAGTTCCCACTTCGACGAGTAAAAAAAATCAAGTATAGGTCCAAAACAGGTGGAGACAGAGGCCAGACAACTCTGAATAGTGGGCCAGACAAACCCAGAAAAATCTCAGAAAAATTCCCGCAAAAAGTACAGGTCACAGTTTCTGACCTGATTTCTATAGAGGTCGCAAGTTTGAGGCTATTTTATGTGTCCTGAAGGTTGAGGTCACATATTTTGGCCCAAAAAGTGCGACCTGCACTTCCGACACTCTCGGGAGCAGGTTTTAGAAAAAAAGTGTCGTCTGGTGCGGTTGATGCGTGTCACCTGCGCAATAGGTCTGGAAACACACTGAAGTTAGAATTTTTACTGTTTTAGGGTTTTATAGGTTAATAAAAACATCAAAAAAATCAAAATAAGAAGCTGAAGAAGAATCCTAGGGTTTGAAGCAGCTAGTCATGAAGGGATCTGAAAAAAGACAAAGGTCGTAATTGTAAACCCTTGTGGAGTCGCTATTTATTAGTATGAATTCTAATCGCGAGTGTATGAAAAAAGCCCACTTTAGCTGTGCATAAAAAACAGCCCTAACATCAAAGATGGCTGCCAATTTATTTATATCTGTAGTTAGTTGACCAAGACAAATGCCTCAAAATTTAGATCTATGCAATTGAATACATTAAGCAGTAAATAAAAGAAAGAGTTTCTCCATGCATCCAATAGACAAGACAAGATTTTTTTTAAATAATTTTTTTATTTATGACACCTGGGAAGGGAACATAGAAAGATGTTACCAGTCCCCCTCAATGGGATGGGTTCTTATATGTCCTCAGTGCTTCATATCTAAGATCTCTCTCTCTTAATGGTGTAGAAAACCTAGACAAAAATGGAACTCAAATAGAGTTCACAAGCAAAAAGAGAAAAATATGACAATGATGGAGGATCAAAGTCAGACCAAAAGTATAGATCCAGAGTGATCTTTAGGAAACAAAAGGTAGTGAGTGAATGGAAAAGCCCTTCTATTTATAACAAAATATTGAGTTAGTCTATATATTGGTGAATAATTAAAATATTATTAACCAAACCTAGATCCAACTTTTATGAAATATTTTAATATATTTGTTGGAGGGAAAAATAATTTGAATTTGGTCAAATCTCTTTATTTGTAAATAATGAATAAATAAATGATTTATCTATTATTTTAAGGATGAGGTTTTGTAATAATTAAATAAATAGTGATTTATTCAATTATTTATAAATGATTTAGTCAAATTTAACAAGGAATGTTATTTAAATAATGTTTAAATAATTATTCCTAAAAAGTAAAAAGATAAATAATGATTTATCTCATTAATTTTCTTGTTTTGAGTTAAATATGAACCAGGAATATTAATTAAACTGTTGTTTAACTAGTTATTCCTTGAGGAAAATCAAACAAATATGGATTTATTCAATATTTCCTCTTAGGGTTTCCTGTTTAGACCATAAACAACGTAATAAATTAAGGATTACTAAGTTATTTTTAATAGTGAAAGTTGTTTTACTTAGGGTAAAATTGCTCTTACATGGTGTAATTTCTTCCATCTAATAGCAACAGGTTAGATGACCAAAAATTGGTGTAACAGATGGTGTTTTCCACTAATGAGAACCTGTTGTCCTAATCAACAACCCCCATTATTTTAGCAATAGTTAGCTTAGAAAATAATGGGGACCCTTTTTAATTTTTTAGAGTTAAAACAAATAATACCCTTAGAGTGATTCATTAGATAGAAATGGGGATGAAAAAGGGATAAAACCTTAAAATTTGGCCTTAAAGGCACTTTAGTGGAGAAATATCACATTATTGCAATCGCAATATCACAATAAAGCATACATGACTCCTAAAAGGTCACTTAAAACATATTTTGATGCGATAGGAATAATAAAAATCGCTTTTATAAAGTAAACATCCATTTTCTCAAGCAAATTCTATAAGGAAAGCTTATGGGAACCACTTCCGCCATGTAAGCCATTGCATATCGCATTTCGCATTTCGCAAATTCTGCCATGACGGTCTTATTTTCACCTCCCATATTTCCCCAATGCGATATACTCCATCGCATCGCATTCACTTAAACATAATCACTCTTCTTCCCCAGACCATGTTCACCAACGCGATATAGTCTATCGCAAATCTCACTTTCTTCAACTTAAACAGTTTGCGCTCCATCTATTTTCGCCGATATTGCGATTGTGATATCAAAATCGACGGAAAACTAAGCTAGTCAGTGTTAAATGAAGATTTACACATGAGCAATGTTGCGATGCAACAGATCTAGTTTTAATGTGGAAATTATTATATGGGCACAAGAACCCATATCAACCATTAATGTCATAAATTAATGGTTTTGTCTCCCATACCTCCATACTCATTTTACCGTAAGAAGCATTCAATTCATATCTTATTAGCGTGCCAAGTCTCATATGTTTAAACGTTTCTATTGCTATGGTACTTGTGCATTTTTAAAACCAAAAGTTCCCTCTTTCTGCTTATCATTTCTTATTTATTTGCAGCCAAGACTGAATAAGAAGAATTCTCTGGAGATGTCTAAAGCTCTCAAGAAATCTAAGAAGCATATGGCCCCTGTAAACCCCGCACCCGCTACAACCGAGAGAAAAAAAATGATTTCACTGTTTAAATACCAAATGTGGACCAGAAAACAGATGCTCCTTGTGGGAATCCATGTACAAGCTGCTCGAGGATGAAAAACCTCACAAAGTTCAAAGAAAATAAACTACTGATGCTCCCAATTCCTCCGAAGCTACAATTGAAGAAGTAGCTAATTATTTCTTACATCGAATTGTTGCACAACCTATAATATTACCATACACTGATATGGTAATATGGATCATCGATAATCTCAACATCGGGGATAGGAAATTTCTAACCAGTAGAGGAATGATGATTGGTTCCTTCAAAGCCGAAGACCTAAAGCTGATGTACCGTATCCCAGGCCCTAAAAAGATATATGATAAAGAATTTCTTGCATAGTTTTCCAAAGAGAATGAGCTCAAATAAAAGCCAATCAAGCAATGGAGAAGCAATCCCAATAAGCACAAGAATGGCGAAAAGGGTATGTACTCTACTGACTCCCTTGCAAGCCGCTATTGTTATGTCTCTGCGATGATGTCTAGGCTTTTTGGTCAGCCTGACACTACTCAATTTTCAGTAGAATGGGTACCTCTCATGGAAGCATATGCAAACTCCTATGTTATGTATTGGGGAAATATTCTATCTAATAATATTTCCACTTAGATTTTATAATATAGGATAATTCACTCCATTTCTTCCAAAATATTTCCCCCGTTCTATATGAGCGCCTATATCATGGATGTTGTGTGTTTTACTTTAGATTTTCCAGCCACGGGTTGGAAATGGAATACCCAAGACCCTGTACCTATTCATATATTTCATAGTATGTTATGGAAATCTAAGTATGAGAACCATTTTTATAAAATTTTCCATGGATTCATTCTCCCTCTGTTTCAAGCTATTTTTAATGAGGAAGCCCCCAGACTGTCAAATGAGGCCCAAGCTGATTTTTCCTCTATAGGAAAATGGTTTGGAGAAAATTTGTTCGACTATGTCCGAGTATTTTGGAGCTTAGCTTGATCACACGTTTCCCCACTGTATGTTCCTCACAAGGCATATCGGACTATTGGAAACGACCTAACTAGGTTTCTGAAGGAGGCCAAGAAAGTATCATGGCCTTCCTTCCCAATTAATTGTGGTGTTTATGGTCTGGATAATTACAAGCATGATGTTATAGAGATTGGTTAGATTGAATGTTTAAAGTTATTCACAATTCCAAATAGATAGTATGTCCCAATTAAAGTTTCCAATAATTTCATTACCCAAGTAAATATTAGGCCTTTTGTACATGAAGACGATGATTTTGATGACCTATTTGAGTCTGTCGATAATTATTCTGCAGTTCAAAAGTTGGCAGCCTTACGCCTCCATCCACAAAAATTACTAAATTTTAAACAATATAGGAATAAGAGATTGGAAGAAATTCCATTGATAATACTAGATGCCTCACAACCATTATCTCAGAAGGAAAAGGAAAATGAATCAACATCTAAGGATATTGAAGTCCTTAGTAAAATAGACCAAGATAAATCAACCGAAGTTCAAATTATGGATTTGGATTTCCCAAGTAATCTGAGTGATGTTTGGAAGGAGTTTAATATAAAATTCTAGGAAGACCAAGGAGCCATAGTTATTGATCAGAAACAGATTGTGCATACTCCTCAAACTAAAATTCAGGGCTCATTCACTGTTGAGCCCTATGAAAAAATAGTAAGCATAGAGAGAGTAGAATTCATCCCGGACTTCCCCACCACCAAAATTGTTCTAAACATTGAGGAAATTCCTCCTTTGGACATTTTATGCAGTCCTAAACACAAGTAAATTATGAGTAGATAGAAGAAAATAAGGGGATCAGAGAAATCTCAACGCCTTGTCCATGGAGATGTATCAATGGATATTGTTTGGAAAGACACACAAGAATATCTGTCAAAGGATCTAACTCGCCTAACTCAGTTCACAGGAGCTTATGCCTCTGCAACTATTGATAAAGCCTCAGAAGTTCAACAGTTTATGAAACAAAAGGATGATAAAATCATCCAAGTTGAACTAGAGCTACATGCAGAAAAACAAAGTCTCAATCAATAGTTACAGGTACAAATCACACAACTCCAGAATGATATTAGTTCCAAGGAAACTCTAATTCATCAATTGCAGCTGTATATTGAGCAAGTAAAATATAACCCAAATATTGATGAATTCAAAAAAGAGGCACTTAGAACTAAACACTTTATTGGCACAACAACATGTTTTTTTTTGTTATAAATTATCAAGTATTCTTGAATTGTGTGAATCAAGCGATTCACTTATGAATCACATTTCAGATATGAGGATTAGTTTTGATGAGATGGATGTTAAGGTTTCCTAGTTTGTCACCTGGTAGGATTCTGCTGATGACCGAAAGGCCAACCTGCCAAGGATCGAGGACTCAAAGAAATAAATATTATCTATAGACTAGGATATACAGTTGAAGCATGAAAAAATAGCTATTTGTAGAGAAAAGGCTCTGGCTACTAACATTTTGGAAACTTTTATTCAAAATATCATCTCTGCAAACATTATTGATAGATGTCCTCCTTGTGCATTTCCTATAGTGAAATACTTGATAAGATAGTGGCAACAAGTGTTAAAGGTAAAATAAGAACACATCAAGAAGCTGGAAAAACTGGATTGGGAGAAATATTGGAGATATTTAGTAAAACCTCACAGCTAGTGGCTTATGTTGCGTTGTCTCACAAATATATCCTCCTACATGCTTCCTCCACTTTCTGATGTTGTTTTTAATGGATAGTTGCGTATTAGTCTAGGCCAACATCCAGAGGTTAAGCCTATGCTTAATATCCTTTAGATGAAGGAACAAATGGCTAAGGAGACAACATGACAGTCATCAAGCAAGTCACCCCTTTAATTTCTATTTCTGTTTAAATTCCACTTACCTTAAGGAAGTTTTTTTTAAACCTCCTCAAATTTTTATTGTAATAACTATTTTAAGACATTTTATTTTTATATTTAAACCCATTCATGTCTTTGAAGAAGGGGTCCTGAAATTTTAAAAGGAAGACTTTACGTATGTTTCACTTTTGTACTCTTGAAGTTTTATGAATAGAAAAGGTTGCACCAAGTACTTTTATCAAATGAGCAGAGTGAACATATACATGGTACTTTGATCGTATGTGTTATATTTTTTCTTCAAATGAGAAAAGGTTATTTATCTTATGATGTTTTGTTTCATGTATCAATTTGAATACAGTTTGACATTAACTCACTTTTGAACATGTTATACTGTTATCACTTGATAGATATGCAATACAAGCATTTGAAAGTTGCGATAGATACTTATTCAATTGATTTAATTAACTCTTTAATTAAATATATTATCTAAAATGTTTTTATATCTCTAAGTGAATGTATGATCTTTATTTTCATCCACTCAAAGGTCATTTTTTGATGCAACAAAAAACAACAGTTTACAATTAACTACGTGGGCCTATGGGTTATGGGCCCACGTATACATCAGAAGCATTTTAATAGCGGAATTATAAATTAAAAAAAAAAAACAAAATCACAACCACAATATAATATATATCTCATAACGTCGGAACCCTTAGTGCAGATCGGCTCTATTACATTTCACAAATTTGCAAACTTAACCTTTCATCGTTCACCATAACACTTATCTCTTGCGAAGTGAGAAATAGCATTGAGCCGACACACGTCATCCTGATTTCACATCACAACTATTCAAATTAACTTGAAAACTCTCAAATGGTAACCGCTATGTAGTGCGATGTGCGATATCGCTCAGACCTTAGTCGACACATGTCTCGTCCTCGTCGCATCGTGAGTTAAACCGTTTATCTTGTGAAATATCACATGTAATTAACAATTACCGATGCACGATGTTACACAATATCTCCTATTGTGATTGAAACTCTCTTGCATTGATCTGTTCCTAGATCAAATGGTTCTCCCGTTCACTTATCTGTGGAATTCGCATTTAAATCATTCTGTATCTGCCATATTGTTTCTACAACGAAGTTCATAGGAACTTCGTTCTCTCCACTCAATCGATATATTCCTTAAAAGAAAGCCCATGCATATATGAAACACACAGATACAAACAAATCCAGATATATAGCATTACAAAAATTCACTTATTTCATAACTCAATAACAAGTTAAGGCCTCACGGCCTGATTCACACAAAAGCCCCTATGGCTACATTGTGTACTCTCTATCCTATATCTCTCACACACAACACAGACTCACTTATAAAGGACTTACAAAGGGAGTGGATTGTTTAAGATCCATGATTTTCTCCCACAGTCGCTCAACCAAACCCCTAAATCTCTCTATTCACATACATGGCAGATAATTATAATTTAATTCAGTCTTCTAGAGACTTATCAATTCCATCAATTTAGCTCTATTTGAATAGAATTTGTCCTGATTTAAAATGATTGTCCATGTTTCACCCCTCATGCATTGAATTTGAGTTATGGCCCTATGCTCTTGCTTCAGCCTCCCAAGGTACAAAACTTTTCCATGACCTCCTAGTCATATGCCTCCTTCATCCCTTAGCAATTCTACCCACATCCTCTATGGAATTGCCTTTATGATCTTTCCATGAGCTGCAACAAAATTTCTGCAGTAACAAGTCCTCCTTGCTACACGATACCTCACCAAGCTTCTCTCCTCTGAACTCAGACTTTCAGATCTCTCTCGATCTCTCTTCTCTAGAACCATTTGAGCATTCTCTAGGCTGTTGCAATCTATCACCTTCTTCTTCCGCTATCTGTACAAAAATATAAAGACTGAAAACTTGCCAATATTCACAATCTGTACCTCCTTCTTTGACACGCAAACACTTTCTCACAGGAAACCTTTCCCTGCTCTCATACCACATTGATGCATCAAAAAACTGCAGTTTACAGTTAACCGCATGGACCTGTGGGTTATGGGCCCACTTATACATCGAAAGAGTTTTAACAACAGAATTATCAATAAAACAAAATGAAATCGCAACCACAATATAATATATGTCGCATAACGCTGGAATAGTTAACGCAGATCAACTCTATTATATTTCGCAGATTCTCAAACTTAACCTTTCGTCGTTCACCATAACACTTATCTCTTGCGAAGTGTGAAATAGCGCTGAGCCGACACGCGTCCTCCCGATTTTGCATTGCAACTATTCAAATTAAATTGTGAACTCTCAAATGGTAACCGCTATGTAGTGCGATATACGATATCACTTGGACCTCGACCGACACATGTCTTGTCCTCGTCGCATCTCAAGTTAAATCGTTTATCTTGTGAAATCTCACATGTAATTAAACAATTACCGATACGCGATGTTACATAGTCTCTCCTGTTGTGATTGAAACTCTCCTCTGTTGATCTATTCCTATATCCAACGGTTCTCCCATTCGCTTATCTGTGGAATTCGCATTTAAATCAATCTGTCTCTGCCATATTTTGTCTATAGTGAATTTCAGAGGAAATTTGTTCTCTCCACTCAATCGATATATTCCTTAAAATAAATCACACACATATATGAAACACATAGATACAAACAAATCCAGATATATAGAAATACACAAATTCACTTATTTTAGAACTCAATTACAAGCTAAGGCCTCATGACCTAATTCACACAAAAGCCCCTACGGCTACATTGGGTACTCTCTATCCTATATCTCTCACACACAACACAGACTCACTTCTAAAGGAATTAAAAAGGGAGTGGATCATTTAAGATCCATGAGTTTCTCCCACAATCACTCAACCAAACCCCTAAATCTCTCTATTCACATACATGATAAATAATTACAAATTAATTAAGTCTTCTAGAAACTTATCAATTCCATCAATTTAGCTCTGTTTCAACAGAATTTGTCCTAGTTTACAATTATTTTCCATGTTTCACCCCACATAGCATTGAATTTGAATTATGGCCCGATGCTCCTGCATCATTTTTGTAGATCACAAAAAGGATCAATTTAATCCTGAGATACATAGTAGATAGATATATTCTTTATTGCAAGCTCGCTAATATTTTCATCTATTAAGTTACACGCAGTGATAAATTCATCCATTCACCCCAATTATATTAAACTGGGAAACTAGTCCCATAAATCCAGTTAGAGCCACCATTCCAAACAGAAAAGGGACAATTTTTAAGTCCCCGACCAGGTGGTTTCCCTGATGTTGTTGCACCGATTTTCGGGGCCTCAACAGAACCATACACATACCATGGAAACTTCATATGTATTTAATGGAGAGAAGGAGGAGTTGCATGAATCTATAAAGTAAGGTGGTTTTTACTTATTTCTCAAAGTATGAAATATTAAGTAAAAATACATGACCATTTAAGAACATTTCAATAGTCTTTTCTTAATATTATGGAATATTTAACATGCTATATATATTGACGTTTCATATTTCGGTATTCAAACAATGTTTATATATATGTGTGTGTGTGTGTGTGCATGTTTACTTTTTTAAATCCTTTTTACTTATGTTTATGATTGCATATAGATGTTTTTATAACTAAATAAAATCATTTAATAAATTAAGATTAAATTAGGAGATTGAAGTCACAACTACATATACGTATAAGAAATAATAGAATATGGTTTTCATAAACATATATTTACAAGAAAGAGAAAAGATAATAGGGTTTCACTACTCGTACTCTAAAGTTATAAAAGTAGTGAAAGAAAAATTGGGATGAAGTGGCAACATCATGGATGTCATGCAAGTAATGATTAGTCATATTATTATCCAATATTCAAATTTTTGTGATTCAAAAAGAGAAAAATGAATTGATTTTGTAGAAGTTTCTAGATCATTTTATTTGAATAAGGTTTATTAAATTATTAGAGAGTAATTACTTAATATAAAGAGGGTTTTCTTGATTTCAAATAAATATTATTAATTAGTTGGTATTGCTATCAGAAATATATTCACATAACCCACTGATGATGTGTTAGACCAATTTTTTTTTGCCGGGTTTAGTCCCTACCAGGTCAAAGTTTCAAATCTCATAGGGAGGGGTTGAGGACAGGAGCCATCTTTGGGGGAATTAAAATATCCCAAGGGGTGTCCAAGCTCGACCGAGATTCCCATAATCTCGATAATAACATCCCCTTCATGGGAAAATCACTCTTCCATCCAACATTGGGGTTGGCCCTGACCTAGGATCAACCTATTTTGAAAAAAATCTATTTACAAAACTCGAAGGCTAGTGTGTGTTGTGAGTGTTTTATGGTAATTAGAGATCTTCTCAAGGGAAGTAAATTATTCATAGAAACCCATAAGAATATTCATTCATTTGGATATATTTAATACAAGGGATATATTTTGTAAATTTGATCTTATTTATTCTTGTACATGCTTTCTTACTCTTAATTTTTGTTAGCATTGCTCATGTTCTATCATTTTTTCTAATTAGACATGTTACAAAGTGAAGTATAAAATTCATTTATTTGTCAATCATGCCATTATATTTTATAATTTATTTTAGATTAGAGATTTATTCCAATGTCTTTAAATGACACAAAGAAGAATTGTTAGAGAGTCATATTTATGGTTGAAGAAGAATACATGAAGCAACTACAAGTGATATTTGGTTAGACACCCATGTAAGCCTATTAGTACCCCTTAAAGTAGTACCATATCAAAGAACACATGTATAAGGATATATTTTCCTTGTATCCTTAAATTTATCAAAATATACCTAAATAGACTTGTAGCAAACCTTATCTAAAACTTCATTTGTCTTGTTTAAATATGAAAATGAGAGTAGAACTCACTAATTCTCTTGAGTTTGTGGTAGTAAATTAATACAACTAAAGGAATGGTCTAACCTCTTTATTTATTTCCTCAAGAGATCAGGTTAAGTGATATTTTCACAAAAATATATGAAAATTGTAAGGTAAATTATAATGAATTTTTCTAGTGTTGTCAATCTTGGTCAATAATAATACTCGTCAAAGAGTAGTACATAGTAGTATTGTATCATATTATTTGAACAAGGCCCATTAGAGAGTTATTATTTCAATAACAACCATAAGATAGTTAGAGGCCAATTACTTGTTATAAAAAGTGTTCCTTTCATTAAATAAACACCACAAGTAGTTAGGGATTTTTCTATCATGAACTTATTTATATAACGAGAATACAAAAGCATGTTGCATGAAAAGTTGTTATTGTAATTGGGGATTTTCTCAAAGGAGTTTGTCCTCTTGAAAAGACGCCCAAAAAACATCCTTCCAATACAAAGAATATATCATGCATATTTAATCTTATTCTATCTTGTATTTTCTTTTCAACTCTTAATCTCTCATACTAAAGATATCCAATAAACCTATCCTTACATATACAAGTTTATACTATAGCTAAAAAAATATTTACAAGTAAAAGTACTTAAATTTTCTTCAATCACATAAATTGCTAATCTTATAATTATAAGTATATACCGATATAACATCTCTCAATTTGCATAACTATCCAATATCTTATGAATAAGTAGTATACCTACTCAATATTTTATGAATATTGTTTTATGAAATTTTATTTAAAATTACAGTTAGTATGATTTTACCTTGAAAATTTAAAGTAGATATAAATCTTTATATTGTTTTATGTAATTGTTTTTCTTCTTACTTTTTTATAAATTATAAATAATATTTAAATGGGAGTAGAATTATTTTACTTGCATATTCATTATTTGTTGAGATGGATAAGATATACAATATTTTTTTGTCAAGTTGTATGTGATCCTCGAGGCTTGACCCGTGGCTTCAGGAGTCATGACCTTGGGGCATATAATCTATCAAATTCACCTGGGGATCACAGCCGACCTAGGCCACACTAGTCGTAAGTTGACTCGAATTTTTAGCATGTCTCCTCCCCCTAGCACAAGGCACAACCACCCCCGTGAGGTTTGATGTTGTGTTGCCTTGCTAACGAGGCCCATCCTCAACCGCTTGCGCTAATGGGAGTTGAAAAATTTATGCAATTTTATTAAAAAATAAAAAAAGCAATTATATTTAGAAAAAATGATCATTCAAAAATAATATAATAATTATTCATTTTGATTTCAAATTAAATAATATTTACATATATTAATTAAATTATATTTATTTTAATTGAAATGGATATTTTTCAAATACAATAGCTTTTAATTTATTAATAAAAAAATTTGAATAAATTTTATTGCCAACGAAATTTTATCTACCTCAATATTTATTGAATTTGACATTAAAATATACTCAAATTGATTATAAAAAAATTTTTTTGTTAAATAATAATATTGGGGTATGATCCAGATTGGATCATTATATTTCTTTTCATCCATATTGATGCATTCAAAGTGGAAAAAGTGGAGGAATCAGCTCACGAGACTGATTTTACCGGCAAGACCTAGTGTGGTGAAACGGGCTCTAAAACCTTCAAGGAGTGTTTTGAGGCATCAAATGACATTTTTTGGGGGCTAAAACTTTAGCACTTTAGCACCACACATTTTTATGATATTTTACCCACAAAAATATTTCCAACGACACAAGAAGCGCATCAATAAGATTCTCTATGAAAAAATTATGCCACTCATAATTTGACCTTCCTATTTTCACACCTATAGTTTGGGAGGATGCTGTGTCAACCCCCATTATTTATGGAAAATGGGCTAGCCAAGTGTTAGTGATGTAAAATAATCTAGAAGAGTCTATATTGGAACTCTATTTAAGAGTTGATGTAGTCAAAATTAACCATTAGTAGGTTATCACGCTGTATTATAACCGGGCCACTAGGAGGAAGAGGCATTCCATTCTTTCGAGAGAATTTTTTTACATAGCTAAGCAAAGATAGGTAGGAGAGATATGTTGGGTATGTCTTATATTCTTTCCACGAGTAGTCACACGTGGGGGGGTCACAGGGGGGGGCGACAACCCCCCCTGTACGTTGCCCAGGTGTAGCAGGGGGGTCACAAGGGGGGTGACTGCCCCCCTGATTAGGGTCTGGGGTAGCACCCCGGGAAAAAAAAATTTGGACCTTATTTTCCAGTGGGCAGACTCGCCCATGGTTTTGTGCATGGGTTTGCATATGGTTTTGGGGCATGATGGTTTTCAGCCCCTGGTATTTGGTAGATCCGGTCAAGGGAACTACAATTATGTTCTAATCTAGGGTTAATGGATTGGGGTTTATGTATGCTTCATCATGTATATAAATGTGTTGTAACACCAAAATGAATATAATGAAAAATCAAGCTGGTCATCCCGATTTGGGATATCGGGGAAAATATCTGTGTATATCTGTTTTATTTTTTATGCTCTCTCTGTTGTTTATTTTATGTTTTTAAGATTCGTTTGCAGATAATTTATGTACAGGGTTAAAACCTACATTTGGTATCAAAGTTGTTTCGGCTTTAAGGGGACGCCTTTGCTGCTGAGGGTTTTTTGCTCGGGCCTGTGGTAGACCCTGTTCAATGGGAGATTTGTGGGATTTATTCTTGCGGTGAAAGAAAATGGCGAGCAGCGGGAATATAGAGATCGAGAAATTTAATGGTCAGAGTTTTGAGTTCTAGAAGCTCAAGATGGAGGATCTACTGGTGGATAGAGATTAGTGGATCACGGTAGATCCAGGTACTAAAACAATGGCAATGTCAAATGAAGACTGGAAGACAAAGAGCACAATATGGTTGTGTGTCTCAGATTTAGTATTATTAAACGTATCTGGGGAAGCTACGACGAAGACCTTGTGGGACAAGCTAGGGACTTTGTACCAATCTAAGTCACTGGTGAATAAATTTTTCCTGTGAAAAAAGTTGTATAACCTGAGGATGAAGGATGGAGACTCAATGATAGAGAATCTGAATGCCTTCAATACTGTGGTAAGCTAGCTATCATCTATTGATATTAAAATCTTAGATGAAGATAAGTGCATCAGTTTTTTGTGTTCTCTACCAGATTCGTGGGACAATCTGGTTATTGTAATAGATAGCAATACAACTACCTTGAATTTTGATGACATTGTCTCAGCCTTGCTGTCAGAGGAAATGAGACAGAGAAATATGGAGGGTCAGAATGGAGATGCCTTATTTGTATGAGGAAGGTCCCAGAACAGAAACAAGAATAAGGTTTCGAGTGGGAGATCTAAATCTAGAGGGAGATCTAAATCCCCTGGAAATTTTGTAAAGGTGTGCTGGAGATGCGGAAAGGAAGGGTACTACAAAAAGGACTACAGATCTAAAGCTCCTCAGAAAGGAAAGGGATCTGATGATGCTCCTTTTGCAGAGGCAAAAACCACCTCGGATGAAGGTGGGGATGTGTATTTTGCTTCTTCTTCAAATACACATGTAGATCATGAGTCATGGTTGATTGACTCGGGTGCATCCTTTCACTTCACTCTCCACAGGGAGTGGTTATGCGAGTATGATAAATATGATGGCGATGATGTCTTCTTAGGGGATGATAGGAAGGCCAGAATCGTCAGACGTGGAAAATTTAAGCTGAAGCTGCAAGGTGGAAGGGTTAGAACACTTCCTGGTGTTGTGCACATTCTTGCATTGGCCAAAAATCTGATTTTTGTAAGCAAGATGGATGATGTAGGTGTAAAAACAGTGTTCGAGAAAGATACTTGGTGGGAGTTCAGATTGGAACTCTGTACAAGCTTCAGGGCAACACTGTTATTGATGGGTGCAACAGTTCTATGGTTCCCGAAAGTGGAGCAGAAAGCCTAGTGTTCTTTGGAGAAAAGACCATGCTATGGCATCAGTGGCTTGGACATATTGGAGAGAAGGGCCTTTGGATACTACATGGAAATGGTATGGTAGAAGGTATGTCTAATATCTCTCTGGATTTTGATTTCTGTGAACATTGTGTATATGGGAAGCAAAATCGGGTGAGTTTTCCTTCTGGTGCTAAGAGGGCAAACAAAATATTAGAGCTTGTGCACAGTGATGTGTTTGTACCTGTGTTGGTTCCATCACTGGGTAAGTATGTGTACTATGCTTCATTCATAGATGACTTCTCAAGGAATACATGGAATATTTCTTGAGGAAGAAATATGAAGTATTTGACATATTTAAAGAATTTAAGGCTCTGGTGGAAAACCAGACAAAGAAGAGGATAAAGATGCTGAGGAAATATAATGGTGGGGAGTTCTGCAAGAAGGAATTTGAAGAGTTCTGTAAGAAGTGTTGTATAGCACGGTAGAAGACTACTCCATACACACCTCTAAAAAATGGAGATGCAGAAAGAATGAAAAGAATGCTGATGGAAAAGGCAAGAAGCATACTCAGTGGTATCGAGTTAGGACAAGAATTCTGGGCAGAGGTAGTGGAGACTACATGTTACTTGGTTAACAGAACACCTTCATTAGCATTGGAGGATAAGACTCCACATAAGGTATGAATTGGTAGGAAACCCTCTCTTTCACATCTGAGGGTATTCGGATGTGATGCATATGTACATGTTCCAAAGGAGAAAAGGACCAAGTTGGATAATAAATCTGAAAGGTGCATCTTTATTGGGTATAAGGATGTTTAAAGGGTTACAAGCTTTGGAACCTGGAAACAAGGAAGGTTGTGTATAGCCAAGATGTGGTGTTTAGAGAGGTGAAAGATGTTGTTAAACATGAATTCCTACCAAAGTAACTTGAGAAGATAGAGTTTGAGCTAAAGGAGGATGAATCAGACTCTACAACAGAAGAAGACTCAGAAGAGGAAGAGCCACAAACTCCAGCTGTGAGAAGATCAGTTTGGGAAAGAAGACAGCCAGAAAGGTATAGTCCATCTTCAAGTTTTGCCTTAACTATAACTAATGATGATCCCAAAACTGTCAGGGAGGCAGTAGATTCAAAGGATGGAAAACTATGGAAGGAGGCCATGGTGATGAAATGGCATCCTTGCACAAAAATGAGGCATGGGATCTGGTGGAGTTTCCGGCTGGAAGGAAGCCCATTGGGAGAAAATGGGGTTTAAGAAGAAGATGAATATAAATGGCAAGGTAGAGAAATACAAGGCTCGATTAGTAGCAAAAGGTTATTCCCAAGTGTCGGGAATTGATTTTGGTGATATTTTTTCTCCTGTTGCCAAGGTTACTTCTATTAGACTACTTTTATCTGTTGTTGTTGCATTTGATTTTGAGGTAGAACAGATGGATGTGAAGACATAATTTCTTCATGGGGATATGGAAGAGGAGATCTACACGAAGAAAATTGAAGGCTTTATGGTGAAGGGTAAGAAAGAACTGGTATGCAGGTTAAAGAAGTCTTTGTATGGGTTAAAATAGTCACCAAGGATGTGGTATCAGAAGTTTGATACCTATATACGGGGACTTGGCTTCACCAGAAGAAAGGAGGATCAATATGTTTATTTTATATTAATTGGTGACCATGTTATTTTTTTGGTCTTGTATGTGGATGATATGTTGTTGATTGGAAATGACAAAGAAATTATCCAAGATTTGAAGACCCAACTATTCTCCAAATTCGACATGAAGGATATTGGTGCTACAAACTATATTTTGGGCATGGAAATTAAGAGAGATCGGGCAAAGAGGAATCTCTGGTTAAACTAGAGGAAGTATTTCGATACTATATTACAGAGGTTCAATATGTAGGATAGTAAACTGGTGAATGTTCTGATTCCTGTAGGTGTAAAGTTGTCTGCTGAACAATGTCCCAAGACACAAGAAGAAGAGGAGGATATGTCTCGTGTTTCATATGCAAGTGCAGTGGGTAGCCTGATGTATGCAATGGTTTGTACTAGACTAGACATTTCACATGCAGTGGGAGTATTGAGAAGGTTTATGTCAAACCCAGGGAAGGAGCATTGGACATCATTGAAGCGGGTTTTCAGATATTTGCGTGGCACTAGTGATTATGGCTTGTGCTACCAGGGAAGAACAAGATTGGAAAGAGTGTTGGACATTTGTGGTTTTTTTGATGTAGACTGGGCTGGAGATATGGACCAAAGAAGATCTAAAAGTGGGTATGTGTTTAGCCTATTTGGAGGTGCAGTCAGTTGGATGAGTGAAAGACAGTCTGTAGTGGCTCTTTCAACTATAGAGGCAAAATACATTGCAGCCACTCATGCAAGTAAGGAAGCAGTTTGGTTGCAGAGATTGTGTTCAATTATGGGGTTGGTGCAACAAGATATTAAGATATACTGTGATAGCCAAAGTGCAATTTTCTTGGCTAAAAACCCTGCTTATCATTTAAAGACAAAGCAAATTGACATTCAATATCACTTTGTGAGATATATGGTTGAGGCTAAAAGGGTGTTGTTGGTAAAGGTGGACACTTTGAAGAATGTTGCAGATGCATTGACGAAGTCTGTGAACACTCAGAATTTCTCTTGGTGTAGAGAAACAATGGGTGTTGCAAATTTGGGCTAATGAATCAGCTCTCTTATGGCCCCCTGTGGAAAGAAAACAACAAGTGGGAGAATGTTGGGTATGTGTTATATTCTTTCCACGAGTAGTCACACGTGGGGGTGCGAAATCCCACCCTGTACGTTGCATCGGGCACAGTAGGGGGGTTGGGTGCCTCCCCTATTCGAGGTCCAGGGCAGCGCCTTGGGAAAAAAAAATTTGGACCTTATTTTTCAGTGGGCAGACCCACCCATGGTTTTTTGCATGGGTTTGCACATGGTTTTGGAGTATAATGGTTTTCGGTCCTTGGTATTTTGTATATCTGATCAAGGGAACTATGGTTATGTTCTGATCCAGGGTTAATGGATTGGGGTTTATGTATGCTTCGGCATGTATATATATGTGTTGTAACACTAAAATGAATATAATGAAAAATCAAGCTGGTTGTCCCGATTTGGGATCCAGGGGAAAATCTCTTTGTATATCTATTTTATGTTTTATGCTCTCGCTATTGTTTATTTTATGTTTTTAAGATTCGTTTGCAAATCATTTATGTACAGGTTTAAAAGCTACAAGATAGGAGGTAGAGCACACATAGGATTTGTGCACTGTAGCAGCCCACTGGCCACACAACTTAATTTTTTGTAGCTACAACCATATTTCCAGAAAGAGAAAGAATGCGAAGCGACCTCACCTTCGAGCAGGATTTTATCCTGAAATGGTTTCCCAGAGAGCATATATTTTGTATTATGTGTGTCTGAGAGAGCTTATTTTTTGTTCTCTATTTTTCTGCCAAATTTATATTTGCATGCATGCACTAATTACAGTTAAATCTACAGATCTTAAAGTTTAGTAAAACTATAATACTGTAAAATTTCAGTATTTTAAATATTATTATCAGAACTGTTGTGAAAAACTGTCCAATGGAATATCCACAGTAATTTACAGATCATTTGGTATCATAGAAGATTTATTTATCTATTCTGTGGAGATTGTAGGGATCTAGATCGGTGGGGAAAAAAATCGTAAAACCCTAATCATGGCCGACGAATCTATAAACGAACCTCATGATCCTACAGAGGTGAGGTTTTTGTGGCTTGAACAATAAGTCACATAGATAAACCACTATGTAAGCCTACTTATGGAGGCCTTAAGCAATAAAATTGGGATATTAGGAGAAGATGGGGGTTCAAATGTAGAGGAAAAATCATAAGGAGGATTGGGAGATCTGGAAGACATAGAGAACCAACTAAAGAAATAACTCGAAAAATATCAACCTAGTTCGAGTGTCATGAATCATTCCCTATTTAAAATGGAAGAAAAAATCAATCAAGTTGTACCACGACGAGATCGATGCTCTAAAGTTGAACCACTAGTTGTAGCAACTAGAAGTTCATTTCACTGTCTATCAGATCGAGGAAGGGAAGAATATCTCATTCGCGTGACTAAAATTAGAGTGCAATGCATTGACTTGGTGGGAAAGCCACATGGAAACCATGAGGTTGGAGGGAGAACCTCTAGTGACTAAGTGTTAATATTTTAAAACCCTCATTAAGTCACAAATTGATCACATTGGGTATGTGGAGGACTAATGGATCCAGTGGCATTACTTCAGGAAAAAGCCAGGCCAAAGCGTGCAAGAGAACACCACGAAATTAAGAAATATGGCTATAACGTTGGATATCTCTCCAAAAAACCCAGGTGTACTCCTCAAGTATTTGGAGCTCTACACCGCCATATACGCAATCAAGAAATGTTGTTTAAGCCCAAATCGATGGACAAGGCTCCTGTAGATGCACAGTGCCTCGAGATCATAGGTTTGAAAAGAGAGAAATCAAGTGGATCAAGGTAGAAGGAGCAACAAGAAGCTTCAAAGGAGGGGAAGAAGAAGTAAAAAGGGGGAAAATATAAAAAGACAGAAGCCACATTGCACCAGTGTAAATATCCCAACAACCACTGCAACATTGATGACCATATAGATGAGAAGTGTTGGAAGTTTCATCCAAAGCTAAATCCGAAGAAAAAGAAGCGAGATAATAAGAAGAAGAATCTCATGGCCATTGATTCGAGCAACCAAGTTGAAAGCATCTCAGTGGATGAGAATATCATATGTACATTAGTGCAGAAGTAGGTGAAATATATAAGTAATAGGAAGAGAAAGAAATGACCAAACTCTTCCATATAAATATACTGGTCAAGAAGACAAAGATTGATGCCTTGTTTGACTAAGGATCGCAGGAGAATCTCATTGCAACAGATATGGTCAAGAAGTTTGGAATGAAAGTTTGTGATCATCCAAACACATATCCACTAGGATGGGTAAATAATAATGTAAAGTTGAAGGTGACGAAACAATGCAAAATGAGATTTTCTATTAGTGCTGATTTTATTAATGAAGTAGATCTGGATGTGGTTCCCCATGATGTATGTGGAGTCATGTTTGGGAGTCCATACATGTATATTCATGATGCAATATTCATGAGGAGAGCTAAATAGTAGTAGCTCATTTGATCCAAGTGGATATTGGTGGTCACCCACCTATTCCACTTGGGGCTCCACCATTGTCTATTTCAGTTTTTCAGTTTCGGCACAGTTTACTATTTTTAGCAGTTTTTCGGGTCCTAAACTTCCGGAGCCGTTTTGAGGCCCTAAACGACGTTTTTTGGGAAAACGGAGAGCAACATGGGTCCATGGATCGATGTTTCTTGTTCCAAATTTGTAGTCCTCGGATAGATCTTTCTAACGAGGTATGGTACGCGTCAAACGGAGATCGTATGCCAAAGTTATGCCCCTGGGAAGTTGAAACACCAATTTACCCAAACGGGGCCCATAGTTTTGGCGCTTCATCTCCTAGGGTTAGGGTTTTGGTTGTTTAGGATTTCCCATTGTTTCTAAATGATAAATAGGCCCTCGAGCCTCATTGTAACACAGTTCAGAGGCCTGTAGCCACCACATCTCTTCTCAGAGATAGCTACCAGCGCCCTAGCTAGTTTTATTTCCATTCTGTCTGTAAGAAAATTTCAGTTCTTTGATATTAATGAGATGAAGTGTTATTTCTACTGCATCTCTGTATTTATGGTTATATTTTTATTCTGTTACGTTCCTGCATAAATCCAGATCAGTGGTATCAGAGCGGTCTGCTTTTTCTCGATCCTTCTTTGCATGTCCCCAACGAGGTCGGGGTATAAGGAGCTAGGGCTTGATCTGGTGGAACCTTTGCAAGATCAGCCTCGAAAACCTCGACGGACGCCCATGGGGGACGAAAAGAAAGATGAGGAAGCAGGAGATCCTATCAAAATATTGCTCGAGGAGGCCCTCGAAAGACAAAGGAACGTGATGATGGATAACTTTGCTCAGATCCTTCAACGGCTACCCACCGGCGGCGCATCTGCATCCAGCAGCCACTCTGGAAGCGCGACTCCTTTTAAGGTACAAGTAAATTTTGACATTCCCATATTTGAGGGTCAAATAGACGCAGATGCTGTAGATAAATGGTTGAATCTGTTAGAAGGATATTTCTCGATTCATGACTTTTCAGACCGGGAGAAGATTATTTTTGCACTCCTCAAAGCTACCCCCCATGTTAAGGACTGGTGGGAAACCTACTATGAGAACAAGGACCAGAAAGAACCCTCTCTGTTCTCGACCGTACCAACTTGGAATTCTTTCCGAGACGCCGTCAAGGAACAGTACTATCCCGTGGGGAGCTATGAGGACAAGTACATACAATGGACCACGCTGCGACAACAAAGGGATCAAGATGTGCATGAGCCGACGAATCTGTTCCATACCCTGCGCACAAAGTTGGGTATCAAAGATTCAGAGAAACATTTGGTGCTAAAGTATCGCAGTTGTCTGCACAGATACATTCCGGAGGAAATGGAGTTCCTCGACATCTCCTCGCTTGGTACGGCATACCGGTATGCTGCCAAGATTGAGCAGAAATTCAAGCAGAAGAAGCGAGACTTTGGATCTGCGAATCAAAATCAAGGGAAAGGTTCTTCCAAACCGCAGAACAAAGGACCGAGCCAAGGCATGGTGGCTAAAGACAACTCATCGAAGCCACAAGAAAAGAACAGCACCGCAAAGCCAAAGAAGGACACGGGAAAGTGGTGTGAGTTCCATAAGAGCTCCACTCACAACACAAGTGTGTGTCGGGCCAAGCAGTCGCTAGTGGCCGAGATGAGGGCTTCTGAGTCAGATGCATGCTCTGACTCCGAATCAGAACCTGAAAAGGGGAATGAAAAAGGGAAACAGATTATTGATGCGGAGACCAACGCCACTGTTGCCACTACAAAGGTCCAGAAGGAGGAACCGGAAGATCCAGAGGAGGAGGAACGTCTCTTCCACTCCCAGATGTGGGTAAAGGGCTCCCCTGTACAGTTCATTGTCGACAATGGGAGCCAAAAGAACTTCATTTCAGCAGACGCCGTGAAGCGGTTGGGCTTGCCGACCACAGCTCACCCACATCCATACACCATCGGGTGGCTTCACCAAGGACGAGATCTCCGCGTCAGCCGGTAGTGTCGCCTTCCCTATAGCATCAAGCCCTTCACGGATGAGGTATTATGTGACGTTGCTCCTATTGATGTTTCTGATGTATTACTAGGACAACCATACTTGTGGAAGCGTCATGCTGTGTATGAGTCTCGACCTCGTGCTGTTATTATTACTTTGGGAAATAAGTTGTACAGGATACCAGAGGTACCACCTCCTACGGCTATCTCTTTGGTTACTGCAAAACAATGCAGTAAGCTCATTTCCCAAACCAGAAAATTCGTTTTCCTGATGATCCGCCCCCAGGGCAAGAAGAAGACTGTGGCCACGACCTCCAGACAGGGCCCCTCTGCACGACAACAACAAATGGATAAGGTCGTGGAGGAGTACGGGGACATCTTCACCTCACCCACAGGGGTTCTTCTGCACTGCCAGGTCAAGCACCCGATTGATCTGACCCCAGGTGCGCCACTACCCAATGGACCGATCTATCGACGCTCTGTTCTGGAAAATGATGAAATCAAGAGGCGGATTCAGGAGCTGTTGCAGAAAGGTCACATCAGACCAAGTTCATCGCCCTGTGGGAGCCCGATCGTGTTGGTACAGAAGAAGGATGGGACGTGGAGACTCTGTATTGACTATCGGGCGCTGAACAAGATCACTGTCCGGAATAGGTACCCAATCCCACTGATTGATGACCTTCTGGACCAACTCAAAGGTGCAAAATATTTCAGCAAGATCGACCTGAAGTCTGGGTATCACCAGGTACCGATTGAACCCTCCGATGTGTGGAAGACTGCCTTCAAAGCCAAGGAAGGCCTTTTCGAATGGCTGGTCATGCCTTTCGGGTTGACGAATGCTCCCGCCACCTTCATGAGGATGACGGATGACATCTTGCGGCCATTCACCAACTCATTTGTAGTGGTGTACTTGGATGATATTCTGATCTTCAGCCAGACTTGGGAAGAGCACCTTCACCACATCCGACAAGTCCTCCAAACACTGCGGCAACACAAGTTGTGTGCCAATTTGGCGAAGTGCACTTTTGGCATGACCCAGGTTCAATATCTGGGATACATTATTGATGAAAGGGGGGTGCATGTGGATCCAGCCAAGATCCAAGTCATTCGGGATTGGCCAGCCTCAACCACTATAACAGAGCTTCGCAGCTTTCTGGGTCTTGCTAATTTCTATCGGAGGTTCGTGTTGGGATTCTCTCATATCACTTGGCCCTTGAGTCAAGTCACCAAGGGAGGAGCGAGAGCAAAAAATTTTTGGTCGGAACCTCAACAGAAGGCGTTCACAGAACTGAAAAACTGCCTCTGTTCTGCCCCAGTGCTCACTTTACCAGACTTGCAACAGCCATTTGAGATCGAGACAGATGCCTCTGACTATGCTATTGGGGCAGTTCTTACTCAACAGGGACATCCAGTGGCATTTCACAGTGAGACATTGTCTGACACAGTTCGCAAGTATCCCACTTATGACAAAGAAATGTATTCCATTGTGAAAGCTTGTCGACAATGGAAGCATTACATTTTGGGGAAGGAAACAATCATCCACACAGACCACCGGCCCCTGCAGTTCATACAGACACAAGGGAAGTTGCGGAATGATCGCCATCAGAAGTGGTCCACATATCTGCAACAGTTTCATTTGAACATCAAGTACAAGAAGGGTAGCACCAATAATGTTGCAGACTGCCTCAGCCGACCACCGATCGTGGCGCTCACCATCGTGCTCAACTCTTGTGGGCACGAGACTTCTGATTGGCCGCTTCTCTATGAGAGTGACCCAGAATTCGGCCACACTTACAAGGCACTCTTGGGGGGTATGCAAGTTCCAAATTTTCACCTCCAAGATGCAATTTTATGTCACATGGGACACCTTTGTGTTCCTTCAAGCGAGCGTGCCAAGATGATATGGGAAGCACACTACAGTCGAGTCGCTGGGCATTTCGGGGTCGAGAAAACAGTAGCAATCCTGCAGAAGTATTTCTATTGGCCGAACCTTCGAAAGGATGTCGAGAAGTACATCAGATCCTGCACTGCTTGTGCCATTGCCAAACCGACCATCAAGAAGCAAGGCCTATATACTCCTCTACCTACCCCTAGTCGACCTTGGGAATCCATCTCCATGGATTACATGTCGGGCCTGCCTTCTACTAAGCAGGGAAATGACTATGTTTTTGTGGTCGTCGACAGATTCAATAGCGCTGTCACTGCATGTTCCTGTGTTTCAGAGTCGGACGACTGCAGAAGCGAGACCAGTAAGGGTGTTGCCCTAGTATTACCCTGCTCGAGGTATGCTCTGTGCGAGGGCTTCATCTTCGTCAGTACCCGCAGCTCTCGAAGATGGCCATTATGGCGGCCTGCAAGAAGAATATCACAGCAGAAGCCACTGCTAAACTCTTCTTTGAACGAGTGTGGGTGCACTTTGGGATCCCACAGTCTATCATATCAGATCGGGATAGCAGGTTCCTCAGCACATTTTGGTCCAGCCTCTGGTCGATGTTGGATACCAAGCTCACCAAGTCCACATCTTTCATCCCCAAACAGATGGCCAGACAGAGGTCGTCAACAGAATGATTGTACACATTCTCTTCATGTACAATTCAAAGCATCCACGCACATGGGATGAGAGCCTTCCTTATGTACAACATAGTTATAATCGGGCTCTCCACAGTTCAATCAGCCATAGCCCCTTTCAGGTGGGCTTGGGATTCCAGCCACTATGCCCCATTGACGTAGCCATGCCATTTGCAACTGCTCAGGCCAATTCAGCTCATGTAAACTGTTGACAGCTTTAGCTTCATCGAGCGCATTCAACACATCCGCCAACAGGTTCATGATATATTGGACAGAGCTAATGCCAAGTACAAGCAACGCCATGATCAACACCGGGTGCCACACAACTTCCAGGTGGGTGACAAAGTATGGCTACATTTGCAGAAGGAGCGCCTCACTGGACCCCACCGCAAGCTTCGTCCGCTCCGATACGGGCGTACACCATCACCAAGGCTGTAGGGAACAATGCATTCGAGCTCAGTATTCCACCATTCCTTGGTCTGCACCCAGTCTTCAATGTGGATCGCCTTCATCCTTACTTCCCACCTCTACTGGACACCTCGGACATTGCAGAACAACTCACACCAACCGAGTTAAATCCAGACTGCATGGAACAGGCCACCACAGATTGCATCATGGACATGCAAATCAAGAACACTCGCCAGCAGAAGATCCAACTATATCGGGTTGTCAAAGCTGGCCAACTCCTGCACCAAGGAAAGTGGTTCACCAGGGACCAAGTTCAGTAGAAATTTCTTCATCTCATGGAGGAACTTAACACAATGGGGACCATTGCTTCCTAAGGGGGGAGGAATGATCCAGGTGGATATTGGTGGTCACCCGCCTATTCCACTTGGGGCTCCACCATTTTCTATTTCAGTTTTTCAGTTTCGGCACAGGTTAGTATTTTTAGCAGTTTTTCGGGTCCTAAACTTCCTGAGCCGTTTTGAGGCCCTAAACGACGTTTTTTGGGAAAACAAAGAGCAACATGGGTCCATGGATCGATGTTGCTTGTTCCAAATTTGTAGTCCTCAGATAGATCTTTCTAACGAGGTATGGTATGCGTCAAACGAAGATCGTATGCCAAAGTTACGCCCCTGGGAAGTTGAAACACCAATTTACCCAAACGGGGCCCATAGTTTTGGCGCTTCATCTCCTAGGGTTAGGGTTTTGGCTGTTTAGGATTTCTCATTGTTTCTAAATGATAAATAGGCCCTCGAGCCTCATTGTAACTCAGTTCAGAGGCCTGTAGCTGCCACATCTCTTCTCAGAGATAGCTACCAGCGCCCTAGCTAGTTTTATTTCCATTCTGTCTGTATGCAAATTTGAGTTCTTTGATATTAATGAAATGAAGTGTTATTTCCGCTGCATCTCTGTATTTATGTTTATATGTTTATTCTGTTGCGTTCCTGCATAAATCCGGATCATCATTAAGGATGGAAAATATTTCATAATCAATGTGCACAAAGGCAAGTCAGAAATTTCACTCGTAAGTGCCAACCAAGAAAAGAAACTGATCATTTCCAACAAGAGGTGTGTTTTATTTTTTTTAAGAGAAAGACAGTATGAAGAGGAGTCAATAATATGCAAGGCATCTCTGGAGGGGTGTACTAAGAAACATAAAAAAAAAAAATTGGAGGACTTGTTACAGACATACAAGGATGTGTTCTAAGTCCCTAAAGGGTTACCACATAAGAGACAAGTGGAGCATTAGATCCATCTTTTGTTATAATCCCAATTGCCAAATATTGGGTTGTATAGGAAGTATGTTATAGAAGAAAGTCAGGCAAATAAATAGTTGCAACAACTGCTGGAATAGGGTGTCATTCAACTGAGTACATTTCCATGTGGGTCACCCATCACCCGAGTACTTGGAAGATGTGTATATATTACATGGCTTTGACCAAAATCATGCTCAAGAACATATAATCCACTTCCTAGGATAGATGATTTGTTGGATCAAAATACTTCACCAAGTAGGACTTGAAGTCTAGATATCACCAAGTTTGAGTCAAAGAAGAAGATACATGGAGACTGCCTTTAAAACTAGGCAAGATTTGGACGAGTGGTTGGTCATTCCATTTTGCTTGTGTAATGCACCAACTACATTTATGATATTAATGAATGATGTATTCTCCCTTTTATAGATTCATTCGTTATTTTCTATTTGGATGATAGTTTGGTATATAGTGCTACCTAGGAGGAGCATATTTAACATTTGACACAGGTGCTAGAAACATTGAAGAAGAACCAGTAGCTATAAAATATCAAGAAGTGCTAGTTTGCACAACATTATTTGGTGTATTTGGGGCATGTGATTGGGGGAGGAGAGCTGAAGATAGATCCTTCCAAGATGGAGCCCATCATGAAATGTTAAGTTCCTACTAATGTTTTTGAGGTCAGGAGTTTTATTGGGGCATCACAGTACCAGAGGAATTTAATAGCCTAGGGTTCAGTGGTAGTAACACCACTCCACGCCATAACAACAAGTGGCGAGAGTTTCAGTGGGGAAAAGGTCAACAAAGGGCTTTTTAGGAGTTAAAGAAGAAGATGAGTCAAGCACCAATTATGGAATTACCAAAATTGCAGTGCCCTTTTCAAAGTGGAGACAGATGCGAGGGGTATGTTATGGGAGTTGTCTTGATACAGGGAGGAAGGCTTGTATGCTACCATTCTAAAGTATTTCATGGGGAAGTTCTCAACTACCCTACCTACGACAAGGATCTCTATGCCATGGTGCAAGCTGTGAAGAAGTGGAATCACTATTTGATGGGAAAGGAGATAGTAATCCACACTGATCACTAGTTGTTACAGTACTTGTAGGCCCAAAGTAAGCTACAACAGACCAAACATTACAAGTGGATGGGGTTTTTACAGTAGTTTCATTTGGTGATTAGGTATAAGAAGAGTAGCACAAAAAAGTTGGGATATATGATTTCAAGGCCACCCACATCGAAGATTACAGTTCTGCGGATTCTTATGCACATGGAGCCATTCACCCATGATACATATAGAGAGGCATACTCAAAGGATGAGGAATTCAAGGAGGTATGCCAATATTTGAAGAGTTAGATTCATTTGCATGATGGAGACAACACCATTGAATACCATCTCCACGACGGGTTCCTCTATAGGATGGATAAGTTATTTATTCCTAAATGTGAGTGTTTGCAACTGATTAGAGAGGCTCACACCTCCAATGTTGTAAGGAACTTTGGTGTAGGGAATACCATGCCTAACTTGCAAAGGTATGTGTATTGGCCCAATATGCAAGATCATGTAGATAGGTTCATAAGAGGATGGATGCTTTGTTGTACCAGCAAGCCCAGCAACAAGAAAAATGGTCTATATCATCCCATACATGTACCTACTAGTCCTTGGAAAATAACTTCCATGGACTTTATAGGAAGATTACTGACAACTTGGAAGAGACATGACTACATGTTCGTTGTAGTTGATAGGTTCGGAAAAATCCGTGTTCTGATGCCTTGTTAAAATACCATCAGTGGAGTAGAAGCATTAAATGCATTCTTTGGACAGGTATGGGTACACTTTGGGATACCAAGTAGCATCATTTCAGACAATGACACAATATTTCTCAGTGCATTCTAGACTACATTATGGGAGAATATGGACACAAAGTTGAAAATATAGACAACATTCCATCCACAGATAGATGGCCAGACATAAGTAGTCAATAGCACTTTGGTGCAGATTTTGATGGGATACAACCAGAAGCATTTGAAGACCTAAAATGAAAATCTAGTATATATACAACATTCTTACAATAGAGCAGACTACACTTGTACATGAAATTCCCCATTTGAGACTTGTTCTGGATATTTACCACCTTCACCTTTGGATATTGCATATGGGTAACAATGAGGAGTGAGGAATTATCTTACTGGATATGCTTTAAGGGATGAAAATTTTATAGATAAGATCAGGTAGATCCATCGACATGTACATGAAACACTGCAAAAATCAAAGGAGAAGTATAAGTCCATGCATGGTCATCACAAAAAAATAAATCATTCAAGGTGGGAGACAGAGTATGGCTACAATTCAACAAGGAGAGGTTGCAGGGCCCCGGTAAGAAAATCAAGGCTTTGAGGTATGGTCCCTTTGAGATGTTGGAAAAGGTGGGTGATCATTCCTATCGACTCTACCATATATGTGCATTTAATCAGTGGTGAATGTAGATAATTTGAAACGCTACAAGCCTTCCATGCTAGATAAGGAATAGGAATAGGTCCTACCTTCTGTGGAGGATTTGGCACCAGATGCTCAGGAAGAGTTGACAGAAGATACAATTTTTCATAAGAGGTCCATAACTACAAGATAGGGGAAGCATGAACTTGGAAGATTTGATTGAAGGGACAACTTCCAAACAAATAAAAATGGTACACAAGAGAGAAGGTGGAGGAAATTTTTCCTTGCCTCATTCAGTAGAAGATTTTGGGGATGAAAAGCCTCCCAAAATGGGAAGGTGTGATCTGGATTGGATCATTATATTGTTTTTCATCAATTTTGATGCATTCAGAGTGGGAAAAGTGAAGGAATCAACTCACGAGACCATTTTTACGAGCGAAACCCAGTTTGGTGAAATAAGTTTTGAAACCTTCTAGGAGTATTTTGAGGCATCGAACGATGTTTTTTTGGGGTAAAATTTGATGCTTTATTTCCTCATATTCCCATGATATTATACACACAAATATTTTTCTAGTGACGTAACAAGTGTGTCAATAAGAGTCCGTAGGCAAAAGTTATGCCACTCAAAAGTTGACCGTCTTGTTTTGACACCTATAGTTTGGGATGATGTCGCGTCAGCCCCCACTTTTTATGGAAAGGGGGCCAACCACATGTTTGTGATGTAAAATACTCTAGAAGAGTCTATATTGTAACTCTAGTTAATAGTTCATGTAGTCAAAATTAACCACTAGTAGGCTATCAGGTTGTGTTATAACTAGACCACTAGGAGGAAGAGGCATCCCATTGTTTCGAGAAAAAATTGTTCCATAGTTGAGAAAATATATCCATGAGAGATCGGAGCTAGAGCACACAAAGAGAATTTGTTCATTGTAGCAGCCCACGAGCTACATGAATTACTTCTTTTTACCAGTAGTCATATTTCCAGACAGAGAAAGAAAGTGAAGCAACCTCACCTTTCATCTGCGTTTTCTATCGAAAGGGCTTCCCAGAGAGAATATCCCGTGTCTTATGTGTGTGTGTGAGATTATTTTTTCATTCTCTAATTTTCTAAATAATTCATACTCGCATGCATGCATTAATTACAATCAAACATACAGATCTTAAAATTTAATAAAACCGTAATAATGTAAAATTTCAGTATTTTAATATATTATTATTAGATTTGTTGTGACGAATTTTCTGGTGGAATATCCATGGAAATTTACGGATCAATATAGATCCATGTTAATGTGATATTTATCAAGTGTTAATAGGGAGTAAATCTTGAGGTGCAAACCTCTTTTAGAGTGCAAAATTTGAAGAAATATTTACACCTCAAAGTAATTGATCCCTCTCAACCCTTGATAGATACAGGTTAACATGGATCTGTATATGTATGTGTGTGTGCTTATACCATAAAAGCAATTTTTTTCATTTTCTTGATATATACATAGTCTCTCTCTAAATATATATTTACATTTGATTTTCTTTTTGTTATTAATATTATTTTAAATTGTTACAGGTCAATTCCATATTAGGAATTAAAGGAATTACAAACCTCCCTCACACCTTGCGTTAGTAACAAACTAATGGAATAAGAATTCTATATACCTCCCTCATACCTTGAATTAGAAAGTACCTAATGGAAGAAGAATTCTCTCTCTATTGAATATTTCATTTATAAACCAAGTTTATTTTTTTTCTTATTATTTTTCCCCTATATTGAGAATTGAATAAATTACACATCTCCCTCAAAATGGAAAATGAAAAGAAAAGTTTTTTCTTGATTTCGATTAAATTATTTCTCTTGATATAAAATTATGTTACTTAATCTGGAGATTGGAATATTTTAATGTCAAATGGATCATACTATTTTTCTTTTATTAAAATATATTTTTCAAAATACCACATGTCAACTTGATACATGAGCATCATCTCTAGGAAAAATATTTTTGATTAGGCCTAAGGGGGTCATGAAATATCCAAAGGGAAAGACATTTTCTCCAATATAATTTGTATAAAATTAGGACATTTCATGTAATTACAAGTGTCTAGAATCTAGAAGAATCTAGGTTGTTAGGTTTTTTTGCTCAGTTGTTAGTATGGCCAAGTGGGTCTTTGTAAAATACTAAGTGTGAGGTTGAGGTGTTAAATTGTTGGGACATATGTCCAATTCAAATTCGTTTTGTTAGGATAATTTCTAGCATATATATAGAGAGAGCTTGATAAGGTCTTAGGGGAGAAGAGATCAAGGAGCGCAACGAGGAGCATAAGAAGAGGAGCATAAGAAATTGTAGCACATAGTGAAAAAATATGTAACTCTCTATGTAAATATGTTTTGTTTAGGGAAATAGAATGAATTTTAAATTTTGTTTAGATATGTATATTGTGTGACTTGGCTTCCTTTATAGTTTCCCAAATGCTCTATGAGAACAACTCTAAGGGGATATGCTCATGTCATAATAAATAGGCGTGCACTAACACTCATCTTAGAAAGGAGGAGATTCTATAGGTTAACACAATAACAAACACATTAGAGGAGGTCATGAAGGGTTATGGTGTGCAATGCATGGTCACCTCAGGAGTTAGATTATGAACACATGACAAAACGAGCATGTTGTTGTGACAACCAAGGAACAACCTAGGAAATCACAACCAGATTTTGAGTGGAGGCTCAACTCATTATCTAAGCTAAAAGTCTAACTTTCAGCAATAAGTAACTACCACATTGAGATTTATTCAGACCTATGTCACCACACAGAATGTGGACTAGCATTAATTCATTACACTCATTGGGAGTTCATGCACAATTTTCACATTTACAAGAATTATGAAAAGTCGCCCAATTATCTTCAAGAGAAGTTTTTGAGAACTAGAGATAGGTTGAAGCCCCACCAAAGGTGAGTGTAATCCTAATTACACCCCCCCTCCCCCCGACCCTTCCTTTATAATGTCTGGGGTCACTCCCCCTCCCTCCCACATTTAATGTGAATCATTGTTTCCCTCTAAAAAACAGTCCAACATTTGATTATTTAAGCAGAACCAAGAGTGGATCTATGATTGGGGAACCTCCCCGCTTTGGTGGATGTCGCAAAGTGATCCCCCCACAATTAATACCAACCATTGATTCGATCGATGGTGGAGAGCCCCTCCCCCCCATTATTCTTAGGTCATGGGCCTCCCCTTACTCAAACTCCATCTCCGCCATGGATTAACGAGAGTTGATCATGGTCATTGAATTGATGCCCCATGCTAGCAGTGCTCTTGGTCATTGATTTGACTGTGGAAATTCGATTGAGTCCTTAGTTTCAAAATTGGGAATGAGCTCGGGTGTTCGGGAATTTTTCCATGAGAAGTGGCTATGTATTGGTTGAGATCGAGGGTTTAGCACCACGTCTAGGGTTCAAAACAAGTTATAAACTAGAGGAGCAAGAACAGTCTAGTTTTGAACGGAGAGACTTAGGCAGGTTGTATCACAACTAAATACAAAATGAATTACACATATTTTTCACACTAAATTGTAATATAAGTATTATTTTTAGATGTTACATGTGAGCTCCATATTCAGTAATGAAGGAATTGCACATTTCCCTTGTACTAAAGAACTGAAAAGCAATTACAGACAATAACTCCTTTTTTACTTTCAATTATATTACATCTCAATATCAATATTATATTAGATGTCAAGTATGAACTCCATATTCAGTAATGAAGGAATTACACATCTCCCTCATACTAAAAAGTAAAAACAACTATGCACATGATTAAAACAGTTTTCACTTTCAATTACTTTATTTTTCAATATCAATATTATTTTTAAATGCCACTTGTTAACTCCATCTTGAATAATGAAAAAATTATTGAAATAAATTATAAGCTAAATTATAAACTTTTGCTTTTAATTCTTGAAGAATAATGATGCAGGAGCATCTAACTCGGAGTAGACAAAAGGCAGGTTTATTTGTCTCACTGTTGCACTAGTTTGCGGACAGGTTACTAGACCTATGTTTTATTTTCCTTTTATTATTTATTTCATGGAAGAACATGGTCGAGTTAGGGAAATAAATTGTTTGTAGGCTTAATTACGAGTTGTTTTTTTTTTGTAAAATCTGGAAATGCAGTTAGGAAGGAACGGTTGTTATTTACAATCGAAAAACATTAACAAAATTTTTATCTACAGCAGTATAAAACAAAAGAAAATATATCCTGTAAGGGTTAGATTCCCATGAAAAAGAGCAGAAATACAAATAAGAAGAACAAAACGCAAGATTGAGAACCATTTGTAACCTGTTACAATTCCTACAGCCATTTTATTGTTTTTTTACATATATTTGCAAATAGATTTTCGTTCCTCTTATGTGAACAGTATTCCAGATTTAGTTTGTAAACAGAACTGAGAGTGGGAAGGAGAAGTTGTGTCTAGGTGTGTGACGACATGTACAAGCAGACAGGCAAAAACTGTGAAGGCGTTCATAACGACGCAGACAAGTGAATTAACAACGTGCCAGGTAATCGCTTATAACCCCAACGAAAACAAAAACCATTTGTCTTTCTTTATTTCCGGCCATTAACAAAACAGGGTAACTCATATAGCAGTCAAAAAGTATTTATAAGAGAACAAAAAAAACAGATAGGCGAGGGTTTGAAATTCGAAACCCTAACAAAACGAGTAAAGTCACGAAGCACCATTGACAGATTGCTAACTTTGTACAAAGAACAGTCCTCAAAATATACAAGTAGCGGAAACAAAGAAAAGTTCTCTTTACAATTACATTTAACATTCCATCAGCGAAGACTGGAACATACGACGACAGGTCGTTGTAAATCATTAAACCCTAACGCTACAGAAGTAACTAAAAACAGGGAGACGACCCTACCCTTAGGGTCTGGAGTAACCGAGGCTGACAGGTGGTTAAGTGACATGGGTTTATAAGGGCCTGCAAACATAACAGAGGAAGAAAACAATTCAGGAACAAAACTATAGCATTTATTTTCATCGAACAAATTGACACTGCAGAAATTGAAAGGGAAAAGAGGGTTTGTAACTGAACTTACCTCTTGAGTTCGGCATTGAACAGAACGAAGAAACACTGACGAAACTTAGCAAGGTCTGCTCACGAAGGAGCGAGATCGATTAGAAACCTCAGAAAGTTGAGAGAAGAGCTTGAATCATAGACAAAGAACATACCTGTGTGGTGAAAAGCTGAGCGTGAACTGAAGAAACCCTGGCAGCCCCAACCTGAAGGGGAAAACGAAACATTCAGTTTATAAGTTAAATAAGTAAAAATGAGAAACTTAACACAGGAAGAAAAGCTGGTATTTGGAGCTACCCAAACGACAGAAGAGGCACAGGTTGCCATTCGTAGGGTTGGGACGAAACCCTCGTCCGAGAGAAACCACGCAGCAGGACAGAGTAGGGCTACTCTAATAGAGTTTCTCCGAATACACACATAACCGAAGTCACTAGCAGAATAACCCTCACGAAACGCCGATAAAACAGAAAAGTCGGTAACCATCGCCTACAACACAATAGTGGAGAGTTGAAGAGGTTCGGCAAACTTGTTTTTGCCAATGTAAGAGTGAGGCTCGGAAGGCAGAGCAAACAATCGGATAACGCGCCAAAGATCTGGAGAATTAATGCAAACTACGGAGGTGATAGTCCCAATAGATTACCAATCTGAAAGGTACGTCCGGATAATTAACACAGATTTTTATATGATATTCGAATTAATTAATTCATCATTACCACAGTGCGTTGGCGGTTAAACAAAACTTTACATTACATATATATACATAGCCTTGGTTATCATTGTGTGAAAATAGTTTGAGTTGAGGCCGGGTGCCATCAAATAATCTCTCATTTTAATTGAATCATCCCACAATTACTTATTAGTTCTAGTCATTTTTAAAAACATAGTTTTAGGTATTCTCAATTAGGATATTTTTAGAAAAATCATGCAAATTATAGATATCTTTAGAAACCATTCATTTTAAATGATTTTGGAAAATTCCTGATATATATAAAATATATCTATTTAATATATAAAATCTATCTATTTATTGATGAGAATGACATGCAAATCTATCTATTTAATGATGAGAATGACATGCAATTCCTCAAGGGTTTAAAAGGCCATTTTCGTCTTTCCGGCTATCTCTCTAAAAACTTTTTCCTGTTATTAGAGCATGTCTAAAACTATTCCAGAGTGGAGAGTAAAGTGTGAAGAACAAGAGCAAAATGTTGACTTAAGCTTATTCACGGAGTGGAGAGCATATAAATCATAAGATCTGAGGGTTTAAATTTTATCTCATTAAGATCGTGAAGAAACATATTCAAAGTGTTGAATAGTTTTTGTTTATGTTGTTGAGACATTTGAAATGATAGGAAGACGAGTTTGCACCATCACTGAGTGTTGCCACACTTAACATTGTGGGCCCCTGCAATCTTTGCATCCATATTGAGATGGAGCTGCCATTATGAGGTTCTTACAAGCTCATGCTCACTGATTCTTTTATGTGGGTAACAATTTGTTAGCAACCATTCAAAAAATTTAGAAGCATGGCACCTACATGTTTTTGGTGAGCCTAATTGGAATTGGTTGCACTAGATGAGAGGTCAAAATTTAAGCTAAAAACTACAGTACAATTTTTAATTTAACTTAAAGAATATGATGCACAGATTGAAGTGCAAGTTTTTTACAAGTGTTGAGGCCGAAAAAGATCAGCCCTTCATCAAATATATTTACTTATTGGTATTATATAAACAATTGAATTCAAGAGGTATGTTTTTGTCAAAGTGACATTTAAAAAAATTAAAAGAGTAATATAGCGGTTTAAATATAAACATTGTACGTTAAAAGATGAGATTTATAAGGATTTGTTTTGGGTTTTTCTTTTTTAATTATTTAGTTTAGAATTTTTATTTGTTTTAGAAGATTACTTTAAATTTGGAGTTAAAAGATGAGATTTATAAGGATTTGTTTTGGGTTTTTCTCTTTTATTTATTTAGTTTATAATTTTTATTAGTTTTAGAAGATTACTTTATATTGGTAATTAAAGATTTTATTTTATAGGGAGGAAAAGAGGTTTTTAAAAGAAAGGTGATTATAATCTAGAGTAATATATTTATATAATTTTAACCTTTTTTCTTTATTATGATAAAAAAAAAAAATTTGGTTCTTATTTATCACCATTTATTAATATGGATATTTTTAGTGGTTGTTATCTATGACTACTTATTTTTTATTGGTAAAAATTGTGAATTTTGGGCTATTAAAATGAAAAACAAATTACAAACGGATTCTTAATTGAACATTGTTTAGAATGAATTTGAGGAACCTTCATGTAAGGTAGTCTATGAGACTATGATACTAGATCAACAAGATTATCTCATTGTGAACAATAAGTATGATGTAGCAACATTGTTTCCTATTAAGAAAGGTTTCAATGACAATATTCTATCCAATATTATAGCAACAACCACATTGAAAGAATCTTGGAATATCATGGAAATGACATGCAGTGAAAGCTGGAGCAACATTGATTAGCATCGAGTTGAGTCACAAAAAGTATCAATTGGTAATGAAGTTCGCATTGTAATGGGAGAAGTAAAAGATTTTGATATTAAGAAAGGTTTCAATGAAAATATTCTATCCAATATTATAGCAACAACCACATTGAAAGAATCTTGGAATATCATGGAAATGACATGCAGTGAAAGCTGGAGCAACATTGATTAGCATCGAGTTGAGTCACAAAAAGTATCAATTGGTAATGAAGTTCGCATTGTAATGGGAGAAGTAAAATATTTTGATATTGTAGAAGTAACCGAAGAAGATGTGGAAGAGTTTACCAAAGTAGAAGAAGGTATACAACACATGGAAAGTACAATTTTCCTAAACAATATAGTTGAAGAAATCTCAAAAGAAATGTGTGATTATGGAGAAGATGTAGTGCATGAACATGATAAAATAGTGAGGCTGAGTGTATGAATACACATGTCAAGCTTAAATTAAATTTTTCTTTCCTTAACTTTCCTTGAAGAGTGGGTTGCAAACCCTAAGTATGCTAAAGATAAAAATGTTTATGGAAAAGTTATCATAGCTACAACTAAAAGGGTGAAAAAAATTGAAGGCATACGTCAAAGTTGGTGAAGCTATTGCAACAACGAAAGTAGAGATGAAATAACACAAAAATATATTTTTTAATATTACACACGTCAAGAGAAAAATAGTTGAGGTACAAACACATGTAGAAAAAGAAACAAATGAAGACGGCACCGAAGACTAATAAATATTAAAGAAGAAGACCAGAACAATGCTAAAATAAATATTAAAAATACATAGAATACAAAGTTGGGAGCAAAAGAAAAAAAAAAACACTTGTGTAGGTGAGAACAAGCACTAGCATGTATAATTAAAATAAGTTTTTAAATTGATAAGTGTTATAAGTCTAGGTGACACTTAGACCAACAAATAGTAGTGGTTTTAATTAAGAGACTAATGCAACAATTAACATTAAAATGGAGTGTTAAAAAATAATCTCTCTTTTTAATTGAATAATTAGACAACTGTTTGTTAATTCAAAACATTTTAGAAAAATATTTTTACACAATATAATTTTAATATAAAATATTTTTATATATCATATTAATTAAAATTAATATTAATATTAATAATAATAAATAATTTATATTTGCATAATTTAAAATTCTTTCAACATCCATTCTTTCCACCTAAATCCCCCTTTCATTTCCTATTTATCACTAGCAAACATGATCATATTTTTTCTCACATTATCATCCATATGATGAACTTTATGACCAATTCGATTATATTCTAAAACTCTCATGGAATGGATCCATGAAAAACAAATTTCCAGCAAAACTGAGATCACATGAGCTTCAAATTTGGAATTTTCATACAAATTCCAGATATCTTTACAATCTTATAATTTTAGCTGATTATCTAAAATCTTCAATATATGTAAAACAGAACCTTATGAGCTGATTTGAAATGTGAATAATATAAAACTTTTATGTAATGGATCTCGAAATAGTAGTAGTTGTCTACAAACACAATAAAATAGTTATGATAACAGTTTTTTTTTTGCTAGAATCCAGTAAAAAAATAAAATAAAAAAATCATGTAGTTGGAGTGTTTGAATCATTTTTTTTATAGTGGAAATGGATTCAGCACCATCAAAAAAACCCCTTGAACAACCAAAATCTTGAAGTTTGACACCCTTAACCTAAATTTTCAAAAAATTCTTCCAAAATTTTTCATAATCTTACCAGAATTTCTAGATTATTTTGTAAATTTTTTTAGACTATACTGAAACAAATTCCGAACAAAACAGAGGCTGCCTAAACTTCAAATCTAAAAAATTCATGCAAATTCTAAATATCATTACGAAAAGATAATTTTAAGTTGCTTCAAATCTGAAAAATTCATACAAATACTAATAATATTACAAGTTTTAAGTGATTCTGGAAATTTTTTATCTATGTAAAATACATATTTTTAATCCTGAGAAGTGCATGCAATGCCCCAACTGTATGTATAAGATTGTTTTGGTTTTCATATTTTTTTATTTCTTTTAATTTTATAAAATTAAAATATTTAGTTATAATAATAAAAAATTATTATTATTTTTATTAATTTTAAATATAATATTAAGGACCAACAAAATTATATAACTAATCATGACTGCAACTTGGAAGTAATTTCCGAAGTTAGAGAAACCTTATCACAAATAGGAAGAATACAGTGCTAGTACCTTTAGGTGATAAAACCTTGCAAACATTGTCCCCGGCATCATCACGTAATGTTGGTTGAGCAGATAACTTGTAATACAAAGTAAAATGCTGTGTTCAACCAGAGGACAAACCTAATGGCTGAAAAGCATCCACGGCCAGACAATTGTTGTGCATCGTTTTGTCATATGCAGATCGATTTTCATAAGTCTTATCACCCAATATGACCTTTCAAGTCATGTACAGGTTATCTCAGGGACGAATGGATGGAATGAATTTGCTGATTGGAATGAATTTCCCGTTAAAATACTGTCACATTTCTGCAAATATACCAGTCACCAATCTTCGTATGAAATGCTCAACACGTCTGCTAAATTGGTTTTAACCATCGGGTTAGTTTTACGTCCTTATTAGGATGAGCATTGAGAGCAACGAAATCTCAATCACGCCCTTATCACAATAATGATACTACAATTCAAATATATCTATCCTAAATCCAAAATATATCTATTCAAATTAATTAAAATTTTGGGTAGAGTATATATACATTTATAAGTTTTTAGAATCATTTTTGTTTATCAGAAAGCCATCTTTATTTTATAAAGAAAAAGTTTGATATTACCAATTTGATATTTCATGTAAGTGTAACATTAAAATTAAACTATTCTTATGTTATTAATAACATCATGATTTTTTTGCTAATCTGGTTTAATTTTATTATAAAGAGTGTGGGTTGTTAAAACACTTGTGATGAAAAGTTTACTGGTTCCAATTTCATTTAGCCATAAAGACTAGTGTGGCCAAGGCCTACTGCGATTACCATCAGGCACTAATGATTTTGACAACTTAAATATACCCTTCAATTACAATAATTTTTTTGAAACTTACCAAACCCAATCACAAATAAAAAACATACCGTAACAGAACAACCTTGAGGTTTAAATGACTTGAAGTTTGTTGAGCAGATAGTTTGTAATAGCTGAAAGCATCCAGGACCATACTGAGGGACATGTACAGTTATTAGTATCCTTTTCCCTCTGTTCTCTTTCGAGCAATGATTGTTCTACAATATCGTCTTGTCATATCGAGATCTGTTTTCAAGTCTCATCCATCACCCATTGACCTCTCAAGTCATGAACAGGCTATCTTTAGTTTCACGCCATTGTTATGATAAGGATAAATGACAATCACGGCCTTATCCTGATAAGGATATTTCAATTTTCCGTGGACTACAGCCTGGCCTCCTTATTTCAATTTTCTGTTGATTACAACCTCGCCACCTTAATCTGTTTTCAGCTGACCCACTTTGCAAATAGTTTCTTTGGCCTGTAATCACCTTCCTGTTCCAAATTTGGTTGTATTTTCCTCCTCCCAGGGAACCAAAGAAAATACACATCGACAAATAATTTGAATTCTGCAAACATACCTCATGCCTTACACACAAATTTCTGTAAACATACCTCGTGCCTTTACAAAGAAAATATTCTCAATTGGTACTATTTTAGAACAGTCCCATCACGAAGAAGAGGGGCTGAAACCCTAAGGGCAAAAATAGTTCAGGGACATACCAAATTTCCTCAATTGGTACTATTTTAGAACAGTCTCATCACAAAGAAGAGGGGCTGGAAGCCTAAGGGCAAAAACAGTGCAGAGGAACATGCCAAAAAAAAGCGAGAAAACAGCATGATGACATGGAGAAATGAATGAGATTCTTTCCGAAGATAAGAAGACCCTCTTTTACCAAATATGGCAACTTTGTAAGGAGTTAAGATATCAAGGCCTAAGCACTAGTTTTGAAGGGATCCTCTAATACAGAAACTCACTAGTGGGCTCATTTTAGACACAGGCCTCACGATATTATGCGTACTGTTATATGAGTAGTGTTTCATGGGACACATCCTCCACGGTGGGATGTGAGGTTCCCACTTTTCACAAGCACCTGGATAGAGGACAATTGGGAAAACATTTTTCGATGCCTTCTTTTGGAAAAACTCATAGACTCAAGGGAAAGGTTTCCTCAATGGGAGAGATGCTTTTCTCCAAAATGGGTATTTTGTGAATTTATATTCTAAAAAATGGCTATACATTTTTTTTGGTTCTAAAATTAATTTATAAGTGGGGAAGTTTAATATTCAATTTTAAGGAGTGTTATGTAATTAATGGCAATGCTAAATTTTTGAAGTAAAAAAGATTAGTCTTTTACTTGAATTTTTAATATTGCCATTTGTTGTTATGACATTCTTCACCGAGCTGGGATGTCTAATGATAAGTAGCCTTATACTACAAAGAAAATACAAGAAAGACTGCATGGACTGTCTAAGCCTCATTTTCACCTATCAAAACCTTTGAAAAGGCTAAAAATCCACCTTTTTGCTTTGAAAATGCTCATTTTAACATATCGGGCCTCTAAACGCCTTTCGGTTTAAGCCCTTAGCACCCATTTCTCATATGACCCCACTCTATGTCCGACGGATAAAAGTCCTTAAGCCTCCTTCAGCCATCGGAGTTCGCTGGTTCCCAAATCCACTCATTTGCTCTTTTGTTTTACCGTCGAGGTTCATCTTTGCCGAAGAGATCCTGACCGTTGATCTCCACAGATCCAACAGCCATCGCGCTTCACCTATGCATCGCACATCGCACATCGCTCTTCCCCGTTCCCATCCGCCTTTTATATTTTTCGGCCAATGTGCGAAACCCCGATGTAATCCCGACCGTTGATCTCCACAGATCCAACGGTCATCGCTCCATCGCTCTACGCCCATCCATCACTCCATCGCACATCGCTGCACTCCATTATCACTCTATTTTTCACTGCCGATGTTCTTTCCCCGCTGATATAATCTGAGCCGTTGATCGCAATCGATCCAACGGTCGGCACTGTCTCACTGTTTCCCTATCCTCCGCCTCACCCATTCATTTATGCGAAGCCGCGATATGATATGGACTGTCGATCCTCCTGATCGGACGGTCATCGTTTCATCGCCGCATCGCGGTTCACCTCTCCCCTCGCACCATTCATGCCCTTGTGCAATTCCGCGATGCATTATGAACCGTTGATCATCCCGATCCAGCGGCCACCGCACCTTTGCCTTTCACCCCGCTCACTTTTCCCCAAGTTATCTCCGCCATTGATCGAGCCTGATCCAACAATCACCGCTAGTCTTCCTCTCTACCCAGAGGCACTTTCAGCGCATGGGTTAACATTTTGAGTGCCTCCGCACTTGACTTGTTTGACTGTGGAAGATCTTAGATCAACGAGTGAAATTTACTGTGGAGGCACAAGCCAAGAAATTGATCCGTACCCCCAAGCGCCCCCGCAGTTGATCTCCACCGTTGATCTCCATCATGATCCAATGGTCCTCACTCCATCGCTCGATTGCTACTTTCCCGATCACTCACCCAATATTACACTCCCCTGCTCCGATTTGGACCGTTGATCTCCCTCATCCAACGGCCCACATCATTCTCACTTTATAACCCCGCAACTGATCATCCCACTACCCGACAAAACTGCTGACGTCATCGTCGGGTCCCACCTTTCTTCCTCCCACGCGTCTTTTCTCCCCTTGTGTTTGATCTCAGCTGTCGATCTCCCAAATCTGACGGTCTAGGACTGTCTTCGCGCTCATCCTCACCAAACCTTCCCGTCGTGCATATTCAACGCGAAATGGGCAATTCCGATAAGACATGTGTCGTCCTCCAACCCGTATCACGTTCATTTAACCCCAAACCGATTACCACCTCAACCCCGTGCGAATACCACCTCCGGTATTCCCGAAACTGCTTATCATTAATTATGTGCCCATACTTCCTTTCAAACCATGCTTTCGCCATAGAAACGCCTTCGCTGCATTCCTTGCCTCCACACTGCTCCTCCGCCTTCACCCGAGCCTTCTGAAGTAGTCTACCCCTCATCGCAGAATTTATTTAACTGGTTTGCTGTCTGTGCAGGGTTTTCATAGCATTTTAAGTATACGGGCCATCTCATAGCTAATCACGGTGGCTTGAGGCCGAGAATGACGATCCTCCACTCCCAAGGAAGCAGAGAAGAAAGATGAAGAGGGTCAATTCCACGTCTAAGTCAATGGATCATGACCATTGGCCATTCCACAGGAATCTCTAGCACAGAAGGCTAGCTCTTCCACTACTAGCAGTACCGCATTCTTTAGCACAGAAGGCCAGTCCTTCCCACGACTAATGGCATTGCCTTCACTAGCAGCAGCAGGGCTCCGCCTCATTAAACAGTAATGATCATTCATGACTGGGCCCGCGTGGCCTTTTACCTTATGTTCTTTTCACTTTGTCATTTTGGATAAAATCCTTATTTCACTCCTGCAGTTTCCACTTTCAGTTTAGTAAATTGTTTACATTTCAGTTAGAAAACGGCTTTAGGCCTGCTTTGTAAGATGATGAGAGGCAGTTCTACCTCATCATCATTTCTGTTTTTGATTTAGACCTGCAACAGCATACAAGCACGTGGGGAAGATATTTTCCCAAAATATCTTCTCGCACATAGGAATTAGAGGTTATAAAAATAGGAAGAAAACACTAACAAAAGGTTCCAGATTTTCCAAAGGACTCACTGAGCTCAAGTATTCTGTATGTATGTTGTATGAACTTTGATAGTGGATGTTTGAAGATCCTGTAGGGACTCAGTAATAAGAAGTTATGTTGGAATTGGGGATTCCACTCGGGATGATTGACAGTTTGTAACTCTCTCTCTCTGTGTCATTTAATATAAGTGTTAATTTTGTATTTCTCCATACTTCTCGTATCTACATGCTCTGGAATGCAAGTGCTCCCATGTTTAAATGTGAACTTATCATAGCAGATACTCATATATACTTGTCTATAGCGCTTTAAATATGGCTCCGGCAGGATACTTTGTTTCATTTTCTATCTCTTCCACCTTTCTTCCGATATTAACTACAATGGATTCTTATCTTTGAATGAGCTCAGATATATGGATTCTTATCTTTGAATAAGCGCAGTATATATGGATTCTTATCCTTGAATAAGCCCGATTATGGTTAATATCTTACTCCACCTTCTACCATAGTCATCGCTCATATATAACTTGATAACTGTGTATTCATTTTAGAAGTCGGCCCCCTTTATAGCATTCTGTTTTAGAGCTATCTGAGGCATTCACTTATTGAATTTTGTACTCAGTTTTTGTAGTTTTCCTAGTTGTTGTGTTCAACTTTGGGGTTTTGGTTCCACCCTTATTAAAACCATTCATCTGAGTGATAGTTGCATGAGAGCCAAGTATTTCCAATTGCAGTTGGTTAATTCATATGCTCCTTGCATTTAAGATGTCCTAGGCACTGGTCTTTATACAACTCAAGGTTGTCTCTAGGAGCTACAACATCTTTCCAGCGCCGTTTCCAGGGAAAGAATTTAAAGAACTAAATCCCTGGGCCTCGACAAATATTCATCCACCCTTCAGAATAGGTGAGCAGGAAGGGTTGGGAGTTGTAGATCCCTCAACTTGGTGACTACACTGTCATTCAAAGATAAATCTATTTGCAGTCCTGGCTTCCCGAAAGCCACACCTGAGGTCAGATACATCCCAATTGAGAACACCTTCAGTGTCTGATCCAGAGAAGATTTTGCACAAAAGAAGTTGGAGAGAAATACAATCAGCTTATACAGATATTCCCAGATTCTCCCTAGAAGACTCTCCATCCTCCTCTCAATTAGCTCAAAATCAAGGTCCTAATTCTACTACAAGAACCCTTGATTATACTTCTAGTAGCTCCTCCCTTGAAAATATTGAAGTAAAAGACGAGGCTGAGTCTGTAGACACCACGAGCTTCTTTCTGCATCCCACTCCCTAAGCCGAAGAAGTTAAAGAAGTCATAGAGGTTTCCACTTCTCATATTCTAGCAGTTCAATCAACCCCTCAAGCCGTTGTTCAGTATATCCCCATTGTAATACATACTTCTCTTCCACCACCTCCTATTACACATCAGACTCTCCCACCACCTCCACAACCTCCAATGGTTGTTCCTGGCTTCCTACTGAACAAATATGCCTCCCTGGCATTGCCTCAGATCCTGAATGACATGCCTCAGGATTACTTAAAGATCCTACCTCGTTTCAATGGAGAAAATGATATTGAAGCTCAGAAACACCTGGAAGTTTTTTGCACCTTTGCAGAAAATTTCAATGTTGAACATCTCGATGTGGTGTTGAGATTGTTTGTCTAGTCTCTAGATGGAGAGGCCAGAAAATGGTTCAAGACCTTGGGGGACCACTCAATTAATAACTGGGAGGAAATGGAAAATGCCTTCACCAAGAAACGGGGAGAGAAGAAGGACCACAGATACTTTCTTACAGAATTCAACGCATTTAGAAAGATACATAATGAAGATTTCTCCGAATTCATCAAGAGGTTTAATAAATTATATACAAATCTCCCAGCCGAAATAAAACCTCACCAGATCACTGCTAAATTGGTGTTTGTAGCAGCCTTTGAGTCAGAATTCGGATTCTCTTTAAGAGAAAGGAAGTCTGCTACTCTGGATGAAGCCGAGACTGATGCATTAGAAGTGGAAGCTAACTTTGCTTCTACGGGTAAATCAAAGGGAAGGTCAGATCATAATGATAGACGGAGAGGGGAAGAAGAAGCATCTACTCCGGTCAAGATAAAGAGGTAGTAGATTACAAAATAGAGGAGATGAGTAAAATGATCAAGAACCTTTCGAGAAAGCTGGTGAAGCTCAAGCTCGAGGCAAAGAACTCATCCTCCAAGCCATTCCAAACTGCTCCAAATACAGGATTTAACCCATAATACAGAAAGCCTCCTCTTCAAATATTGCAGAGGGAGTTGAAGGAGTAGCAAGACCACATACAGCCTCCATTTTATTTGGAAGGGTAGATGGATGGCCCTACCGAAGACATCCCCGATGGGCAAGATGATCAATATCTCGCTTACTCAAATGGTGTTGAAGTTGAGTCTTCTTTGCAACAAAGTGAAGGAGTGGAGTTTTCCTTGCAAGAAGAAGAAGAAAAATCAAGCGCTGCTGAAGATCCAGAGATCAATGATTACTGTAAAGAATTTGTAGATTTCATGCAAGCACAGTTTCATAGAAAATATGATCTCAGGTCCTCTAAAAAGAGAACCCCCACACAAGAAAAATAAGAAGAGATGCCTCAGAAGGAAACAGTTGTTCAGAAAGTCAGAGATAAAGGTAAGAGACCTATAACTGAACCTTTACATTCTAATGACTCCATTCCATCCTCTTCTAAGTTGGCCTTTAATCCAAATGAAAATGTTAAACCTATTCTGAGGGAAGAAAAACCTTTAGCCATGATAAATGAACCAGAGGAAAATACCATAGAGAAGTATCCCTCTTCTTTTAATCTTCAAAAAGAACTGGAAAAGGTTAAAATCCCAGTCCCCCTAACTGATCTCCTAAAACAGCTAGTCTACCAGTACTAGGTGTCTTCTTTCATGCTTCCTCAAGGAGCAGCCCCAATCCTAGATAGTTTAAAACTCCAGGAAGAAAGGCCTATGGTAATGTTCGGTCCTCATGTTGAGGAGTTAGATGCTTCAACTCCTCCTTTCTATGTCTCTTTAGTAATTCATGATTTGTTGTTGCACAATTGTATGCTGGATTCCGGGGCGTCCCATAACCTGTTTCCTCTGTCAGTGATGGAGAAATTGGGGCTGTAGATCACTCGGCCATATAAAGATCTCTACTCTTTTGATTCTAAAAGAGTCAAATTTTTGGGGATGATCAAGGATTTGGTGGTAAATCTAGCCCAAATCCCAGCTAAGAGCATGGTAATGGACATAGTAGTGGCTGACATCCCAGCTAAGTTTGGGATGTTGTTATCTAGATCATGGGGTACAAAAATCGGAGGATCTATATATCTAGACCTAACCTATGTGACCATCCCTATGTTTGGAGGCCAAGAAAGAAGATTATACCGGGAAACAAGGTTTGTGAAGATGGTCACTAAAGCCGATAATTCAGTAAATTCACCGGTGTACAGCAAAGAGGGTGAGTTTTCTTGTCTAATGCTTGAAGAAGACCAAGATTACTTGCAGGAGCCATCTTTCTGTCAAGTAAAGATCGAGCAGTCTTCAAGTAATGTAGAAGGTGGGGTTTGGACCTTGCACTTTGATGGAGCCAACTCAAAGGAAGGGAATGGAGCTGGGATTCTCCTTATCTCCCCTACTAGACAATTGGTCCCATTATCTTTCAAATTGGAGTATGAAGCCATGAATAATGTGGCTGAATACGAAGCCTTGCTTCTAGGTCTACAAACAGAAAATAAATGAATATTTAGAGCTTGAAGGTTTTGGGAGATTCAGAACTGGTGGTGAGACAAGTAAGAAATCAATGTCAAGCTAAGAACCCACGACTAAGGGCTTACAAAAATGAGGTATGGGACTTGGTAGAGAATTTCTTCTTAGCATTCAATGTTCAGTTCATGCCAAGAGACCAAAACAGAATGGAAAAATCTCTTGCAGTAGCTGCAAGCACTTTTTGACCACCTTAGAACCCCCTCCTGAGGTATGAAATAGAGGTTCGCTACCGTCCTTCCATCCTTGACAATGTCAAACACTGGCAGGTGTTTGAAGACAAAGAGCAAGTGAAAATATTCATGGAGACTATTGGGGAATTCTCCAATATGGACATAGATGTTGGCGAGGAGGAGACTGAGGACCTTCCTCAGAATAATGGCAGGATACCGTAGCTGGGCACAAGGTGCTGCAGCTCAAAGGGAATGTAATACCCAAAGGATTGGTCCCTCTAGAGAGACTATTTGATAAGAATGATGTCCCAATATTGCCAAGTAAGGTTGTTGAAGAAAATCAGGCAGATGACCTGAACCTCAGTACAGAGGCTGATCCCAAGCTTGTGAAATTATCTAATAAGGTACCCGAAGAATACAAAGAGCAATATCGGAAGCTATTTCAGACATATAAAGATTTCTTTGCCTGGTCCTATCAAGATTTGAAGACCTTTGATATTAGCATTATCCAGCACAAGATTCCATTAAAAGGAGATGCTAAGCCACACAAATAGAAATTAAGACAGATTAATCCTTTACTCCTTCCTTCCATAGAAAAGGAAATCAAGAAACTGTTGAAGGCTAAGATTATTGTGCCATTAAGATATTCTGAATGGGTGGCCAACTTGGTCCTAGTCCGAAAGAAGAATGGGGAAATAAGATTGTGTGTAGACTTTCGGAACTTGAACAAAGCATCTCTAAAAGACAATTATCCGCTTCCCAAGATGGACCATATATTGCAGAAGCTGGTAGGATCTTCATGAATATCTATGATGGATGGATTTTCTGGGTATAATCAAGTAGCAGTGCTTCCGGAGGACCAATAGAAAACCGCATTCACTACTTCTTGGGGAGCGTTTATGTATGCTCGAATGTCGTTTGGATTGATTAATGTGGGAGCTACATTCCAAAGGGCCATGGAAATTTCTTTTGTGGGGGAACAAGACAAATTCGTGGTGGTGTACCTAGACGATATCACAGTTTTCTCAAAGGAAGATGCAGAACATATAGAGCATTTGCACAGAACCTTTGACAAGTGCCGCAGGTATGGATTTCCTTTAAACCCTCAAAAATCTCTATTTGCTTTAGAAGAGGGTAAACTGTTGGGGCATATTGTAACAAAGGCAAGGGTAAAAATTGACCCGAAAAGGGTAGAAGTCATAAATGGTATATCCTTGCCTAGAAACAAGAAAGAGGTCCAAGTTTTTCTTGGACGTATCAACTTCTTGAGAAGATTCTTACCGAACTATGCAGAGATAGTCTGGTACATAACTGAGATGTTGAAGAAGGATAATGAAGTAAAATGGACTACTGAGTCATGGGATGCTTTTAACATAATAAAAAATTGTGTCGCAGAAGCCCCAGTATTAGCAAGACCGGATTATGCGAAACCCTTCATAATATTTTCATTTGCATCTCCCCACACCGTCACAGCTGTATTATTATAGAAAAATGAGGAAGGTCATGAACAACCTATCGCCTTTTTCAGCCAAGAGCTTCGGGACCCTGAGCTAAAATATAACATCCTAGAGAAACAAGATTATGCCTTGGTCAAATCCCTGAAGGATTTTCGTATGTATGTACTGAAGTCATCTATAACTGCATTCATACCCACAACGGCTGTAAAAGACATCTTGGTTCAGGGAGATAATGAAGCAAAGAGAGGCAAATGGATAGCCAAGATACAGGAGTATGAGTTGGAGATACGCCCCACTAAGCTAATAAAGGGACAGGGATTAGCCAAGATCCTTTCTGAATCAAATCGTCAGGCTTTGGGAATAAATTTGTCTATGGTGGCCAATGAAGAGCCTGGGAGAGCAGATGAGCAGCGCGGGATAGAAACCGCTACACAAAAGACCGATATGAAGTACCTTCTCAGTCCATGGTATAAAGAAATTTTAGAATACCTCTTAACTCTTAGATGTCCTCCAAGATATGTCAAGACAAAGTATAGAACACTGAGGCTAAAATCTCAGAAATTCATCGTAGAAAATGGTCATTTGTACTGGAGAGACCCATCGGGCATACTACTTTTATGTCTCACAGAAAATGAAGTAGAAGAAGTGATGGCAGAATTCCACAAGGACATTTGTGGTGGCCACTACAGCTGGAGGGCCACAACACACAAGATTCTGAAAGCAGGCTTCTTCTAGCCCAAAATTTTCGGAGATGTGTATGCTCGGGTAAGGGCCTGTGAAAAATGTCAGAAATTTGCTGAAAGGCAGAAGTTCGCACCTTTGCCTATGATCCCGGTACACATAGAAGAACCTTTCCAGCAGTGGGGAATCGATTTCATCGGCGAAATTCATCCTGCCTCAAGCGGGCAACATAAGTGGATACTAATAGCCACAGATTACTTCACTAAATGGGTAGAGGTCGTGCCAGCAAGGAATGCTACAGACACAGTGGTGATCAAGTTTCTGGAAGATAACATCATCTAAAGGTTTGGTTGCCCTACTAAGATTTTCATAGATAATTCTCAGGCTTTTAAGTCTATCAAATTTATCACTTTTTTCCAACAGTATAATATTGGGTTAGGACACTCTACTGCCTACTATCCACAAGGAAATGGATTGGCAGAATCCTCAAACAAAACTATGGTAAGGTCATTGAAAAAGGACATAAATGAAAACCAGAAGAACTGGGATTCACAGCTCAAGTTTGCGCTATGGGAAAATAGAATCACTAGTAAAAGGTTAACAGGCAAATCCCCATATGAATTTTTCTATGGTAGAGCAGTATTTTTTCCGATACAATTGGCCTTACCTGTGACTAGGTTCATGCAAGATTGTCAAGAGGAACCAAATGATCTTACCAGAAGAATAAATCAGTTAATAGAGATGGAAGAGACTCTAAGTCGAGTAAATCAGAGGTTGACTGAGTACCAAGAGAAAATGAAAGACTTGTTTGATCAACATGCTAAAGATAAAGAGATGCAGGTTGGAGATCTGGTGCTAAGATGGGACATAAGAAGGGCTGAGAAAGGAAAGCATGGAAAGTTCGATCCTCATTGGTTCGGACCTTTCAAAATTGCAGAAGCCAGAGGAAACAATACTTTTAGACTGGAAAATTTGCAGGGTGATCTGCTCGAAGCCCCTGTGAATGGGAAATTCTTAAAACCCTTTTTCTAGTATTGATTCAGGCTGAAAGGTCTGATGTATGATATTGTACATTATTCGGTTGCTTTTATTATGATGTTTTCTATTTTGATTTATCACGAAGAAAGAAGAGAAGGCATCAAGGGACTGTGTTCACAAGAAGGAGGCTAACAGATGGTCTACGGAGTTCTCGATGCGTTCGAGGACAAACAGGTCATCCCCAAGTGGAGCTAATGTTGTTATGACATCCCTCACCGAGCTGGGGTGTCTAATGATAAGTAGCCTTATACTACAAAGAAAATACAACAAGGACCGCATGGACTATCTAAGCCCAATTTTCACTTATCGGAACCCTTGAAAAGGCTAAAAATCCACCTTTTTGCTTTGAAAGTGCTCATTTTAACATATTGGGCCTCTAAGTGCCTTTTGGCTTAATCCCTTAGCCCCCATTTCTCATATGACCCCACTCTATGTCCGATGGATAAAAGTCCTTAAGCCTCCTTTGGCCATAAGAGTTCGCTGGTTCCCAAATCCACTCATTTGCTCTTTTGTTTCACCGCCGAGGTTCATCTTTGCCGAAGAGATCCTGACCATTGATCTTCGCAGATCCAACGGCCATCGCACTTCACCTATGCATCGCACATCGCACATCGCTCTTCCCCGTTCCCATCCACCTTTTATATTTTTCGGCCGATGTGCAAAACCCCGATGTAATCTTGACCATTGATCTCCGCAGATCCAACGGTCATCGCTCCATCGCACTAGGCCCATCCATTGCTCCATCGCACATCGCTGCAGTCCATTTTCACTCTATTTTTCACTGCCGATGTTCTTTCCCCACCGATATAATCTGAGTTGTTGATCGCAATTGATCCAACGATCGACGTTGTCTCATTGTTTCACTGTCCTCCGCCTCATCCATTCACTTATGCGAAGCCGCGATATGATCCGGATCGTCGATCCTCCTGATCAGATGGTCATCGCTTCATTGCTGCATCGCGGTTCACCCCTCCCCTCACACCATTCATGCCCTTGTACGATTCTGCGAAGAATTCTGAACCGTTGATCATCCCAATCCAGCGGCCAGTGCACCTTTGCCTTTCACCCCGCTCACTTTTCCCCAAGTTATCTCCGCCATTGATCGAGCCTGATCCAACGGTCACCGCCAGTCCTCCTCTCTACCCGGAGGCACTTTCAGCGCATGGGTTAACATTTTGAGTGCCTCCGCAGTTGACCTGTTTGACTGCAGAAGATCTCAGATCAACGGCTAAAATTTACTGCGGAAGCACAGGCCAAGAAATTGATCCGTATCCCCAAGCGCCCCCGCAATTGACCTCCACCGTTGATGTCCATCATGATCTAACGATCCTCACTCCATCGCTCGATCGCTACTTTCCCGATCACTCACCCAATATTACACTCCCCCGCTCCAATTTGGACTGTTGATCTCCCTCATCCAACGACCCACATCACTCTCACCTTATAACCCCACAACTGATCATCTCGCTACCCGAAAAAACTGCTGACGTCATCGCCGGGTCCCACCTTTCTTCCTCCCACACATCTTTTCTCCCCTCACATTTGATCTCAGTCGTCGATCTCCCAGATCTGATGGTCCAGAACTGTCTTCGTGCTTGTCCTCGCCAAACCTTCCCGCCGTGCATATTCAACGCAAAATGGGCGGTTTCGATAGGACACGTGTCGTCCTCCAACCCGTATTGTATTCATTTAGCCCCAAACCGCTTACCACCTCAACCCCACGCGAATACCACCTCTGGTATTCCCGAAACCACTTATCATTAATTCTGCGACCATACTTCCTTTCAAACCATGCTTTTGTCATAGAAACGCCTCCGTTGAATTCCTTGCCTCCGCACTGCTCCTCTGCCTTCACTCGAGCCTTCTGAAGCTGTCTACCCCTAATCGCAAGATTTATTTAACTGGTTTGCTGTCTGTGCAGGGTTTTCATGGAATTTTAAGTATACGAGCCATCTCATAGCCAATCACAGTGGCTTGAGGCTGAGGATGACGATCCTCCACTCCCAAGGAAGCAGAGAAGAAAGATGAAGAGGTTCAATTCCATGTCTAAGTCAATGGATCATGACCACTGCCCATTCCACAAGAACCTCTAGCACAGAAAGCCATCTCTTCCACTACTAGCAGTACTGCATTCTCTAGCACAAAAGGCCAGTCCTTCCCACGACTAACGGTATTGCCTTCGCTAGCAGCAGTAGGGGCTCCGCCTCATTAAACAACAATGATCATTCATGACTGGGCCCATATGGCCTTTTACCTTATGTTCTTTTCACTTTGTCATTTTGGGTGAAATCCTTATTTCACTCCTGCAGTTTCCACTTTCAGTTTAGTAAATTGTTTACATTTCAATTAGAAAACGGCTTTAGGCCTGCTTTGTAAGATGATGAGAGGTAGTTCTACCTCATCATCATTTATGTTTTTGACTTAGACCTGCAACAACATACAAGCACGCAGGGAAGATATTTTCCCAAAATATCTTCTCGCGCATAGGAATCAGAGGTTATAAAAACACGAAGAAAACACTAAGAAAAGGTTCTAGATTTTCCAAAGGACTCATTGAGCTCGAATATTCTATATGTATGTTGTATGAACTTTGATAGTGGATGTTTGAAGATCCTGTAGGGACTCGGTAATAAGAAGTTTTGCTGGAATTGGGGATTCTGCTCGGGATGATTCACAGTTTGTAACTCTCTCTCTCTCTATCATTTAATATAAGTGTTCATTTTGTATTTCTCCATACTTCTCGTATCTACATGCTCTGGAATGCGAGTGCTCCCATGTTTAAATGTGAACTTATCATAGCAGATACTCTTATTTACTCATATATAGCGCTTTAAATATGGCTCAGGCAGGATACTTTGTTTCATTTTCTATCTCTTCCACCTTTCTTCCGATATTGACTACAATGGATTCTTATCTTTGAACGAGCCCAGATATATGGATTCTTATCTTTGAATAAGCACATTATATATGGATTCTTATCCTTGAATAAGCCTAGTTATAGTTAATATCTTACTCCACCTTCTGTCATAGTCATCACTCATATATAACTTTATAACTGTGTATTCATTTTAGAAGTCGGCCCCCTTTACAACGTTATGTTTTAGCGCTGTCTTATGCATTCACTTATTGAAGTTTGTGCTCAGTTTTTGCAATTTTCCTAGTTGTTGTGTTCAACTTTGGAGTTTTGGTTCCACCCTTATTAAAACCATTCATCTGAGTGACAGTTGCATGAGAGCCAAGCATTTCCAACTGCAGTCAGTTGAGTCATATGCTCCTTGCATTTAAGATGTCCTAGGCACTGGTCTTTATACAACTCAAGGTTGTCTCTAGGAGCTACAACACCATTAATTGACCCAAGATTTTGGAGAGTAGTTTTGACCTTATTAGATTTCATATAGAAAAAATAGAAATTTAGATCCCTATCAAAATACAAAAGAAATTACAATTTTTAGGATTTCAGGATTAGGGGGATTGCAACTTTTTTATAGTATATGAGGTATGGAACTAGCGCAAACCCTTTAGATACTCTAGATGTTGGTGGCATTGATTATTAACCAGCTAAATTGTACATGTCACTCAAACAAATCTCAACTTGACATGTGAAGCTTTTTCTATTTTATATTAGTGCTTAAAGGGTGATATTGATAATTATGACTCTAATATACACAATGATTTTAATGATATGTACCCATATTTCGTGACATTAATTTTTTTTTTTTTTTAACTATAGAGGTTATATAAAGCTTATTTGTTAATGCAACCTATTTTTTAATGTTTTTTTTAGTTCAAATATGGATTGCATGGAGTGATATTTTGGTTATAGGAAGCCTTGCGAAGCTTTGCATATTTGTCTATAATGGTTTGATTCATATAGATATACATGAATATTTAGGTTTTTATTTTTTTTCAAAATTTAAATATTTATGTATTTTTGGTGTACTAGTTCTATTATTTTTTGGTCTCTAGACCAGTTTGAACACGGGTTATAATATTGGTTCATAGCAATTCATTATTATTTTTTAGTTTTAACTTTTAAACCTTAACTCTAGACATTGATGAATTTAGACAAATCCTTTAACTTTTTAACCTTTTGCTAACATTTTATCTAATAGTAATCATATTTTAGAACCATGAATGATAAATTTAAATCAATATATAAAATATTTTAATAATTATAATTTATTAAATCTAGCTATATATAGTTACTCCACACTAATTATAATTAAATCTATCTATATATATAATTACTCCACACTTCGCGTCTCTCCCCAATAACTATGACTTCATGAGAATAGCATTGGTAAGATCTATTGATTCATTTTGTTTTCTTATTATCCGACATTAAAAGAACTATATAATGGTTCATTTCAAATAGCTATTCAAAGTCCAGACCTGTCCATATGCTCAGATTATATATCAGATACAAGTGAGAATTTTAACGGGTCAACTCTACAATAATGCATGAAAATATAAATATTGCTTTCTAATAATGTGAGTAATGATTTACCAAAGATACCATTGTTCATACTGTTTTTGTCCTTTCAATGGAATCACTGAAGGTGAAGAGCCATGTACGAAGCAAACTTACAATAACATACTTGTTTGTTTTATGTGGGAGTTGTCTACCTACGTAATAGAATAGTATGGATGGTAGTTTTTTTTGTTAGAATTTGGTAAAAAAATTCAAGAAATTAGATAATTAGAGTATTTGAATTGCATTTTTGATAGTGAAAATGAATTTAGCATTATCAAAAATTTTTACAACACCCAATAAACAAAATTCTGATAAATCTTTGCCAAAAAATTTCAGAATCTTACTAAAATTTCTGTAAAATTATTCTCTAAGTTTTTTAAAACTACGAACTTTTATATGTATATGAAGAAAGCATACTTTACTGATGCTGAAGAGCCTTGTACGAAGGAATCTTGCTCTAAGATAGTCATTTTATGTGTGCATGAAGAATGCAAACTTACATCCAAATCGGTGTAAGAGCCCTATTTCTAAGTGTTACTCGTCATATGTATTGTTATTTGAATATTTTGTAATTAATTGTGAGATAGGAATTGGAATTAAGTATTAGAAATGCTAAACATGTTTACACCAGGGTGTATCGATGAATAATGTTTATGAGTGTTAGTTTTCATGATTATTGTTATTTAAATTTCAAGTAATAAACATGTTAAATATATCTAAAATTTAAGGTTTAAAATTAGAAAATATGAACTTAGAAAATTATCTCATATATTATTTTTAATTTTGTTTAGAATTTTTTATTAAAAATATTATTTTTACAATTACAAGTTAAAGTAAGAGTTATGATATTTTATTGTAGTTTTTAATTTGTGTTTTTGTATTTTTTATCTATTTCAAATGTTTAGAATAAATGGGAAAATGTAAATGTTTAATATTAAATAGTTAGCTTTTGACAAATTGAATTGGAATTACATTCAGCAGATTCTAAGTGCTTTTGGCTTTGACCAAATGTGGATAAGATGGATAATGAATCTCATCTCTTCCACTTTCTTCTCCATCCTCGTTAACGGGATCCCCTCCCCTCCTTTCTTCCCCTCTAGAGGTATTAGACAAGGAGACCCTCTCTCCCCCTTCCTCTTTGTTCTTATGGCTGAAGGCCTTGGCAAATTAATCCAAAATGGAGTTAATACTCATCTTCTGAGAGGTATCTCCCTTCATGGAGCCCCTGTTACCACCCACTAGCAATTCGTGGATGATAATATGCTCTTTGGCCACCCTTCTGTCTAAGAAGCACGCTCTTTTAAAGCTATTTTAAACCTTTTTTCTAAAGCCTCTGGTCTCTCCATTAATGATTCCAAATCACATATTTTCTTCTTCAATACTCCTCTCGTGACTCAAGCCAATATTGCCCGTATCCTTGGCTTCTCCATAGCTTCTCTCCCAGAAAAATATCTGGGTGCCCCCCTTATCGACTCTGCTATCAAGAATGCTTCCTGGAACCTTATCCTTGAAAAACTTGAATCTCGGCTCTCTTCCTGGACTTTCAGAGCCCTCAACATGGCCAGCAGACTCACTCTCATCAAAGCAGTGTTGCAATCCATGCCTCTATATCTCTTTTCTGTCTTGGCTGCTCCTAAATGGGTCCTTAAGCAGATCAAATCCCTGCAAAGGAACTTCCTTTGGGGATCCTCTGGCAGGAATAGAAAATGGGCCCTTATCAATTGGAATACAGTCTGTATGCCCAAGGACACAGGTGGTCTTGGCCTCAGAAACCCTATTCACAATAATGAAATCTTGGGAGCACGTATATGGTGGAAATGGATCTCAAATCCACATACTCCCTGGGCCAAAATATGGACAGCAAAATATGCCAACAACAGATCTCCTGAAGATTTAATAAGGCTTTCACCTAAGCGCACAGGCTCTCTTGTGTGGAACGTAGCCAAGCAGCACTATGTGCTCATTCAGCAGCATAGTTTTTGGGAGATCCGCAAAGGCAATTCTGCCAGGTTCTGGGCGGATTCTTGGCAGCAAAATCCACAGCTACGTGAGATCTTCTCTCACACCAATTTTGGTAATTACAATGCATCAATGGAAGAAAATATTTGTCAATTCTGGACGCCATTACACTGCAAAGGCTTCAGGCAATGAAAATCCCCAACCCTCATAGCTCCACATGCTCAAGTTCATGAATGGGAAGTGCTCAGCCTCGAGCTTCAGAGACGGAAAATCAGATATTCAGAGGACCTAGACATTCTCAGGTGGGGTTATACAATGAAAGGTATGTTCACCATGAAGGAAGCCTATTCTATAAAGTACCCTACGCCCGTTCCTCGTGATCCCCTCTGGCAATCGATTTGGGCCCCAAACATATGGCAAAAAATTTCTACTTTCCTATGGCTCCTTAGTCACAAACGAATCCTCACCTGGGATAATTTAGTCAAAAAAGGCTTCATAGGACCTTCCAAATGTCCCAATTGCAATCAACACAATGAAGATATTCAGCATCTTATGATGTCCTGCTCTCTTGCCAATACTTTATGGGAGAAAGTCAGTTTTCGTAGCCAGAGAAATAAACTCTCTAGAGACATAACTAACATCCTTAGGAACTGGCCTCAGCGTCCTTATAATTCCTCCCTCCTCAATGCCCTCTGGCAGCTTGTTCTTGGTGTGCTCTTCTGGTCGCTGTGGAAAGAAAGAAATAAACACATTTTTAAAAATCAAACCTCACCTCTGGATTCCATTTGGGACATCATTTGCAATAATCTTCAAGAATCCCTTGCTCTTCACTCGTGGCACGAAGAGGATTTTCCCAAGAAGCCTATAGAAATATCCATTTGGCAGAATTGGAATCTCAAAATTGAGCTGACACCAACCCTTAGAAGCAGAACTGTCCCTGCAGTTCCCCTGAAATGGTCTCCTCCACCCTCTGGAATGTTCAAATTAAATTTCGACGGTGCTTCTAGAGGAAACCCCGGGCAAGCAGGATTTGGAGGCATTTTTAGAAACTCAGAAGGAGATGTGCAGGCCATTTACTATGGATCACTTGGGTGGGACACCAACAACTCGGCTGAGTTAGAAGGGCTCTGGCAAGGGCTCAACCTCATACAGCACTACAAATTCTCTCCCGTCATCATTGAAGGGGATTCTCAAATACTCATTAATATGGTTAATCAACTCCTCTGGGGAACCAACTTAGAAAAGATAGCAAACAGTTGGCACTTGGCTACCAGGATTGATCAGATAAGCTTCTGGTTGCACAGCAACATAGCAATCTCGTTCACTCATGTTAAGAGAGAGGGAAATAAAGTCGTAGATCTTCTAGCCAATTTGGGAGTAGACAGCGCTAATACTCTCACTCATGGCCCCCTCAATGTTATCCATGAACCAGAAAAGCTACAAAACTGCACTTTGTTGGTGCACAAGGATCGCCCGGATGTGGGTGCCAGCGATGAATGATGGGACCTTGGCACCTGCACGTCTCCCAAAGGAGTATGCATGGGAGGGCCATATGGTCTAATGTATGCACATTTATGCGCTCATTAATCGGCCAGCTCGCGGAGCAATTAAACCTGTGCAGGAGCTCTCTCATCGCGCTATGGGTATTCAATCATTCATGGCTCTCATTCCAGATTGTTCGGTTAATGGTGATAGCAACACAGCCTATGTGCCTCCTTTAAACAGTGCATTCCCTCAAGGATATGCAGAGACCAGCATTCGAACCCACACCGGGCGTCGCTTTACTCTCCTTGCTTGTTTTGAACCAGTGCCTGGGATTCACTTCTCTCAGAGCAGCTTTTGTCGATCCAATTCAGCACACCAAACTCGAACGGTGGATTTTTGGGGCAACGCCCACCCTCTGAACGCTCAGACGACAGACTGCTCCTGCGGAATCTCCCATCACTACGTTTTTGGACCACCTGCTTGTCCCTTGCATTGTATTCGCTCTTCGCAAGGCTTAGCCTCCATGCCGCGCATACGACATAGAATGCGAAGCAGGCGTGGCTCAAGTAGAGGGAGAGCCTCACAACAACGACCTCCCTCCAGTTCTGTCTCAGGATCCTCTTCTGCTGAAGAGACTCAGGAAATGTATCATGGCGGCAGACGAAGGCATCATGGGGTCTATGTTCCTCAGGTTCAACCTTTCCCTCTCCCACCTGCTGACCTCCCTAATGCTCCAATTCCTCCCGCCTCCCATAGGTCTTCCCGCTTGCCCATTCGCCAATCGTCCCAGCATGCTGAATTTCGTTTTGAATGTCTTCATGACAATCCAATTGTTACTGCTTACATTACGGTGACGCTTCAAGAAGAGGCTCCTCTCCCCTATCCCTCCCCTGCAGCTTCCCCGAGGCCTCCTTCTACCTCCAGTCCTCCCAAAAGCTTGGCTCAGCCAGTCAACCCTGCCCTCCACGCAGAAGAAGCTTCGTGCAAGATGGCTGGAGTCTCAGACCAGGAAGGCACCCTCAAAGGCATCATGAATGATTCTAAAGATGAGTACGCTTGCAGGGTGGTGGAAGAGCCTCCGTCACCAACTCAGGACCAGTGATATGCTTAGCTCACAACTCTATCGGGTATTTTTGTTCAATTTCCGTTGGAATTTTTTGTGTCTTTGTCACAACGTGCAGCTGGAAAAGCGGAGTGTTACTCTTAGTTTATTTCTTTCTGTCAAAACATCATGTATAAGTTGTAGGCCGGTTTCCCATCGCAGGGCGGCCAATATGATTTCTAAAGGACTGGTTTAGCATGTTCTTCAAGCCCGGTGCTCAGGCTCCCTCAGATGACACCGCGACAGTTTTGTATTAGTAACCCTTATACATAATAGAATTAGTTTTATTTAGAATAAAAAAATATTAAATAGTTAATGTTTTAAAATATATATTTAAATTTGATGTTAAATAGAATGAGGTGAATCAACTAATGAAATTTTATATAGAATAAAATAAATGGGTAAATGAAGTGTTAGGTAATGATGATGATTAAATTGAAGTAAATCAATAATTGTTTTTGTGTTGATTGGAAACAGAGTCTTCTTAGAAGAGATAGATTATGGATACATGGTTTTTCTTCAAGGTAGTTTTACTTGATAGATCTTAGTTAGAATAAATAGATTATAGGGAACTAATATATTTGATTAAGATAAATAATTTGTTTCCCTTAAGAATTCCCCAATGAAATTAGAAATGTATACATTAATTGAAAATTCACGTAACTTTTGATTGAAAGATTTGAGATTCTCGGTGATTGAAAATCCATTAGAAAGAGGAAAGGGAGTAAAATATATTTACGTCTTTTTTTTAAACAAATTGGGGTAAATATTATAGTTTGAAATCCATATACCATATTTTTTCAAATAGATAGAATGAGAATTTATGTACAAATATTTAATCTTAATCTCCATGTAGTTTCTCATTAGATAAATAAGATCTAGTAGATTAGTTTGGATATAAATGTAGGACTACATTTCCTTTGGGTTAATTGAAGAAATAGTGTGAATTAGTACATTAATGAAAATGAAATCTAAAGATACATACAAAATGAAATATGAATTGAAGAAAGCTTGAGTAGAACCTACAAAGATATATTTCCAATTAGCTAAGTTGAAATCTCTCAATGAAGCACTCGTAGACGACATTCATAAATTAAAACAAGAGAGTATTAGCAAAGGAAAGTGGGAAAATCATGGGTCAAGAGAATAATTCAAAATCAAGGATGAAGAAATAAAAATGTTATGTAAGTACAATTAAGATATTCTTAATGATGTTAATAATATGAAAATCATCTATGAGATTCTAAATAAAAAAATAAGTATAAAGATGCAATTAAAGAAATCAAAAGAATACAACATCAAATATTAAAAATGTGATTTAAAATTGACTAAGGATGTATATTTTACTTGACAACATTACATTACAAATTCAAAATGAAAAATATTATAAGATTAAAGAAGGTTACAAGTACATATTTGAAAATTTTGAAAACATTGAGCTCCAACTTGAAAATGCATGGATCAAATATGATGGTATTACCTCAAATAACATTCTAACCTAATATAAATCATGGAGGATAGAGTATGTTAATTTTTATAAGATAGACAGATAGAATGGGCATACAAAATGAAGAAAACCTATTAAAAATAATATTTTCACTACAACATAGAGGAGGCGTTTAAGACAACATTTGATAATTTTTTTGGCTAAACTGTCTTAAGTTGAGACAAAAACAACTTGTTTATTGTCTTAAATATTGTTTTCAAGTGAGTGTCTCAAATTATTGTCCTAAAAAATTGTCTCTATAATGAAAATATGTAACACGCATTATTGTCTCTTATGAGACAATTTCATTTTTATCTCTATAGAGACAATAAAATATTATATTTAAAAAGCAATACAATATCACATTTGTCTCTTTAGAGACAATATAAAACAATGAATCTGGAAAATTATCTCATCATTGAAATAAATAAATATAAATAGTATTTAACTAAAAAAATATAATATCATTGATCAATGTGTATTAGGGCACAACGGAATTGAACCACCAACCTATTTCTTATAAGGAAAGTGCTTTTCCATTATGCTAGCACCATTTAAAGAATTATGTGAGGAGTTATGGCTTCAAAAAATCACTTATGTGCATACCAATTCTAGAAATCAAATACCTAGATATTTTATTATGATTAGGACAAACCAAATAGACTAGTGTTGTGTGAAGTTTAAATGTGTGTTGTTTATGACCTCTTTTTGTATCCTCTATATACATAATAGATAATAAATTATTTTCGAAAATGTTTGGGCTCACGAACATCCACAATATTACTTTAGGTGAAATTGAATATTTGTTATAACATTGAGTAAAATTGGGAAAACATACATAATATAATGAAGTACAAGATCAAGTACCAAATTTACCTTAATGGTCAAGTCATCCCCCACAAGTTACAACACATCTGTGTTCTTTCTTAAGGTACACAAAGGAAATGTCATTCACAAAACCAACATGTGAATTAATCTCCAACATTGTATTAATGTTGTCACTATAACCATGTATCACATAAAGAAATTGCATGAAATGAAACCCATTATTAAGCTTTAATATGGATATGTAGTTGTTGCCTCAACTCGCTAGTCAAAATATATGAATATTTTTGTGCAATATTCTTGGAAAATGTCACTCCTGCAACTCAATGTATGCCAATGAACAATATATCCATCCAGTAATTGGAAAGTGCTACTAATTTGGTGGAAAAGGCAACTAATTTGGTGGAAAAGAATCAGGACACCGCTTTATGGTGGGTTTATTTAATATGTTAATAATTATTATAACTAGATTGCGTACATGAATTAAATAGAAAACATTTTTTATAAAAATAATAATAATATTAATAATATAGTTTGAAGTTGCAATATATCCTAATGCAAAATTGACATATCAATCCCTTTTTTTATGGGTGATAAGAGACCCCTCCTCACAACGATTTTGCTACTTACTCTATGAAGGTGTTCATACCCTACCTCTCTAAAATTGGGCTTATAACCTCCAAGGAGGAAACACATTCTTTTGACTATTAGACATATTAAGAATGGGAATCAAAATAGGGGATTAAATTTTCCAGACTTAGAAAACTTCAATACACTTTATTTTTATTCACACAATTTCAAATTTTTCTACAGAAAAATGACAAACATGATGACTTGGTGCACAAGAAACATGCCTAAGCCTTGAATCAAAGTAATTAAATCTTGCAATCATGTGTTAAGTTTGACTGTAGCACTCATGAACTGTCGATGCTCAATATATACTAATGTATCCATGTAAAATCAATAAATATGAACTTTGGATCAGTTCATACTGAGTGATAATAGGTACATTATAAATCCTTAAAAGCAAGTGAAAGCTACAATATGATTTGTAGATGACAAATTAAGACTAGTTAACACAGGAAATAAATAACACCAACACAAAAAAATTCTAATAATCCATTATCATAGATTAGCAAGACACCAAATTGACCTGTGAAACCCCTTCGTTTGTGGGACAAGGAACCCCCTTTGTACAAGGATTTCACTACTTATCTCTGTTAGTCATCAGTAATTTTTACTATCTGTATATGACTAAATATTGATTCTAGATTTCTAAAAACAAAATTCCCTGAATATTGTGAGTTTTAGAAATCTCACTACCTTCATTATCCTTATGGAATATTTTTCACTATTCTACCAACCTTGCCTTTTCATGGTCACCCTGCCACTCCTAAAATACTCCTTATGGGCTTATTCCACTCACCTCCATCCTTTTTCCTACCTATAACCTCATTACTCTGTTTTTCCTTTGCTCATAAACTCCACTTTGCATCTAGGGTTACCTATGGCCTAACTCATTCCCATGATCCCCAAATTCCTCATGCATTAATGGTCTCAAAACTATCTCTGTAGCCTCTTTAGATACATCAAGTACATTGGATTTTGGATCTTCAATACAACATTTTGACAAATACTCTATTTTTCACTTGAAACCTACAAGCCAATTCTCAGTCCAAGATCGGGTCAAAGAACCCCCATCTAGGTAGATTACGGTTTCATGTGTTCCAAGGTCATCTTTTCCAAAGAAGACTATCATTTAGTTTTAGAGTTTTCACATGAAGTAATGGACAAGCTTGACACTTTTTCAGAAGTGTTGAATTTTCCATCAGCAGAAGGAGTTGGTGAGATTGGAAGTCTGCTCCTAAATGAAGACATCTTGTAGCAAGGAAGACTGGAAACAAGTTGGTCTTAATGAAAACTCGGGCTTTTGAGCTTGATTAAGTCAAGTCAGTATTTTCAGGCACCTACAAATCAGAAGTGGCCAAGGAAGGTAAGAAACATGGTTTGAAACTCCATGGTACAGGCAAAAGAAGGTTTCAACAGTGCTGTTATGAGGAATCCTCCAAAAGGAATTTTATGAACTGGTTATGCCTCAAAGAGAAAAAGGAAGGTTCAAATCCATCATATTAGTCACCTACATACAAACAGTGTAAAACTTCCAGCCAAGGTAAGAAAGCTAAGTTTCATGGTGTAGATCACACAGGATTTTTGGAAAATATCACTGTGTAAACATCAGAAGATGAACTTCATCATATCAGTCACCTACATGCAAACAATGTCAAAAGAGGGTTAGTGAGAAAGGGTGAAAGGTTGTTTTGGACTTCATGATGGAGACTACACAATAAATCAAAGATGTTGTTGTAAGTATGAAAATATCCTAAAAGTGGAAAAAGGAACATATCATGCCCCCTTGACCAAAGGAAAGATCGAAATTCATCACTTCATCAACCTCCAGGCAATGGCATAAAGAGATATCAGTAAAGGAGAAAAAGGCTTAAAACCTCAAAAAATGGTTTGTCAAAGATTAATATCGAATCATAAGCCTATGCAAACTCATTTTACACTTGAATGAATCATTGATGCCTTGCAAAGAACTCAAAATTTCAAAGGGAGAAGAAACTATGAGTTTTTGAAACAAAATTGGACTAAGTGTTGAGGCGTTGCGTGCCTGGAGTCAGGCGTTGTGCCCCTAGCCATTATGCCCATGTATCTTTTCAAAGTGTTACGCACTTGCCTAATTTTGTACGACAGGACCGGCAAAGGGACCTTGGAGCTATGCACCTAACACAAGGTGTTGCGCCTTTTCCCGACTTGACTCACCCATTGCTTGGGCACTGCGTGCTTGGCTAGGAGGGCCTTCTAAGCCTTGCAACTACTCGAAATTCCTCAAAACCTCTTCAATATGCCTCCAAGGTCCTCCAAAACATTGGTGAGAGTATGTACAGGTCCTCAACTACATGTTCAAGTATTTTCATGGTTTAAATGAATGAAATAAAAACCTAAAGAGGCTACCCTAAGACTTAACTTGACATCCCTATTTGAACCTCATTTTATCTGTGTTTAAAGAATATCAGTCAGAACAAGGGTAGTTGCATTGGTTTAAGGTATGTCATCCATTCAAGCTTGACATAACATTCTGTTTCTTCACTTGCAAAAAGGCTGCCACTCCATCATCTCACTTTCATCCCAATTTCACATCTACCCCAAGTATTTCAAAAAGCAGAGTTTAAACAAATGACAATAGAGGTTTTTCCTTGAGTTGATTGTTTATCACCCTCATTCCTTCATCTCATTCACAAGAAAACTTCCATTCCATTACCCTCTCCATATCAGTTTCATATCACTCCTAAGGTTTTCTCAAGACAGAGTTTTCAAAATGAAAATGAGGGAGAGGGAAATGAGAAATCAATTAATGATGAATCAAACAAGTGAAGAAAAGAGCAGTGATGAATATAACAGTAAGGAATCAATCAGTGGGGCATATTTCAAGGCAAAGAGAGAAAGGACTGAGATACTAATAAGGAAGAAAACAATGAAGAATCAAACAGTGAGGTAAATGCAAATGAGGAAAATATCAGCAGTGAGGCTAATGATAGTAATGAAGAAAGCAGCAGAAATGATGATGATGATGATGAAATTGGAACAAAGAGCCAAGATTTCAATGAGGCAAATGTTAGTGAGGCTCATGGAAATGAAGAGGCAAATGCCAACAAGGAAGGAAATAGGGAAGAATCAAACAAAGAAAAACCAATTAGTAAGGCAGATATCAGTGAGGGAATAACAGTAAGGGAAATAAGGCTTATGAAGGATATGATAGAACCAATGAGGCTAAAGAAAAATAAAACCTTGAAAACCTGGCTGATCCATTCCCTACAAGCCTCCCAAACCTAATCAGCAGGACAAATCCAAAGTTTGGAAAGTTTTCGAGGTTTTTTCGATTTTTGACTGATTTAAAGTGCCAAGGGCGCAGCACCCCTGGCACTGCACTCTTTTTTGGGGAAATTTCTTGAGGATTGGTTTGCATTTTTAGGTTAATATTTCCAAGTACATCACACACACCAAATTTCAGATCATTTGGAGCAGATTTGGTCCTCCAAAAAGGTCAAAAACATGCAAACATTCACCATTCTGCCCAATTTTCAAGGATGTCACTGTGCCCTGAGCATCCTTGGTAGATTTAGTTTTTGGATAGGAAAATTGACACCAAATGGAAAAATAAAGGCATTTTTGGAAATTAGACTCGACAAGCTTACCAACGAGCTATCACGGAGCTCATCCCGACACCGGGAAGGCCTTCAAAATTCAGTTGCAAGGTGACCTATTTTTCTGGTGCAGGCACTGCGCCTTTGGACCTCAGTGCTGTGCCCTTGCCTGGAAAGTAAAAAAAAGACATAAATTTATTGAAAATAGATATTTTGAGGTTTTTTGGGCAAATCACTCCAAATTTAGGTGTTAGAAGTTATTTTTCATTTATTACCTTAGATATTTTGTGCCTTAGGCCTTGCATGGTCTTAAAGGGAAAAAATGATATTTATTTGAAATTAATGGCCTCCAAAACCCTATTTAGGGTTTTTATCTTCCTTTGCATGATAAATACAACATTTATGCCTCGTTTTAGTTTTTGGTTAGTTATTAAACTGAGCATAGGCTCTGAGTTGTAAGGAGTTTTTGGTTTTGGAGCATTGTGAAGATTTTGAACTGAATAACAATGGAGACAAGAATTTTGCAGGATTCATGAACATGGCCAATGGTGATGTCTTTCTCTTTTTTTTCTCATTTTCTTATGTTTTACATATTGTGTCATCTTTCTCTTGCATTAGAACAGAAATTTTAGCTTAAGGTATGTTGTCAAAGGCACATTAAGTCTGTCTACTTCTCTTGCTCTCATGTTTTCCTCTGCTAGGTTAGTTTAGAGAATTCTTAGTTGCTCTATAATCCCACTTAGCTTGTTTATCTCAAGAATGATTCAATGGATTTAGTGCCAAACGGGTTTATGGTTAGCCCTTCCTTTTGGAATCACCTAAAACATTGTTTTTGAGGTCTTTACTTCGAAGTATTGCTAGTTAGGGTTTAACTGAAGAGGTTTATGATTTTCCATGCCCTTCTATTCATCTTAAATGGTTACTTTGAAGTTATTTATAGTATTATTAAGGAATCTTAGGAGTTCCCTGCTTCTTGATCATCATTATTGTTATCTTGTATGTCTTCTTTCTCTAAAGGTAGATAGCAGAGAGGTTAGGAGTTCCCTACTCTCGAGGATTTAATAGATTGTTGTCTTGATGTTTTCTTGCTAGGGTTTGGTCAAAGAAGTATGGTATGCCCTATCTTTGGTTTTGTCTTCATGCATAGTATTCTTAGAGGCCTTTCTTGTTGTAGTATTTGACAAAGGATTCTTAACTGCCCTTTGCACCTACTTTGTTCACAATTTAATGTCCACTCCACTCACCTAAGCTTTGAACATCCATTTAGCGTTGTTATACTTGCCCTCTGAAGCATCCTTGACCTATTTGTTGTACCTTTCTAGACCTTTTGCAGACTCCATAGCCCAATGGTCTAAACCTCTCATACTCTATCTGTTTCTGCTTGATAACCTACCCAACCAAACAAAGAAACAAACAAACCCTAAACCTAATAACTAGCCTAAAATCAAAACCCTAAAACCTATCAAGTTCATATCTTTTGCACTAGTATAGAGAGAGCCCTCTCTGAGTCTAGGAAGGCTAGGTCCTAGGACTCCAAAGACTGGTTTGATGTTACCCTTCTACATTTGGTCTTGCTAATCTGAAAAATTACGGGGACCTAATAGTCTCCAGATTTATACATACCCTACCCTCCACTAGATTAAAATATATGGCCTCAAAGAAAGAAACACATGGTCTTAACCATTTGGCCCAACTATATTCAAATATTCATCAAAAGATTACCATTCTACTACTAGAACTCAAGCTTCATTTTGGAAAAAAATCACAAAATTTAAATCATATTAACCAATCTGAAGGTTCTCAAATCCTAAGTGCAAGACAAAATGTTTAAACAATATACCAATAAGCAGGTTCATGCATTCGAGGATCATACTAGCCAGATTTAGGCCATGTTGTACAAATCAGCCCCTCCATCTGAATCTTGGCCATAGTCTCTCTTTTCCCCTTGCCGCTGCCCGTTCCCGCATCGGAAATGCATTTAAAAAGGACTAAGGTCCACTTTGAAGGATTATATAAGGTTTAGCCCCTTTTTCCTCCTAGCTCTGCGCCTCCTTTGTTGCATATAACCAAGCGCTGCCACTTAGAGTGTTTATCGCAGATCGCATAATCGCACCGTCGCATGTCCACCTCATCGCAAAAGCGCAGTTTCTCTCGCGCGTTATCCCCCATCATCGCATTTTTCACTTTTGCGATCTGCGCTCACCATGCCCATCGCATAGCGCAGAGCGCGGAATTTTGGTTTCCCCTTCTTCTTCCATCGCATTTTCTCCTCTTGCGATTTTGCGAAATGCGCTCCGGGTCCCACTTCTAAAAACCTTTGGTTCATCGTTTTGTTATGTTTTCCCTTTGTAATTTCCTAAGAGTCAATTTTCAAAGTCTTTATACCGGCAGCATTCCTCCGCCACGTCTCGTCATTTGCCTACGTGTCACCCACTTCTCCTCCATTAGTCTCATACTTTGGTTATGTTTCGCGTCACTGTGTTCGGTTTGAAGGCTTCGCCCCGCGTCGTTCCATCATCCTCCCAAATCCATGCCATCACTTCTGTTAGTCTCGTTTTTTCCACCATTTAGGTCATCAGTTTTATTCAGCAGGATTTTGGTTTTGCAGGGACCCCTGATGGGAGAAAAATTGGCAGAAAGGATCCCAGAGTCACTATGATGTGACCGCCATTAAAGAAGGGTACTTCGATCTACAAAACTCTCCAGAGAAAATCAAGAAGGCATATTTGAGGCGGATGGAAACATTAACGGAGCTACAGATCATTAATGAAGAAATAATAATTTCAGTGTCTAGCTTGATAAAGGTTTCAATTTTAAATTCAAAATCCAAAGATCGAGAGTACCATGCTCAGGAGCAGGCGCCTCAAGGTTTTATTGCCGCAGATCTTCTCCCTCCAGAGAAGAGCCGACTATCTGCATATTTTATTATTTATATCTTGTATATAAGTGGATTTCCATTTCCAGCTTTCATTTCCAGAAATAAATTGTGAAGTACAATCATTTATGTTCAGTCATTCATAAGTATGGGCGCGAATGTTTTCCGCCATTTGATTCAAAATAAGTCATTAAATGTTCTCCATCTACCTCCTCCTCTAGAATTCTCTATACGGTATAAAGCCAAACAAAAGACATTGTAAGGAGTTGACGATTTCTATCGATGAGGGCGTACGCAGCGAAGACTTGTATACATTTTTGTAATATTTTTGTGTGAAACTTCGGGCTTGGTAGGGTCTCGGTGAGGAGGGAATTATGAGCGTAATGAGGATTGGTCTCTGCGATATCTCACGATGTGTAATTTCTCTTGTGTTGTTAATATCTCTTTCCAACACTATTTAATATTCTTGTATCATGTTCAGAATGATGAGCTCACTAGTTTGCGATGAGATTCATCATGGTGCCCTTTAAAGTTGGTGAGCGCTAAATGAGCCTAGTCATGATATCTTGTTCCAATTCACTCTTTCCATATTTTACGCTATATTAGTTGCTTGAGGGAGGTTGCTTTTAAAACGCCATTGTCATATAAGGATTCGTAAATTGGTGCACCCTTATATGGTTCTGTTGTGTATCTTGGTATCAGTCTCATGCCAGCTAATATCTTCTTATGTTTCCTCACCGCACTCACTTCCTGATATCTGATTTCTGTGATATATTATTTGAATCGGCCCTCTTTACAGTAAGCGGTCTCTTAACTGTCTGATGCTTTCATGCTGAAGTTTTACTTGATGTTCCTACATTGTTCTTGTCTTTGTACTAGCTTCTGAGAGAGATTGGTCCCATTCAAAACTAGTTTCCTTGTTTAGAACAAGAGATAGTAAGCGAGTTCTTGGACTGACAACCCAAACTAAAAGGGCTCCTTGCTATAATAAGATGTCCTAGGCACTGGTCTATGGAAACTCTAGGCTGTCTCTAGGGGGGTGACAAAATCATCCACAACATCTTTTTGGCGCCGTTGCCGGGGAGGCGAATTCAAGAATATTAGTTTCCCTGGGTCTCAACAAATTGTTTTCACTCTCTAATCAGGTGAGCACAAAGAGTTGAAGAGTTGCATATCTCTCACCTTGGTGACTCCACTGGTCTTTATTTGATAAATTTTATTGGTAGTCCTGGCTCCTCGTAAGCCGCATTTGAGGTCAGACATAGCTCAACTGAAGACACCCTACGTGTCTGACCCAGAAAAGATTTTCCATAAAAAGAGTTTGGGTATAGCAGTGAGTTATTCGGTGAAAACCACAGATATCGTTCCAGAAGATTATTCGCCCTCTTCTTCTCAAGAAATCTCAGTAGAAAATCCCGACTCCACTGGTCTTTATTTGTTAAATCTATTTGCAGTCCTGACCCTACTGGGAAGAAACAATAGCCTTGATTTGGAAAATCACTGTGGTGGACAGTAAAGATCTTAAACCATCCACCTGGCGACTCCACAGTTCCTGAATAACTAAAAGACCCCACTGGTGGAAGACTCTGAGCAGTTTGCAAAAATGCATCCGAGTTTTATAGCAGAATGCAGAGATGAAATGTCACGTGGCTTGGCAAAAATGGAAGTGGAGGACCTTCCACGAATCACTCTTCTCATCCCAAGTTGCACGCCTGTGCTTAAGAAAATCCTTCTAAGAGTTATGATTGAAAGATATGAAGCTAAGATCAAACTCTTGCAATCACAAGAACAAACCAAAGACATAGACAATGAGCAAGACATGTATGATGCTTTAAAACCTATGGAAGGTGAGAATAAAACGATCGAGAAACGCACTTTCGGTGCTTACTACATCACCGCCAATATGTTGATCGGTATCACGATGCGATAGCCATAAGCATAAAGGAAGCGACGCATAAAGGAAGCGACCTGAACATAGAAGAGCGAGAATCATATGGAAGAGGAGGCTCGAGAGAACATCCTGTCCCAATCGATAGTACAAGAAAAAGAAATTTGTTGTTCTTCTGCTAAAAAATACCAAAAACAATCACTCCTTTGACGAGAAGAGGTTGATGGGATGTCAAATCGGCCCGACTGCCTCGAGAAATTTTCTATAGGACACCTACTCTTGCCCATTCGTCACTTGAGTTTGATAATTTGGATCCGGAAACTCCTGCGAGATCAAGATGAAGAAGGACCTCTTGAGAATCAACGAGTTTGATTGAGCATTGCTAACCATTGCGACTTTCCTAGTTATGATTTGTTTGATGATGATTGTTTCGGAGAGAAGGGTACGAGAACCATCATCGGTGAACCCATGGGAGGAAAGTGGTGGCAATCTCGGCGGAATAGTAATGAAACCCGGTCGGCCCATCGCAGTACGGATGAGGAGAGCCATGATAGTATAATAACGAAGATGAATATTCCTTGGATCCTCATTTTTTTCTTTAACACGGACCATCGGTGGGCGGAAACGGCGGCTTTCCTTTTCAAGAAAAAGGAGGAAGGAAACTCGAGGAAGACTTTTAATCGCGTGGAACGAAGAAATCGAGGTTTTTGGAGATTATGTTGAAAAAATATGATTCAATACGAGGAAGGAGGGGAGAGAGGCAGAAGAATTCCTTGAGAAAGATGAAAATAATGAGCCTACTCTTGAAAAAGAGGAAATAATGGGGCAAGCCCCTGCTCAAGAATGCATAAATTTTTTCATAGAGCTCAGCACAGCAGAGCATAATATAACAGAGCTCCAAAAGGACTCAGCTCCAGTATGCAATAAGTCCTCCAGTTTAGAGAACGAAGGAGATTCTCTCTCTCAAAAGAGTCTTCTTCTTGATCCAGTGAAAGGAGATAAAATCCTGGTTGAAGCCTGCTTGCCGAACACTTTTGACCAGGTATCATTTTATGATCCTTATGCTCATTTTTTGCAAACATTTGAAGAAGGATCAAGGGTCTTTTCTAGCAGTATGTTGCCAGCAGAGAGAAACATTTTCAAAGCTGCTATTGTGGAACAAAAAAGAGAGACCCCACTGCCTTTCAAAATACAAAAAGGAGGTGATCAGGCTTTCGAGAGCCATATTGAAGATGCAGTGGAAAGTGCAAAAATCAAAGCTGCCCAGGATGAAGACAGCAGTGAGAAAAGTCAGTTCAAGATAAAAGAAGGGCTGGGCATAGGAATTGACAGCATCAGAAGACTAATGACGAAGATGCCTCGGAAAAAGCAGATGACAGCAAGAAAGCAAAGAAAATTTGGCAATGGAAAAACAAGAACAGAATGTGAAAGCATAGCTGGAGGAAAATTGCAGAATAAAATATGGAAACATGGAGGGGTACAACTGAAGAATAATGCAACCAATGGATGCCAGCAAAGCAAAGTATGGGACCCAGGAGGCGAAGACAGTCTGGTGTATTATATTGTACATTAGTTTTCTTTTGTTTTATCATTCTTTAAATAAGGAATGGGTGCTAATGAGTTTTGAAGAAAATGCAAGGGGATTGTAGAATAAAATTCATACGGGGAGGGTACGAAGATGCTGCCGAGTTCTCGGCATGCCCGAGGACGAACATGCCATCCCCAGTTGGAGCCGATGTTGTACAAATCAGCCCCTCCATTTGAATCTTGGCCATAGTCTCTTTTTCCTTTCACCGCTGCCCGTTTCCGCATCGGAAATACATTGAAAAAGGGATAAAGTCCACTTTTAAAGATTATATAAGGTTTGGCCCCTTTTCCTCCTAGCTCCGCGCCTCCTTTTGCATATAACCAAGCGCTGCCCCTTTGAGCGTTTATCACAGATCTCATAATCGCGCCATCGCATGTCCGCCTCATCGCAAAAGCACAGTTTCTCTCGTGCGTTATCCCCCATCATCACATTTTTCACTTTTGCGATCTGTGCTCACCACGCCCATCACATAGCGCAGAGCGCGGAATTTTGGTTATCCCCTTCTTCTTCCATCGCATTTTCTCCTCTTGCGATTTTGTGAAATGCGCTCCGGGTCCCACTTCTAAAACCTTTGGTTCATCGTTTTGTTATGTTTTCCCTTTTTAACTTCCTAAGAGTCAATTTTCAAAGTCTTTATACCGCCAACATTCCTCCGCCACGTCTCGTCATTTGCCTACATGTCACCCACTTCTCCTCCATTAGTCTCATACTTCGGTTATGTTTCGCGTCACTGTGTTCGGTTTGAAGGCTTCGCCCTGCGTCGTTCCATCATCCTCCCAAATCCATGCCATCACTTCTGTTAGTCCCATTTTGTCCACCATCTCTGTCATCAGTTTTATTCAGCAGGATTTTGGTTTTGCAGGGACTCCTGATGGGAGCAAAATTGGCGGAAAGGATCCCGGAGTCACTATGATGTGACCGCCATTAAAGAAGGGTACTTCGATCTACAGAACTCTCCAGAGAAAAAGTGGGGGCAACGGGAGACCACCGGCGAAGCATTAATGCGGTGTTAATAGGCAATGAATTCGGAGGGTCCAGCTCGAAAGAGGTTTCAAATTTTAAATTCAAGAACTGAAGATCGAAAGTACCTTGCATGGAAGCAAGCGCCTCAAGGTTTTATTGCCGCAGTTCTTCCTCTTCCGGAAAACAGCCGAATGTTTACATCTTTTATTATTTATATCTTGCATATAAACAGTTTTCATTTCCAGCATTCATTTCAGAAATAAATTGTAAAGTACAGTTAATTATGTTCAGTCGTTTCATAGTGTGGGCGCGAAATTTTTCTGCCATTTGATTCAAAATAAATCATTAAATGCTTTCTATCTACCGCCTCCTCTAGAATTCTCGATCCGGTCTATAAAAGAAAAAAGAAAAGACATAATAAGGGTTCCAGATTTCTATCAGCAAACTGTGCAATGAGAAGACTTCTGTATACATTTTGCCCGCAATATTTACGCGCGAAGCTTCGGGCAGAAACGAAGATGGGTGAGGAGGGGTTATGACTGTAATGAGGATTCTGGTCTCTGGTATCTCACAGTATGTAATTCCTCTTATGTGTTAATACAATATCTCTTTCATGCTATTTGTCTTCTTGTGTCATGTTGTTCTAGAATGCGGTGTCCTTAGTTTGCGATGGTTCATCCTTGTTGATGCCCTTTCGGAATTAGTCAAGCGCTTTAAAATAGGCCTAGTCTTGTGATATCTTGTTCCGGATTCCTCTTTCCATATTTTTACTGCTATATTAGTTGCTTGAGGAGGAATTACTTTTAAACGCCATTGTCATATAAGGATTCGTAAATTGAGTACGCCCATATAGTTGTTGTGTATACGGGTATCGATCTCATACTGACTAATATCTTCTTATGTTTCCTCACTGCACTCACTTCCTAATATCTGATTTCTGTGATATATTATTTGAATCGGCCCTCTTTACAGTAAGCGGTCTCTTAACTGTCTGATGACTTTATATTGGAGATTTACTTAATGTTCCTACATTGTTCTTGTCTTTGTACTAGCTTTTGAGAGAGATTGGTCCCATTCAAAAATAATTTCCTTGTTTAGAACAAAAGATAGTAAGCGAGCTCTTGGACTGACAACCCAAACTAAAAGGGCTCCTTGCTATATTAAGATGTCCTAGGCACTGGTCTATGGCAACTCTAGGCTGTCTCTAGGGGGGTGAAAAAATCATCTACAACAGGCCAAACATGACTTTTTCCTAGTTTATCATACTTATTATTTGTATTTATTTTTTCTTGTGAAAATATTCATCTCTCCTTAGAAACCCTAGACTGTTCACTATTATTCCCAACATTCCCCTTACATGTCTTCATCATCTTTTGTAGTGTTATTTTGAAAATTAGAAGAATGACCAGGAATTCCTCCATTGTCCAATTTAGAATCACTTCTATCAACATTTTTCTACCTTAAAAATACTGGAAAATGGCTCTAAGTTGATAAAGCTATGAGAAGTGGCTTTGAGATCATTTTCTGTCATTTTGTCACCTTCTTCCATAACATCCACAAAATTTTTAATATCCTTATCGTTGTCCTTAGCCTCAAGAATTCCATTCCTGCAACAATCCATGCTAAACTAGCATTTAATTGTGAATAAAAGAAATTAAGCGATATATGATTATATATTTCAGACACACCAATTTCAAAACAAGGAAAAAATTATACATTCGATGATTTAAAATGCAAAATAAAATGATCGTACATGATTCCTCACCAAAGAAGATCTTTCTTTTAGCACTTTAGACAATAGCAAGAGACACACACATGCAAATTGTGGGGGTTGTTGAAGTGAAACATGACTTCCAATATTAGACTCGAATTGCTTTCCTTAACTCTCATGCATTGCATGCATACGAGATTAATTGCTATTTATAAAACTCCACCTTAATTACAACCATATGACTCAACCTTTTAACTTAATCGTGACTCAATTATGCATGCTACGCTTGCAATAAAAAATGACTCATTTTTTTTATAATGCAGTTTTTTCTTTTTCATTTCGTCCATATTCTATACGATTGAAATTGCTTCATTTTTACCTACACTTTGTTGATGTAAGCTCCATATTTCCTCACTTGTTGCTACTGCAATTTTTCTGACTTCTTTTATGTTTTTTGTAAAAAATAATTTAGGCTCTCAAAGTCTATATTCAATAGATTCCTCTTGAAATATTCATTCACTAATGGACTACTACAACAAATCTTCATCTTCAAACTATGGACTTCGCCATGCTTCTTCTGCTTCATGTTCATGATATCTTTCTACCATATTTCTTGATAGTATAATTTGATATCTTCTTGACTTCATTGCTGAAAGGTTGTTTTAATGCTTTATTCTTCATCTTTAGAAACTTGCATGCTATAATATTCCCAATTAGCTTTTAGCTAGTTGGAATATTATTTGTTGCTTCTATCATAGCTTAGATGAATAAGTGGGATAAAGAGACCCTTAAATCTCTTTAGTAGGAATAAACCACCTCTATTATGAATTTGGATTAGTTTATCTAGCTAAAATAAAGCAACCCTTGGTGTGAAATGGGTCAATGCATGTAGACTGGGTCAAGGTTGACAAAATCAACAGTGATTCCATAGGAGAGAGTGGAGCTAGTGGGGACAACGCAGTTTTGGAGGAGTCTTTGCATGGAAGTAGCATCATGAATGGGTGGGGCCAAGGGTGAGGAATCTCACCAACCATATAAGGAAGGGGATGGCAGCCATGAGAGTCATTCAAAATATTTTTTATGTTCGGGCCTTATGACTTCTTGCATGGTTCAACTGTTTAGCGGACTTTGTTGTAATGTTTAGTACAAGGGTATTTCTAGGCGGAAATCCCACACTCCACCTCGAGGGAATTAGAGTGACCACTCAGGAGAGCTATTTTGAGCTTCATTTCCACCATCCAGCATTGGGCCAAGCATCTACCTTCAGCCACAGCGCAGTCTCCTTGAGGAACTGTGTTATTTTGCAGGGTGTTGTAGTGGAGGGTTGAGAAACCCTATTTATGAGCTAGTTTCTTAGTGAGGGGAGCAGTCCTTCACCTGGAAAGCTAGAGAGGAGAAGTTACAACAATTTTCTTGTTATCATCCATATTTCAGCAGTGCTCCAGTGATACAGCATGATTCAGCCATAGAGTTACAGTCTGCACTTTGTGCATTTTGTGTATTTTAAGAAACCCTTTTCGGGTTGTCTTGGGATTGTGTTTAATAGACTATTTCTCCATTCTCAGCTCCTCATGAGCATCATATCATTAGATCCGCTTGTTTCCATTTCCTAGCTACAGTAACCCTCACTGGGACTACACTATCATGTACTCTGGCATTTCTGCATAGTAGCAACATTTGTGGTTTTAGTGTATTTGGGCATTGGAGTCTTGTTTGCCTAGTTTGAGTGATTTTTTCCTCAACACATTGTATATTTTGCTACTGTGATACATAATATAATGGATCTATGATTTTCTCATGTGTTTGTCTTAATATTTGCTGTACATTCCAGTTTTGTGTTAAATATTACTACTTTTCCTAATTTGGAATATTACAGTGGTATCAGATCATAATCTTGGCTCAGCTTGTGGAGAAATACATCTATAGCAATTGAGGAAAGAGAGATCCCCAAACTTCTTATTCAGACCATGCATAACATTGCTAAAGATATCAAGGAGATGATATTAGAATGGCAGAAGGAATCCCCTAAAGGGTTTCATCATGGAGAAAGTTCCTGCACTTCACATTTATGGTGTGAGCAACTAATAGTACAACCTTCCTCACAATTCTCCACCATGCCCACATTCCTATCAACTGGAAATGAAGTGGGATGGCCACAAAGAGAAGAAACCCTTGATGATTATTTAGAATATGAATCTCAATCTCAGAGGTTCAAGGAGCACCTGAATTTCCAAGAGTTCTTTCGGATCAAGGATGGTAGAAGAACCCACAATCACCATAAAAGTGGAGGGTACATGCAGAACCCAGATCTACAGCATACTATGGGCAGGTTCTTTTTGCCCTCTTATGATGGGTCACCCAAGTGCACAACCAAGGCTTGGGTAGAGAAGTCAGATACTTATTTTCAACTGAATAGATTTTCAGAGATGGAGGCCATCAAGATAGCAGTGCTGCACCTAGAAGGTGAAGCACATGAGTGGTGGTTTCATGGCCTATCTACACTAGGTCATGCTAGTGTCACTTACTATGCAGACTTCACCAGGAGATTGGTGGAGAGATTTGACCCCAAGAATCCAGACGGAAATTTTGTTGAGATAACCATGCTCAAGTAAATAGGAGATCCAAAGACTTACATCTCTGAATTTCTAAACCTTTTAGTCATGGTGTTTGACCTATCTGTGGCTAGGAGGGTGTGCATGTTCATTGATGGTTTGGCTGAACCATTACATGGGTTGGTAAAATATGCTAGACCAACTACGCTCCAAGAGGCTATGGAGAGAGCTAGAGATCTACAAAATGCTTTACCCAAAGCAAAAGCCCCTTTTTAGTAGAATTTATCCTCTCAAGCAAAGGGAAAATATGTGAAGTTTATCCCCTCAAAGGAGAATCATGAGAAGAGATCTCTTAATGATGATGTCCAGGGAGATCTAAGAAGGAGAAAATTTTGTTTCACTTGTCTCGAGCCATGGGTACCAAGACACCAATGTGTTGCATGGAAGGCACATTGTATTGAGGTGTTCTCTGGTGAGGAAAAGGAGGAAGCATGAGGCATGGAGAAGGATACCAGCATTGTAGCATCAGGAGAGGTTACACCACCAGCAAGAGGTGTGGAGGCAACATTTTATCCAACTAGAGGAACTCTTACAGCTTTGTGGGGAGTTCCCAAGTATCTAACATTGAGAGTTAGAGGCACTATTCAAGGGCATAGAGTATTGGTATTGATAAGCAGTGGGGCGACCCATAACTTTATTAATACTCAGTTGGTATAGAGGAGGGGCATTCACATGGAAGACTTTGAGGGCTTCCTATTTTTGGTTCTAGGAGCTAGAACCATGCAGTGTGCCAATTATGTTCCAACATTATCTATCACTATGGGAACCTATACATTGATAGACCACTTCTTTGTGATTGATATTCCATACAACAATGTCATATTTTGTGTTCAGTGGTTAATCACCTTAGGGGAGGTTACCACAAGTTTGGAAACCTTGGAGATTGAATGGAAAGAGAAGGGGAGTGGTAAGCATTAGAAAATCAAAGGCATACACACCTATCCACCCCAGATTGTCTCAGCATACAAGATGGAGGCTGATTTGGGCAGAGGGGACATAGAGTGGATAGTAGAACTGTGCATGTCAGAAGCAGGGGGCAAGGGTGCAACAGTACACCTAGATTTACAAAATATTCTTGACCACTATTCTACAATATTTGGAGATATTCCACTAGGGAGGCCACCTGACTGAGGGTTTGAGCACACTATTGAGTTGGGGTAGGGGATCCAAGAAGTTATCACCACACCCTATAGGCATCTCAAAGACTACAGGGATGAGATTGAAAAAGCCATTTAGGAGCTCTTGGCTTTAGGACATATCCGACCTAGTTCCAGTCATTTTACTTCTCCATTATTTCTAATGAAGAAAAAGGATGGCACATTGAGGATGTGCATTGACTATAGGGCCTTGAACAAGAAGAAAATGAAGAATCGGTATTCAATCCACAGGATCGATGAGTTGATGGATGAGCTAAGGGGATCCAAGTACTTTTCAAATATTGATTTGAGATCGGGGTACTATCAAAGCAGAGTGAGGGATCAAGATATCCCCAAGACCAGATTTAGATGCCACTACGGCCATTTTCAATTCTTGGTGATGCCTTTTGGGTTAACCAATGCTCCGACAACCTTCCAATCTTGTGTGAACCACATTTTTCGTGGTCACTTGAGGAATTTTGTATTGGTCTTATTTTATGACATTCTTATTTATAGCCACACATGGGAGGAGCATCTACAACATATTAAGGCAGTATTACGCATTCTTGAGGAGAAACAATTCTATGCTAAGCTCTCCAAGTGTGATTTTGGACTCATAGAGATGCTCTATTTGGGCCACATCATTGGAGTAGATGGAGTGAGAGTTCATGAAGAGAAGATCTGTGCTATCAGGGATTGACCCAAGCCAAAGATTGTCACAAAAATTCGGGGGTTTGTAGGCATTTGTACCTACTACCGAAAGTTTGTTAAAGGTTTCTCTCAACTATCAGCCCCCCTTACATATTTTACTAATAATGGAGTTTTCAGTTGAACAGCCATAATGCAAAGAGCCTTTGATAGGCTTAAGGAGGTGATTAGTAGCTGGCTAGTGTTGGTTTTACCGAATTTCACCCAGCCCTTTGTGCTGGAATGTGATGCTTCAGGGGAAGGCATTGGAGCAGTGTTGATGCAAGGGGGACACCTCGTAGCTTTTGAGAGTCAGAAGTTTCTTCCACATGAGAGATTGTATCCTATATATGATAAAGAGATGTTGGCTATTATGCATGCCTTAGCCAAGTTCCGGAAGTATTTTGTGGGTAAAAGATTCTGAGTGAAGATTGATCACAATAGTCTTAGGTTCTTTCTTGAGCAGAAGCAGCTGCAGGAGAGGCAGCAGAAATGGGTGAGCAAGATCCAAGCATATGAATTTGACATTGAATATGTCAAGGGGAAGAGCAATTTAGTGGCATATGCTCTATCTAGGAGACCAGCAACGCTATCCTTGATGAGTATGGATACAGATTGGAAGGCCCAATTGCTAGTAGAGTATTCCAAAGACCGCCTTTCATGTGAGATCCTAGATGGTCAGGTGACTGGTGAGAGGTATAGAGTGATGGATGAGGTCATCTATTACCGAGATAGGGTATTCTTGGCTAGAGATTCTAGACTCAAGAAGAATATTTTGGAGGCATCACATGATTCACCACTTTCCAGACATCAAGGATTCACCAAGACATACCGAGCTATTCAAGAGAGATTCTTATGGAAGGGTCTTAAGGAGGATGTGCTCCAACACATCAAGGAGTGCATAGTTTTCCAACAGAACAAAGGGGAGCACAACCATCCCACGGGATTGTTGCAGCCACTCCCTATGACGGATGGGAAATGGGACAGTATTTCCATGGACTTCATCACCGGTCTACCTACAGTTTAGGGTAAGGATTGTATCTTTGTAGTTGTTGATCAACTAATAAAGTATTCACATTTCTTTTCTATTTTTGCACGATATACTGCTTCATAGGTAGCCGAGCTCCTCTTTAGATATGTCTTTAGACTCCATGATCTTCCAAAGACCATAGTCAATGATCATGATAGCCGCTTCATGGGTGGCTTTTGGTAGGAGATTTTTCAGCTAGTGGGTACTAAGTTTACATCGAGTACTAGTTATCACCCACAGACCAATGGATAGAAATAGATAATAAAAAAGTTGTTAGAAGGCAACTTGCAGAACTATGTTTTAGGGCAACAAAGGGCATGGCTACATTGGCTCCATTTGGGGGAATATTGCTACAACACAACTTTTCACATGTCCATCGGCATGACCCCATTTCAAGCTCTTTATGGGTATGATGATCTATCCTTACCTGATGTGATGTTTGGGGCAAGCAAGGCTCCTAGAGAAAAGGAGTGGATTCAGGAGAGTCAGGATATACTCTGGGCCCTTAAGGACAACATCGCTACAACACAAAACCAACAGAAGTTATATGCATACCGTGGTCGGATAGAGAGGTAGTTTGAGGTTGATGATTTGGTCTATCTCTGTCTTCAGCCATATACACAGTCTACACTAAAGGAGAAGGGGGCTGAGAAGCTTAAGCCTTTGTTCTATGGGCCATAAAGGGTGATCCGTCGTGCTGGGGAAGTATCATATGAGTTGGAGCTTCCCATTGGAAGTAAGATCAATAATATTTTTCATGTCTCATGCCTCAAGAAGGCCATTGGACAACATGTGGTTGCCACCATGGATCTCCCACCTATTGATGATGAGGGCCATCTGGTTTTAAAACTGGAGGCTATCTTAGATACTTGAGAGAGGTAGCTAAGAAACATGGTGATTAGATAATATATGATTCGATGGAGGAATCTACCTGATGAGGATGCCACTTGGGAAGGAGAGAATATTTTGCAGCATCCTTCTTTATTGTTGCTTGAGGACAAGAAAAATTTGGGAGGGGAGGACTATAATATTCTCAATTAGCTTTTAGCTAGTTGGAATATTATATGTTGCTTCTATTCGTAGCTTAGATGAATAAGTGGGGTAAAGAGACCCTTAAATCTCTTTAGTAGGAGTAAACCACCTCTAGTATGAATGTGGATCAGTTTAGCTAGCTGAAATAAAGAAACCCTTGGTGTGAAAGGGGTCAATGCATGTAGACTGGGTCAAGGTTGACCAAAACAACAACGCTACCATAGGAGAGAGTGGAGCTAATGGGGAAAACACAGTTTTGGAGGAGGAGTATTTGCATGGAAGTAACATCATGACTGAGTGGGGCCAAGGGTGAGGAAGCTCACCAAGAATATAAGGAAGGGGATGGAAGCCATGAGAGTCATTTAGAATATTTTTTATGTTTGGGTCTTATGACTTCTTGCATGCTTCAGCTGTTTAGCAGAGTTTGCTATATTGTTTAGTACAAGGGTATTTCCAGGTGGAAATCCCACACTCTACCTCGGGGGACTTCGAGTGCCCACTTAGGAGAGCTATTTTGAGCTTCATTTCCACCATCTGGCATTGGGCCAAGCAGCTACCTTCAACCACATCGCAGTCTCCTTGAGGAACTGTGTTATTTTGCATGGTATTGCAATGGAGGGTTGAGAAACCCTGCTTATGAGCTACTTTCTTAGTGAGGGGATCAACCCTTCACCTGGAAAGATAGAGAGGAGAAGTTACAACCATTTTCTTATTATATCAACCATATTTCAGCAGAGCTCCAGTGATACAACATGATTCAACCATAGAGTTGCAGTCTGCACTTTTTGCATTTTGTGTATTTCAAGAAACCCTTTCTGGGTTGTCTTGGGATTGTGTTTGAGAGACTAGTTCTCCATTTTCAGCTCCTACTAAGAATCATATCAATAGATCCACTTGTTTCCATTTCCTAGCTATAGTAACCTGTCACTAGGACTACATTTTCATGTACTCTGACATTTCTATATAGTAGCAACATTTGTGGTTTTAGTGTATTTGGGCATTGGAGGCTTTTTTACCTAGTTTGAGTGATTTGTTCCTCAACACAATGTATATTTTGCTGTTGTGATACATAATATAATGGATCTATGATTTTATCATGCGTTTGTCTTAATATTTGTTGTACATTCTAGTTTTATGTTCAATATTACTACTTTTCCTAATTTGGAATATTACACATGCCCTTTCCTACATCTTTTTATTCATCTTCTCTTTAATCTAAAATTTTAACTCGATTGTTGTCCTGTCTACTTGCACACTCAAATTCAATGTTAAAAAAATATTCATTATGCTTTGTAGTGAGAGATTTCTCTACTTATTATTTCTTCTCTTCCTATTCAACTGCATTGAGGCTATCTTCCACTGTTATTTTGTTAGTGGATATTCTCATCAAAAACTGATGAATCACTGTATCCTCTTCTTAATCATCAATTGTCGCTATATCGTGCACTGCTTTATGAACAATTATAGCTATTGCTTCATAACTTGCTGCTACAGTGGTAGCGTCAACCTTCAATTCCTCATCGAACATGACACTTTCCATATTTCCACAATAAATCCTTTTTTCAAAAACATACCACAAATTTCATCAACATAATTTTCATCCACTCAGTGGTGACAAATCTGAGCATGCATGTGCTCATTAACAATTTCAACTTCACCAAATTCATAATTTTCTTTGGATTCATTAGAGATGCACTTTCAACTCTACAAACCATTACTTCATGTGAAAATCTGTCTTTTTTATTCCCAAACTTAAATTCCTCAAACTCTTATGAAAATAAGCCATTATCAATTATAACCATACCAACTAGACCCAACATTTTATTCACTTCTTTATTGAAAGCTTCACAATCATCAACGAGATCTATTACTGGATTCACCAATTCACAACTCACTTTGCAATCACCATCCACATGTGTCTCCTCACAGTGGGATTCACCATCATCTTCACCATCCATGTTACAGTGGGGTTCTCGAGAATCTATATGCTCTTGATCTACTTCACATGTAGAGGCTTCAACTTATAACTCTTCAATGTTTTCTATGTCTTCTTCATCCATATGTATGTATACATGATGGATTTCACTTTTATAATCTTTATGACCATCATCTAAATTTGATTGGGATTCAGAAATTATTTCCTCTTAGAGTGTTGCTCATTTACTCTCAGACCTGTAGTTTACTTTCTATTGATTTTTAAACAAGATGAACATAATTTGTTGCTCTATGTCGCTTTCCTTTATACTAAATTATACTTCCAGGGTCTTCCATGCTTCCTATGAAGATGTGGCTTTTGTTACCTTGCATAAGGAATTATCATCCAATGCATGTTTTATAAGATCCAATACTAAGGTGTCACATACTTCATAATATCAAGGTTATTAGATTGATAAGAAATCAAGTCTTTACATTGAAGAAAAGTTTTCATTTTGATAGTTCCGAAAATTAAAATGTTTACCAATAAATTTTGGAAGTGTTACCAGATCTATCCTGATCCATTAACCATCAAATTGTTCTACTTCATCTAGTTGTCTTTTAGATTCCCCGACTTTGGCAAGAACCTCTATGAACTCTTCAAAATACTTTGGCTCTTCCTTTCGATTTCTTTTCTCGATTTTCTTTACTCTTTCTTTGCAACCCATGACTGTCTTCTTTATTTTGTCTTCTGTCGTATATCCTTATTGTGCTAGCCTTCTAGAAATGAATATCACCATCACTTGATTATATTTAAAAATAAACAATTAAACCTTCACTTTAACGGTGGATCCCAACAACTACTAGCAACTTTGCTAAACTCTTATATCCAGGTTCTTATGGAGGCTCATGGATACAGCTTACGGTGGAGACTCCTTCTTTGGTCAGTGTCAATGGCTCTTTCCTCTTGATACGATGGTGTTTCTACAGGCTACTTAGTGTAATATTTTAGTAGTTTGGTTTCCAAACTCTCGACGAGCTCTAGTTTCTACTTATGGACCAATGGATGAAAAATTTGATTTGTGGGATACTCATAATAGCCGAAGATCTTAGTGGACGTAACTCACAACCTTCTTAACTCCTTTGATTCTTTGAAATCTTGCTAAACCTTGCTCTAATACGATTTGTTATTTATAGGAAGAGATAAACATGCAAACACAAGAAAAATAAGTACTAATATTATGCTTGAATAAAGAAGTTCTATTCATGAATTATTCTCTCATATACATTCACCAAGTTGCTTATATTCTCTCTTCTTACTTCATATTACAATGACCTAGCCATGAGTATATAAGCACTAAGATTTCTAAATATGGAATCATGTAAAGTCTAACTTTATTTTCCTCATGCAAACTATGACTTGATGCTTTAATAAAATTTTCCAACTTCACTTTAATATAAATCAACAATTTTTTTTCCTTAACTTAGCTTTTCTTGACTAGGCATTAAATTTTTAACTCTTACTCACTTGACATCTAATATTAGACTTAAATTTTTTCCTTCACTTAACTTAAATCTTCATACATTGCATGCATACAAGAGTACTTAATATTTATATTAGGTGAAACAATTTTGATCCATGAAAAAGTTGTGATCGATGGCAATAAATCAAATAGGAAACTTTTTTCCTTCACTTAACTTAACTCTTCATATATTGCATGCATATAAGAGTACTTAATATTTCTATTAGGTGAAACAATTTTGATCCATGAAAAAGTTGTGATTGATGGTAGTAAATCAAATAGGAAATTTTGGGATATGTTTGTATGAATTGTGTGCTCCTATAATTTTTAAATTTCTATATGAGACTAGAATTCACTTGATTGTAATACATTTGAATATTTCACAACTGTAAGGCTATTTGGGTTATTGATTATATAAGATTACTTTCATTCATATCATTTTCATATTGGTTATAAGACATAATTGTATGGAATGATTATGTACATACTTCAATAAATGTTAAACTTATGAATTTGAATAATCGTGAAATATAAAAAGTGAGGTGTAGTGTGGAATCACATAGTTTCAGATTGATAAAAGTGATGATATGAAATGAGTCACAATGCACCACAAACCTATAGCGATGGGCCATCTGGGCGCACTAAGTTAGCCTCTAATGTGGGTGACTATAGGGGCATGAAACTGGATTTCAAGGTCAAATTAAAGTTTATGCTAGAGGTACTCTTTCAACCTCCTTCACAATTTATTTATATATCTCTATTAAGTGAGGAAGATAAATCACATAGTCATTATTCCCTAGTTTAAAATGATATCAATTACTAATATTACTTGGCTTCTTAATAATGTATTCTTTGTTTTCTAATTAGTAGATGAAAATCTTTACCAAAATCTTAATACCTAACAATAAATTAATATCAAAAATTACTAAACTATAACTATAACTATATATATATATATATATATATATATATATACACAAAGCTTTTTTACAATAAGAAAAAATTTAAACACTAAAATATTATCTAAGAAATAATTAAATTATTGTCATTTATCTCTTTAAATAAAATTGAGATGTGAGTATAAGACATGTGCAAGAATCAAATTTCTAGCTTTTCATTTAGAAAGGAAAAATGAAGGTTTAAAATGCATATATTGATGATTTTGTTTTTTAATATATATTAAATTAAATACTTAGTTAAAAAATATTCTAATTTTTAAAAATGTTATATTTAAATTTTATAATTAATTAAAAAAATAATATAATTAGTATATTTTAATTTTATATTTAATTAAAAAAATTAATGAAAAAATAAAAGTATAATATTAAAGAAAGAAATTGATATGATTAAATTTCACGTGGTTTGAATATCTATTTTCAAAAATAAAACATATAATTATTCTCTATTCACTCATGTAATCACTCATGGAAGCAAGTTGTCTCTAATCCTCCTAGTAGAGATAGAAGGGACAAAAGAGGAATTCATGTTTGAGAAATATTTCTAGGAAAAGTTGTAGGGTTCATAGTCGACTATCCCCACAAAACGAAGAGCCAACAAATAGTTGTTAAAATAAGAGCGTGCAAGCTAGCAGACTTGTAGTCAATTTTCTAGGTGTTAGATAATATTGTCTTAAATTGATATGGTTTTGTCTTAATTTTTAGTTGTCTTAAATGAGTTTAGTCTTAATTATCATTGTCTTAAATATAAAGTTTTGCCTTAAATTGTTATTGTCTTAAATTTTATATTTACGACAATTCAATTGATATTCAATTTTAATGTAAATGTTGAGATTCAACAAGATGATGATCCTAGTAAAAATTAAGCACCTACACTAGGTGGGGCCTGCAGGCTATTTTTAGGTGTATGTATATTTTTAGAATGGTGAGCATATTCTATTTATAGCAGGAGTCTATTTATAGATGGTTGAGAAAATTATATTTATAGATGAGATTCTATTTTTAGATGCATGTGCGAAGTCTATTTATAGATCACATGTCTAAAAATAGATCAGATTTCAATTACTATTAGCCCTTAATAATAATTAGACAATAAATAATGATCTATTCTCGTGAAGCACTTGATTTTAGTTAACTGATGTGGAAAACCAGTCAATTGAAGGAATTACAAGCTCTAAGGTTGGTTGTTGGGACATGCAGAGTGGAATTCGTTGTAACTGAGTGATACAAAGTTGTAACAGAGTTGGATGTGTAGTTATGTCAGTTGTTATTTAGTTTAACTCAGTTAAGTGAGTTAAACTCAGTTGTGCTAGTTGTAACTAGTTGTAACTAAAGATACAATAGTGAGAGATTAGTGAATTAAATATTAAATTAATTCACATGGAGTAATCTCACATGCAACTGAAGAAATACTATTGTTAACTACATGCATGTCAGATCTAGTGGAGACCCAGCTGAGAGATAGGTGAAAGGGCTTGTTTGACTATCAATTGTGACTATAGTGGTGCATTTAATGCAAATAAACAAAAATTGGAGATGTCAATGAGGACTGCACAATCAAGACAAGGCAAGATCGAATTCATTCAAGGATCTACATCTGTAGGGATTGCGCAATGGAGGCAGGCTATCAGGCGGCAGTAAATTGGTACATGTTTATGCCAATTTTTGTATGAAAGTGTGAGATGACTGTATATTGTACTGAGAGATCTTGGAGTAGAGTTTTGTATGAGATTGATTCATGATCCATGATATACATAATATATGATAGTGGGGTTTTTAGCTTTATGCTTTCCCAGTAAAAACTTATGTGTTATGTGTGATTGATTTTTCTTCATGTGTTTGCAATAGGCGATTAAATTTACGCAAATATTTAAGTAGAAGGATTATGTATTTAATAGTGGCATATAATTATTAGCTAAGGAGAACCCGACAATACATAATTGTATTAATAATTTCTACATGGTATCAGAGCGAAGAAGATTGCAATAGTGAAGCAGTAGCTAAGTTTTTTTGATGGAAACAATTCGAATTTGCTGCAAGAATTTTTTGGTGCGATAGTTGAGTAAACATCAAAATGGCTTTCAATGGTTTTCAATTAGAGTAAGCATTCGAGGGGTAGCTCGAACTACATTCCATGGAAGGATAGTATGGAGGCGGTGCTTGAAGATAATGGCTTAAAGGAGTTCATTGATAGCGATGTTCCTAAGCCCACTTTGACGAATGCTGCATTACTTGGCGCATGGAAAAAGAAAGTAGTGAAGAGGATAAGGATTCTGTTGGAAGGTGTGGGAGACCATATTTTATCAAGCCTTCATGAGAAATCCAATCCATTTGCAATGTGGAAGGCTTTGATAGATCTTTTCCAAAGCAGGAGCGACCGTAGGAAATTGGCGCTGAATGATAAACTCAGAAAAATCAAGATGGAGAAGGGAAAAAATATTCCTAAGTATCTCACAAAGTTTGTCTAATGTCGGGATGAAGTAGGGAGTGTGGGAATCACGGTTTTTTATGATTATTTGGTGAGCTTGGCTCTCTTGGGACTTCCTAAGAGTTGGCACAGTTATCAAGACTCTATCAACGGACGAGAAAAACTGCCAGATTGGGAACGATTGTGGTTGGATCTAGTGCAGGAGGATTTTAGGTGGAACACCAGGGATGGCTCTTCATCAACGCATGATGATGAAGACTATTGTACTTTGGCTTCCAAATCAAGGAAAGGGAAGGGGAGGAAATTCCACTCAAAATCCGAGGTTAAAGGCAAGAAGCTAGATTTGTCCAAGGTGAAGTGTTCTCACTGTCATGAACATGGGCATCTCACCACTAAATTCCCACAGAAAAAGAAGAACAAGAAGGCTACTGGAGTTGCAACTGGTAAGGCCCTTGCCTCGTAATTTGAACTTGATTTCTCCTTGATCGCATGCTTGGTTTCAAGCGTAATGGGATCAATGTGGTATCTTGATAGTGGTGGTTCCTTCCACATGACGGGAGATAAGGAGATTTTCAGTGACTTGGAGGAGAAATATCTCCAAATGCATATAGAGATGGGTGACAATGGACGATACAGTGCGACCGGCATTGGTACCATTACCTTTGAGAGGGAGTCATGTAAAACATTTATGTTGAAACATGTTATGCATGTTCCAGGCCTGAAGAAAAACTTGGTCTCAGTTGTGATGTTGGAGGACAGAGGTTATGACGTTGTTTTTAGTGATGGAAAAGCTTTCCTGCGACATAAAACAATAGGTCAAACCAAGAGGATAGGGATTTGAGTCAAGAATCTCTACAAGATGGAGGTAGATGGTTGCATTGCAATGGTGGGCAAAGAAGAAGAAGTGGTGAGTTGGGATGAGGGTGAATTATGGCACAGTCGATTGGGCCATCTTCACCATGGCGCCCTGAAAATATTGCATCAGATTTCTACTGGACTTCCCAAGGGTACACTTGTGCAGATAGATGAATGCAAGGGATGTACTATGGGTAATGTTTTGAAGACCACCTTTCATGAAAAGGAGAACCTTGCTTCGGTGATCCTGGAAAGAGTTCATAGAGACGTGTGTGGGCCATTCTTGGTTGCTTCAACAAAAAAACATAGGTATTATATTATTTTTGTTGATGACTATTCTCGTAGATGTTGGATCTTCATCATGCAGAAGAATAATCTAACATTCTCAAAGTTCTATGAGTTTAAATAATTGGTGGAGAAAGAGTCGGGGAAGCAAGTAAAGGCTATGTGGAGCGATAATGGTGGTGAATATATCTCAAACGAATTCAAAGACTTCTGTAGCAAAGAAGGAAGTTAGATAGAACTCATAGCGCCTCATAACCCACAGCAAAATGGGGTTGCGAAGAGGAACAACAGAATGATCGTGGGTGTTGCATGAGCTATGCTGCATGATCATGGCCTACCAATGCACTTGTGGGCGGAAGCATGCAACACTGCGGTTTATGTGAAAAACCATTGTCCTCATAGAGTACTTGGCATGAGTACACCTAAAAAAGCTTTTACTGGTAAGAAACCAGATATTTCTTACTTTAAGGTTTTTGTCTCATCTATTTATTTTCATGTGACCAAGAACGCTAGGACGAAGTTGGAGCCAACTGCTGAAGTTGGGATATTTGTGGGGTACATAGAAACACCCCATAATTATCATGTGTATTTTCCAAACAGATGAATGAATGTGGTGCAATGGGATATAAAATTCAATGAGGAGAAAGCCATGAATTTGTCGCTTGAGAGGGAGCCAGACTTGCATGCACAGGAGGAATTACTTGTTCCCAAAGATGAGTCTCTAGATGTGGATCAGCCACAGGAGGAGGGTCATGGAGTGGAAGAGTCCACTCACGTAGAGCCAAACATCAAAACTGGCAAAAGGCATACCACAGAAGTTGAGAGGTTGAAGCTTGATGCACCATACCTACTTCACAGTGTAGACAGAGATAGTCTCCTGACTGATTCACTGGATACATGTCTCTCATGAGAAAATGTATCAGACTAAGCCATATTTCTTTTAGGAAGCAGTGCCAGAGCCCACATGGGTAGATGCAATGGTGGAGGAGTATGACTCCATTGTTAGAAACAGTGCTTGGGAAATTGTTCCAAGGCTAGTTGATAAATCAGTGGTAGGTTCAAGATGAATCTACAAGGTAAAGAAAGTTGTTGATGGGAGTGTTGAGAAGTATAAGGCAAGATTTGTGGCCCGGGGCTTCTCACAGATCGAGGGGATTGATTATGAAGAAACCTTTGCACCTGTCGCACGGTATTCTTCCATAAGGACCATCCTTGCTCTCTCAGTGCAGATGGGTTGGCACATTCATTAGATGGATGTGAAGACTACGTTCCTTAATGGGATCATTGAGGAAGAAGTGTATATTGAGCAGCCTGAAGGATTTGAGATCTTCAGCAGCGAGTCGCATGTGTGTAGACTCAAAAGAGCGTTGTATGGGCTAAAGCAAGCACCCCGTTCTTGGTACACTCGGATCAACAGCTATTTCACTGGACTTTTCTTCACTAAGAGTGAGGCGGATGCAAACCTATACTAGATTGTGTTGGAGGGTAATCTTTTAATCATTGTTCTTTATGTCGATGATTTAATACTGACTGGTGATGAGCTGTTGATACACTCATGCAAGGAGGACCTTGCAAAGGAGTTCGAGATGAAAGATATGGGCCTCCTTCACTATTTCCTTGGATTGTGTTGATCACGACATTATCCTATTGAAATTTTGGTAAGCGACCTCGCTTAAACCTTTCAAACACTTTCTTTCTGCCCTGAGAAATTCGATTTTTTCCCATCGTTGCCTTCTCCCAGCCTCAAAATTGCGTAAAAGAGCCGAAAAACCCACATTTGAAAATGTATTAGCTCTCAGCCCCTTTCGGCCAAGCCCCTGCACCCTTTTCTCTCACATGACCCTAGCTCAGAGACCAGGAGCCAAGTCCGATGGGCGTTTATCAAATATATGCATCGGGCACATTTTGAGCCGTCGATCTGTATAGATCGGATGGCGATTGTTCACCTCCATCACGCCCATAGCCCGCCTGACTATTGTGAGATCAAATTGTGAAATCAACGATCCGCAGCCTGCCTCTCCCGGTGGTCCCCACGCCCACTCCCGTTACAAAAATCGGTGGTTTATATCGCACCACCTTTCAAGCGACAGGAAGTATTCCTCAAATCAGAGCGATTCCATACAACGCTCGCTGCGTGTCTCCGCGTACGGCTCCAAAACCGCCCTCTATCGCGCATTATTGTTCGGTCAAAGTCACGGCGCGATATTCATGACAGCCGTCCGATCTAGGGGTTTCCATCCGATGGCCATCGCACTACGAAGATGCATGGGTGTTAATCCAGGTGTACAGTGCCCTTGGCCCACATTCCATCACCTCTGATGCATTCACAGTCGTTGATCTTGTCTTGAGATCAAATGGTCTAGATCATTTGCATGCTCTGTCGTTGACTTAGTCTTTCTCCACGTCACCCACTCCACGTGTGTGTCACATGTTTCCTCCTCCCGTTATATATTCCAATCATAAGTCGAATTTTCATTGTTTTACGTTAAAAGCCTCCGCCCAGTCCATCCGCCATAGTTCCACTGCATTTTTGGTTGCCACCTTGCATTCTCCCACCACTTCATCATGCCACAATTACTACGCAGTCATCCCCACTGCATCTCCATCGCCACACATGGTTTTTCTTAACAAGTTTGAGGGTTTTGCAGGGTTTTAGTGACGAAGGACTATTGTGATTTACAACCTTGATTTCAGAGGCTGAGTACACATCAAAGGACCAAGTTTCAGAGGCTATATTAATGAAGAAAGACCTGGGAGGTTGTTACGACACGAGTTCCATTAAAGAAGAAGCATTGAAATCTGTCAAACTCTCCAGAGTCATTCAAGAGGCAGATTTCGCAGATAGAGATATTAATGTTGCGGCAGAGAGTATCAGTGGGAGATCTGAGAAATTCAACGATCAACATTGAAGATTTTAAGCCCAAATTCAAAGTTAGACAGCAGAAAGGTACCATGCACAAGAAACAATACCTTCCAGGTTTCATTTCAGCGGGGTTTTCTTTCAGGAAAGGATGGAATGTTTATGTGATTTTATCTCTATACCGTGCTCCTAAAGAGATTTCTACCCAGTGCATTTATTTTAGAAAGCAGGCTACAGAGTACATACAACACTACAGAGCCGTCAAGTAGTATGGGCGAGCACTTTTTCACCATCCTGTATTAATGAGGAAAATTAATTGTTCATCACCTACTCCCTTTTTCGAGCCTTCTGGTTCTCCTATAAAGCTCCCGAAGAACAGATGATTTAGGGTTCCAGATTTTATCAGAAATTGTGCAGTGAAAGGCTCTCTGTACACATTTTGTAGAACTTTTGTATGAAGGCTCAGAGCCCATAGGGTCTCAGTGAGGAGGAGTTCCATCTGTTAAACAGGATTCCAGTCTTTGGTATTTCACAGTCTGTAACTTTCTCTGTGTTACTTTAATAGATCATTTCATTTTATCCATCATTCCTGTATCATGTTTTGGAATGCGAGTGGCTCACTGATTTTCGGTATGTATTCATCCTAGTTGATGCCCATGCTTGGATCAGTCAAGCGCTTTAAATATGGCTCATGCATGATATTGTGTTCCACTTATCATCTTAATCACATTTCTGCTATATTAGTTTCTTTGGGAGGGTGTTTTTAAAATGCTATTGTCAAGTATGGATTCTTAGATTGGTAAGCCCATGCCTGGTGGTATTGTGTATCTGGATATCAGCTCAATGTTAACTAATATCTTCTCAATATTTCTTTCACTACATACACCTTCTGATAACTTATTTCTGTGAGGTATTTCTGAATTGGCCCTCTTTACAGTAAACTGTCTCTGAATTGTCTGTTGCTTTTATATTGGAGTTTTTCACATTGCCTCTACAGTATCCCTTTCTCTGTGTCAGTTTCTGAGGGTCTTGGTCCCATTATAGTTTATTTCCCTTTTTACAGGAGATAGCATGAGAGCTGTTTGTTGACCACTTCATATAATATATTATACACTCCTTGCTATGATAAGATGTCCTAGGCACTGGTCTATCACAACCCTAGGCTATCTCTAGGAACGACAACATCTTTCTGGCGCCATTGCTAGGGATCGAAGTTGAGAAAATATATATCCCTGGGCCTCAACAAAATCTGATTCACTCTTCAATTAGGTGAGTATGGAGAGTTGAGAGTTGTAGATCCCTCACCTTGGCGACTCCACGTTTGTTTATTTGATAAATCTATTTGCAGTCCTGGCTCCTCGTAAGCCACACCTGAGGTCGAATACATCCGCCCAAAGACACCTTCGGGTTGTCTGACCCCGAAAATATCATACATAGAAGAAATTGGAGAGAAAGAAAATCTTGCACTCAAAATCCCGAATTGTCTATAGAAGACTTTCCATCCTCTTCTTCTCAAGAAGTCATGCCGCATCCCCGACTCCACTTCGTGGGAGATACCGATTATTATTATTCAGATAGTCCACCCCGAGGAGGTATCAGAAATAAAGATTATTTTCACCCTACTCCTGAGGTTGAAGAGGTTAAAGAAGTCATTGAAGTATCTGCTGTTAACAGACCATTATTCCCCTCAACACCTCAACCTGTTGTTCATTACATTCCTATTGTCATTCATACCCCACTTCCTCCTCCTCCTCTTACTCATCAAGCTATTGCACTACCCCCTCCAATGGCCCATGTTCCAGGCTTCTTGCTAAATAAATATGCCCCTCTTGCTGGAAATATGATGCAGAGTGTTGTCCTTGATGGCAACCCACTGAATGAAGATGAAGACGTGCGACTGTTGACATGTATTGTGCTTCCCAACTCCTCTGGCATTACCCCAAGTGTTGAATGATATGCCACAAGATTATCTGAAGATTTTACCCCGGTTCAATGGGGAAAACGAGATTGATGCTCAAAAACATCATCTTGAGGTCTTCTACTCTTTTGCAGAGAACTTTAATGTGGAACATTTGGATGTTGTTTTAAGGTTTTTTGTCCAATATCTTGATGGTGAAGCTCAAAAATGGTTTAAGACATTGGCAGGCCGTTCTATTACAACTTGGGAAAATATGGAACACTTTCTTCAGAAAATGGGGAGAGAAGAAAGACCATGGACATAGTCTCACTAAGTTTAATACACTCAAGAAAAGACATAATGAAGGGGTGTCAGAATTCATCAAAAGATTTAACAAATTGTATCTGAGCCTTCCAGCAGATATGAAGCCTCATCAAACTGCTGCTAAAGTTGTTTTTGTGGCAGCATTTGATTCAAAATTTGGTTTCTCTCTCAGAGAAAGAAAGCTTGCTACTCTGGATGATGCTCAGTCAAATGCACTAGAGTTGGAAGCAAAATTTGCCTCCACTGACAAATCAAAGGGAAGATATGAACAAGATACTAGAAGAAGGAGCAAAGAGGAGGTGTCTACCTCTTATCAAGACAAAGACCCAGCCAATGACAGAATTGAAGAAATGAGAAAAATGATTAAGAAACTTTCTGGTAAACTGGTCAAGCTTGAATTGGAAGCCAAGAATGCAGCCTCCAAGAATTTCCACAATGCCCAAAACATAGGTCACAATCCTCAGTACAGGAAACCACCCCTGCAAATATTGCCAAGGGAAGCAAAGGAGCAACAAGATCAAGTTCCACACCCATTGTACTTGGAAGGTCCAGAAGATGATCCTACTGAAGACACTGCTTATGGATTGGAGGATGCAAATATTTCTTTTTCAAATAGTGATGGGGAAGAATGCCCTTTGCAAGGAAATGATGGAGATGAGTGCACATTACAAGAAGAAGAAAAGGCCAGAGACACAGAAGATGCAGCAATTGATCATTATTGTAAACAATTTGCTGATTTCATGCAAGCACAGTTCAATAGAAGATATGATCTCAGATCTTCTAGGAAGAGGACTCATAATCAATATCAAGAGGAAGAGCTACCCCAGAAAGAGACGCCTGCTCAAAAGGAGTCTACAATGCAGAAAGTCACAGACAAAGGTAAGGGCCCTCTAAACAAACCTTTGCAGTCTAATGATCAAATTCCTTCTTCCTCAAGAGTAGTATTTCCCCCTAGTACCAAGTCTGTGCCAAAAGAGGTTGTAATAGAAAAATCCTCCCCTGTTTTCAGTCTGCAAAAGGAACTAGAAAAAGTCAAAATCCCAGTCCCCTTAACTGAACTATTAAAGCAACCTACATATCAATATCAAGTCACCTCTTTCATGCTCCCTCCAGAATCCGTACTCACTCCAGATAGTCTCAACCTTCAAGAAGAAAGACCCATGGTTGTTTTTGGACCACATGTTGAGGAATTAGATGCTTCTACTCCTCCCTTTTATGTGTCTCTAGTGATCCATGACCTGTTATTACACTACTGTATGTTATATTCTGGAGCTTCCCATAATCTTATACCTTTGTCAGTCATGGAACAACTGGGATTACAAATCACCCGTCCATAAAAAGACCTTTATTAATTTGATTCCAAAAGAGTTCAATGCTTGGGGATGATCAAGGATTTGGTGGTCAATTTGGCCCAAATCCCAGCAAAGAGTGTGGTGATGGACATAGTGGTGGCTGACATCCCAGCTCGCTTTGGCATGTTACTGTCGAGGTCCTGGGGGGAAAAAATTGGTGGGTCAATTAAGTTGGATTTAACATATGACACTATCCCAGTTTTTGGTGGCCAGGTGAGGAGGTTGTACAGGGAGACTAGATTTTTCAAAATGGTAACTAAGGCTGATAACTCTGTAAATTCACCAGTCTACAGTAAAGAAGGAGATTTCTCATGCTTGATGCTCGAAGAGGATCAAGATTATGCTCATGAACCATCTTTCTGCCAGATCAAGACTGAGCATCCCTCAGAGAGAAATGAAACAGGAATCTGGACACTCCATTTTGATGGAGAAAATTCAAGAGAAGGTAATGGAGCTGGAATATTATTGATTTCTCCTACAGGAAAATGGGTTCCATTGTCTTTCAAGCTAGAATATGAAGCTACAAATAATGTGGCTGAATATGAAGCACTTCTGTTAGGATTGCAGAAGGCGAGGAACATGAACATACAAGGTTTAAAAGTTTTGGGAGATTCATAACTGGTGGTCCGACAAGTCAGGAATCAGTGTCAAACCAAAAATCCACGACTGAGGGCTTATAGGAATGAATTTTGGGACATGGTGGAGAATTTCTTCTTGGCATTCAATATCCAGTTCATGCCCCGAGAACAGAATAGGATGGCTGATTCCCTGGCTATGGCTGCTAGTACATTTCATCCACCTCAGAACCCCCTCTTGAGATATGAAATTGAGGTACATTATCGACCATCAATCCCATATAATATCAAGCACTGGTAGGTATTTGAAGATGAAGAACAAATGAAGAGATTCCTGGAAATAGTAGGGGAATTCTCCAATATGGAGATTGATGCTGAAGAAGAGGTTGAGTCTGAAGATACTTCAGAAAGAAATTGGGAGAAGAAAGTGGCAGGTAATAGAGTGTTGCAGTTAAAGGGAAACATTATACCCAGGGGGCTGGTGCCTCTGGAAATATTGTTTGACAAGAATGATGTCCCACTACAGCCAGGCAAAGAGGTAGAAGAAAATCAGGTAGAAGACCTGAATCTTGGTACTGAAGCTGACCCCAAAATCGTAAAATTATCCAGGAAGGTCCCAGAAGAATATAAGGAACTATACCAGAACTTATTTCAGTCCTACAAAGATGCGTTTGCATGGTCTTATCAGGACCTAAAAATTTTTGACATCAGTATAATGCAGCACAAAATTCCACTGAAGGGAGATGCAAAGCCTCATAAGCAGAAGCTCAGATAGATAAATCCCCTACTGCTTCCTTCTATTGAGAAGGAAATTAAGAAGCTGTTAAAGGCCAAAATAATTGTACCATTGAGGTACTCTGAGTGGGTGGAAAATTTAGTGCCTGTCCGAAAGAAGAACGGAGAAATAAGGTTGTGTGTGGATTTCAGAAATTTGAACAGAGCATCCTTAAAGGATAATTATCCACTGCCTAAGATGGATCACATCTTGCAGAAGGTGGTGGGAGCTTCTAGGATGTCAATGATGGATGGATTCTCTGGTTATAACCAGGTGGCTGTACTTCCAGAAGATCAAAAGAAGACTGCTTTCACCACACCATGGGGTACATTCATGTATGCCAGGATGCCTTTTGGATTGATTAATGCAGGGGCCACTTTTCAGAGGGCCATGGACATTGCTTTTGTTGGGGAGCAGGATAAATTCTTGGTGGTATACCTCGATGATATCACTATATTTTCAAAAAATGAAACTGAGCACATTGAGCATCTGCGTAGAACCTTTGAAAAATGCAGAAGGTATGGTCTCTCTCTAAATCCTCAAAAGTCTTTATTTGCATTAGAAGAAGGAAAAATTTTGGGACACATTGTGACAAAAGATGGGGTGAAGATAGATCCTAAGACGGTAGAGGTTATAAATGCCATTGCTCTTCCCAAAAATAAAAAAGAAGTTCAGGTATTCCTTGGGCATATTAATTTTATAAGAAGATTTATTCCTAACTATGCTGAAATAGTTAGGCATATAATAGACATGATGAAGAAGAATAATGAGGTAAAGTGGTCCCAGGAATCACGAGAGGCATTTACCAGGATAAAAAATTCTTTTGCAGAAGCTCCTGTGCTAGCCGGGCCTAATTATGATAAACCTTTCATGATCTTTTCCTTTGCATCACCTCATACAATGGCTGGAGTTTTATTGCAGAAAAATGAGGAGGGGTATGAGCAGCGCATAGCTTTCTTCATTCAAGTGCTTCGTGATGTAGAATTAAAGTATAACATATTAGAAAAGCAAGCATACGCCCTAGTGAAATCCCTCAAAGCATTCCATGTATATATCTTACAGTCCCATATCACTACATTTGTGCCCGCAGCTACTGTAAAATATATTCTTGTTCAGGGGGATAGTGAAGGAAAAAGGGGGAAGTGGATTGCCAAGATACAGGAGTATGAATTAGACATCCGCCCTACTACGCTGATCAAGGGACAGGGGCTTACTAAAATCTTATCTGAATCAAACCATCAAGCTTTGGGTATAAACTTGTCCACAGTAGCAAATGGGGAATCTGAAGAGAAAGAAGAGCGACATGGAATTGGAGTAGCTACTCCAGAAACACATATAAAGTACCTCACCAGTCAGTGGTACAAAGAGACATAGAATATCTCCTTACACTCAGCTGCCCTCCAAGTTGTGATAAAACTAAATACAGAGCGCTGAGATTGAAATCACAGAAGTACATAGTTGCCAATGGTCGGTTATACTGGCGAGATCCCTCAGGAATCTTACTCCTGTGTCTCACAGAAAATGAATTAGAGAGTATTATAGCAGAATTTCATGAAGGAATCTGTGGGGGACATTACAGCTAGAGGGCCACTGCTCACAAAATCCTAAAGGCCGGTTTTTATTGGCCCAAGCTTTTTGGAGATGTTTTTGCCCAGGTTAGAGCATGTGAGAAATGTCAGAAATTTGCTGAAAGATAGAAGCTGGCCTCTCTGCCCTTGATTCCAGTACACCTGAATGAGCCATTCAGGAAGTGGGGGATTGATTTCATAGGTGAAATACATCCTCCATCAAGTGGTCAGCATAAATGGATATTAACTGCCACTGATTATTTCACAAAATGGGTGGAAGCCATACCTGCGAGGAACGCCATAGATACTCTGATAATAAAGTTCATGGAGGAAAACATCATATCCAGGTTTTGCTGCCCTGCCAGAATAGTAACTGATAATGCCCAGGCCTTCAAGTCTGCAAAGTTTGAGAGTTTCTGTCAGCAATATAACATCACTCTCAGCCACTCCACAGCCTATTATCCTCAAGGAAATGGCTTGGAAGAATCTTCCAATAAAACCCTGGTGAGGGCATTGAAGAAGGCTATAAATGAAAATCAGAAAGATTGGGATTCCCAGTTGAAATTTGCTCTGTGGGCCAATAGAATTACTAGCAAGAGAGAAATTGGGAAATCCCCATATGAATTGGTATATGGGAGGGCAGCAGTATTTCCTATTCAATTAGCCCTACCAGTAGCCCGATTCATGCAGGAAAGTCGAGAAGAGCCTGATGATATGATCAGAAGAATAAACTAGCTGGTGGAATTGGAAGAAACACACAGACAGGTGAATCAAAGGCTAACAGAGTATCAGGAGAAGATGAAATACCTTTTTGATCAGCATGCTAAGGACATGAATCTGCAGATTGGTGATTTAGTACTCAGGTGGGATATCTGGAGAGCTGAAAAAGGAAAACATGGAAAATTTGACCCACTTTGGTTCGGTCCTTTCAAGATTGTGGAACAGGAAGGTAACAATACTTTCAAGTTGGAAAATTTACAGGGTGACTTGCTTGACGCCCCTGTGAATGGTCAGTTTCTTAAACCCTACTTCCAATTCTGATTCAGGCCGAGAAAGCCTAATGTATCATATTGTATATTATTTTCTGTTCTTGTCTTTGTTGAATAATGTGGGTGTCGTGATGAATTATGAAAAAGAAAAAGTAGAAGTGCTGAAGATGCAGAGTTCGCACAGAAGATTATCAGGTGGTCTGCAAAGTTCTTGACACGTTCAGGGATGAACGCGCCATCCCCAAATGGAGCCAATGTTGATCACAACATTATTCTATTGAAATTTTGCTAAGCGACCTCGCTTAAACCTTTCAAACCCTTTCTTTCTGCCCTCAGAAATTTGATTTTTTCCCATCGTTGCCTTCTCCTAGCCTCAAAATTGCGTAAAAGAGCCGAAAAACCAAAATTTGAAAATGTATTAGGCCTCAGCCCCTTTCGGCCAAGCCCCTGCACCCTTTTCTCCCACATGACCCCAGCGCAGAGACCAGGAGCCAAGTCCGATGGGAGTTTATCAAATATATGCATCGGGCACATTTTGAGCCATCGATCTGTACAGATCGGACGACGATTGTTCACCTCCATCATGCCCGTAGCCCGCCTGACTATCGTCAGATCAAATTGTGAAATCAACGATCCGCAGCCTGCCTGTCCCATTGGTCCCCACGCCCGCTCCCGTTGCAAAAACCGGTGGTTTATATCGCACCACCTTTCAAGCAGCAGGCGGTAATCCTCAAATTGGAGCGATGCCATACAGTGCTCGCCACGTGTCTCCGTGTATGGCTCCAAAACCATCCTCTATCGCACATTATTGTTCGGTCAAAGTCACAGCGCGATATTCATGACAGCCGTTCGATCTGGGAGTTTCCATTCGACGACCATCGCACTACGAAGATGCATGGGTGTTAATCCAGGTGTACAGTGCCCTTGGCCCACAGTCCATCGCCTTCGATGCATTCACAGCCGTTGATCTTGTCTTGAGATCGAACGGTCTAGATCATTTACATGCTCTGCCGTTGACTCAGTCTTTCTCCACGTCACCCACTCCACATGTGTGTCACATGTTTCCTCCTCCCGTTATATATTCCAGTCATAAGTCGAATTTTCATTGTTTTACGTTAAAAGCCTCTACCCAGTCCATCCGCCATAGTTCCACTGCGTTTTTGGTTTCCACCTTGCATTCTCCCACCTCTTCATCATGCCACGATTACTATGCAGTCATCCCCACACATGGTTTTTCTTAACAAGTTTGCGGGTTTTGCAGGTTTTTAGCGACGAAGGACTGTTGTGATTTACAGCCTTGATTTCAGAGGCCAAGTACGCATCAAAGGACCAAGTTTCAGAGGCTATATTAATGAAGAAAGGCCTGGGAGGTTGTTACGACACAACTTCCATTAAAGAAGCAGGATTGAAATCTGTCAAACTCTCCAGAGTCATTCAAGAGGTAGATTTCGCAGATAGAGATATTAATGTTGCGGCAGAGAGTATCAGTGGGAGATCCGAGAAATTCAACGACCAACATTGAATATTTTAAGCCCAAATTCAAAGTTAGATGGAAGAAAGGTACCATGCACAAGAAACAATATCTTCCAGGTTTCATTTCAGCGGGGTTTTCTTTCAGGAAAGGATGGAATGTTTATGTTATTTTATCTCTATACCGTGCTCCTAAAGAGATTTCTACCCAGTGCATTTATTTCAGAAAGCAGGCTACAGAGTACATACAGCACTACAGAGCCGTCAAGCAGTATGGGCGGGCACTTTTTCACCATCCCGTCTTAATGAGGAAAATTAATTGTTCATCACCTACTCCCTTTTTCGAGCCTTCTGGTTCTCCTATAAAGCTCCCGAAGAACAGATGATTTAGGTTTCCAGATTTTATCAGAAATTATGCAGTGAAAGGCTCTCTGTGCACATTTTGTAGAAATTTTGTATGCAGGCTCAGAGCCCATAGGGTCTCAGTGAGGAGGAGTTCCATCTGTTAAACATGATTCTGGTCTTTGGTATTTCACAGTCTGTAACTTTCTCTTATGTGTTATTTTAATAGATCATTTCATTTTATCCATCATTCCTGTATCATGTTTTGGAATGCGAGTGGCTCACTGATTTTCAGTATGGATTCACCCTAGTTGATGCCCATGCTCGGATCAGTCAAGCGCTTTAAATATGGCTCATGCATGATATTCTGTTCCACTTATCATCTTAATCACATTTCTGCTATATTAGTTTCTTTGGGAGGGTGTTTTTAAAATGCTATTGTCAAGTATGGATTCTTAGATTGGTAAGCCCATGCCTGGTGGTATTGTGTATCTGGATATCAGCTCAATGTTAACTAATATCTTCTCAATATTTCTTTCACTACATACACCTTATGATAACTTATTTCTGTGAGGTATTTCTGAATTGGCCCTCTTTACAGTAAACTGTCTCTGAATTTTCTGTTGCTTTTATATTGGAGTTTTCACATTGCCTCTACAGTATCCCTTTCTCTGTGTTAGTTTCTGAGGGTCTTGGTCCCATTCTAGTTTATTTCCCTGTTTACAGGAGATAGCATGAGAGTTGTTTGTTGACAACTTCATATAATATATTATACACTCCTTGCTATGATAAGATGTCCTAGGCACTGGTCTATCACAACTCTAGGTTGTCTCTAGGAACGACAACAGATTGGAAATATGGCAATGAGAAGGTGAACTGTTTGTGTCTCAAGGCAAGTATGCAAGCGAGATACTCGGTAAGTTTCACATGGAGGGCTACAAACCCATGGATACTCCTCTTCCTGGAAACTGGAGGAAAGAGGACGCTACATCTGGAGAGGTAGTGGATGCTACTATCTATCGATAGTTGGTGGGTTTGCTAATGTATTTAGTTAATACAAGATTAGACATATGCCATGCAGTGAACTAGATTAGTCAAGAGACGGTTAAGCCTACCAAGCTATTTTGGAAGGCGAGCAAGCATGTCGTGAGATATCTCAGGGGCACATCTGAGTATGTCTTATGGTACAGACATAAGGATGAGGTGAAGTTGCATGGCTTCATGAATGCAGATTGGGTGAGCAACCCAACAGACAGAAAGAGCACATCAGGAGGGGTCTTAAGTATCGGATCTACAAATATTTCTTGGTACAATAGGAAACAGAGATCCATGGCACTCAGTTCAACGGAAACAGAATATATGGCAGCAAGTCAAGCTGCATATGAGGCTATCTGGATGAGAAAGATCCTGGTCGGTTTGTTCGGTTCTCATTTAGATCCTACAGTGATTCATTTTGATAATTAGAGTTGCATTAAACTCTCGATTAATCCTGTGTTTCATGATAGATCTAAGCATATAGATATCAGGTATCATCATATCAGAGATGTGTGCAACGGAAGATCATGTTGCTTCAGTACATTCCTACGGAATATTAGGATGCAGATATTTTGACGAAGGCGCTCACGATGAGAAAATTCTAATACCATAGAGGCAGGATCGAGGTGAAGGATAATCCCTTTCTTGTTGAGAGGGAGTGTTGAGATTCAACAAGATGATGATCCTAGTGAAAATTAAGCACCTACACTAGGTGGGGCCCGCAGGCTATTTTTAGGTGTATGTCTATTTTAGAATGGTGAGAATATTCTATTTATAGCAGGAGTCTATTTATAGATGGTTGAGAAAATTCTATTTATAGATGAGATTATGTTTTTAGATGCATGGGTGAAGTCTGTTTATAGATCGCATGTCTAAAAATAGATCAGATGTTAATTTTTATTAACCCTTAATAATAATTAAACAATAAATAATAATATATTCTCTTGAAGCACTTGATTTCAGTTAACTGATGTGGCAAACCAGTTGACTGAAGGAATTATGAGTTCTGCGGTTGGTTGGTGGGACATGTAGAGTGGAATTCATTATAACTGAGTGATACAAAGTTGTAATAGAGTTGGATGTGTAGTTATGTGAGTTGTTATTTAGTTTAACTCAGTTAAGTGAGTTAAACTCAGTTGTGCTAGTTGTAACTAGTTGTAACTAAAGATATACTAGTGAGAGATTAGTGAATTAGATATTAAATTAATTCACATGGAGTGATCTCACATGCAACTGAAGAAATACTACTGTTAACTATATGCATGTCAGATTCAGTGGAGACCCAGTTGAGAGATAGGTGAAAGGGCCTGTTTGACTATCAATTGTAACTATAGTGGTGCATTTAATGTAACTACACACACATTAGAGATGCTAATGAGGATTGTGTAGTGAAGGCAAGGCAAGATCGAATTCATTTAGGGATCTTCATCAGCAGGGATTGCACAGTGGAGGTAGGCTATCAAGTGGTAGTAAATTGGTGCATGTTTATGCCAATTTTTGTATGACAGTGTGAGACTATTGTATATTGTACTGAGAGCTCTTGGAGTAGAGGTTTGTATGCGATTGTTTCATGATCCATGACATACAAAATAAATGATAGTGGAGCTTTTAGCTTTATGCTTTCCTGGTAAAAACTTATGTGTTATGTGTGATTGAAGGATTATGTATTTAATAGTGACATATAATTGTTAGATAAGGAGAATCTAGAAATACATTATTGTATTAATCATTTCTACAGTAAAATAGCTAAAATCAAAAGTGATTTTTTAAGAAAAAACATTTCTTAAAACATTTTAAAATGTTCTTCATGTTTATTGGCACCTTTATAACTATGAATGTGTGGAAGAATGATAAAAAGATAAAGGAGTTGTCTTTAGCGCGATTTTTTGGAGTATCAGGTGTCGGAATCCGGTGAAAAAATTTGAGGTAAAATTTTGGTTTTTGTTATTTAAACTGGTTTTTTGACTCTATATATGGATTCAACACCGTCAAAAACCCCTATAGCATTTCAATTGTGCAAGGTTAGCAATCAAATTTCTCTTTTCAATAAATTCCTGTCAGATTTTAGAGAAATTACACCAAAAAAAGCAACCATAAAAACCTTCAAAAAATCGCTCTAAAGACTACTCAAAAGATAAATATCAACATTACCAATATAAATGATTATTGAATCGTTATATTATTTGTAATTTATGTAGATAAATTGACAATAAAAAAACCAAAGAATTATCATAATTTATGTATAGATTGAGAATAAAAAAACCAAAAGAGTAACGATTCCAAATTCCAACCCTAATCGTTAGTTTCACGTCCTTATTATGCTGAGGATTGATGCAATGATAGTTCATTCTTGGTGGATTACGTCCTCGCCACTTGAATCTATTTTTAGTTGACCCATTTTGCCCATTTTGCAAATGGTTTCTTCTATGCATCTAACCTTTAATGATTAGATAAATCTACTTGAATCCATTGTAAAAGAATTTATTGATATTTCCTATGAACTGAACAAACCCGATCACAAATCGAAAGAATACACTGCTAGAACTTTAGGGAATAAAGGCTGCATACATCGTTCCGATCATCATGCAACCCAAGTTAAAAAGTTAAGTTACGTTCAACCCGAAGGACAAACCTAGAGCATCCAGGATCATCTACACTTCGGGGCATTACACTTATCGGTCAATAATAATGTGTGTTTTTCCCTCCGCTCTCTTTCGAGAAATAATTGTTGTACATCGTCATGTCATATCAAGATTTATTTTAAAAATTCTTATCATCAAATGACCTTATTTATTTATTTTAAAATTCTTATTTTAAAAAGTCATGTGGCTATCGTTATATCACGCCACTATTATCCTAATAAAATTTCAATCACCCTTATCCTAATTGCATCCTCGCCACTGTATTTCAATTTTCTGTGGATTACATACTTGACACCTTAATCGGTTTTCAGCTGACCGATTTTACATATAGTTTCTACAGCCTAACTTCTAATCACCTTTCTGTTTCCCAATTTCTGTTGTATTTTCGTCCTGCGAGGGAACCAAAGAAAATACACATTGAAAACTACTTTGAATTCTGCAAACGTACCTTATGTCTTACCCATAAATCTTTGAAAACATACCTTATGCCTTCACACAAATTTCCTCAATGGGTACAACAGTCCCATTACAAAGAAGAGGGGCTGGATCCCTAAAGGCAAAAACTGTTGGAACGTACCAAAGGAAATTAAAAGAGAAAATAGGATGATGTCATGGAGAAATGATTGACGTTCTTTGCAAAGATAGGAAGGGCCTTCTTATACAAAATATGGCAACTTTGTGAGTTAGGACATCAAGACCTGAACACTAGTTTTGAGGCAGGGCCACCTAACATAGAAGCTTAACTGGCGGTTCCATACTATAGGGAAGTCTCGGGATACAATGAGCAGTATTTCAGGGATGCATCCTATAAAACTATGCAACTGTGGACGTATCCTATGCAACTCGGATGATACATGCATGAGGAAACATTTCCCCACAATTTTTTTGGGAAATTTTGGGGGAAAAGTTTCCCCAATGGGGAAGATCTGTTTTTCCAAAAGGGTGTTTTTGAAAATCACCTATCAAAAAGGGCTATGTTTTTCACCTTGAATTTCTCTTGAAACCAATAATTTATAAGTGGGGATGTTTAATATTCAACCATAGAGCTTTAGTAAGGATTGTAAATGTGACATTTTCTTTTATTTGATAACTTAAATTTTTAACACTAGTATTAATTGGCTTAAGATTTTTTTAGAGTGGTTTTGAACTTAATGGATTTCTTATGGAGAAAGTAGAATATTAGATCATAGTGAAAATACAATAAAATTAATAGTTTAAGGATTTGAATATTTGGGAGATTGTAACATTTCCATTAGATTCTATCATGTATGAGTGTATGGAACTAACATTTAATCAATACCAACAAGCCCTTTATGTACCTCGATGTTGGTGGCATTGATTATTGAATCCTCTATCATAACCATATTAAATTTGTACTTACGGCTCAAACAAAATCTTGATTTACATGCTAAGCTTTTTCTATCCTATTTTAATGCTTAAAGATGATATGGATGATGAGTACCCCAATATAAGCAATGATTTTAACGATATGTTTGTATTTTTAGCATGATCATTTTTGGACCATAGAAGTTGTTGGCTTGTGGTTTCTATGAACGATAAGGCAACATGGGAAAGCTAAGAAAATGAAGAGCAGTAGTAGCAAAAGTGAACACCAAACACTTAAAGCCTGGGTCGGGCAGACACCCCACAGTCAAAGGAGGAACGGGCTCTTACCACTTACCATTTTGCATCGTCAACCTTTCCACCATCACACTTCGTACTTCACAGGTTTTAACATTTACCCTCCGCTTCTCATAACTAAACTCCCCAACTTGCGATTTTCGATATAGGTTGTGCCCCACCTCCGTCCTGCCACGTCGCCTTTCCGCCCGTCGCACTTCACACACCACAAGTTTAACCTTTACTCTTCACTGCTCATAAAAAAAATCGCTGACTTGTGATTTGTAATATAAGTTAGGCCCCACCTTTGTCCTGCCACGTCGCCTATAGCCCTTCCACGGCCTTTGTCCCGCCCTTTCCAGTGTTAAACCATCCCGTTGTGTGTTAATGTCACATGCCTCCTTTTGAAGCATGGTCTCCAGTTTTGAAAGTTAAGCACAACATGGGTTTTTGGTGGAACAAGAACAACTATGGTTACTTTAGCTTGTCCAGGAAAACTCCGCTAAAGAGACAAGCACACACGGCACAATTGACCGTTTCATAACAGTTAACGTGAATCATGAGAACGAGGAAGTGGAGGCTTCCCAGAGCAGGTGGAATCATGCGATGGAAGTCAGACAGCCCACCTATTCACAGTCACTCCTCACCGCCCCATTTTGAAGATTCCAGGATTTGGCCTCTGTGGCCAACTATGTTATTATTTTACTATTTGATTATCATGTCTTGCTGGTGAAATCTCGATTTCACGCGATTCTGTTTTGATTTTCTGATTACGAAAGTGATTGCTTGATGCACGCTCTAGTATTTGGTTATGATATTTTGATTTTCACATGTGTGGGTCGATGATGGAAGTTTATTCGATCGTAAACTCTCAGTAGAACTCTATATGTAGAGAGTTCAGAGATGAAAGAAAGGTTCTGAAGTTTGGAGAAATTTTGTTGTAGTTCTGTATGACTGTGCTCTTTATGCTCTGAGACACATATTTGGGAGAGTTGTTTTGAACATAATATGATATACAACGTTGTTTATTTGGATTCTAGATGGAGAAAAGAGTAGTATGTACCTGTATTCTCTTGTTTATCAATCATCTCCTATTTATGTATAATAATATTTCAATGTTATGTTGCTTTGATGATTTGTGTAATGTAGTTGTCGATGGTATGCATTTTTATCCATGAATTCGTGTATGTATAATGCTCATGTGTTAAATTTTCTGTGCTCCCTTAATTCGTGCTCCACGAATCTCTGTGTTGGTCATATTCCACTTACATCCGATTCCTCTGAGTTCACGGGAGACAGATTCTTAAGAATTTTAAGCCTGTCTCTCGTTGATTCCTCCTCCTCAGTTCCTCCTCAACACCTTTGCATATTTTGAAAGCCTCTGCTCATTTTTTCATACTTGGCCCATTTGAAAGCCACCCAACCATACAACTTCCTGAGCCCTCTCACAGTATATGGTAATTCACATGAATCAGACTCCAAGTTCTTCACCATTCCTGAACCACCAAAACCATTATTCTCTTTATCGATATTCTATTAGAGGCATCCTTATAATTTTCTACATCTAACTTCTAATTTCAAGATGTCCCAGGCACTGGTCTTTTGCAACTCAAGGCTATCTCTATGAGCTACAACAGAAGTCATCGAGAACCTTTTTGTTGATGTATTTTTGGTTCAAATATGTATTGCACGATGCTAATTTGATTATATGCACTCTTGCTTTATATATGAGAAACTTTACATATTTATGTGGAGTTTGGATTGATACACATGAATATTTACCTTTTGATCACCACTTTTAATAATATTAGATCTTAATGCATTATTCAATTTTAGATTCTTTAACGTATCACTTTTCACTATTTTAAGTTTAAGTAATTTCAATTTACTAATCTATAGACTTAAATATCTACATATTGTAAATATCTACTTATTATAAAATATGTAAAATAATTTAAATCAATGTATTTTATGAGTGAATTTGAATTATATATATACCGTTGAAGGCCCGCTGTCCTCCTTGAATTTCACAAATTTCTTTAAAAATTGAGGTTGATCCCACCTATTTCTTGTGAATCTCTCCCCATTCCTGGGCCCATCCCAAAAACTTGGCAAAACATAAGTATGAGTTCAAAAAAAGAGGAGTGTATTCTAACTATGTGAGTAATGATTTACCAAAGATACGAGTGCTCGTGATGTTTTTGTCGTTTCATTGGAATTAGTGAAGGTGAAGAGCCTTGTACGAAAGAAATTTGCAATAAGATAAAAAGCGGTGTAAGAGCCATATGTCCTATTGTTTCTAGCCATATATATTGTCATTCGAGTACTTTATAATTAATATTGAGATAGTAATTGTAATTTAAGTATTAGAGATGTTAAACATAGTTAGATCAAGGTGCATGGATGAAGAGGCTTATGAGTTGTGCGTGTTAGTTATCAGGTTTATCATTATTTAAGTAGCTTTAAATCAATGTTGAGGTAAAAAATGGAATTAAAGTAATAAATATGTTAAATATATTTTAAATTTAAGATTTAAAATTTGAAAATATGAATTTAGAAAATTATATTATATATTATTTTAGAAATTTTTATTAAAAATATTATTTTTATAATTATAAGTTATTTTAGCGGTTTTGATATCTTCTTGTAGTTTTTAAATAATTTTTTCTTATATTTTATCTATTTTGAATTAATAACACATTGTAAATGTTTAATATTAAATAGCTAATGGTTAGAATGATAATATTGAAAAAGAAATTCAACTATATTAAGAATGATGTAAATTGTATATATAATTACAATGAAACTGTTGGATTTGGTTTCTATGTTTTTTTGATATGTACTTATTGTCCACTGGCACGAGAATTTCGATGGATTAAGTGGCTAATATTTTTTCCCTTAATCCAAAGGGTGTATATGAGAGTTCAAGAAGAGGGCTAAAATGAAAAAATTCATGGCAACCAATGGTTGAATAATCTCAATAAAAATGGTTGGGTTTAATAGAAAACCACAAACAAACCAAAACATGGGAGAACTCGAGGTCTCAACCAATGGTGGTTTAAGGCTGACCACCAACTCTGGAACTATCAAAGCAATTCCTGGAACAATTCCTAATCTAGATATAAGCTGAAGTATTTTGCTAGTGGAAACAATTCTTAATAAACAAACTGTAGCAGAAACCAAAATCTTCTGCAGGTCATGGTTTAAGGAAGGACACCAACCAAAAAAACGTGCTCATGAGGCATTTCTCTATCTTTGGCTACAACTCTAAATCTAGCTATGGTTATTTTTGGCTATGTGCTCATAGAGTAGGTTTAGGTTGTGGCTCAGGTTCACTTGATAAAACTTCAAATGATAAATCTTTGAAGCTTCTAAATGACCATCAATTCCCCCCTTGTTAGATACAAGGTGAGAAAATGAAGAAGTCCTCATTGCAAGATTAGCCAATACTCGAGAAAACAATTATGTGGTATGACCAATATATCTTCTTGGTTGTTGAAAGCCAATGCCAAGAAACGATCCATCCAAGGAGAATCTTCATTCATGCAAGAGTTTTGTTTCTAGAACATATGTCTGAATGATGAGTATGCTTACAACAATTCTCACAAGGATGAAGATAAAAAAGATGATCTTTCACATGGCCAACTCAATCAGAATGTTGGCATTTGACAATATGTGGTTTTTGTGCAACAAGAGTCAGTGAAGATGGATAATCCTAAAGGAATCTAGAACTGCAAGACTAGATAGGCTTGGAATGTTTCAAAATATGAGAGGACAATTCTTTTTCATATCCGAGACCAGTTCCATTCTTGTTGTTCACAACTTCTTCCCATGGTATGACGGAGGTCTTAGGAAGTGCAGTTTTAACCTTTACATGTGCATGAAAATCCACTCTTGAAATGGATCCATTGTTCTGATCAATCTTTGAATGTTGATGGGAGCCATGACTCTTCTTTTGTAGTTCTTCTCATTATAGCGGTGACTCAAGCTCCAAAAGCTCAAACTTTTCTTGAACATTTTGTAAACAGATTTTAATGCTAGAGAGAGTGTTCTCAGTGATTTTAAGTGTGATTCCAGTAGTGATTAGAGTTCTCATTAACTCTAATAAATTATCAATTCAAGCCACTTAAAAAGGAATTATTTGTTGACAATGGAAATGGTTATCTGAACATCATTCCTTCTATTAAAAATACCAATCCAACTTATAATATATACAATTCATACTATCAATATACTATCACCATATAATATGTCACCATCACTTATACGAACCAAAACATATATTATCACATATATATGAACCAACACCAATGGAGAAATGACCATAAGTTAATAACTGAAGCTTCACTATCACTGCTCCACTTCCATGAAGTCACTTCTCCTCAGCACCCTGCGGACCTCCTTTCATATTTTTTCAAACTGGATCCCAAGACACTATTCTCAATTAGAAATGAGCTCTGCATACATGCTCTCAATAGCAATATCTCATCATCAAATCAATAAAAACAATGCACAAATTATATGCTCTCTAAAACAAAACCATTTCGACACAAATCTGAATAAATAAGATCCTCACAACAAAATTATGTTGCATTATTATTATTATTATTATTATTGTCCAATTTTAAGGTCATGGCCAATCCATACACCAAATTGGTGCATGATACCCCCTTGTTTGTGAGACAAGGGACCCACCTCCACGCAAAAATTTGACTGTTAAGTCTACGGAGGAATACATACTCTACCACCCCTTTGGTTTTGAACCTATGACGTCTTGGGAGGTGCTATCACTCTGCAATTTCAAGGCTGAAGAAAAACCACGAAGGTAACATCAAAACCGCTTTTAAGTCTAGAAGCTAGCCCTTCTAAACTCAAAGAGGGATCTCATTATTAGATTTAGCTTTGTTTTCTGGAAATTTTAGGCTAGTTAATAGGCTTAGAATTTGGTTTTTGAATTGATTTGGATGGAACAGCAAGGGAAGGCCATTCCATAATGGAGTCAAAGAGACTTGGGGTGATCAATTTGCAGATGTATCAAGCTTAACTGAAACAGAGCAAGGTAGGTGAACTAATTGGATCTTTTAGATTTAAGATGATATGGAACATAATAAAAGAAAGATTCAGTTGAAACTAAAGAAAAATTAAGAATTCCTTAGTTTGACTTCAGCAGAGAATATTAAAATTACTTACAGCCAAAACAGGGTGTATATTTCAACAAATACCGATCGTCACCGTTTCTGTAATGTAATTAAGCTTTAAGAAAGAATTGTAAGGGAAATAATGAAATAACACATAAACTAAAAGAAGCACTTCACCAATTTTTCCAACACATGAATCGTGAAACAACTTGTCTTGTATTACTAAAAAAGTTCACTTGAACTCAGTGAACAACATTACAATGAATGGTAGACTTTCTAATTACAAATCCCAACATCTATTACTTCAAATGATGAAGTATTTATACAAATTCTTCACCAAATATCTTAAAACTGTGTTACACAAATAGAACTAAAATATAGGACATTCAAAACTAATGAGTCTACTTGGAACTACCTTTGTGGATTTTGGGTGACAAAGAAGAGCAATTCAAATTTGATAGCAACTCATATTTGATGAGGTAGCCTCCAAGTCATTAACTGTCTTTGAGGTTTTTCCTCCCGAAATTATAAAAAATAGGGTCTAGTTATCCCTTTGAATATCTCAATCCGAGATAGCTGTGTAAAAAGTAAAAGAGGTTATTGTAGATGAATATTTTTTTGAGATAAACCTCTCTCAGGTTACCAAAATTCTGCTCCAGTTGTTTACAATATTCTCTTCAAAAATATGTCTAAAACAAGACTTTGCACAGTCAGAAAAATACTCTGTGAAGATGTGAGGGTATCTCTCATTCTGTAATTCTTGTGTAAAAATTGAGATAGGATTTTGTAGTTTGGAATCTTAGGAACATAAATTTCCTCCAATTTCTCAAGATTCATCTCTGATTGGCCACAATCTATTTGGAAAAAAGATGGATAAACAGGACATTTCTGGAAAATGTGCCTTCAAAGATTATTTAAAATTTCCCAAACCATAATGTCTATGTAAATCCAGAGAGATTTTTGTACATACGGATGTTAGCAACAAAAATCTCTTTCTGTTTTTGACAATTCATTTCCATCTGCACGGAAACCGTATTTTAAAATACCGCCTAAAAATAGGAAAAATTAGGAAAATATGCCTGCAAATATTTCTCTGAAACCATAACAGATGTTAGAAAACTGAGGGAGGTTTTGGTATATGAGGATGTTATAAAAAAAAAACTCTTTAAGTTTTTCAAAATTCGTTCTCAATTGTTCGTAAACCATGTTTAAAATTACTATGTTGTATAGGGAAAAAACATAGTTTTAACTGACCATGTGATGTAGGGGCATTAAGCACTAGCCATCAATGTAGGAAGTTTTGTCCACATGTTGTGGCTAGGAGGGTTCAAATAATTTGAATTTGTAACAGCGAGGTGTCAATACCTTAGCTGTCTGTTGCATTAGATCAGTTAGAGTCAATAGAAGTCAAATAGTCTAGTTCAGTCCATCTGTCAGGTTCAGTTATTCAAATAATGTAATTAAGTTTTGTTAGAAGACAAACGGTCCTCACTGAGGAACCGAAGAGACACATTGTAATGCATATAAATTGTATCCCCTAGATGTATCGAGAGGAGGAGATTTCTGCAATAAAATCTGTGTGTTAAGCAATTGCTTCCGGTTGAATAAATTTCAGTGCTCGTTGGTTATCAAATTTTCTTGAATTGATACCTGTGAGGAATTTGTTTAGTCGTGAGGCGATTGAATACTGGTCTATGTATGATTGTTGAATTGAGTCGTTGTATAATCTCTGCATCTCTTTGTCAGTTGTTTTCTCTTGAATTTTCTGAACAATTGAAAATCCCACTCGTAACAGAGGTCTGTGTATGATCGTGGCCGTCGAACTCTGTTCAGTGGTAGTGAAAACCCCGCTTACACAGAAATGGTTCGGTTGGTTGTGAACTGAGGATACTATCCTGAGAATTGAACCTGAGTTAGCGAATGGGAGAGCATATAAAGGAAGGCGTTAACCCACGGTCAATCAATGTGCATAGGCTGGAAGCGGTTTTGATCGCACCACCTTTGTGGGACGAGCGGTATTCAAGAATTTGGAGCGATTCCATAGACTGGAGGACACGTGGCATAAGGCAGGTTTCCGAAACCGCCCTCATCGCACGTTAAAGTTAGACTATGGGACCGACGCGATATCGACGTACTCCGTTGACATGGAGGAAGGCTCATCGGACGGTGATCGCACGCACAAGTAGCACGGAGTTAATCAAAGGTACGAGCGTGTGTATTTAACGGAATTCTGTCGATAATATGTGTGGGCCCGGGGTTAAGGTATATTAAAGTGGTTATAGTAATCAGTTTATTAATATAAGCCGACATATTGTAACCTTAGTATAAGGTTCGACAGGAGAAATAAAAGTTCGGGGATACATTGACTTTTCCAAAGTTGCGGAATATATTTATTTGTCAATTTCTCCGAAATTGATAAATAAGCTTACAAAAGAGTTGAGGAAGACTACGTGGAATTAACTCAAGAAAAATGCTGAAAGAGCTACATTAGTAGACCAGCTCTCCTTAAAGGGTTGAATTCAATTTTGTTGCTGTCAATTGTGGTATCAGAGCTGTTTTTTTTAAGTTGTTTTTGCAGCGAATTAACATGGCAATCCGAGTTGGTAGAGGGAGAGGCAGACCCGTTGCTAATGCAGAAGTGTTGGGAATTTTGAAAATGTTCGAGGCCAGAATGGATGCCATGGAGCGAAGACAGCCCAGAGATCCTAAAGACATTAGTGAACCTAAAACAGAAGAAGTGGGAGAAATTGCTGAGATTCCTCCTGACATGAGACTCCTCAGAACTGTTCTGGGGTCTGCAGTTAAGCCCAAGATTTAAGTATCAAGTTTTGCAGGAGGACTGAATCCAGAGGAGCTGGTGGATTGGATTAGTGAAATGAACAAGTGCTTTGACTATGAAGAAATGAGAGAAGATAAGAAGGTAAATTTTGCAGTAACGAAGCTGAAGGGACATGCTGCACTCTGGTGGGATGGAGTGCAAGCAGAAAGGAGGAGAGTTGGAAAGCATCCTATCAAGAGATGGACCAGAATGATGGCTAAGTTAAAAGGTAAATTCTTGCCTAGTGATTATCAGCTAACATTGTTTAGGAAAATGAAAAACCTGAGACAGAGGTTGCTAACAGTAAAGGAATACACAGAAGAATTCTATAGAGTAAGTATAAGAGCTGGGCAATTCCAAGACACACCAGAGAAGACTGCCAGATATGTGAATGGTCTCAAGCTGGAGATCCAAGATGAGATTGGTCTTCTGTCTCCTAAGACAGTTGAAGAGGCCTATCAGATGGCCTTGAAAGCAGAGGAGAAACTCCTGAGGAAGCAGTCTGCCAAAGGGAGAGGTACTTTCCGTGGAAAGGGAAGTCAGGGTGGTAGAGGAAAGCCTACTACACCTAAAGATGGAGCTAAGAGTAGCTCGCCTCATAATGCATCTACAAGGGGTGATGCAAGAGGCAGAAGGGGTTCTTACAGAGGAAGAGGAGGCAGAGGCAGAGGTAGAGAATTGAGGTGCTATAGATGTCAGCAAGTGGGACACAAGCACTATGAGTGCCCAGAGAATGTGGGTGCTGGTCCAAGAAATGTTGTTGTTGCCCAGGCTGGAGAAGAGGCAGAAATTGAAGAAGAAATTCTACCAGAGAGGGGAGAGTCCTTGGTGGTAAATAAGGTCCTGTTGAAGCAAGCCAAAGAGGTCACTGAGCCTGCACAAAGGAAGACTTTGTTTAGGAGCATATGCAAAGTCTAAGGGAAATGCTGCCAGCTAGTCATTGATAGTGGCAGCACAGACAATCTGGTTTCCACTGAGGTAATAGAAAAGTTGAAGTTGAAGACAAGGGAGCATCCAACTCCCTACAGGGTGTCCTGGCTGCATAAAGGGCACCAGCTGGTTGTAAAAGAACAGTGTGAGATAGAGCTACAAATGGGAAAATACAAAGATAAGGTCCTGTGTGATGTAATGCCCATGGATGTGTGTCACATACTGCTGGGTAGACCTTGGCAGTTTGACAGAGCAGCAGTGCATGATGGCAAGAATAACACTTACAAGTTCTTCAAGGATGGGGTACATCATACATTGATACCCATGGAAGAAGGAGAGCCATCAAGCAGAGTGGTTGATCCAAAGACCTTGTTGCTGAGCGGGAAGGAATATCTACAGCAGATTGAAGAAGAAGAGGTAAGCTTTGCTTTAGTTTGCAAGCCTAAGGTAGTTCTTACTTCTACAAAGATTTCTGATTTGCCAATAGAAATCCAAGAGATGTTAGATAGTTATTGTGACATTGTTGTGGATGATTTACCTGATGAGCTGCCACCTGTGAGGAAGATCAGCCATCAGATAGATTTTATCCCTGGTTCAAATCTGCCAAATAAGGCAGCCTACAGAATGACTCCCACAGAAAATGAGGAAATCAGGAGACAAGTACAGGAATTGGTGGACAAGGGACTGATCAGAGAAAGTTTGAGTCCATGTGCAGTACCAGCAGTATTGAGCCCAAAGAAAGATGGAGGCTGGAGGATGTGTACTGATTCTAGAGAAATCAATAAGATAACAATCAGGTACAGATTCCCTTTGCCCAGAGTTGAGGATTTAATGGATTGTTTGAGTGGTGCTAAATATTTTTCAAAGATTGATTTAAAAAGTGGATATCATCAGATTAGAATAAAAGAGGGTGATGAGTGGAAAACTGCCTTTAAAGCAAATGAAGGACTGTATGAATGGATGGTAATGCCTTTTGGGTTTTCAAATGCACCTAGCACTTTCATGAGACTGATGAATGAAGTATTGAAAGAATTCATTGGTAAGTTTATGATAGTGTATCTGGATGATATATTAGTTTTCAGCAAAACTAAAGAAGAACATTTAAGGCATCTTAATTATGTCTTGAAGAAGCTTCACCAAGAGAAACTGCTGATAAACTTAAAGAAATGCTCATTCATGAAGGAAGATTTGGTGTATTTGGGTTTTTTTTTTTTTCTGCAGAAGGATTGAAGATGGACCCAGAAAAGGTTAAGGAAATTGTGGAGTGGCCTTCACCCAGAAATGTTTTTGAGGTAAGGACTTTCCATGGACTTGCCAGTTTTTATAGGAAATTTATTATAAGAAACTTTAGTAAGATTAATGCACCCATCATTGAGACAATAAAAAGGAGAAAAAATCCATTTAAAGGGACTGCTGAAGAAGAAAGAAGCTTTAAAATTTTGAAGCAAAAGATAACTGAAAAGCTTGTGTTGATTCTGCCTGATTTTACTAAACCATTTCAAGTGAAGTGTAATGCCAGTGGAGAAGCCATTGAAGCTATGTTGAGTCAGGGTGATAGGCCTGTAGCCTATTTCAATGAAAAGCTGAATGACACCAGAAGGAAGTATTCCTCTTATGAGAAGGAATTCTATGCAGTTGTTCAGGCACTGAAAAAGTGGAGGCAATATTTGATGTCCAAAGAATTTGTATTATATTCTGAAAATCATGCTTTGCAAGACATTGTACAATAGCCCAAGTTGAATCATAAGCATGCCAAATGGGTAGAGAATATACAAGGTTTTAACTTTGTTTTGAAACATATAAGTGGCCAAGCAAATAAAGTAGCTGATGCTTTGAGTAGGAGGCACATGCTTGTTCAAGAAACCAATTTTGAAGTTGTAGGATTTGATTTTCTCAAAGAATTGTATAAAACAGATTCAGATTTTAAGGAAGCATTTGAGGCATGTTGTAACCCTGTTCTAATAGATAGAAGCCAATGGTTGGATTATTTCTTGCAGGAGGACTTACTATTCAGGAGAGACCAACTGTGTGTACCAAAATGTTCCATGAGCGAAAATTTGATCAAGGAGATGCATAGTGGTGGACTTGTTGGACACTTTGGTACTGATAAAACTTATGAGAAGCTGAGTCACTTCTATTATTGGCCCAAGATGAGAGTAGAAGTGGAAAAATTTGTGAAGAATTGCAAAATCTGTCAATATGCCAAAGGAAGGAGCCAGAATGCAGGATTGTACACTCCCTTGCCTATTCCAGACAGGCCCTGGGACATGGTGAGTATGGATTTTGTTCTAGGATTGCTCAAGAATTAGAGGGGGAATGATGCAGTATTTGTTGTAGTGGACAAATTTTCCAAAATGGCACATTTTATTCCATGTTATAAAACTAGTGATGCCACCCATGTTGCTAACTTGTTTTTCAAATAAGTTGTTAGGTTGCATGGGTTGCCCAAGAGTATTGTTTCAGACAGAGACACCAGATTTGTGGGCCATTTTTGGAGGAAATTATGGAAGAAAATTGGTACCAAACTGAGTTTCAGCTCAGCTTATCATCCTTAGACTGATGGACAAACTGAGGTAGTGAATAGAAGTCTGGGAAATTTGTTGAGAAGTCTTACAGGAGAGCATCCCAAGCAGTGGGATCATATTTTTCCTTGAGCTGAATATGCATATAATGACTCACCAAACAGGAGCATAGGGAAGATTCCATTCCATATTGTTTATGGAATGCACCCCAGAGGAATATCAGAGTTAAGAAATCTGGGAAAGGCAGAACTAAGGAGCGCTGATGGTGAGGAATTTGCTTCAGAGATCCAAGCCATACATGAACAAGTGAAACAGCAACTACAAGGCAGTAGCATCAAATATAAAGGCAGAGCAGAATTGAGAAGAAAAGAAGTCCATTTTGAAGCAGGAGATCTGGTTTTGGCACACTTGAGGAAGGAGAGATCGCAAAGAAGCGGTACAACAAACTGAAGTTCAAAAAGATTGAACCATGCAAGATACTTAGAAAGTTTTCTGCAAATGCTTATGAGATTGAATTGCCTCCTAGTGTTGGAATATCTCCCATTTTTAATGTTGCAGATTTGTACAAGTATGAAGAGGATGGTGCAGAAGAGGGACCAGCAGACAAGGAACATATTAAGTGGGAAAAGCAGCTACCTCCAGCACAACCATTGCAACCAGAGAAGATATTGGACAAAAGAGTGTTCAGGAAGACCAGAGGACAAGAGTACTCTCAGTACTTAATCAAATGTAAGGACCAGCTAGAGGAAGATGCCACTTGGATGACTGAAGGAATTTTGCAGAAGATGGGCAGATCAGTGGAAGAGCTCATGGACAGGAGTCCATGAAGAAAATTTCCCTCGGGAGTCTGATGCAGGGGCATTAGGCACTAGCCAGCAATGTAGGAAGTTTTGACCACATGTTGTGGCTAGGAGGGTTCAAATCATTTGAATTTGTAACAGGGAGGTGTAAATACCTTAGTTGTCTGTTGCATTAGATCAGTTAGAGTCAATAGAAGTCGAATAGTCTAGTTCAGTCCATCTTTCAGGTTCAGTTATTCAAATAATGTAATTAAGTTTTGTTAGAAGATAGATGGTCCTCACTGAGGAACTGAAGAGACACATTGTAATGCATATAAATTGTATCCCCCGGATGTATCGAGAGGAGGAGATTTCTGCAATAAAATCTGTGTGTTAAGCAATTTCTTCCGGTTGAATAAATTTCAGTGCTCGTTGGTTATCAAATTTTCTTGAATTGATACCTGTGAGGAATTTGTTTAGTTGTGAGGTGATTGAATACTGGTCTGTGTATGATTGTTGAATTGAGTCATTGTATAATCTCCGCATCTCTCTATCAGTTGTTTTCTCTTGAATTTTCTGAACAATTGAAAATCCCACTCGTAACAGAGGTCTACGTATGATCATGGCCGTCAAACTCTGTTCAGTGGTAGTGAAAACCCCGCTTACACAGAAATGGTTCGGTTGGTTGTGAATTGAGGATACTATCCTAAGAATTTAACCTGAGTTAGCGAACAGGAGAGCATAGAAAGGAAGGCGTTAACCCACGGTCAATCACTGTGCATAGGCTGGAAGTGGTTTTGATCGCACCACCTTTGTGGGATGAGCGGTATTCAAGAATTTGGAGTAATTCCATAGACTGGAGGACACGTGGCATAAGGTGGGTTTCCAAAACTGCCCTCATCACGCGTTAAAGTTAGACTATGGGACCGACGTGATATCGACATACACCGTTGATCTGGAGGAAGGCTCATCAAGCGGTGAGCGAACGCAGAAGAAGCACGGAGTTAATCAAAGGTATGGGCGTGTGTATTTAACGGAATTCCGTCGATAGTATGTGTGGGACCGGGGCTAAGGTATATTAAAGTGGTTATAGTAATCGTTTTATTAATATAAGCCGACGTATTGTAACCTTAGTATAAGGTTCGACGGGAGAAATAAAAGTTCGGGGATACATTGAATTTTCCAAAGTTGCTGAATATATTTTGTTAGTATGAATATTTTGTCGAAGTGTACGAAAAAAGACCACTTTAGCTACGTATAACTTATAGCCCTAACATCAAGTATGGCTGCCAATATCTTCAGATCTGCAGTTAGTTGATCAAGACAAGTGCTGCAAAAAACCAGATCTATGCATAAAGAGACATTAAGCAGTAAAAATAAGGTTTTGCTCCATACATCCAATAGACAAGACAAGAACAATATTTTTTGAAAGAATTTTTGTATTAGGGGCACCTGGGAGGAAAACAAGAAGGTGTTTCCAATTCTCCTCAATGGGATGGGTTCTTGGAAGTCCTCAGCACTTCAGATCTAGCATTTCTCTCTCTTGTTGGTGTAGAAAACCTAGACAAAGATAGAACTCAAAGGGAGCTCACACAACAAACAATGGAAAATATGACAATGATAATGGCTCAAAGTCAGACCAAGAGTATAGATCTAGAGTGATCTAATAGGCAACAAAAGGTGAAGAATGGTAGGAGAAACCCTCCTATTTATAACAAAATATTGGGTCATTCTAGATCTTGGTGCATGATTAAAATAACATTAACCAAATCTAGATCCACCTTATATGGAATATTTTATTATATTTGTTGGAGGGAAAAAGTATTTGACTTGGGTCAAATCCCTTTATTTGTGAATAATAAATAAATAAATGATTTATTTATCATTTTAAGGAAGTGGTTGAAAGACAATCAAATAAATAATGATTTATTTAATTATTTATGGGTGATTTAGTCATATTTAATAAGGAATATTATTTAAATAAGATTTAAATAATTATTCCTAGAAAATAATAAGATAAATAAAGATTTATCTAATTAATTTCTTTGTTTTGGGTTAAACATGACCAAGAATAATAATTGAATTATTGTTTAATTAATTATTCCTTGAGGAAAACCAAACAAATATAGGTTTGTTTAATATTTCCTTTTGGGGTTTCCTGTTTAGACCATAAACAACCTAATAAATGTGTTTTATTAAGTTATTTTACATAGTGAAAGCAATTTTATTTAGGGTAAAATTGGTCTTACATGGTGTACTTGGGTCCATCTAATGATAGTAGGTTAGATGACCAAAAAATGGTGTAACAGATTGCCCCCCAGCGTGCAAGTGTTAGGAGAAAATCGTATGACCGAAGTACGTTGTAAGAACTCAATCACCAGACATCAAAAGGGAAGTCAGAGAGAGAAATGTAAGGTAGAATAATGTGCTGAAGAACTAGACCCTGAGGAGACGAGACTTACAGGTGCAACAAGTCTCTTTTTATGAGAGGGTACCTGTGCTAAAGGCGGTGGGGGAGGCATACCTATGCCCGCCGAGACAAAGTACAAAAGAATAGTGTGTCCAGTAAACAAGGGACCGAACTATAAAGTACAGCCGGCATAAACATGAGCCAGATAAAAATACAATGAGGAATCCCACATACATGTTGTGCCTGGGATAATAGCCAGGACTTATACAATAATATCTGAGTACATGAGATACAAATACAACCCAAATGCCCCCTATAAGTGGGGAAGGGCTCACAAAATCTGACTGATACATGCAAATCAAAGAGGCGCTGCAAGCGGCTAAGGCCGACATCATCAAATATATGGAGCTGCATCGAAGGCTCCAATGAAGAGGTCATCCGGGCATGTGGGGGGCTACCTGCAGGGCCACCGCGGAAGGCCAAGAAGCCCCCGCCACCAGAATCACCAATACCGATGCCGCATCACCGATTAAACGACTGCCAATGATTCCCGATCATGCTGAAATGAGCTGGAGAAGCAATCAAGTCAAAGGGAGGTAAGAAATCCCCCTGCCTGATCCGAGGCACCGAACAAAAGTGGAAGCTGGAACCAAGGTACACCGCCCTCTAGACCGGTCTTCTGGAATGAATGAGTTGATGTTGACAGAAGGAGGTCCACCATAGGTGAGGCAATGAGAGATCCTCAACTAAGGCACGAGAGAAAATAGTAGAGCGATGGACAAACTGACACTAATGATGATGGTGAAATGGAAGGGACTGAGTAGCGAATGGACGACTTCCCTTGTTAGAGCATAAAGGGCATGAATGACATGGTAGCGACTGACACAATATCATAAGGGATAGCGTGGACCGAAGGCTACAATGCGACACAAGAGAGAGACCAAGAAATGAAGGATGGAGGACTATAGTGGGGTACAAAGAGACTCGGGATAGACTCCATGAATGCGATGATGACTCCACTTGGATGCTCTAAACAAGGGCGACTCGATGGTGCTGCCACACAGTAAAGGTCCCATGGGGGACCATGAAAACATGAGTACAAGATGGTATCTCATGACAAAAATCGACACGAACAAAGACAAGTATGGAGGCAAAGTGGTGCCCCAAGTACAAGTGTTGTAAGTGAGGAAATTCGATTGTGGGGGGAGGTGAAGTGACCCTTCTGGACAAAGTATGTCCTGGTGAAGTATCAAAGTACGAAAACGAAAAAGACGTTGGCTATCTAAAAGAAAATCAAACATGCATTTCAGAAGGGAAATGCTAAGGGTAATATTTCTTAAGATAGAGTGCATTGCAAGGATTAGGAAGGGGGTTGCCTTCGAAGTCCTCTAAGAGGTATGCCCCCTTACCGAGATCCTTACTGATGATGTAAGGGCCTAGACATAATGAGTCAAACTTCCCATGACCAAGAACATCATGGGCCTGGTCATATACTAGAACAAGTTCGCCTTCGTGAAAAGTACGAGGGTGGACTTTTCGGTCATACTGAGCTTTGGTGCGTTTCTTAGCCGCTTCAAGGGTTTGCAATGCAACACGACGGTCTTCAGAGGCGCGCTCAAGAATGATAAGTCATTGTTCTAGAGGTTGGGTATCAGGGAGAAGTTCAACGGCCAGATGAAGGGAAGGGATTTCACACTCGATCGGTAAGACTGCCTCCTCTCCAAAAACGAGGTGGAAAGGAGTAAACCCGGTGGCGGTTTTAACAGAAGTGCGATAGGCCCACAAAGCAGGGAAGAGCATAAGATGCCAGTTGGTTTTGTGCTTATTCACCGTTCGTTGAAGCATAGTCTTGAGGATTTTTTTGACTGCTTCAACTTGGCCATTACCTTGGGGGTAATAGGAGGAGGAATATTGGTGCTCAAAACCCAATAGTGAGGATAGCTCATGCCATATCTCATCTTCAAAATGTCGGTCGTGGTCAGAGACTAGTTGTTTCGGAACCCCGAATCGAGCGATAACATGGTTAAAGAAAAAGAGGGCTGCGGTAGCTACCGTGTTGTTAAATGTTCGCATAGCCTCGACCCATTTTGTGAAATAGTCGACCGCCACGATGATATATTTATGGTTACCAGTGGATGGCGGTCGACACTCCATAAAGTCGATGGCCCATTTACAAAAGGGACCAGTTGTGACGACAGGATGGAGGGGAGCTGGGGGAGCTCGTGCCTTAGGGGCGAAATGTTGGCAATTGGAACAGTGTTTGACTACCTCAATGCAATCACTGAAGAGGGAAGGCCAAAAATACCTAGCGCGCATGACTTTCTGGGCAGTAGCAAGACCGGAGAGGTGGCCACCGCAAGCGCCGCTATGGCAGGCATTGAGGACCTATTTAGCTTCAGCGTGTGTGAGACAACGACGAAGGACAGTATCTATACCACGCCGATAGAGGTCATCACCGATAAGAAGGTAGCAGGGAGCCTGGTGTCGGATATGTCGTCGAGCGTCACGATCAAGGTGAAGAGCGAACTTTTGGGTTCGCAAGTAAGTGAGGATATCGCTGTACCAAGGATCATCTGAAGTAATGGAAAATAAGTGGTCATTAGGAAAATCATCATTAACTGGGGGATCCTGTGTTCCAGTAGGTAATTCAGAAATGAGTTCAGCAAGGGCTAAACCTTTCTTACTTTTTGGTGTGACAAATTTGAGGTCAAATTCTTGAAGGATAACGACCCAACGGGCGTACTTCCCAGTGAGGATGCGACGACTCAATAGGAAAGCCATGGGGTTGGAATTAGTCACGACCTTAGTGGAACACATGAGGATGTAATGACGAAGTTTTTAGACCAAGAACACGACAACGAGTGCTAGTTTTTCTTCATGTGAGTAGGAAACAGGAGGCCCTACGAGGTTCTTACTGACGTAGTAGATCACATGTTCGATACCGTTGTCATCTTCCTGGATAAGAACTCCAACGATCGAATAGGTGGAAGCGGAGATGTACAGGATGAAGTCCCTATCGAAGTCGGGAGGGCAGATCAAGGGAGCGGATGTGAGAGCCTGCTTGAGGGCATCGAAAGACTCATGAGCATAGGTATCCCATACAAATGGGATGTTAGATCGGAGGAGTCTAAGGAACCCATGTGCGGTGGTGGCATAGTCAGGAACAAACCGACGAAGAAAATTAGCTTTTCCTTGGAGACTTTGTAGCTGGCGTAAGGTACGTGGAATGGGAAGTTCAAGAATGGCTTGAAATTTCAAAGGGTCAAGAGTGATACCGTCCTTAGACACTATGAAGCCTAGGAGATGGCCGGCGGGAACGCAGAAGATTCATTTCAACGGGTTAAGGCGGATATTATACTTGCGACATCGGAGAAAGACGGTACGCAGATCGTGGAGGTGCTGCGCCCGATGCTTAGAACGCGCAGTGAGGTCGTCTAAATAAGCAAGGATAATATGAGCTAAGTCATGGAAACAATAAGACATGGCCCATTGAAAAGTGGCGCCGACGTTTTTGAGGCCAAATGGCATGACCCGGTAAGCGAAAGTTCCCCACAGACTGATGAACGCGGTTTTAAGTTGATCAGCAGGACGGATAACGATTTGGTTGTATCCGAAGAAACCATCCATAAAGGATAGAACCTCATGCCTCGAACACTCATCAATGATTTGGTCAATAAATGGTGTGGGGAAGTTTTCTTTGGGACAACCTTTGTTCAAGTCGCGAAAGTCCGTGCAGACATGGATGGTGCCTTGTTTCTTGAGGACGGGAACTGGGTTGGACACCCAAGTGGTGTATTCAATGGGATAAATGAAACCAGCCTGCTTGAGCTTGTCGATTTCGGCTTTGATAGCATCACGTATGAAAGGATTAATGGGTCTCAATTTTTGACGGACCAGGTTGGCATCGGGCCATGTGTCGATATGATGTTCGACGATGGTGGGATCGAGTCCGGGCATTTGGGAGTAGGACTAGGAAAAAATATCGTGGAGTTCTTTGAAAAGCTTAGTGTAAGCCTCAATTTCTTCCGAGGTGCATTGGGCACCCAAGGTGATATATTCTTCGATTCCCGGTTTGACCGAAATGTCAACTTTAATGGTAGGAGAGATATTGGCCATGTTTCCTTCTTCGAAAGCATCATGTGCAGGGATGGGAATTTTGAACCAATCGACTTCATTAGGAATGAAGTCTTTAGTTTCCACAGCATATTGGTCATGGGACTGCTGTGGGAGGAAGTATGCGGGATGGTGCATATCATCCCATGGAAAGTCAGGGTTGGTCATGGCTTCCATAATGTCTTCATCGGACTGGAAGATGGGAAGACTAGAGGAAGGAGGATCACCCGAGAATGTAGTAATGGCTGACTGGTCATCCTGTGGAGAAGGGATGACATGTGCAACGTCAGTAGATCCAAGGTCTACTGAGGTGTAGCCGAGAGTGTCTGCAGGTAGGAGGTTAGGCGAATCATCTCTCAAGGATGACGATAGGTAAAAAATGGTGGTCGAAGGCTCTGTTGTGGCAACAGCGGGAGGAGGAATGTGAATGGGAGGAGGAAGATCCTCTGGTCTGACTGAAGTAGAACTCACAAACAAGTGAGAAGGTATCTTGTCATGCGTAGCCTTGAATTGGCGGTACGTGTCTAAGGAGGAACGATACTCGTCAAGGCGAGGACAGAGGTGGGTGTAATGGCCATGGAAATCACACAAAGAACAAGGGTGATTTGTGCGCAAGGTTTTGAGTTTCGAGATAGAATCCGGGATGGTGACGTAGACTTCGGGGAGATCAGATTCCGGAAACATCTCGTTGACCATGGTCTTGAGGTGCGGCAATTCAGGACACGTATGGGTGGCGTGACCGACAATATCGCACAAAGCACACTGGATAGCGCGCTTTGGCGGTCGAGGAGGGGTAGGTTTTGTCGGGGCGGCTTGGTCCTGATTGGTTTTTGTGTGAGCTTTGCCCCCGTTGCCTGATACTGTTGCAACCAGAGATGGTGCGGGCTGAGGTGTGTGAGGCACGAGGATCGGTTGAACTGGATGCAAAGCAAGGTAGGGTTTGGGGTGACCAGGTGGGGTAGTGGCTGGAGGGTCAAGGTACCAGACGGGGATACCCAGGGTTAGGTTGGGGAGAGAGAGGGTAGCCATAACAGGTACCGAGTACACCCCAGGAGGTGGAATGAATAATGGTATCTGACTGGAGGGGTAATGGCCGGGTGGAACGGCTCCAAGGTGGCTAAGGCCGGGAGGAACCGATCCAGGAGTATAGAGGGGCTCATGGATACCAGCTGTAGGAGAGAGGGTAGAAGGAGAAGGTCCGGCTGGCTGAGATGAATGGCTAGGAGCGGGTTGCGGTGGGCGAGGTTGAGGTTGCTGACTAGCCGCAGCGGGCTGCTTACAGGTTTCCCGAGACGATTGCATCATGAAAACATTCGATAAGTTGGGATTAGAGATAGGAGGAGGAGGAAGACTAGGAAAGGTTCCAAGCAAAGAAGAGTCTTTGTAGACGCCAGGAGAGACACTGGTCAAGGAATCGACGGTTTGTTTATTGGCTACAGAAGAGATGGTCGTCTCAGGGGAGGTCTGAGACTTTGGCTCATGATACGTTAACTGGTCGATGGTGACTATCTTTCCATTGTGAGGAAAAGACATCTTGCGAAAAAACACGGAAGGGACAGCAGACATGGCATAGGTGTAGCTTCACCCCAAGAGAATGTTGTAATCTAGAGGGGCGTCGATGACTTCGACGTCAACGAAAATAGTCTTGCCCGCAAGAGTGATAGGACAATTACGGAAGAGGCCAATGGGCTGGGAGGCGTGGCCATCCCACGCTCGAAGGGTGATCGTGGAAGGGGCCAACTCAGGAGATCCGAGTTGCTTCCAAACCGAAGCGGACATCACGCAGGTGGATGCCCCCTCATCAATTATACACTAGGAAACGTTAGCGTTCCGGATTTTGACTGGGATTTGGAAGGCGACGGAAGCAGGAAGAGGAGGATGTTCTGATTGATGGGCGTCGAAAACAATCATTTGGTCATCAACAGGATCTACAACGCCCATGGCAGATAGTAGAGCCTTCTTTTGGGAAGGGCACGACCGGAGGAGTTCCAATGTGGAAATGGCAGCAGGAGATTGCGCCAAATCATCTACTATGCTATACGAATGAGCAGCTCGACCAGAAGCAGCATTTCGGCGTAATGGTCCCTTAGGAATCTTGGTATGAACCTCAACTTTGGGTTGAGGGATATGTAAGGGACCATTGGATGTCGAAAGAGGCTTGGTAGAACCTGAAGAAGGGGACTCGGAGGCAGACTGAGCGGGAGGCTTGGGGTACTGGCGAGACCGAGTTTGAAGGTGAAGGTCGACGGTTGGGGATGGATCAGAGTTCATCATGAGGATCTGGTAATCGGAGGAGCCAGAAGGGGAAGGTTGAGTGGCGACCTGTCCGTCAGGTGGTTGGGCAGCCACGAATCCTTGCTGAGGGAAAGGATCGGTAAACACAGCCGGTTGGGTAGTGGCCACATTAGGGGGAGCATGAGGGGAGGCATGTTGTCCTCACAATGTGGCTTGAGACTCCCACATCTGCCGCATCTGTGGTAGAAGGGGACAATCGTGAGTGTAATGACCGTAAACACCGCAACACGAACAAGGCTTATTTGTGCGAATAGGCCTGTCCGGCTTGGGCTGAGTGCCCTGTTGCTGGTTAGCAGTGTTAGGGTCAGTACCTTGAGGATTGGGTCCACGAGTACCAGGGGCAGATTGATTTTGATTGCCTCTCCGCCTTCTTTGAGAGGAAGGAGGATTAGTCGCGCCCTGCTGTGCAAATACTTGCCTTGGAGGGGGCTGTAGGTACTGTTGCTGGGGTTGAGAAGGCAAGGGAGGTGGAAGTGCATATGCTGGAGGAGCTGGAGCACCAGGCTACGGATAAGGATAGTGGTTAGGTTGGGAAAAATTGAGGTAAGCAGGAGGTTGGGAAAAAGGATAAGGCATGCTGTATCCTGGATACATGCTACCTGGAGGGGGAAGAGTGCTAGAGGTGCTGGCCCCTCCCGGAGGGGGACCATAGCCCATAGGAGGTTGAGCATATGGATGAGAAAGGGATCCAACGATACCGTCGGCGGAGTGAGATGCCCCCGGGGCGTTAGCGCCACCGGGCCTGGGGAGGTCAGGAAGAACGGTATAAACGTAACCAGACTGAGCGTAGATCAGGTCATATTTCAAGGCTATTTGGAGGGCGGCTTCTTCGGTTTGAGGGAAATGGGAGGCGACATCTTTGCCAATGGGAGGTAAGAGAGTGTGAAGGAACCAGTCCATATAAACCCGATCCTCGAAGGTGGGAGCTCGACATAAGCTCCTTCTTCTCCGCCATTCTTGGACATGAGTGGAAAGGCGGGTTGAAGAGGTTTGACGGAAAGAAGTCAAAAGCTCTGTACCAGTGTTGTATCGTAGAGGGAGCTGGAAATAAGATAAAAAGGCTTGGGCAATGGTCGCAAAGGTGGTATGGGAAGAGGTGGCTTGGTCAACATACCATTTAGAAGCTTCGCCCGTAAGCGTGCGTTGGAACAACCGAAGACAGATGGAATCATCGGTAATGGAATTGGAGGAACACCACATGTGGAAAGATCGGACATGGTTGGTTGGATCTTCTCCAGCAAGGCCTTCAAACTTAGGGATGTTGGAGGGGAGCTTGGTTGGCATAGCAGGCCAACCAACATCATGGCGGATAGGGTCATTGATCAACTGATTGAAATCGGGGAGGCTGAGGCCTACCATGTAAGGGAGCAAGGGTGCAGCCGAGGTAGTTCCTGTGGCGGTTCCGCTAGTAGTAGTCCCGACATTAGGGCCGAGATTACCGCTAGCGTTAGGCCCTGGACCAGACATAGTGAAGGTGACAGGGGGAGAACCAGAAGTAAAAGGAGAACCCAATGAATCAGAAGAGGAGTCGGAGTGCGGACTCGGAGGAGGACTAACTCGACGACGGCGGGAAGGAGTAGGTCGACCGACCGGAAACTGAGGGTGAAGGCCAAGAAGTCTCCGGGATGTGCACCTTGGGGGCGCAATGGTGACAACACAAACACGGCACAAGGGGAAGAAGAACGACCAACAAAGGCAGGGAGGTGCAGAATCAAGTGATTACAATGTCGAAACAAGGGCAGAAAGGTGCAGTGTCAATTGATTTTACAATGTTTTAAAGTCTTTGCCTGGCGGTGTTAACCAGGCTCTTCTTCGCTTAGGGTGAGTGTGTGGCGTGCACTAATTTTAATTTTTAAACCCAGACGTTTTGAGAGAAAAAAATGTGCTGCGTAACTGAAAATAAACTTGCAGAGAACAGTATATAATGCTGAAATAACAGAAAATTAACAGCTAATCAATGCATCGATCTAACCCAAAAAGGCGGGTCTCTTAAAACTAGTCTAAAAGAGGGAAAAAATCTAGTCAAAACACACTAAAAAGAGGCCAATAGATCTAAGGTCGGGAGGGACAGGGATCTAAAGGATAAATCTGCTGAAAAGAGGTGCAGAACACAGCCAAGAGGCAGAGGCAAGGTGGCTGTAAAAAAGGAGGAAATCAGCAAAAAGCAGAAGGGACAAGGAGGAGGCCCTAAAGGTAGATCCAAACAAAACTTCAGGAGGTGATTTGAAAGGGAGAAGAGCTGATTAAAAGGGATCTGAAAAGGAGGTCGCAGATCTGAAAAAGGGGCGACTGAAACTCTGAAAAATCAAACACCTGAAACAGCTAAAAATCTTCCACCAAAAGTGGAGGGTACTAAAGCCCTAGGGGGCTATGTTCCCACTTAGATGAGCAAAACAGAGTAGAAAGAGGTCTAAACGGGCTGAGACAGAGGCTGGAAAACCCTGACAGAAGCTTCAGAAAAACCCAAAAAATTGCAGAAAAAGAGCAGAAAAAATGGCAGGTCGCAGGTTTTGACCTGTTTTCTGTGCAGGTCGTAGATAATGGGCTGAAACGTGCGACCTGGAGGCCAGGTCGCAATTTCTGGGCTGAAAAGTGCGACCTGAAGCTCCAGGTGTCCCAACGACAGATTTCCGAAAAAGTTGCCGTCTCAGTTGCCGCTGATGTCTGTCACCTGCGCAATAGGTCCTGAAACACGCGGAAGTTAGAAATTTTAATGTTTTAGGGTTTTATAGGTGAAAAAAAACATAAAAATAGGACAAAAAAAAAGATGAAAAGAAACCCTAGGGTCTGAAGTAGCTGAATATGAAGGAATATGAAAAACAACAGCGGTCGTAATTGAAAACCCATGTGGAGTCGCCAGTTTTTAGTATGAATCTTTTCTCGAAGTGTACGAAAAAAGACCACTTTAGCTACGCATAACTTATAGCCCTAACATCAAGTATGGCTGCTAATATTTTCAGATCTACAGTTAGTTGATCAAGACAAGTGCTGCAAAAAACCAGATCTATGCATAAAGAGACATTAAGCAGTAAAAATAAGGTTTTGCTCCATACATCCAATAGACAAGACAAGAACAATATTTTTTTGAAAGAATTTTTGTATTAAGGGCACCTGGGAGGAAAACAAGAAGGTGTTTCCAATTCTCCTCAATGGGATGGGTTCTTGGAAGTCCTCAGCACTTCAGATCTAGCATTTCTCTCTCCTGTTGGTGTAGAAAACCCAGACAAAGATAGAACTCAAAGGGAGCTCACACAGCAAATAATGGAAAATATGACAATGATAATGGCTCAAAGTCAGACCAAGAGTTTAGATCCAGAGTGATCTAATAGGTAACAAAAGGTGAAGAGTGATAGGAAAAACCCTCCTATTTATAACAAAATATTGGGTCATTCTAGATCTTGGTACATGATTAAAATAACATTAACCAAATCTAGATCCACCTTTTATGGAATATTTTATTATATTTGTTGGAGGGAAAAGGTATTTGACTTGGGTCAAATCCCTTTATTTGTGAATAATAAATAAATAAATGATTTTATTTATCATTTTAAGGAAGTGGTTGGAGGATAATCAAATAAATAATGGTTTATTTAATTATTTATGGGTGATTTAGTCATATTTAACAAGGAATATTATTTAAATAAGATTTAAATAATTATTCCTAGAAAATAATGAGATAAATAAAGATTTATCTAATTAATTTCCTTGTTTTGGGTTAAACATGACCAGGAATAATAATTGAATTATTGTTTAATTAATTATTCCTTGAGGAAAATCAAACAAATATAGGTTTGTTTAATATTTCCTTTTGGGGTTTTCTGTTTAGACCATAAACAACCTAATAAATGTGTTTTATTAAGTTATTTTACATAGTGAAAGCAATTTTACTTAGGGTAAAATTGGTCTTACATGGTGTACTTGGGTCCATCTAATGATAGTATGTTAGATGACCAAAAAATGGTGTAACATATTTATTTGTCAATTTCTCTGAAATTGATAAATAAGCTTACAAAAGAGTTGAGGAAGACTACGTGGAATTAACTCAAGAAAAATGCTGACAGAGCTACATTAGTAGACCAGCTCTCCTTAGGGGGCTGAATTCAATTTTTTTTCTTTCACCATGAAAAGAACATATGATATGGAGGTGGTAGGTGAGAAATTATGTGGAGGCACATGGTTGGCAGAAATAGTTGATGTGTTAGCGTGAAAGTAAGGTGTGGGAATGGAATAGTAAGTGGGAGCGGGATCAGGCGGGAGGTGACATGGGGGTCAGAAATGATGTGGAGGCACATGGTTGGCATAAATAGTTGATGTGTGAGTGTGAAAGGATAGTGCAAGAATGGAACAGTAAGTGGGAGTGGGATCAGGCAGGAGGATATATTTGGCAGTAGGGGAGTGGAGGTGTAGCGGAAGTGGAGGGTGACATAACCGGGAGTGCGAATTATGGCGGGAGGGGCGAAAACCATTTTCAGAGGGGGGTAGGAGTGGTATATGGTATTGATAGGGGGGTGCGAAATAATGCAGGGATGACAGGTCACGTGGGACTAGGGTGAGTGAAACTGCATTTTCTGACCCCCCCCCCCCCCTCTGCCGATAAAGATAGGATGGGCAGGGGGGGAAAAAAGCACTATCAGCCGTTGATATGATGAGGCGATGACCAGACAACGGATAGGAGCATGCCACTTAATCTGATATGACAAAAGCATTTTCTCACTTTCAAATTTATAATGAAATCAAACTATAGTACCAAAGACTTATTACAATTTATTTAATCACATTTAAATGATGTGATTAATTTAATCTTGACATACTTAATTATCCTCTAATGTTTCATTTCAACTTGTAAGCATACTTTTTTTTTATTTTTCTTAAGGTTTTGACCTTTTTGGAAATAATTTACAACATTGAATATTATTTTACAAGATCTGAAATATAATAATCATCGGCGATAATCAAGTGACCCTATAAAAATTGACCCTAACAGGAGGAAACACATGCACTTAACCATTAGGCCCACTCAAATAACATCATAAGACACATTTCTATGTGCTACATGCATCAAAAACTCTTGCTAAATAAGTGTGAGAGGATCTCCAACATATACTCCAGCAACATACAAAAAAATCACCAACCAAATACTAGACCAATAGCTACAAATCAGAACCATGCTTTAGATATGCACATTATTCAGTCACTAACACTCATGCACTAAACAATCTAAGCTCTCCGAAATATATGAAGCATAGTCTCACTATTCTTCCTTCTCTCCACACATACCATCAACATCGAACACAATCAACAACCACAAAGCTCACAATACATGAATATAAAACATGTAGGATGAATTTTAGCTTTGGGATAGGGTCAAAGGTGTAAACATTGGACCAAATCAATCTACTAAGGTTGTTATTAGAGAACTAAATACAGTCATATCATGAGAGGACCCTTTCAAACTATTTCCAACCTTATTCACCTTTTCTTGAAGCCTTAGGGAATTTCCAATCTAATTTCCTTTCGAAAAACGCTAGGAATGTAGAGGAAATACCGTGAAAACCATTAGTCGCATGCATGACACTGTCTCAGAGTGATTGGAACCATAATCAGTCCCTTAGCACTGCTCTCCATGCGACCGGAGCAACCCAAATGTTCCCATAACACTAAATGCATGTGACTCATAAAAAAAACATTTTGTTTCTCTCAATCTAGATCGAATTTTGAAAAACTGCTTACGGGAAACTAATTTGGTCCATTATGCACAAAACCCATGTCTCCAAATTTTGAGATCCAACCTCATTTTCCCAGAAAATATAATGCAAAACTATCACTTCTATTGAAACACCATACTAAAAAACTAGGTCTGCTTATCACTCTGTAATTTCTGAGGTTGTAAAAGAAACTGCAAAGGTAACCACAAAACCACTTTTGAGTTTAGGATCTAGCACTCCTAAACTCAGAGAGGGATCTCTATGTCGTATTTATTTTATTTGATTTGAGATATTAGGCTAATTATGAATTTTTATTTGTTTGTTTGATTTGTTTGGTTGATTAAATACCTAAATTTCGATTGGGCTATGGATTCTATAACTTAACTTGGATCTGTTATAGATTTTCAAAAGGGATTTCACAGGGCAGGGTAGCTAAACTAACTGGATCCTGTAAATTTAAATGAAGTGTAAGAGAAGGAATGAAATAGGATCCATTAAGCATATATGATTTAAGAATTATTTAACTTGATTTCAGAAGAAAACATTTAAATCATTCACAACCAGAAACAACGTGTATTTTACAGCAAATTATGTTCGTCAACTTTCTATAAAATAATTTAGATTAGGAATACATAGGCATGGAAATCAGGGAAATAAACACATGGAAAATGAGAGAAGCACTTCACCAATAGTTCAACAGATTAATCTTGTGAAAGAGTCATTTTTATTACTGATCAACCCATCAAATTTGAAAAGGTACAATAGCCTTCTCTAGTGCACAAATCAACCCTCAATACTTCGAAATCTGACGTATTTATAAAATTATTTCCAAAAAATGTTGCCATGACAGATCATGATATATTTTAGGCATATCTAAAATAAATTACATCTTTTATTATAAAATAATAGGGCAAGTTGGAGTTGTTCGACTGTTGGCCCTAATTTGAAGGAGGTTGTTGTTGATGTGTCTCTTTGACCCTTGTTGCGCTGATGATCCTGATACTGAAGATAGAGTTACTCTTTTAGTCTAGTAACTCGCATAAATTTTCCCACCTCTCTTCACTTGGAGTATATAATTTAGTCACTCTTCTGCAGATCTCATCTACTTCTATATACTTGGAAAAATTAGGCTTGATTGCAAAAATGGGATTGACCTCATGTTGGATACGTAAATCATTTTCTAGTGCCTTGAGAAACTCCTTCCCTGTAATGCTGCTATGTATGCCTACAAATTTAGAATCATATTTAGATATATCTATCAATTTCTTGTTATAATCATCCAAGGTGATTAATTTATCATTTATTACAAATAATCTTGGAAGTCCTTTCTTATTAAACACTGCAAGCTTGTTGAAGAATCTGTTGACACCAATTTCCAGCCCCTGACATTTTTCTTTTAGCTGCAACATGAGGTTCCTTTCAGTTAACACTTTCTTGACTTCTAGTATTGTATCAGACCTCTCTTCAATTTGTAATTCTTCTAGCTCATACTTGTTCTTATAATTTATAAATTTGATGAGGTTTGTAGCTTCTATTCGCTTGTCTCCTAGCTGATCTCTAATCTACTCAATTGCTTCTTTAGACTTATGAATTAATTCATTCTTCTCAAAAAATAATTTGAATGGAAGGCCAAATTTGGTTTCATGGATTTATGGATATATATCCATATGTTTCCTTAGCTTGTGCTAAGGTTTGAGCCGTAACAGCCTCTTTCCCTAATTTATTTTGTATTTGAGTGAATCTCTGAGACTTTTTTACTTCGAACATATGTGAAGTTTCTATCCCTTTTTTTTTCTGCTCTTGTAGGGGATTAATCCGTCCTTGTAATTTTTTTATTTCTTCTCCTTGTATGGACTTGTCCTCCATAGCCTTTTTCAATTTACTAGCAGCATCTAAGTCCTTGGCTGGGGTTGTTGTTGATGTAGAAGCCCTTGCAGTAGTTGAGGCATCCATTCCTATTTGAGGTATTGTTGTAACAGGTATAGCCTCCAGTGGGACTAAGGCTAACTGTGCATTATGTTATTGTTATTTTACTAATTTCTACAATTCCACTTCCATGTTCCTGATTTGTTCATTTTTCTCCATGATGAGTTTGAGCATGTCTTTCTTTTGGTTCTCCAACTCTCCCACTTTGTTAGTCTGTGGATCCTTAATGGTTGGTAATTTTAACTATTTCTTGAGTGTTTCAATTTTAATATTCTTCTTTTTGATAAGTTCTTTTTCTACTTTGACATTGGCTGAGTCATATCCTATTTTGATAACCTGGTCTTCTAAGGATTTAATTTTATTTTCCTTGGCTAGAGAAGAGAGCTTTTCAATATTTAAATGTGTTTGGACATTGGTGAGTGACAACTGCAACTTAGACGAATACATCGAAGTGTTTGTTGAGGTGGAAAATATCATTTCCCCTATTTGTTTATGCATCTCCATCTGATCAATGGGATGGATGTCATTGGCATCAAACTCAAAAGAGGTCCGCTTATAATATGTTGTTGTTTGAGGATGGGAGATCTGTGGTTGTAATAATGCCACCTGCATTCTCCCCTTCTCTATTTCAAAAGTTGAAAGAATTTTGTGTTTAACAGTGGTTGTATTCTTCCAAAATTGAGTATAAGTACTGGTTTTAAGGTTTTCATTCTTAAGTTTTATTTCCTTCTACTTATCAAAAATGCTATTTTCCTTTTGTTCTTGGAGCAGCTTAGAGGTTTGAGTTGTGCTTGGATTTCCCTGTGAAATTGACGATGTTAGAGAACCTGTAAACACACTGCCTGATTGTGATTAAGAATGTGGACCCTTCAACACTATAGTAGGTGGTCGTTATCACTCCTTTGGAAAATCTGTCTTGGGAGTTGTTTTCATATTCTTCTTGTAAATTTTGAATTCCTTTGCTGAGAGCTCAGTGACTAAAGGGGATCCCTCTTCTCCTGGTATTTTTTCTATATTTTCTTGTGGTGTGGGATTCTGAGAACTAGAGGTGGATAGAATTTTATTTTCTCTCTCTTATAGAGTGTTCTCCACCCACTAAATCTGGTTCATGTACTTCTCAATCTCAGGCCTCGAAGTATGAAATTAAGGAGTGGTCTTTTTCTCTAGCCTTAGCTTGGAAATTAGGCCAAATGGGTCATATGACCATGTGAAGCTCAAGGGGAACTTCATCTGCTTTAGGATTTTTTCTGCCTCCTCACATGTTGTCCCATTGTTACAAATAAAGGGGCCAATCTAGGTTTTTGTCGTGAACTAAGATTTCTTTTTAGCTGAAACAAAATTATTCTCATCTGAATTGATCATTTGTCTGATGTATTCTATGGAAAATACTCTCATTGGGAGGTATTTGGGCAGCTTTTAGGGTGGAAGCTCACACCCATACACTCTTATTTCAATGTAATTCTAGTAAAGGTGCCAGTCTCCTATCTTGGCATGCTCTGTGAGGTGTAAAACTTTCTGAATTTCATCACTGATCCTGGGTTCTATATCGATGTTTAGTAAACACATGGATGGATGAATAAACTGATCTATGTAGTATCTGAAAGTGTATTTAGTTGAATCCTTCCTTACCAAGGAAGTCCAAAAAATAACTAACTGTGGATTTCCTTCTTCATCCAGCTTCTGGAGTGTGAATGGGAAAATGTCTGTTTGATAGTATATGAACATGTCAACCATAATTGAGGCATACTTGAAAATTCCTTCAGTTTGTAACCTAGGGAATTTTTCATGAATGTTGTCAGCAATAAATTGATTGAAATTAAAAATAACACAGGGTTTCTCATTAGTGGAAAAAATGGATAGGAAACCTAAGATAATTTCATCCATCCATTCATCTAAAAAATAGCTTAATAATCATTAAAGATCCTAGATGAGCTGATTTGCTTGATCTAGAAACATAGATGAGGAATAGAGTTGATTTTTCATGGGTAACTGGGAATTTTTAGGTAAAAATATTTCAAAAATCTAGGATCTCTTAGAGAATTTTAATTTCTAGTATAGGTCATTGCGGGCTTCCATTGAGAAAGGGGTGTTGGTCTCAATTTGGGTAACTTGCATCATCTAATTGATTATTTCAGGGGTAATTTTGAATAAAAATTCTCCACTTGGGGCTACAACATCTCTTTGATTGGGTAAGTAACAGGCTTGGCATTTACAGATGAACTCTGGGAAATGGTGAGCATGAGCAAAGATATACAGGGGTAGATTGGACTCCGAGAGTCTAATTTCATCATTATGGTCTAAGTGATTGACTTCGAGCCAACAATAGAATTCGAATAGATCGAATTCACACTTTTTCTATATTATCTTATAATCTCTGTCAGCAAGGAAATATGGTCAAGGTCGAGTGTAGGAGGGATCATTGGGTTGCTTGAATTGTCATGGTTTTTCTTCTTGGGAGGCATTTTGATAATTTAAACTGCAGGAAAAAGGAGGTGGCAGTGAAAGGCTATCGAGAATTTTGTTTATAGTTGACTTTTGATGATAGGGATCGATGTTTTCCTATGTTTGACTGGTTCTTCATCCAGTTTTGAGAAGTTGTCACTGTGAAAAAGAGTAATAACAAGGAGCAGTGATCGACTGATTGAAAATTCATGCAAATGGTGTGAAATGCATAATGATCATGCCAGGTGTCAGAATTGGAGTGGAGGTAATGGTGCGAAGGATGTTGGCTAGAAAAGGAAGGCAGGTTGTCGGTTTTCATAGGGGGGTCGAAGTGGTAAGCGGAATATGGAGGGGGGGGGGGGGAGGGGTGCGAAAAAGTGTGGGATTGACACATTGCTTGGGGCCAGCAGGTGAAAAACTGCTTTTCAGATCCACCCTCCGTAGATAAAGCTAGGATGGGTAGTGGGGCCAAAAGTCATCATGAACCATTTATGCGAGCGGATGATGATTGGGCCATCAGATCATGAGCACGAATTATTGCTACGCAACAAGCCGATTGTGCAGTTTATTACATTAGCTCCAACACTTAGGCTAAAATCATTAAGTGTTTAAACTTTGGATAAAAACATATAATGCATCTATACTTAGGATAAGAGCATAAAATAATGTAAAACATACATTATTACCTTTTTAACCCTTTTTTATTTCAATTTTCTCCTAACCTAAGACTAATTCTTACTAACAAAAGGTGCATTTAAATGTGCAGTCCCTTGTTTTATTTTCTTTGAGAGGTAAAATCATCTATCCTAATCCTATCTATTCATTTATTTCATTGATCTAGCTTAAAAAATTGGATCAATTTATTCATCTACCTAGCTATTTTTAGCCAAGATTAAACAGTTTGGCTAAATTATTCCTCTAGTGTAATTAACAGAAATTCAAACTTGTTTGACCATGATTACAATCTATGATGTAAAGAAAGACTTATGGTTGTGGCATTTTAAACAAGATGCACACATAATTATATTTATTCTTAAAAACAAACTATTTATCTGGTAGTGGAATTTTCATTTGCATCACTTTCACATATGTTTTTCTTTTTTCATGGGGTTCTTTCATCATCATTTTTTATTATTTCTCCTTTTTATTTATTTATTTATTCTATATTTTCTTTTTCTTTTCTTTTGTTTTTCTCTATTCTATTTTTCTTTTCAAATACCCTCTTTTCATTAATTAATTTATATATATATATTTTTAAATGATTTGCAAAAAGAAATATTATTTACAATTTCATATGACTCAGAGAAAATATTCAATCACCTTGTGATCCTATGAATTATAGGACCATAACACGCCTAAAACTTAAGTAAAACATATGTTCTTCAGTCCATGACCTATTCCATCTATTGGATCACCTTCCCCTACATCTGTACTAGCCTAAAAACCCTTGACATAGCCTATGACACCTCTTAAAGTGGATCAAACAAGCCTTCGAAGTGTCACTGCCAAGTTGACCTAGAAGGGCCAACAAACAAGGCTGATAAGTATGCCAACAAGTCCTCCACTCTCCATCAATATTCACCACAAGATGCAACACCTCTGTAAGACCTTGAAACATATCTATATCACATCATTAAGCCATCACACACTACTACAATTCATCCTCATAGGAATAGACATGAAGACCTAATGAGGACCTAGTTAAAAACTCAACTAGTGTGCCATCAACGATCTCTAACACATGTAGATTTGTATAATCAACTATAGCAGCACCATATACCTATAGAAGCATCATAAAACCATCATGAAATTTCCATAAATGTACATTCCAACACATGATAAATCCTCAATGACCAACATGCTACCACTCAAGCTCCATCAATGCCATCACATGAGTGTGCCATCAAGAAGACCAACATCAATACATACTAAGACACACCATGGTCCCACAGTATGCAACATGAGGTTGAAATAAGTGTATGAACTCAAGAGTTGACATAAATTGTAATATTCAAATTAGGAAAATGCTACAACAATGAGAATATCTCCAGATATTCTAGAGTTGGAGCTCCGGCAATATGCAAACACAATAATGGAGTAGCAGTGACACTCAACTCATAGAAGCATGAGAGAAATACATAGCCATATTATTAAGAAATAGTAGCAACAATAGAATACAATATATTTAGGAGATGTTACACAATATAGGCAATGCTCAGCCTCAAGAAACAAGTACATGAATCATGATAAAACATAGCTACACATGTATGCCCAAGCTATGACATCGCAGTTTTATAGAGCAACTGCATGCTACATATGTAAAATACATGGATGTACAATTATATGGCCCAATACAACATTGGGAGTGAAGATATCAGCTCCCAAAAGCTACCTCATGTCAATCCTGGAAGGATTCGCTATAAAATACAAAATCTGTAAAATGCCAGAGTTGCTGGATAATAGTTGCAACTCAGAAATAGAACTAGATGGAGATGGCTGTAGATGATGCCCAAACTGAATGTGCCTCCTCCAATGGATCTTTCAAGCGAAAGGATGATCCCTTCACCAAATATCTCACCCTCCAACAATCTGCAAGAGCCCCACTGCAAATGCTCTACTAAAAATAACGTAGTCACTGGATGGAACTGCGCTGTAGGGGCAAGGGAAAGAGTTGGCCTGATGCCAAAGTATGCAATAAGCTTTGAATGCCTCCAAACTGATCTCTCATAGGAAAGAGAGACTCTTCCTCTGAAAAATAGCTTATGGAGGTCGTGTAATGAACCCTCACTGCAACACCTAGCAACACAACATTATTCTGCTGCAGAAATAACGATGTCTTGGAGGAGGACACATTCACCCAATGTGTCTCTCTCCCAATCATGCTCCCAAGAAAAGCATTAGCAATACTAACCAAGGGAACCACAAGGAGAATCATGTTGTCTTCCATGTGAAGTAAGGGAGAAGGAAAATGGTCCCTCAAATGTAGCCATCACAATTTGACTCTCCACTGCCAAAGAAAATAAAATGATGGGTGGCCTCCCCACCATTTGCTTGTTGCCCCAATCTCTTCACAATTCTGGAGAAAGTGACTGATGTAATGTTCAATGTGAGTATATTCTCCATGAAAAATCTCCTCCCCATATCCACTTAGGGAGTGATCATCCATAATGGCCTCATGTAGACCACCAAATCTAGAAGGAAGAATATCCCTCCTTTGAGAAAATCCCTGCACATATATGGTTAAGAGATGCATATATATAGACAAATCACTTTGCAAGTCAACGATACTCTTACCATATGTTTTTCTCATATAAATGGAGTGGCTCATATATGAGTCTCCCCTCATCCTCCAAGGGAAAAGAGTTGACTGGCTAACTCCTCCATCTTCTCATGATCCATGGAGTGCCTCCTCAAGTTCTTCAAGTGGTCCCTCCCACAAGAAGAAAATAAATGTAGTGTGGCATTCATGGTCAGCCCATGGTTCCTCCTGAAATGTACAACATGTATAGTAGGGAGAATCATGCTCCCAATGGGAATCCTCAGTCTCAAGCCCACTCTCCAATCAAAGCTTCCCATGAACATAGAGATACTAGCAATACATGGAAGAAAAAAGCAATAGAAGCAAGTTGTCACATGACAACTGGAAAGTGGATCAAGGTCCCATACAAGAAACCAGCGCAGTGCATTCCTTGCCTACATCAAATCAAACAAAAACAATTGCTTTCCCATCCACTTGTTTACTGCCACAATCATTTGACAAGATATAAGCATGAAAGTACAAAAGGGTGTCAACAGTGCACACCCAATGAGATAGCCAATCTTAATGCTACAAATGGCTTCAAGTACATCATTATAAAATATGAAAGAAGGAATAATCCTCCTTGGTACAATATGCTTCTCATAAAAAGACAAGAAGTACAAAACATAAGGTGAAATTGTACATTCTCCATTATGTACTCGAAGACTTGAGCTGAAATGGCTCAACTAAAAAAGCTCCCTTACTCCCAATGAGTAGGAAGGTGGCTGTGAAATCCTCACCATCATCATCTAGGCTATGCATCTCTCCATATGCTGAAATATGTCTTGCTGAATTCCCTCCCAAATGAACCCCTCTGCCAAGGCAAGATATGCATCAAAATGCATGGAAAAGAAGTCCTCATATGCTGCATGCAATAGCTTCTCCTTGAGCTAAGAAGCTCCAGTCAAGAAGACTATGTCATGTGAATAGATGACCATATCATCCAATATTTATCTGCCATCTCCCTCCGGGTCATCAAGAGTCATGCATGCACCAAGATCCTTGGAGTACTCTACTAAGAGTTGAGATCTCCAGTAAGGATCAATCCTCCTCAGAGACGGCACTGATGATATGACATGTGAGGCTCTCCTCATGCTGCTACCTGCTACTTTGACATCCCCCATGCCAAATTTCTCGTCCAAACTCTTCACCTCTCCAAAATCCAAGAGTGGTGAATCCAAAGACATGATGTCTTTCATCAATGATAGATCTGGTGGCCTCCCTGGTGGAATGCCTCTATGAAGTGAGTCATCAATGTCAAGAGTGGACTGTACATATGGTTGGGAAACCTTGCCCTTGCTCTCACAACACAATACAGTCTGCCTCCTCTTTGCACTAGCTCTCTGAAATAGAGAAGGTTGTGTGCCTCTCATCACATGATGCTGCTCTTCCTCCCTTCCTCCTCCTTCTAGCTGCAATGCTACACAATCATGCTGCTCACTGATTGTGCTTGGACCTCCATGTATAAGATCCTGGGGACCTCCTTGCAATGATGCAGGAATCCCTCTAGTTGGAGCAAGAGATCCTCCTCCCTCTGCATGAGGTGCTAGATCAACTCTAGAAATGACAACATTGTTGCCCCTAGCCTCCTCAACATGAGTGGGAACCCTTCAATGATTGGATGCTCTTTTGGAAAAGGGATCTCCTTGTCTCCTTGTGCCAAAATACAAGATGAAGGTCTTGCCTCCAAAAAAGTATCATGCAAGATATCAGCCCCCTTTATGGTTCTCTGAAGTGATTTTGAGTCTATGGTTTCCTCAATCACGTGCAAGGTTTCTTTTGGTTTAGATGTGTTTTTTTCCTCCACATGTGTTTCCGAATTTTCCTACCAAATCTTTCCATCAAATTTCTAATGAACATTGCATAGGAAGAAGTATTTTCATTCTTCAAAGTAAAGGAATAAAATAACCACCATGCACAGAACTTACCTCCAAAGTGCAATGCTGCTATTCTGATGGCTTCATCTTCGGAAATCTGATGCTGCTACAGAAATGTGTTTAGCTCTCCCACCCAAGCCCTGGCTAAACAAGTAGGGGAACCATCAAAGATAGATAGAAGAAATCTATCCACATTATGCTGCTTGTTCCTCCTCACCTTGACCTTGCAAAACTCCGGGAAAGTGACATGAGCTCTAAACTTCTGAGTTTGAGACTCATACTCATGCAAGAACCCACTAAGAGTTCCTCTCTTTGGCATTCCTCCTTCTTCTTTCTTCCTTATGGAAAAAATGGCCATGCGACTGCGTTGTACATCATAGGGTGTGATTGCATGCTCACATTCCCTACAAGAAAATCTAGAGTTTGACTTAGTTTCAAATCCTCTTGGAGATCCTGTACATATCTCCCTCCTTATCTTCTCAAATTCTTCATGAATGCTCTGTACAGATCTTGGAAGAAGATTTGTAAGCTTATCTTCCTTTTTCTCTCCACATAGTGGAGTCTTCATCTTCTCTCTTCTTGATATCATGATGGCTGAGATCCACCGGCTAAGCCAGAGATCATGCTGTGATACCACTGTAATATTCCAAATTAGGAAAATGCTACAACAATGAGAATATCTCCAGATATTATAGAGTTGGAGCTCCAGCAATATGCAAACACAACAATGGAGTAGAAGTGACACTCAACTCATAGAAACATGAGAGAAATCCATAGCCATATTATTAAGAAATAGCAGCAACAATAGAATACAAGATCTTGAGGATATGTTACACAAGATAGGCAATGCTCAGCCTCAAGAAACAAGTACATGAATCATGATAAAACACAACTACACATGTATGCCCAAGCTATGACAACGCAATTTTATAGAGAAACTGCATGCTACATATGTCAAATACATGGATGTACAATTATATGGCCCAATACAACATTGGGAGTGGAGATCTCAGCTCCCAAAGGCTACCTCATGTCAATCCTAGAAAGATTGGCTATAAAATACAAAATCTGCAAAATGTTGGAGTTGCTGGGTAGCAGATGCAACTCAGAAATAGAACTAGATGGATATGGCTGTAGATGATGCCCAAACTGAATGTGCCTCCTCCAATGGATCTTTCAAGTGAAAGGATGATCCCTTCACCAAAGATCTCATCCTCCAACAATCTGCAAGAGCCCCACTACAAATGCTCTACTAAAAATAACGCAGTCACTGGATGGAACTGCGCTGTAGGGCCAAGGGAAAGAGTTTGCATGATGCCAAAGTCTGCAATAAGCTCTGAATGCCTCCAAACTAATCTCTCATAGGAAAGATAGACTCTTCCTCTGAAAAATAGTTGATGGAGGTGGTGTAATGAACCCTCACTGCAACACCCAGCAACACAACACTATTCTGCTGCAGAAATAACGTTGTCTTGGAGGAGTATGCTTGGCCTCAAGCCTGGATGTGAGGAAAATCAATGAAATCCCTCAAGAGGCCTCTCAAGAAGGAGATGGAATCCTAAACAAGAATTCCCCCGACAACTCTTGCTAAACAACACAGAATGCACAATGTCTGAATAGACAATGAGATGAATAATACAAATCATGAGAAACAATGGTTTCCTTGCCCTCCTTTTAAAAAAGTGAAGGCCCCCTCTCCATGGGTCCCACTCCTTTTAGGGTTTCCTCCACCAAATAACCCTCTTCCCATTCATACTGTGCTATTTCTCTAAGTGCTCTCCACCTCTTATCCCAGTGTTGTTGACTTGGTCAAATTTGACCTTGTCCACTTGCAAATGACCCTGTTCACACATGAGGGTGTGAAAACCAGCTCCAATGATGATCCCCTTTCATACTATGAGGTATTGTATTATGATTATCACTATGCATGGGCCTCCTTACCCATTTATTCTCCTCCTAGGTGAAATCAACAAAAAATAATATTCCAAATTATTGTAGGAAAATTTTGGAATATTACATAAATTCCAAAACATATATCTCATTGCCAATACATCAATTCCAACCAATAAGACCACCAAGTCACACATCCATATGCATATGACAAGTAGTACCATGACAATGACCTTGTTGACATCAATGCCAACAAATCCCCCTTTGGCATTGATGTCAACCTCATCAACATGTGAGGTCGATCTATATCCAACCATACTCTCTCCAAATTATCTCCCCCTTTGACATCAATGACAAAGTTTCAACTCCATATGAATAGGAAATAAGAACTAAAGCATAAGTACTAGAGTATACATCTCTACATGGCTGAAATATAATACAAATGATCATCCATGTCTCCATATAAGCAACAAGAAACATATAGAACCAATCAATATTCAAAACAAAATACCATCCAACAACAACTAGTAGCAACCAACATCATGCCAACAAAAGGAAACCATAATCAACATGTGCAACATTATCATAATAAAAAATATGAGCAACGTGAAACTAGAGCATCAATATAATACTACTCCACATAGAAACATCATATTAGCATCACATAAATTGTAATAACATCCACATGAGGAAACCACACACATTCTCCCCCATGACTACCTAGCAGCAACCACCATAACATCTCATCACATGAGGCCAAGAACTCCACTGTCATAGAATGTATGAGGCATAGCATGAACACTTCCAAATAGGTCATTATGCAAAAAGTGCATGGCTGAAGTAAATAGGAACAAATAATTCTCCCCCTGAACACATGTCATCTCCAAACTATAGAGATACCAACTGTTGGGTTGAAATGGTCGCTTCTGATGCAAACACTGCTTCCTTTGGCAAACAAAAGCACCATATGGACCAATACTCCACACGACCATGAGTCAAGTGACATATAGAATTATACATACATGGTTGTAGTAGCAATATAAAGACCTCATACATGATTACTGTATGACCTCATGACTCATGGCTAAGACACCCAAAAGATAGTACAACATAAGTACATGACTCCATGAGAATTATACATGAATACATCAATGAAATACATAGCTACTATGATATTCTATGGAAAAATGACTCAAGTACATAATATATCAAGATTATTACATCATCATTATCCCATACTTGTGGTTGAAAAATAACACCATAATACTCCTCCATAACATACCTATCACCAACATGACTCAACAAATATTGACTGGACTCAATACCATCATAAAATGATGAAACAATAGCAAATACATGTTTGTAATAAACTGAATATGACAACCTACACATGGCTGGTCCATGTCACATGTCATCACAATACGTCTGGGAGTCATGATCACATTGTATGCATGGTTGCACATATTTTCAACCAACTGTTAGTGGAAACCAAAAATATATACATGGATGAACATGTGCTCATTTTCACTCATGAATACATATGTAAATCTGCTACAAAATACTAAGTGGAAATAAATAGAAAATGCCAAATAATCTAGGAAAAATATCATACCATACATAGCTCCCCCTGAGCTCAATATACCTCCAATAGAAAAGTTGATCCTGTGGATCTAAATGTGCATAAGGCTGGAAAGAACTCAACAATGCTATTGTAACAATCATCACATGCTCCCCATGAGGTTATGCACCTCTCATGATCTATAGTCCTCTATAAGTATGCATGAAATAATCATGGAATGCAAGAGGGAATTCTCTTCACTAGTTGAAGTGATGAAGCTCCTTCTTTCTCCACACGATCTTGGGTTTCTTCTTCTATTCCTTGACTTAATTCTTTTCTTCGTTCAATTACTTCTCTTGCTTCACTAGTTTTGAGTTAGATCCTCTTTGTTTTTGCTGCCTTTGATGGTTTTGACTTGAGTAATGGGGCAACGAACAATCTGTTGCCATATGGCTAAATCTATGGAAAATATAGCACTCCATATGGCCAAGATATCAAGTAATAGGATCAAATCTCCTACTTCTCATGCGAGATCTAAACAGTGCATGAAATGTGTCTCTCCTCCAACGGTTAGATCTAAAATCACATGCCTTATGGAAAAATATGCGACATGAGTTACAATAACCATAAAAATAATGATTATACTTGAAGTTCATTCTACCGATATGATCTATATGATCTCCTCCAACAATTTTCTTTAACATGCCCAAACTTGTGATAGTTGTAACACTCTACATTATGCACAAAAGGAACAAAAGAAATTTGATTCTTTTGTAATCTTACAAATTTGTCACGATCATCTCTAGGAGCAAAGGATCTTCTGAATGTAGGTGCTAATTGATATATTCTTCTTTGCTATTGATTCTGCTGCTTGATCGACTACTATTTTTTCTTGTCTTTTTCTTACTGGTTCTTTTGATTACTAACGAGTTATTGGATTTGCTTCTTATTTCCTTAGATCTCACTTTTGTTGCTGGAATTATTTTAATACAGGTTTCTTGGGTTCTTCTTTGGTGTTTTTATCTGCATGCAAACTTGATTCACTCTTTTGAAATCCAAGGCTAGACTTATCCAAAGGTGATCTTTGGATCTCAAGAAAACTATCCAAGTCTATGTTTCTCTTCTCCATCTTTCACTTATTTCTCAAGGAAGCCACTTCAACTTCTAACTTCTCATATTCATCCACCTTCTCTTTATACTTATTCCTCATGGCTTCCTCATCTCTCTCATATTTTTCCATCTTAACTTTTAATATCACAATCTCTTCTTTGAGCTTTGCCTCCTCATCATCATAGATCTGCAATAATTTATCTTAATCCTTACATGCAGTTGTTAGTCTAGAAATCTCATATCTAAATTTTTTAATAAAATTTTCATCTTCACTATGTGCTTTAGCATGATCTATATTTGAATCAAAATTATAACTCAACATAAAATCCTTAAGATTATATCTTCAGGAGCATGAATTTTTGATATCTTCTCATCATTTGCTGAATCATGTGCACTGGAAGAATAATACTCTTGTGGTTGAGATTCTTGTTTCTGGAGACTCTTCTTTTTGTTCTTCTTTTTTCTTCTCTTCTTCTAATTTTCAATATTGTTGCTCGTACCATCACAAAATATGGATGCTATATTTTCCCATATATCTTTGGCACATTTTAAATCTCTTATCACTCTGTAATTTCTTAGGTTGTGGAAGAAGCCACATAGGTAACCACAAAACCACTTTGGAGTTTAGGATCTAGCCTTCCTAAACTCAGAGAGGGATCTCTCTGTCAAATTTAACTTTGTTGTATTTATGATCTTAGGCTAGCTATGAATGATAAATTTCTTTTTTGTTTGTTTTAGATTTATTTGAATTGGTTTGGTTGATTAAATGCCTAAAATTCCATTGGGTTATGGAGTCTACAACTTAACATGGATTTGTCTCATATTTTCAAAGGGTTTTCACAGTGCAAGGTAGCTGAACTAACTCGACCTTTCAGATTTAAATGAAGTGTAATAGAAGAGAAATAGATTCAATTAAGAAAAAGAGAAGTTAAGAATTATTTAACTTAACTTGAGAGGAAAATGTTTAAATTATCCATATTTAGGATCAGAGTATCTTTCAACAAATTATGTTCATAAAATTTCTATAAATCATTCGAATTTAAGAACATATAGGCAGTGAGAAAAGCGCTTCACCAAATAGTCCAACTCATAAATCTTGTGAAATAATCCTTTTATTACTAATCATCCCATCAAATGGAAAAGTACAATAGCTTCTGGAATGCAAAACTCAACCCTCAATACTTTGAAATATGAAGTATTTATACAATTATTTACAAATTCCTATCAAAACTGATCATAATATATTTTAGGAAAATCTAAAAAAATATATATCTCTTATTACAAACTAATAGGGAAATTTGGAATGTTAGAAAGTTGGCCCTGATTTGAAGGAAGTTGTTGTTGATTCTGTTGTGGTTCCTATGTTTTGGCCAGATTGGCAAGACCAAAAGATAAGACAACATCAAACCACTTTGGGATTCTAGGATCTAGCCCTTCTGGATCTAGAGAGGGATCTCTCTATAAATGTAAAGAATGATATATCTTTAAGGCTCAAAATGAGGTATTAGGCTAGGTATGAAGCACAAGGGTTTTTTATTTTGTTTGATTGTTTGGTTGGAGATAATTGACTGAGAAGGTTAAGGAGGTAAAGAAGGAACTGAATAGAAGGATGTTTCAACATGGGAAGATAGGTCAAGAGAAAGGTTAATCCATTGGGCTATGGAGTCATGAAAGGAGATTACTTGCATAACAACTATCCAAGATTTTTCATAGGGCAAGTCATCTATATTAAAGGATCTTTCTAGATAGATGGTGGGATGGAACATTGAGAATGGTGAAAGAATGAAAGAAACCTAAGGGCAGCCTAAGATCAGGTAAGTGATTTGAAACTATCCTGCTTTGGACATACTTCAAAGGAAGCTCTCATAAAAGACACAAAGGGCAGCTTAAGATCAGGTCATATGTCATTTAAATCCAGACCTGCTTTCAGCATACTTTGAAGGAAGACAATCCAACAGTCCTCATAACCACTTTCAGAATGGTATAAAACATTAAAGATTAAACACAGAGTAAGGCCTAAGATCAGAGAAGGGCTTTTAAACATCAATGCTTTTGACACTCACTCAAAGGGATCTTAGAGAGGACAACTGTTGGAAAAAGACCCTAGTGGACAGGGCTAACAATAAATACCTAGTATCCCAATTCTTCCAGCTGAAACCTGACAAGAAAATCTAAGGAAAAAAACTCCAAATTCACACATCAGTAAGCATGGACCAGCCAACTTCTATACTGGTTAAATTATGATGAATTTTCTCTTAGATACACAAATAGAAGAAAACATCAAAGATAAGAAGAGCAGGCAACATTAGGGTACTTTATAGTAGTATATCCTAAGCCAGATTACTGATTCTTATCAGAGAATTATAGACAGTATGATAAAATATGAAATGAGACAATTGTAGTAAGCAAAACATCACATGTAATATAGACCAGGATCCTGTGAAATTTTCTTGTTCAATTGATGTGAAAAACCAGTCACATACTTTGAGCTCAATGGCTCTTTACATTCCAAACTTCTCCTCCCAACCTACTAAATTACAAACTACTAAGCTACTTCCCCCAATAAAATTTCTAATAGTCGATAAATCCCTATCAACCAACAACTTTTTCAATATAATTTACAGGGGTTCTTATAGATGAACGAGGAAGTGAAGAAACAGAGGAGATAGTTGGCCCAATTAAATGAAAAGTTTAATGTTTCTCGGCCTCTAGGAGGCTTGATGGAGAAGAAGTGACATGCTCCATACTTCATTAAATGGAACTTTGCTTGTATTTGCACTCTGGTTGTTTTTTTTTTACTTTCGGAAGCTTTGGTAGGTGGGAAATTGCTTCTGAGTTGCATATATGTCCATAATATCTCTGACTGCCTTGAATGTGACCTGTGTTAATGGAAAATAGGACTGCAGGGGCAGTATGGGTTGATGGAGAGTGATTAGCCTCTCTGATTTGGTGTGCAGAGGCTATCTGCTGATGTGTCCTTTGTGTTTTTGCTGATTTTTCTCTAATCTTCATTTTGGCGTTGATACTCTCTGTTTAGCTGATGTTCACTGCGTTTTGGTTATTTTGCAAGCACGCAAAAGGTTTACACAGGCAGATATGTTCATTTTAATGAAGGAATTCATAGATCCCTGGCCTTCGTGCAATCTTTTAAAATTCTGGGCAAAGCCTTTATAACCTGCAAAAAACCAATAAAAGTGAAGAAAACCACGCGAAAAAGGTTTAGGATTGGTTTCAGAGGTTTGGGAGCGAGGTTAAAATAGAACTGTCGATTTATATTAATAAACGAAGATCTACGGCTGAGATCCTTTCGCGAAGTTGTTTAGAAAGGTCAGATGGATGAAAGTGGGAGGGGGCAAGGTTAGATCATGGCCATCAGATTACAGTAATCAACGGCCAGGATTTAAAACTGAAAATATATTGCGGAGGGGAAAAGTGGTGAGGCAGAAAACCAGAGTGGTTTTCATGCGGGGCTGAGGGTGGTAAATGGTTTTCCAAAAAATAACGTGATTCCACTCATCGTGCGCCATGTGGATTCTCAAAACCTCTTATATCACACAGTTTTAAAATGTTAAAGCCCAGATGCAAAAACTACGCGATATGCGTTCTCAGCCGTTGGATGGGGTGGCAGAAGATCTGACGGTGCAGGTTTAGCGCGATAAAGGTAAGATGTAGGGGCGAGAACATACCATCAGGTTAATGGTGGACCGTTGGATCTGCGGATCGAACGGTGGAGATTTAAAAGAGAAAGTGGAGGGAAAAGGGGTAAGCAAATGAGCGGGGAGAAGGAGAGCTGTCAGATTTGAAGGGGTGGAAAAATAAGATTCAATCGGAGAAATGTTTCGGGCTTGGTGGACAGACGCAAAATGGGCAGTGCGATTGGATCTCAGTCGTTGGATTTGTGAGAATGAATGGTCAATATTTGATCAGGGATCGCAAATCAGAGGAGGCGAAGGGATGGCACTCAAGACTTTGCGCGATGCGATTAAGCGCTAGCCGTCCGATCTGGTACAATATCGATGGTACATACTCAATCGAGGGGCAATGGAGAGGGGTTATGGGCGGAGATGAAAAAAGCGCGATGACCGTCGATCTATGTAGATCGACGATGGAGATTGCAGCGGAGGTCGAGAAGAGGAGGACTAATCACATCAGATATTTTTGAAAGAACACAGGAAAAGGCATTAATAAGAAGTTCTGATTGCGATTAGCGCCTGAGGGCTTAACGCTTGGTCGTAGGCATATATTATATGTGGAGAAAAGGTTTAAGGGCTAAGCCGAAAGGGGCTTAAGCCTATTATAATGTAAAAAGGGTGTTTTTGGCCAAAAATTAGTGTTTTTAAGCCAGAATGAAGGGTTTCGGTAGAGGAAAAAACTGACTTTTAAGCCAAATCAAGGGTGCTGTAAGATTTGAAAGGGGTTTTAGGATGAGATGGAGGGTTAGTGAAGGGATTTTTCGGGGTGTTTTAAAGGGGAAAAAGGGGTGAAAATGGGGCTTTTGAAGGGGTAAAATGGAGCAGATGGAGGCCCTTTTTGAGCATTTTGTTTCACACAATCAGCGGGACTTTTTTCAGTGGAAACAATAATGAAAGTCTTTAAAGGATAGAAGAAACATGGAGGCTTCAATAATGATAGGTTTTCAAAGGAAATGTATCTCTTGAAGACTCAGAAATTTTTTTAGCCACCTGTTTGCTATGTCAAAAATTTATAGGTGGCTAACAGTGGCTCCACATGGGGATGGCCTCTTCTTGAAGGTGTCAATAACCTTAAAAAATAATCTTTTGAGTAGGCCAGATGCCTGGTACTTGACCATTATTTTTCTTCTTTAATCAGCTGCCACAAACATAATGGATGTTATATCAGCAGAAAACACTTTCCCAAACAACTTCCTACCCATTTTATTGTCCTAGCATTTTCTCTTCAAGGTGCATTTGGACTTGCAGACCTTTCACATCATCAATTTTTTTTTAAACAGGAAAATAAACCTATCTACTGCTACCCTTATTACTCCATGAGACCAGATTAGACAGTTGGACTCATAGCTTCTCTACCTACACTAATATCTACTAGGATTAAATTGTCTAGCAGATTTCTTTCTCTACGTTCTAAGATAGAAATTTAAAAACAGTCAAACCAGGATTAGACTGTCTGGTCTGCTGTGAATCCATATCATAAAGACAAGCTGCATATGGACTGAAACTTTGCATAAATTAAAAAAACTAACTAAATTCTCACAGGTTGAGCTTTATTGAGTTTTCCTACCTATCCTACTCTAACTTGAGATATGTACATGTCTAGCTTACAAACTCTCTTTTCCAATACATCTAGTCAATCAAATGATCCCATGACTAGTATTTTCTGCTCAATTCTTTGAGCATGCTGGATAGGCAAGGCCACTCCCATTCTCTTTGTTTATTAACAACAGCTTTTAAAAAATTTCTTGTTGTCTGCAATAAGCTTCTCTTGATGAGCTTTGATCCTTCTCTAAATGTGTGCAGGAAATGAGCATAAGGATCTTGAGATAATACCTGGTTGTGAGTATTTGACAAGTGGTTTTCAACCAGGATTACTTCCTCCCACTGGATCGAGAAAAATACTCTTTTGAGAAATAAAATCTTCCTCATCTTCATCATTTTCTGAACTGGAGGACTCATCATGTACTGCAGATTTTTCCTCTTGTAGCTCTGATATATTCTGATCTGGTGGGCTGAGCTCTGTGAAAAGATCAATGTATTCTTGATCAGGGATTTGTTTTATTGCTTCCTCTTTTTCAAGAGAAGGCTCCTTGGTTTCAACCTGCTCAAAAATTTCTTCCTTATTTTCCTCTTCACCATGTGAGATAGAAGGCTGCTGATCCCCAATCACATGAAAAATGTCACTGATGATTAGAGGTGTAACGGAGTGAAGATTCAATGAATCTTCATCTATTACTAGGCTTTCATAACTTTCCCCATCAGTATCATAGATAACCTGACTAGGCTCATTACTTTCTTGGAGTTGAGGGAACTGATCTTCCTCCCACAAGTCTACTAATGATGGCCTTGCAAAATCATCTTCTGTTTGGAGAACATCATCATCAGATATATCAAAAATAGGAAAATCATGATTGTGGGTAATGTGGCCAATCAGACATACTGGATTATCAACAGATCTTTCTTCATTCTAATTTACAGAGGAGTTTTCTAAATCTGCATAATCAAACTCAATAGATGAATGAGCAAGGGTGTTTGTTCTATAGAAGATCTTAGAGGCAGACTGTTTTTTTAATATTTGATCAGTTTATTCTTCTGTCAAAAGAGGGATATCCTTTTGATCATGGACAGAAGAGCAGTAGTCCTCTTCTCCTTTTTGTGTTAGCTGGTTTGGAGGCTGGATGTCTTCTTGAGCCCCTTCTAAGAGATCTTTAGTTATGCTTGCAGGAAAAATTTGAGGATTTTCTAATGTTTCCTGATCTCTTCCTATTTCAAACAATTCCTCATGATCATGATGATATTCAGATATAATACAAGGCTCATGAGTTGTTTCTTCTTTATGATTAGGAAGCCACTCTTCTTGTGAAATCCAAGATGAATCATAATCTAGAGGGGGAGTCTCTATATGTGTTGGTTCTCCTTCTACATCAAATTCTGCATCTTCTAAGGGGTTACTTGTTTCGTCAAAGCAGCATTCCCTATCAGCTTTTTCCATCAGGTCATGATATTCTCTTATCATTAAAGTACAAGATATAGGTAGGAAATCAGGCAGTTCTTGATCACCTTCCTCTTCATCTTCTATAGATTCTTGAGCATCATACATGTCTTGCTCATTGTCTAGGTCTTGTATAGGTTGAGCTTGCTCTTGCTATGGAAGAAACATGGGCTGCTCTAGATAATCAAAATTTGTATTTAGATTAGCCTCATACACCTTCACCATTATTTCACCAAACATGTTTACCATTCTTTTGAATCTATTTGACAAAGAATTTAGCTTTGCTTCTCTGTCCATACTTGGATCCATGTTTGTAAAAAGAGGTCACTGTATCTTCTCAACCAGTTCAGGATCTTCTACCAGTGGAGTCATTTGGTCTTTAGGAGTTATAGAGTGTGGAGTCGCTAGGTGGATGAATGTGAAGGTTTGAAGCATGTTGTTGTCCACCATCAGCAATTAAATACCAATCTAGCCAGAGATTTTGGGTCTTCTGAGGTCCTAAGGGTGTATAAGATGGAAAACACTCAGAAATTCCCCAGTGGAGTCGCCATTATGTTTTGGTTCCTATTTTTTGGCCAGATTGGCAAGACCAAAATATAAGACAACATCAAACCACTTTGGGATCCTAGGATCTAGCCCTCCTAGATCCAGAGAGGGATCTCTCTATAAATGTAAAGAATGATATATCTTTAAGGCTCAAAATGAGGTATTAGGCTAGGTATGAAGCACAAGGGTTTTTGATTTTGTTTGATTGTTGGGTTGGAGATCATTGACTGAGAAGGTTAAGGAGGTAAAGAAGGAACTGAATAGAAGGATGTTTCAACATGGGAAGATAGGTCAAGAGAAAGGTTAATCCATTGGGCTATGGAGTCATGAAAGGAGATTACTTGCATAACAACTATCCAAGATTTTTCATAGGGAAAGTAATCTATATTAAATGATATTTTTAGATAGATGGTGGGATGGAACATTGAGAATGGTGAAAGAATGAAAGAAAACTAAGGGCAACCTAAGAACAGGTAAGTGCTTTGAAACTATCCTGCTTTTGACATACTTTAAAGGAAGCTCTCATAAAAGACACAAAGGGCAGCTTAAGATCAGGTCATATGTCATTTAAATCCAGACCTGCTTTCAGCATACTCTGAAGGAAGACAATCCAACAGTCCTCATAACCACTTTCAGAATGGTAGAAAACATTAAATATTAAACACAGAGTAAGGCCTAAGATCATAGAAGGGCTTTTAACCTTCAATGCTTTTAACACTCACTCAAAGGGATCTTAGAAAGGCCAACTGTTGGAAAAAGACCCTAGTGGATAGGGCTAACACTAAATCCCCAGTATCCCAATTATTCCAGCTGAAACCTGACAAGAACATCTAAGGAAACAAACTCCAAATTCACACATCAGTAAGCATGGACCAGCCAACTTCTATACTAGTTAAATTATGATGAATTTGCTCTTAGATACAAAAATAGTAGAAAACATCAAAGATAAGAAGATCAGGTAGCATTAGGATACTTTACAGCAATATATCCTAAGCCAGACTACTGATTCTTATCAGATAATTATGGAAAGTATGATAAAATATGAAATGAGACAATTGCAGTAAGGAAAACATCACCCGTAATATAGACCAGGATCCTGTGAAATTTGCTTGTTCAATTGATGTGCAAAACTAGTCACATACTTTGAGCTCAATGGCTCTTTACATTCCAAACTTCTCCTCCCAGCCTACTAAATTACAAAATACTAAGCTACTTCCCCCAATAAAAGTTCTAACAGTCGATAAATCCCTATCAACCAACAACTTTTTCAATATAATTTACAGGGGTTCTTATAGATGGACGAGGAAGTGAAGAAACAGAGGAGATAGTTGGCCCAATTAAATGAAGAGTTTAATGTTTCTAGGCCTCTGGGAGGCTTGATGGAGAAGAAGTGACATGCTCCATACTTCATTAAATGGAACTTTTCTTGTATTTGCACTCTGGCTGTTTGTTTTTTACTTTCGGAAGCTCTGGTAGGTGGGTAATTGTTTCTGAGCTGCATATATGTCCATAATATCTCTGACTACCTTGACTATGTCTTGTCTTAATGGAAAATAGGACTGCAGGGGCAGTATGGGTTGATGGAGAGTGATTAGTCTCTCTGATTTGGCGTGCAGAGGCTATTTTCTGAGGTGTCCTTTGTGTTTTCGCTGATCTGGCTCTAATCTTCACTTTGGCGCTGATACTCTCTGTTTAGCTGATGTTCACTACGTTTTGGTTACTTTGAAATTGCGAAAAAGGTTTACACAGGTAGAGATTTTCATTTTAATGAAGGAATCCATAGATCCCTGGCGTTTTTGCAATCTTTTAAAACTCTGGGCAAAGCCTTTATAACCTGCAAAAAACTGATAAAAGTGAAGAAAACCCGGTGAAAAAGGTTTAGGATTGGTTTCAGAGGTTTGGGAGTGAGGTTAAAATAGAACTGTCAATTTATATTAATCAACAGAGATCTACGGCTGAGATCCTTTCGCGAAGTTGTTTAGAAAGGTTAGATGGATGAAAGTGGGAGGGGGCGAGGTTAGATCATGGCCATCATATTAGAGTAATCAACGGCCAAGATTTAAAACTAAAAATACATTGCGGAGGGGAAAAGTGGTGAGGCAGAAAACCGGAGTGGTTTTCGCGCGGGGCTGAGGGTGGTAAACAGTTTTCCAAAAAATAACACGATTCCACTCATCGTGCGCCACGTGGATTCTCAAAACTGCTTATATCGCGCGATTTTAAAACGTTAAAGCGAGGATCCAAAAACTACGCAATATGCGTTCTCAGCCGTTGGATGGCGTGGCAGAAGATCTGACAGTTCAGGTTTAACTTGATAAAGGTAAGATGCAGGGGCGGGAATGGACCGTCGATTTAATGGTGGACTGTTGGATCTGCGGATCGGACGGTGGAGATTTAAAACAAAAAGTGGAAGGCAAAGGGGTAAGCGAATGAGCAGGGAGAAGGAGAGCCGTCGGATTTGAAGAGGTGGACGGCTAAGATTCAATCAGAGAAATGTTTCGGGCCTGGTGAACAGATGGTAAATGGGTAGTGCGATTTGATCTCAGCCGTTGGATCTGTGAGAATGAACGGTCGAGATTTGATCGGGGATCGCAAATGGGAGGAGGCGAAGGGATGGCACTCAAGACTTTGCGTGATGCGATTAAGCGCTAGCCATCCGATCTGGAACAAGATCGATGATCCATACTCAATCGGGGGGCAATGGAGAGGGGTTATGGGTGGAGATGAACAAAGAACGACGGCCGTTGATCTATGTAGATCGACGGTGGAGATTACAACGGAGGTCGAGAAGAGGAGGACTAATCGCATCGGAGATTTTTGAAAAAACAAAGGAAAATGCGTTAATAAGAAGTTCCAATTGTGATTAGCGCCTGAGGGCTTAGCGCTTGGTCGTAGGCGCAGGTTATATGCGGAGAAAAGGTTTAAGGGCTAAGCCGAAAGGGGCTTAAGCCTGTTATAATATAAAAAGGGTGTTTTTGGCCAAAAATTAGTCTTTTTAAGCCAGAATGAAGGGTTCCGATAGACGAAAAAATAGACTTTTAAGCCAAATCAAGGGTGTTGTAAGGTTTGAAAGGGGTTTTAGGATGAGATGGAGGGTTAGTGAAGGGATTTTGCGGGGTGTTTGAAAGGGGAAAATGGGGTGAAATTGGGGCTTTTTAAGGGGTAAAATGGAGCAGATGGAAGCCCTTTTTGAGCATTTTATTTCACACAATCAGTAGGGCTTTTTTCAGTGGAAACAACAATGAAAGTCTTTAAAGGATAGAAGACACATAGAGGCTTCAGGAATGATAGGTTTTCAAAGGAAATGTAACTCTTGAAGGCTCATAAAAGTTTTTAGCCACCTATTTGCTATGTCAAAAATTTATAGGTGGCTAACAAATTCATCACTTTGATCCTTGTTGTGATGTTGATCCTTTGACTGAAGATAGAGTTACTCACTTAATCCATTAACTCAAATAACTTATCCCACCTTTCTTCATTCGGAATAGACAAGTTAGAGACCCTCTTGTAGACCTCATAGTGTACTTGGAAAAAGTAGGCTTGATGAAAAAAATGTGATTTACCTCATGCTGTATGCTTAAATCATTCTCTAGTGCTTCAAAAAAGGATTTTCCTGTTATTTTTCCCACTATACCTGCAAAATTGGAGCTTCCCATGGACACATATTTCAATTTATTGTTGTAGTCCTCCTGAGTGCTCAATGTATCATTTATCACAAATAAACTGGCCAACCCTTTTTTGTTCAACACTTCAAACCTGTTGAAAAACCTGTTAACAACAATTTCCATCCCCTGAAAGTTTTCTTGCAGTTGTAGGATGAGGTTCTTTTTGGTTAAAACCTTCTTGACCTCAAGTATTGTTTCAGTTCTGTCTTTAATTCCCACTTCCTCTAGCTCATATTTACTCTTAAAATTCATAAATATGATAATATTAGTGGCTTTAGTGGGCTTATCACCCAAATTTTCCTTGATGTCTTCAATGGTTGTTATAACTTTCTTTATCAACTCCTTTTGTTAAAAAATGATTTGTATGGAAGGAAAAATTTCATTTATTGAGTTAAGGATGTATTTCCATATGTTCTCTTTTTCTTGGGCCAAGGTCTGGCCCATGCTTGTCTCTTTTCCAAATTGTTGTATCCTTTCCATTAATCTTTGGGATCTTTTTGCCTCATCCATGTGTGACGCCTCACTTTTGTTCTTCTACTCATGTAAGGCCTTTATATGTCCCTGCAACTTCTTGATTTCTTCATTTGTATTGACATATCTTCCATTTCTTTTGTAAGTTTTCTTGCAACATCTGTGGGCTGTATTGGAGTTGTTATTGATGTATAAGTACCTATAGTTGGTATTTTTGTGAGGGGCACTACATCCAAAGGAACCATGACCAACTGTGCATTTTGTTCCTTTTCTTTGATTAATCTATCTTTGTCTCCATATTTTTGATTTGTGCATTTTGCTCCATGATCAACTTGAGCATGTCTTCCTTCTTGTTCCTTGACTCTCTTATTTATTGTGTATCTGGGTGCTCAGTTCCTGACATCTTTAGATTTTTTCTAAGTGCCGAAATATCATCAATTTTCTTCTTTATTAACTCTTCAACTGCTTTGACATTCTATGGATTATACCCTATCTTTAAAACCAGATCTTCTAACGACTTAATTATGGCATTCTTTTCCAAAGATGAAATCCTTTCAATCTTCAGCTGAGATTGAAAATTATTAAGAGACACCTCCAACTTTGAAGCAGTCATAGAAATGTTAGTCAAAGTGGAAAAAATCATCTCTAATGTTTTCTTATGCATCTCTGTTTGATCGATGGGATGAATGTACTTTGTATCAAATTCAGTGTATCAAATTCAAAGGAGGTATTCTTGTAGTCAGTATATGTCTATGGATGTGGAATGTGAGCTTGTAAGAATGCCGTTTGCATTCTTCCCTTCTCTGTATCAAAGGATGATAGAAGCCTTCTTTGAGCACTAATAGTTTGTTTCCATAATTCAGTGTAGGCGCTGCATTTAAGGATATCATTCTTGAGCTTTATCTCTTTGTATTTGTCAAAAATACTTTTCTATTTTATCTCCATGAATTAGCTCAAATGTTTGGGTTGGGTCTTTATGGTCTTGTGACACTGGTGATGCTCCTGGGGACCCTATGAATTTTCTACCTAATTGTCGAGAAGAAAGTGGATCTTTGATGACTATGATGGCTTGTTGTTCCGCTTTTGTTTCCAAATCTGTCTTAGGACTTCTTTTATCTTTCTTTTTGTAGATTATTTTAAATTCCTTTGCTGAGAGCCCTACAGCTGAAGAGGATCCTTCCTCTCTTTATCTCTTATTTGTCTTCTCCTGAGGAGTAGGAGTTTGTAAAGTAGAGGTGAACATGAGTTTCTCCTCTGCTTCTTGTAAGGTGTTCTATGCCCATTCCAACTGATTCATGTACCTTTTAATCTCTGGCCTCTGTGTGTGCACATAAGGACTGTTTTTTTGTTCCACCCTCGACTTGGAGACTAAGAAAAATGGGTCATAAGACCATGTGAAGCTCAAAGTAAAATTCATTTGTTTCAAGAGCTTATCTGCTTCTTCACCAGCTGCCATGTTGTTATAAATAAAGGGACCAACTAGTGTCTTTATTCTAAACTAATACTTCTTTTTGGATTAAACAAAATGTATCTCATCAACATTAATAATTTGTCTTATGTATTCAAGAGAAAATACTCTCATTGGGAGGTATTTAGGGAGTTTGTATGGTGGACACTCACACCCATACACTCTTATTTCTCTGTAGTTCTGAGAGAGGTACCAATCTCCTATTTTGGCTTGCTATGTTAGATGAAAAAGATTCTTAATCTCATAATTTATTCTTGGCTTTGCATTGCTGGTCAACAGACTCATGAATGGATGAATAAATTTTTCTATGTAATATTTGAAGGTGATGCATGGGCATTAGGCTCAAAACAACCTTTGTACATAAATAAATATAAAGGGGGGTCTCATGTTTTATTTCCCCATGTAATTATTCATAGTTGAGTTATTTTTAGTTAATTACAGAGGAAAATGTAACTGCCCGGATGATTAGTGGGCATAGGAAGAGACAGTCCGTCTCTGTCTCTCAGAGGGTTAGTCTAAAAGTTAGAGATTTGAAGAGTTTTTGAGTGTTAGAGGAGTTGAGTCGATTCAGTGCCTTTAAAAAAAAAAAAAGCCTAACAGGCATAATAGGAGTGTTGGCAATATGATGCAGAGTGTTGTCCTTGATGGCAACCCACTGAATGAAGATGAGGACATGAGACTGTTGACATGTGTTGTCCTTGATGGAAATCCACCTGATGAAGTTATTCGTGAACTAATGGACTTGGTAAACGATGTAAATCTGATATGAAATGATGTTTGTTAGCAATCTGATGTTGAGTGTTGTCCTTGAATGGCAACCCACTTGATGAAGGTGATGGCAACTTACTTGATGAAGTTGTGCTTGATAGAATATGTCTTGATGAACTAAATATGATGTATCTATAGTATGTATAGAAGGCAATGAAGAAAGGAACTCAGCAAGTGCTAAATCTATGGTGAAAAGAGTATGTCTCAAGGCATACGCGGATATGTCTAGGAGAAGTCGCGTATGCACGCAGAAAAGAACGTGCCAAGTCGCGTATGGGAAAAAAGCGCTCAAAAAGTGCAAAACCAGGGGTAACCACCATGGTATTGACCCATTTTATTGGGTAATGATTCGTCTAAATGACCCCGTCCAGGAATACCATCGGAAGTAATGTAGTTTTGGGCTCATGGTATTGTTTTGGCTCATGGTATTGAAAAAAGGGAATGTGGTGTGAAAAAGGTAAACCTATATAAGGAGAAAGAAATTCATTATTGCACATCATTATTGTGTGGGAGCAAGATGTACGAGCTTGAATGAATACTTCTACGCGAAGTATATACGTATGGAAAAGGAGTAAAAGGTTTGATAATAGATCTGAATCTATGATGCACCTATGAAGAAATGATGAAGCGGAATATCTAGATGGAATGTATTTGCAGTAGCTAGATCTGTTTATGGAAGGCTTAGATCTGAGATGAGGCGAACATCTGTCTGAAGGAAAAGGGTAAATCTGAACTGAATATCTGATCTGAAGAAGTATGCTGCTCTATAATGGTTGAAGATCTATACGCTAGTTCGCCGCAGAGGAAGTGCGTATATACGCAGCTTCGCTGAATAGAAAGTGCGTATGCGCAATGAAATGAGCTCTATAATATGTACAGAGGTATACGCGGGTTTGTGTGAATGGAAGTGCGTATATACACGACATCAGAGAAAGGAAAGCGCGTATGCAAACTAGGGTTTGCTGAAGTCTGTGGTAAGAAATGTCTGATCTGTTCTGCTGGTTTACTGATATCTGTTAGTGAGTTATATGTATCTGTTTCATGGTTGACTGTGCTTAAAAGTATGGAGTGGGTCCAGTCTGAAAATATGATGAAATGTGGCCTGCAAGTGGTGTCCTAAAGGAAGCCTTGGATCTAGTGTGAAAATTGATGAAACGTGGTCCATAGAGGTGCTGAGGGTTGTAGCCTTTAGTCAAGGGGTTGTAGCTCCCTTCCAGGTGAGGCTGGTAAACGAGATCAGGGGGTCGTAGCTCCCTTCCAGGTGAGGCTGGTAAACGAGATTAGGGGGTCGTAGCTCCCTTCCAGGAGAGGCTGGTAAACGAGTCAGGGGGTTGGAGCTCCCTTCCAGGAGAGGCTGGTAAACGAGCGCAGGTGGGTGCCTGCGTGCTGGTAGAGTCTGCACCAGCACATATGTTGTAAGATGTTTTCTCTATAATAAAATATTGAAGGGTGAGCAACTGCAGCGGTGGTTTTCTCCCGACTTGGGTTTCCACCTAAAAATCCTGGTGTTCATGTGTGATGCTTTGTGTGATGGTTTATTCTGTTCTTACTGCACATGTTTACTGTTTATAGAACATCAATGAATGAATGATGGAATGATATAAGTGAAGAACTAATGGCATAATTAGATCTCTGTGTATACGCGAGTTTTATGAAGGATATCCGCGTGTATACGCTAGTTGGCTTCAGCAAAGTAGCGTATGGGTTTTGGAGCATAAAAAGTAAAAGTTTTGAATATGCACTAAATACTGATTCACCCCCCCCTCTCAGTATTTTTCCCAACAATTGGTATCAGAGCAGGTCCTTCTGCAGAAGCTTGATCGCTTGAAGGAGATCCGTCGCAATGGGAAGTCAAGAAGGAGTAATGTCTATAAAGCCACCTCTATTCAATGGAAGCTATCTGATATTCTGGAAGGTACGAACAAAAGCATATCTGCAAAGTCTTGGTGCAGATGTATGGGAAATCGTGGAAGAAGGCTATCAATATCCTACAAGTATTCCTACTGATGCAGCTGAAAGGAAGAAGTATGAAATCAATGCCAAAGCAGTGAATGTCTTATTAGGAAGCATGTCTGAATCAGAATTTGCTAAAGTGATGCAACTACATTCAGCAAAAGAAATATGGGACAAAATCATTCTAAGCTATGAAGGAGACACAAAAGTAAAAAGTGCAAAACTCCAAACTCTTAGAATTGAATATGAAAACTTGAAGATGCATAGTGATGAAAGTGTTGCCAGTTTCTTTCTTCGTCTAGATGATATTGTAAATTGAATGATAAATCTGGGTGAAACCATAACCGATACTACTCTGGTGGAAAAAGTCTTAAGATCTTTGACTGCAAAATTTGACTCTAAAATTTCAGCTATTGAAGAAAGGCAAGATCTGCAAACTCTTACTGTTGTTCAATTACATGGTATCCTAACTGCTTTTGAAATGAGACAAGGAGGTCCTTCTCAAATCAGAGAAGCTGCTTTTAAGGTATCTGCAAAAGGAAAGGAAAAGGAAGTTGTCAAAGAATCCAACTATATATCCGAAGAAGAAGAAGCGAATTTCGTGAGAAAACTCCAACTAGGTACTGGAAGATTCAAAGGTAAGCTTCCCTTCAAATGTTTTGAGTGTGGAAAAGTCGGTCACTATGCTGCTAAATGTCCTTATAGAGAAAAACATGGTAAAGGGAAACAATTTGAAAAGAGGAAGAGTTTTTATACAAATGAAGATGATGATGAAGTGTCCGGTGAAGATGAAGAAGATTCTGACCATGATCTGAAAGTGCTCATGGCAAAGAAGCAAAAGAAGAAGGCTACTCGAAGCAAGCAGATACCTCAGCAATCATGTCTAGCAGAAATTGAAGGAGATGAAACAGGTATTAATTGTTGTTCCTATATTTTACTTAACTGTATATGCAAAGGTAATGATAGTGAAAGTGACAGTATGGATCTAGAAGAAGCTGTCAAAATAAAAGATAAAGAAGATTCTGACCAAGCTCTACAAGTACTCATGGCAAAGAGGAAAAAGAATAAGGCCACTCAAAGCAAAGAGATGTCTCAGAAAACTTGTATAGCAGAAATTGAAGAAGATGGATCAGATAGTGATTGGGGTCCTTGTAATACTCTTCTTTGTGCAAACAATAGTGAAGATAGTGAAAGTAAAGTTGTGGATCTAGAAGAAGCTATCAAGATCAAAGTTGAAGAACAACAAAAGGAAATTGATAAGAAAGATTCTATCTACAAAGAGATGATATCTCAAATGAAAGAACAAATAGAAATATTGAATGGACAGGTGGAAAAGTATCAAAGGTTTCATACTTATGCATCCAATCGAATTAAAGGACTAGAAGCAGAAATCAACGATCAAAATGCAGATCTCGAAGAATCACGCAAGAAGAATGAAGGACTTGAAGCTGCAATCATCTCTCTACAAGCAGATCTTGAAGCATCAAGTAAACCTCTACAACCCTTTGAAAAGGAAGGCCTTGAAGCATAAATCATCTCTCTCAAAGAAGATCTGGAAAAATCAAATAAGAAGAATGAAGAGCTGCAACAAACATGTGAAGAAAACGAAAATTGGTTGAAAGAAGAGATTCTAAATCTGAAGGATCAAGTAGAAGATGGAAGAAGGAAAGAAGAAAGCATAACAAAGCAATGTCAAGCCTTGGAAGTTGAGGTAAACATTCTCAAAGGTAAATTAGAAGAAAAGGTTAAACTTTTGAGGTTTCAAGATAGTACTAACATTTTGGACAATATTCTGAGTAATCAAAGGTCTCCTGCTATCAAACTTGGTCTTGGTTTCCATGAAACTGTTAAAGGAAAATCTAGCTCACAAGGAAGTGCTAAAAATTCAGAGGATGTCAATGCAAAACCTGAAGTGTTGAAAGAAACAAAAGGTCAACCAACAATGATGAAATCTCAAAGGAAATCAGTCAATAAAGTTGAATGCTTTAAATGTCATAATCATGGGCATGTTGCAGCAAATTGCAGGAGCAGATCATTTCAGCCTCAAACAAACGGTTCCTACATAGAAAGGTACTCTGGTTTCTTCAAGGGATATTTTTTTTCATGTAACAAGTATGGACATAAAGCAGCTGATTGTAAAAGGAGGAAGATTAGAAATACTCATTATGATTCTTATGCTTATTTCTCTGGACACATGAGATGTTATTCTTGTAATAAGTATGGACATGTAGAAAAAGAATGCAGGTTGAACAGATATGAGAAATTGGATAACTTCCAGCACACAAATAGAAAGTTCAAACAAATCTGGAAAAAGATGGAGGACCGATCAGAAACATAGGGAATCTTGACCCTACTTCAGTCATCCGCTTCTGAAGCTTACTTCTCTGATTGACTGCAGGAATGATGTGGGATACATTATGAGTTTTAGTAATGTATCGTCACAGGGGGAGCAATGTATGATGACTTTCATGGTTGATCTGATTATTCTGGTTATATGTATTTCTGACAGAGCATCTGATATGAAGAAGACAGGTACAGGAAGTACAATTTCAGGGGGAGATGAAGGAATGTGAAAAATTTCTATGCTTCACTTTCCATACGCGGGTTCTATGAACCAAAGTCGCGTATACACGCGAGTTCCAGCAGACACAGTCGCGTATGCATTAATGATAAGAGAATTTATATGATAGCTGAAGATCTGGAGCAGAGGTTCAGGGGGAGTATCAGTATGATTGTTAATAACTGTATTATTGACTCTGTATCAGCTTAATTTCTCAGTTTTAAATAATGATGATATGATACTTGGTTACTTATGTTGAAGATTATGGATGAGTCCTGTTTGCTTTTTGATGAAGAGTATTCATTGTTAAGATGAAAGTCTTATAATTCGGAGATAAGGGCAGTTCATGCAGAAATTGTTGCTGATGACTTGCTGATGAACGTATTCAGGTTGCACAAGTTAAGAAGAAGCACTGGTTCAGGGGGAGCAGCAGGTTAAATACTAATGATTGCATTGTTGGCAATATGACTGCTCATTCTTTGGTTTTTGTGATACTCATGCTTAAATGATGATGACTTGGTACATGATTTATTATGATGAGATTTTGAGGCCTGGTTGCTGATAAGTATCTTTTGTGCTCACACATGGATGAGTTGGATGTCGTTTGATTCATAAATAAGAATAGATCATGCAGAGTTTGTTACTATGGTTGAGATATTTTGCCTACATATGTTACTTCATGTTAAATCTTGAAGATCTTGATGATATTGGACCACATGGATGATTGCTTGACACATATTTGAAGATGTTGTTCTGGTATGATAATCTCTCTTGGAAAGATTGTATTGATGCTGCAAAGAATTTGAAGGCTTGGTTACTAATGTGCTTATGCTACAACCGTTGGATGACGCTTGAAGACACAACTACACCGTTCTATCTATCTGTAGTCCAGGGAAGCATTCAAATATCCCAGAAAGAAGCTGAACACTATTTTTTCTCACAAGAGGATCAGATCTGGTTAAAATATAGAAGATGGTATTGCATACGCGGGTTTCCTGAAACACAGTCGCGTATATACGCGAGTCCATGCACAGAAAACCGTGTATGTCTGATTGCTGACATTTTTCTGTTTGGAGTTAGCTCTCTTCAGCACAGCTGCAGTGCTGCTTGGTATCTCTGATACTGTTTGGTATCTCTGGTGGTGTTCCAGTTCTTATAATATTGTTTCGATCTCTGATGTTTTGATAAAGATACCTTGATGATTTGTTGGTGAAAGTGTTCAGGATGCACAAACTAAGGGGGAGCCTTAGTCATATGGAAAGGATGCTTGGATGCACAGATTCAGGGGGAGCATTGGCCTTGCTGAGTATAATGCATTGTTGGCATTATGTTGATTCTGAAAAATGTTCTCTTTCCTGAGGACTTTCTGGAGTTGGTCTTAAATGGTCATTTGTGTATTTTGGTGAAAAGGTCTTGTTGAGACCCATGATGTAAAATTGTAATATTCAGTCATGTAAAGGACTTATCAAATTTGTAAACCCACTTGGTTGGGTAGCTGAGTCAAATTTTGTAAACCCACTTGGTTGGGTAGCTGAGTTGAAATGTGTAAACCCACTTGGTTGGGTACTTGAGTCTTATATGTAAATCCACTTGGTTGGATATTTGATGTAAGTATGAGTCTTTGGTGATAGGAAGTTCATAGAGTCATGTACTTCATTAAAAAATATGTTTGAAGATTCAGCATGAACTCCGGGGGAGCTTGGTCACTTTAGTACATATTAGATCTGCAGGACGCTTCTTCCACATGCGGAGAAAAGGGGGAGAGTATGTTGGTTTTGATTCTCCCTTTGCTCTTGATGTCAAAGGGGGAGAGTGACATGGTGTTTGAATGAAGAGAAAGAATGGTGTCAAAAATGGGGAATGTGACATGGTGTCCTTGTATTCTTAATGTACCTATCAGTTGTGGTAACCAAACACCATTGTGGTTGCCATCAAGTCCAAAGGGGGAGATTGTTGGCAATATGATGCAGAGTGTTGTCCTTGATGGCAACCCACTGAATGAAGATGAAGACATGAGACTGTTGACATGTGTTGTCCTTGATGGCAATCCACCTGATGAAGTTATTCGTGACCTAATGGACTTGGTAAACGATGTAAATCTGATATGAAATGATGTTTGTTAGCAATCTGATGCTGAGTGTTGTCCTTGAATGGAAACCCACTTGATGAAGGTGATGGCAACTTACTTGATGAAGTTGTGCTTGATAGAATATGTCTTGATGAACTAAATATGATGTATCTACAGTATGTACAGAAGGCAATGAAGAAAGGAACTCAGCAAGTGCTAAATCTATGGTGAAAAGAGTATGTCTCAAGGCATACGCGGATATGTCTAGGAGAAGTCGCGTATGCACGCGGAAAAGAACGTGCCAAGTCGTGTATGGGAAAAAAGCGCTCAAAAAGTGCAAAACCAGGGGTAACCACCATGGTATTGACCCATTTTATTGGGTAATGATTCGTCTAAATGACCCCGTCCAGGAATACCATCGGAAGTAATGTAGTTTTGGGCTCATGGTATTGTTTTGGCTCATGGTATTGAAAAAGGGTAAACCTATATAAGGAGAAGAAATTCATTGTGCAAATCATGTGTGTGGGAGCAAGATGTCTGAGCTTGAATGAATACTTCTCTGTGAAGTATATCTGTATGGAAAGGGTAAAGGTTTGATAATAGATCTGAATCTATGATGCACCTATGAAGAAATGATGAAGCGGAATATCTAGATCTGGAATGTATTTGTATTCGCTAGATATGTTTATGGAAGGCTTAGATCTGAGATGAGGCGAACATCTGTCTGAAGGAAAAGGGTAAATCTGAACTGAATATCTGATCTGAAGAAGTATGCTGCTCTATAATGGTTGAAGATCTATACGCTAGTTCGCCGCAGAGGAAGCGCATATATACGCGGCTTCGCTGAATAGAAAGCGCGTATGCGCAATGAAATGAGCTCTATAATATGTACAGAGGTATACACGGGTTTGTGTGAACGAAAGTGTGTATATACGCGACATCAGAGAAAGGAAAGCGCGTATGCAAACTAGGGTTTGCTGAAGTCTGTGGTAAGAAATGTTTGATCTGTTCTGCTGGTTTACTGATATCTTTCAGTGAGTTATATGTATCTGTTTCATGGTTGACTGTGCTTAAAAGTATGGAGTGGGTCCAGTCTGAAAATATGATGAAATGTGGCCTGCAAGTGGTGTCCTAAAGAGCAAGGTTTGGATCCAGTGTGAAAATTGATGAAACGTGGTCCAAGGTGGTGCTGAAGGTTGTAGCCTTCAGTCAGGGGGTCGTAGCTCCCTTCCAGGTGAGGCTGGTAAACGAGATCGGGGGTCGTAGCTCCCTTCCAGGTGAGGCTGGTAAACGAGATCGGGGGGTCGTAGCTCCCTTCCAGGAGAGGCTGGTAAACGAGTCAGGGGGTTGGAGCTCCCTTCCAGGAGAGGCTGGTAAACGAGCGCAGGTGGGTGCCTGCGTGCTGGTCAAGTCTGCGCCAGCACATATGTTGTAAGATGTTTTCTCTATAATAAAATATTGAAGGCTGAGCAGCTGCAGCGGTGGTTTTCTCCCGACTTGGGTTTCCACCTAAAAATCCTGGTGTTCATGTGTGATGCTTTGTGTGATGGTTTATTCTGTTCTTACTGCACATGTTTACTATTTATAGAACATCTAATGAATGAATGATGGAATGATATAAGTGAAGAACTAATGGCATAATTAGATCTTTGTGTATACGCGAGTTTTATGAAGGATATCCGCGTGTATACGCTAGTTGGCTTCAGCAAAGTAGCGTATGGGTTTTGAAGCATAAAAAGTAAAAGTTTTGAATATGCACTAAATACTGATTCACCCCCCCCTCTCAGTATTTTTCCCAACAAGGAGACCTGCATAGAGAGCTACATAGGGCTGCGTAGGGTTGTAGGAGAATCTTCAGAAGATTGGTTGCAGAAGGGTCGATTTATTGAAAATCTATCCAAGCTAGAAGCTGTAAGTAGTGTCACTGTATAATGGAGAATTGTTTCAGCATTTTTGTGCATTTGTTGGATTAATTCGTGTTTGTATATGTATTGAACCCGTGAATTTGATATGAGCAAGACTCTGTAATTTGTTAAGAGTCTGCCTGCATATTTATGTGTTAGAACTTTGTGTTAAAGGTTTTGACAACAATTTGAAATTATGCACCTACTGTGCATAGAATGTGATCTGTGTATTTGAATTCAATAAGCAAGGATATGAGAAGCAGAGTGATGCGAGCGCATGAGGGCTATGTGTTAAACCCATGTTAAGAACCATTGGAATACGTGTGATTTGTGTTGAATTGAATTAATTGCATAAGGGTCCCTTCGAATTAACTCTGTGTGTAGAGTGATTTGAGTTGTATGAGACTGTGGGAGATCGTCCTGCATAAAGGGTCGTAGAAGGCTGAATAGTGGCTCTGCCCCAGAGTGTGAGGTGAATGAAGGGAGCCTACGTGAGATGATCAATTCTGTCCATAGAGTGTAGTGGAGTATGCCTGTCATCCAAGAAACAATGATACTCTGTCTGTGGTGCAAAGACAGTGGTTTATTCAGTAGTTGGCGATATTGTGGAGTTGTTTATAACTTCCACAGAGAAAACAAGTCGGAGGAAAATTATTTATAATACGTTGGTGAAGCACTGACGGAACCTCGAGCAAAGAGAACGGAACCTTGCGGGAGTAGTGAAACTGGAGTACGAGAGACAGTGGTATTCGCACTTTTTAGGAGTGGTAAGTGGTAAGTGAAAAAAAATGCGATATTGCCCATCGATCGACGCGTGGCCCCAGGAGGTTTGGCAAAACCATTTTTATCGCGCGACTTGGGTGCGTTAAAGTTCGAGAGCAAATAAAATGCGATATTCAGTTTCATCCGTCGGATCATCCAAGCCGATCTGACGTCGTCACAATCGTTGGATGGGCACGCGGGTTTAACAAAGGTATGGTCCACTGATCCGCGTTGAAATCATTTATTTAATAAGTTGGAAGGTGTGTGGGGCCATGATACATATGTTATCAATGTCGCATGGGCATAATGAAAGTGGGTTAATAATATAAGTCAAAGATTGGCGGAACGCAATACATTCAAGAGGATAGTATTATGGTCGCATTCAAATGTTTTGAACCATATATTATAATGTTATGGTAGGGGTTTTAATGTCCTTCTATAAGTCAAGTTTTCATTGATTGAGCTGGGAGGTTAAGTGCGTTGGAATAATTTCCCTTCAATACAATATATATGAGGAGGATTGCAATTATAGTTGAGCGCTTTATTTAAAATTCCAAAGGGCTTGTTGTATTGGGATATATAAGGGCTGCCTTTTATGTCAGTTTATATGAATACTGTCATTGTATTCATTAATCAAATTCTAGGAATTTGATAAATGAATCTAAACAAGAGAATTAAAGTAGACTCCCTTGGTGAAGGAAGGTAGTAAGAGAAGGGCTTCCGCCTCATTTAAATTGTTAGATGAGATTGTGTTGGATATTAAAACTTGGGGTTCATTTTCATACACAGATATATTTAATTTGCCAATTAAAATAAAATTAAACAGGTTGAGTTGCCCAGATTTTGGGTTTGGTTGGGAAATGAAATTTTGAATGCATTTGTACACATAGCTTTGATAAAAATTTGAAAAAAACCGGGACTGTGGGTTTTACCTCCATTAGAAGGTATACTCATCTGAATCTTTCCTCACCAAAGAAGTCCAGAAAATCACTAACTGTGGGTTTCCCTCTTCATCTAACTTCTACAGTGAGCATGGGAACCTAACTGCTTGATAATATATGAACATGTAGGAAAGAATATAGGTATACTTAAACATTCCTTCAGTTGGTAACTTTAGGAATTTTTCAGGGATATTGATTTCATCAATAAATCAACTAAACTTAAACATAAGAGAGGGATTTTGATTAGTAGAGAAAATTGACAGGAAACCTAGGATAGGCTCATCTACCCATTCATTAGAATAATATCCTAACAGACATGCAAGAACTTAAATAATTTTCTTGGATTGATCAGGAAACACGGATGCAACATAAGGTGGATTTTTCTTGGGCAATTGGGCATTTTCAGGTAGAAAAATCTCAAAATTTTTGGCCCTCTTAGAGAAATCTAATTTTTGGTACAGGTCATTCAAAGCTTCTACTAAAAAAGGGGTGCTAGATTCTCTCTAGAGGACCCGTATCATCTGATTTATGGTTTCAGGGGTGATGGTGAACAAAAATTCTCCACTTGGGGCTACAATAGCTCTCTGGTTAGGAAAATATCAGGCATGGGACTTCCCAATGAATTTAGGTAAATGATAGGTTTGAGAAAAAAAGTTAAAGGGTAAATTGGACTCTGAGAGTCCAATTTCATCAGTTTGATCAAATTCACATTTGGTCTCTATGATTTTATAATCCCTGTCTGCAAGAGGAATATGATCAAGATTGACTATGGGAGGGAGCATTGGGTTGATTGGATAATCATTATTTGTCTTCTTGGGAGGTATGTTGACTATTAAAATTGCAAGAAAGGGAAAACTAACAGTGGGAGGTTACCAGGGATTTTCTCATAGTTGGTTGTAGGTGGCAACAATGTATTTTTCATGTGCTCAATTAGTTTCTTTGTCAGTTGTGGAAGCTTACGATGTTAGCACAATTTTTAAAACTAAGGCCGAATAAGAATTCTGCTTGCAAAGGAAGTGAAAATGGTGTGGAGAGGGGGTTTTATGGTGATGGCATAGTCTCGTTGGAGGCGCAGGGCCATTATTGAATTCAAGCGGTTGTGCTAGGAAAAAATACATGAGTAACAAGCATGGCCAGGTGTCGGGAAAGGAGTGGAGGGGATCGCGCGGGAAGAGCTGGCGGGAAAAGATGGAGGGTTAGCAGATTTCAGAGGTAGGTTGAAGAGGTAAGTGGTTTGTGGGGGGGGGGGGGGGGGGGGTTCAAAAATGTTGAGGGGGCGCGGGTAGGGGTAGTGCGTGGAGAAAGCAGATTTTCATACGCCGCCCCCCACTGACCAATACTAAAGGTAGAATGGGAAAGGGGGTGCGAAAGTCATTGTTGGTTATTGATGTGACGAGGTGATGATCAGACAATAGATAGGATCATGATACTTAAACACATATGACAAATATCCTTTTTTTGCATTCGAACATTATCATATGGGTGGAAAACTTTGTCTAAAATATACAATTCCTCCGGACTTAGGATAAAAACATTTTATAAGCCTAAACTTAGGATAAAAGGAGAAATAATGTAAAATTAATCTCTTTTATTCCTTTAAACCTTTTAAACTCAAATTTTCTCCTAATCCTAAGACTAAATCTGACCAACCAAGGGTCATTTAGATGTGAAAACCCTATTTTATTTTATTTGAAGGGAAGAACACCTAATCTAATCCTCTTTATCAATTTTATTTTTTTTGCATTGATTCAGCTTAAACAATTGAATCGACTTATTCATCTACCTAACTAACATTAGCGAAGATTAGATAGTTTGGCAAACTTATTCTCTGATCTAATTAACATAAATTGAAAATTGTTTGACCATGATTACACAGTATGATCTAAACAATGACTCAGGGTTGTGGCATTTTAAACAAGTTGCACACAACATTCATTTTATTCCTAAAGAATAAAACTCTCTATCAAGTAGTGGCATTTAAATTTGCATCATTTTCAATTCTATTTTTCATTTTCATGGGGATATTTCATCATCATTTTTTATTCTTTTTCTGTTTTTCTTTATTCTATTTTTCTTTTCAAATACCCTCTTTTCATTTTTATTTCTTTCTTTTTTATTGATATTTTTTGGAAATCATTTGCAAAATGCAATATTATTTACAATTTCATGTGACTGAGAGAAGATATTCAATCACCTTGTGATCCTATAAATTATAGGACGCTAACAATGGCTCCAGCTGGGGATGGCACTCTCCCTTTGAGGTGCCAAGAACCTTTGACCAATAGCCTTGAATGTTCTTCTTTCAAATCTTTTCTTCAATTTTTTTTTTTGAGTTGTTGTAGTAGTTATGGTGGCACATTAATCAGGAGTTTAGGGCCTTGTCTGTGGATTTCAACTTCTGATAATAGGTCACCCAAACCAAACAATTTAAAGACAACTATATTTACAATGAGTTTCTTAAGAAACACTTTTTTTCCTATGGAAAATAATGTTTTAGTATCATGCCATTCATAGGTCCACCAGGTAGCTCTGTTCCATCCAATTCCTTAAGTAAAAATGCATTATTAACCCTGTAGGCATGGATGATATAAGGTCTTATCCATAGGTTGTCAAACTTACCATGCTTACCCTTATCTTCTTTTATTGAATCCCATTTTAAAGTATTGTCCGCTAATTGAAAATCAATAGCCTTGGTCCTTCTGTTATAATTTTTCTTGACATTTTCTTGAATGGCTTGTGTTTTGTTGTACACTTCTTCCCTAGATAGTTGAAATTGTATGGTATAATTTATCCTTCTCTGAATATCATTAGATTTCACCTACAATTCTTGCAACATTTTCATAACTGGGGCACCTGAAGAGGTTGGAAAGGCAACATCCATTCTATAAACTAATTGGTATGGGGACATGCCAATTGATTTTTTAGTGGTGATTTTGTCATCCTACAATGAATTTACCATCTTATTGTGACATGACTTCTTGTTGTCTTCTAGCAGTTTTTTAATGATGTTGAATAAAATGTTATTTGAGGATTCATCTAACCCATTCCCTTGAGGGTAATTAGCAGTTCCATGTCCAAGAGTGATATGATACCTTCTATATAAGTCCACCATTTTATTTGACTTAAAATTTGATGCATGGTATATGATAAGTTTACGAGGACATCCAAATCTTGATAGTATATTAGCTTCTAAAAGTTTGATGATCACAACATTTTTTGCTTGTATTGAGGGTATGGCTTCAATCCATTTATTGAAATAGTCAGTGGTAGTGAGGATCCATTTGTGGTGGGATGAGGATGGTGAATGGATTTCTCCAATGAAATCCAAACCCCATTGTTGGAAATTAATTTCAACATATATGGGTTTCAAGGGTAAAGGAAATAGTTTCCTCTTGCCTTCAAAAATTTGGCACTTGTGACAGGAAGTAACTTATTTATGGACATCAGCAAAGAATGTTGGCTAATAAAAAATAGCTCTAAAGATCTTATTGGTGGTGGTTTTCTAATACAAATTTCCACCACAGTCTCCTTCATGAAATTCATGTATGATTTTATCTTCCACATCCTTCAATAAAAGGTTTAGTAGAATTCCACCAGTATCTTTCCAATACAAATGATTGTCTAAGATGCAAAATTTCATAGTCTTAAACTTGAAAAGTATAGCTTTTGTTTTGGTTAAACTAGGAGGATCTTGTAAATTTAATAATACAAAAATGAGGTCTGCATACCAGGGAAAGGTTGTAAAAGCCTCATCTATTTTTGGAGTCGTCCGCTCTTCTTGGTCATCCAATGCAACTAAATTAATATCCAAAGAATGAAAATTAGACTCAGCCATTAACTTAGCTAATCCCCAACCTTTAATGACCTTGATGGGTTTAATTTCAATATCATATTCAAGGATAATTTCAATCCACTTACCTCTCTTCCCATCAATTCCATTTTGAGTTAGGATATATTTTACCACAAAATTTGGAACAAAAGCAATTATGTGAGAATGAAGAATATATATTATAAAGTAATTAATTTATTTTATTAGATCAAATGCTTGCTTTTCCATTATATTGTATTTTAGGGTAGCATCTCTTAGAGCCTTGATAAAGAAAAAAATGGGTTGCTCATGTCGCTGATTGTTTTTTTGCAAGAAGGCTCCTGCAACAATGTGTTCAGATGAAAATGAAAAGATTATGAAATCTTCAGTGAAGTCAGGATTGATTAACATGGGTGCTTGTTTAACTTTTTCAAATGATTGTTTAGACAATTTTAACATCTTTGGGTCTTGTTAATTTCCTATGTTTCATTCTTCCACTTCAGCGCTTGTGGGTTCAATTTTGGGTTTCTTGGCTACATCATTAAAGTGAAACAATTATTCTAAGGGAACTGACCCTCGGGGTAAAGCATTATCTTTCAATTGGAGTATATCTAGTTCCTTTGTTTCTTGATATATCTCTGGTAAATATACTTTATTTGCATGGTTTCCTAACTGTTTTTCTAAATCAAACTTTACATCGACATTATTTTCCAACTCACAATCTACATCAATGTTGGCTTCTTCAAACTCATTCTTGGATTGCAAAAAATTTTCAATTTGTTGATCATTCCCAAAAACTTGCAAATATCTAACATTGTGTGGGATAGTTGGCTTGTGTTTTACTTCCACTGTGTATTGATGACTGGGACAGAAAGGGATTTTGTAGGTACCGGCAGAAGTGGCCAGACCATCAGCCATAATATTATGATTTCTTGGGATTACCAATAAGTCATATTATTCAAAACATTCCAAAAAATCCAGGACAACTTTTCTGTAGGCTCTTAATCTAGGGTGTTTAGCAGAATATTCTCCCTTTATTTGTTTTATTATCAGCTAAGAATCTCCATGAATGGAAATTATTTTAGCACCAAGTTTTTTCAACAACTTTAACCCTAGTATCAATGCTTCATATTCGGCTATATTATTTGTACACTGAAATTTTAGCCTATATGAATTTCCCTCTGCATGGTTAGTTACCGAGTTTGAAACCCATAACCCTACCCCTGATCCCTCTTTACTAACAATTGCATCAAAGTACATATTCAAAAGAGGTTTATCTTGTGTATTATGTTCCACTATTGCTGTTTTTTTCTTCAATTTCACAGATATTAGTCTCTAAGTTGCCAATGTGTTTTTCCATATCCCCATCATTATAGAGAATGAAAGGGTCAAGGCCTGAGTGGACATAGTATAAAGGATAATTATGGGGTTTCTCTAGGCTATTGAATATGAACTTCATTAGTGTATCCTTGTATAACCTCCTTTGCTGACCAAACATTGGGATGGTAGCAAAGGTCATGTCCATTTGTAAGGTTCCTTGCAACTTAGCTCCCCATGAGTGAGACAATAACATGCCATACTTAGGGGGTATGTGTACAAAAACTATGTCCATCACCAAAATATTGGCTGGAAATTGTTCCAAAGTGACACACAAGTCCTTAATGAGAACTAATCATTTTACCTTGCTTGAATCAAAAGAGTACAAAACTTTGTACAGTCTTGTGATATAAAGTCCTAGTTTCTCTATGAAATCCTTGGGCATAAGGTTGTGTGAAGCTCCTGAATCTAGCATGGCATTATGCAAAAAAAAATCATGAATATTTAGGCTAATATGGAATGGAGGTACACTTGCTTCTTGAGGTTTTCCATCTACTTCAAATCCAAACAAAAGTTTAGGTTTTTCATCATTCAAATTGACTGTATCTGCCATTCCCCTATGTTCATAGCTTTCATTACTTGGGACCTATACACGTTATTACTCATAAGTTATGTTAGTGGAATGGCTATTTTAAGCTTTGCTAACTCATTTTCAATATTGAAGGATGTCTGGACTTTATTAATGTTTAGGAAACCTGTTTTTTCAACGACATCTTTTTGGGTGTTTTCTTTTGGTTGTTTAGTGGTTGGAACATCTGTCTGAGTTGTTTTTGAAACAATATCTAACATCTTTTTAGTTGAATTTTTTGGATTATTTTTAAGAAGAATCTCAAGAATTTTCTTATCAGGAGTATCAACTGTCTTTTTACCTTGATTTTTAACAATTTTCTTGGCATGGCTATCTATAGTTTTCTTACTTCTAAGATTGTACTCTCTGTGAAATTCCATGATAGAATTTTCAAAGCCTTCTATTTATGAAAGCATAAAAATTTCTTATTCTTCTTGAGTAATAAACATAGAATCATCATCATTTATCCCCATTAAGTTGATTTGAGTGTCATCTAGGTCTTCAAGTCTTTCACCCTCCTCATTGGCATAGTTTTCTTGAAAAGGAGGCCTGACCCGCTGGTATGTTCCCTTTTGTTATCTTTGTTTAATTTGTGGTGGGTTCCTCCTAAAATTAGGATTTCTAATTTGAGGAGGATGTTGATTTTCTCTTGCAGGGGTCCTATCAGTAATGTTGATTCTATCAATCATTCTTTCCATTATTCTAACTAGGGAATCTATCTTATCATCAGAGGAAGATGTTGATGGTTCTTCTTTGATTATCACTATCATCTCAGTCAGACTAGCTCTCTTGGCTAACAAAATTTCCTCTACATTGACAACATCTCTTTACGTCTCTTCTAAGGATGCAGGATATATTTCTCTTAATTGGTAAGACTTGTCAACATCGAAACCATCCGAGAATTTAATTAGGGCTAAACCTTAAGGGGGTTTAATTTTAGCTAGGATTGCATTATAAACATTGTTAAATATGGTGCAGTAATCCTGCACACTCTCTCTAGGGGCCCTTCTAATGTTCTCATATTTTGATAGGATCTAAAGGGGGTTTTTCTTTATCACCCATCTATTGAGGAATGATTGGTAAAAATCATTGAGATCATTTGTACTGGCTGGTGCTAAGGCCCTGAACCATTTTCTAACTTCCCTAGTTAGAATTTGAGAAAACTGTCTCATTTTGACATCCTCCTCATCAACTTCTTGAAGATCAAAAAAATAAATTATTCTGTCAAAATGTTCTTGAGCAGTGACGGGTCCAGTACCATCAAATTGATGGATTTTATTTAGATATTCCTGGGGCATATTGTGCAAAGGTGCAACCAAAACCAAGGGAGCATATCTTGCTGCCATGATTGGGATTTTGGGATGAACAATAGATGATATTATGAGTGGTGTAGGTGTTAGATTTCCTACTGTAGGTTGAAGCACTCTCTTAGATGCTATTTGAGAAGTAGTGGAGATTATAGAGGAAGTGGGGCTAGTTGATGTAGGATGAACTGATTGAAAAGAAGCAGAAGATGCTTCTATTGTTAATGCAGAGAATTCAATATATTGTTGAACGTAAGCTTCATGTACAACTTGACCAAGGTCTGATACTAGATCATGTAATTTTTCAAATCTTTGGAGAATTTGTAGATCAGAATCTAGTTCAATAGGTTTACTTTTAGATGTAAAGGGTTGCAGAATTGATTGATAAAACACCGTTTCTTTAAGACAAATTTCAGACTTAGTCCTAAATTGATTGTGTTCGAATGGTATGTAAAACTCAATATCTTCTAAAGTGACAAAAATCTCAGGGAGAAAGTTTGTTATGGGTGGGGGACTACTACTTCCGTGACTTTCAGCTAAACTCCTTTTTCTAATCATTTTTTCATGGTCATCCATAATTTTAGCAGGTTCTGGATTAAGACGAGATCTGGTGTGGATTCTTTTAGGAGCCAGAACTAAAAATTTTAAACACACACACACACTATTATTTACAAAGGTTCATAACCTATGAAAATTAAAAAAATTATTTTTCCTGTAGGTTTTAACCTTGAATATAAATTATCTACACACGAATCTTATAACAGAAAATAAACAATAGCGAGAGCATAAAACATAAAACAGATAAACACAGAGATTTTCCCCTGGATCCCAAATCGGGACGACCAGCTTGATTTTTCATTATTTTCCTTTTAGTGTTACAACACATATATATACATGCCAAAGCATACATGAACCCTAATCCATTAACTCTGTATTAGAAAATAACTGTAGTTCCCTTGACCGGATCTACAAAAATATCAGGGGCCGAAAACCATCGTACCCTAAAACCATGTGCAAAACCATGCACAAAACCATGTGCGTGGACTACCCACCGGAAATTAAGGACCAAAATTTTTTCGTCGGGGCGTTGCCCCAGACCCCTTGCACCCAGCACAAAGGGCTCGCTTACCCCCCCTGCGCGTTCTTTGTCGTGGAAATAATATAACACATACCCAACATTCTCCCACTTGTTGTTTTCTTTCCGCAGGGGGCCACAGGAGAGCTTAGTCACTAGCCCAATTCTTCAACACCCATTGTTTCTCTACACCAAGAGAACTTTTGAGTGCTCACAGACTTCATCAATGCATCTACAACATTCTTCAAAGTGTCCACCTTTACCAGCAACACCCTTTTAGCCTCAACCATATCTCTAACAAAGTGATATTGAACATCAATGTGCTTTGTCTTTGAATGATGAGCAAGATTCTTAGCCAAGAAAATTGCACTTTGGCTATCATAGTCTATCCTTATAGCTTGCTGTACCAACCCCATACTTGAACACAATCTCTGAAACCAAGCTGCTTCCTTGCTTGCATGAGTGGATTCTATGTATTCTTCCTTTGTAGTTGCAAAAGAGCCACTATAGACTGTCTTTTATTCATCCAACTCACTGCGCCTCCAAATAGGCTAAACACATACCCACTTGTAGATCTTCTTTGGTCCAGATCTCTAGCATAGTCTACATCAACAAAACCACGAATGTCCAACATTCTTTCCAGTCCTGGTCTTCCGTGGTAGCACAAGCCATAATCACTAGTGCCACGTAAATATCTGAAAACTCTCTTCACTGTTGTCTAATGCTCCTTCCTTGGGTTTGACATAAACCTGCTCAATACTCCCACTGCATGTGCAATGTCTGGTCTAGTGTAGACCATTGCATACATCAGGCTACCCACTGCACTTGCATATGGAACACGGGACATATCCTCCTCTTTTTCTTGTGTCTTGGGACACTGTTCAACAGACAGCTTTACACCTACAGGAATAGGAACATTCACTAGTTTACTATCCTGCATATTGAACCTCTGCAATATAGTCTCAACATACTTCCTATGGTTTAACCAGAGCATCCTCTTTGCCCGATCTCTCTTAATTTCCATGCCCAAAATATATTTTGCAGCACTAAGATCCTTCATGTCGAATTTGGAGAACAGTTGGGTCTTAAAATCTTGGATAATTTCTTTGTCATTTCCAATCAACAACATATCATCCACATACAAGGCCAAATAAATAACACGGTCACCAATTAATTTAAAATAAACACAGTGATCCTCCTTGCTTCTGGTGAAGCCAAGTCCCCGTATATAGGTATCAAATTTCCGATACCACATCCTTGGTGACTGTTTTAACCCATACAGAGACTTCTTCAACCTGCATACTAGTTCTTTCTTACCCTTCACCATAAAGCCTTCAGGTTGCTTCATGTAGATCTCCTCTTCTAGATCCCTGTGAAGAAATGTTGTCTTCACATCCAACTGTTCTATCTCAAAATCAAATGCAGCAACAACAGATAAAAGTAATCTAATAGAAGTAACCTTGGCAATAGGAGAAAAATATCACCAAAATCAATTCCCGGCACCTGGGAATAACCTTTTGCTACCAACCGAGCTTTGTATTTCTCCACCTTGCCTTCTAAATTCATCTTCTTTTTAAACACCCATTTGCTCCTGATGGGCTTCCTTCCAGTCAGAAACTCCACCAGATCCCATGCCTCATTTTTGTGCAAGGATGCCATTTCATCAACCATGGCCTCCTTCCAGAGTTTTCCATCCTCTGAATCTACTGCCTCCCTGACAGTTCTGGGATCATCATCAGTTATAGTTAAGGAAAAATTTGAACAAAAATCAGATGGACTATACCTTTCTGGTTGTCTTATTTCTCGAGCTGATCTTCTCACAGTTGGAGTTTGTCGCTCTTCCTCTTCTGAGTCTTCTTTTGTTGTAGAGTCTGATTCATCCTCCTTTAGCTCAAACTCTATCTTCTCAGGTTCCTTTGGTATGAATTCATGTTTAACAACATCTTTCACCTCTCTAAACACCACATCTCAGCTGTACACAACCTTCCTTGTTTCCGAGTTCCAAAGCTTGTAACCTTTTAAACCATCCTTATACCCAATAAAGATGCACCTTTCAGATTTATTATCCAACTTGGTCCTTTTCTACTTTGGAACATGTACATATGCATCACATCCAAATACCCTTAGATGTGAAAGAGAGGGTTTCTTACCAGTCCATACCTCATGTGGAGTCTTATCCTCCAACACCGATGAAGGTGATCTGTTAAATAAGTAACATGCAGTCTCCACTGCCTCTGCCCAGAATTCTTGTCCTAACCCAGTACCACTGAGCATGCTTCTTGCCTTTTCCATCAGTGTTCTATTCATTCTTTCTGCAACTCCATTTTTTTGAGGTGTGTATGGAGTAGTCTTCTGCCGTGCTATACCACACTTCTTACAGAACTCTTCAAATTCCTTCTTGCAGAACTCCCCACCATTATTTGTCCTTAGCGCCTTTATCTTCTTCTCTGTCTGGTTTTCCACCAGAGCCTTAAATTCTTTAAATCTGTCAAAGACTTCAGATTTCTTCCTCAAGAAATATATCCATGTATTCCTTGAGAAGTCATCTATGAATGAAACATAGTACATAGACTTTCCCAATGATGGAACTGACACAGGTCCAAACACATCACTGTGCACAAGTTCTAATATCTTGTTCGCCCTCTTAGCACCAGAAGGAAAACTCACCCGATTCTTCTTCCCATATACACAATGTTCACAGAAATCGAAATCCAGATAGAAATTAGACATACCTTCTACCATACCATTTCTATGCAGTATCTGAAGGCCCTTCTCTCCAATATGTCCAAGCCTTTGATGCCATAGCATGGTCTTTTCTCCAGAGACAGCTAGGCTTTCTGTTTTACTTTCAGGAACCATAGAACTGTTACACCCATCAATAATAGTGCTACCTTATAGCTTGTACAGAGTTCCAGTCAGAACTTCCCGCATTAATACCAGTGCTCCTCGAACCATCTTGCAGGCATCTTTCTCGAACACTGTTTTTACACCTGAATCATCCAACTTGCTTACAGAAATAAGATTTCTGGCTAATGCAGGAATATGAAGAACACCAGGAAGTGTTCTAATCGTTCCACCTTGCACCTTCAGCTTGACCTTTCCACGTCTGACGATTTTGGCCTTCCTATCATCCCCTAAGAAGACATCACCACCATCATATTTCTCATACTCGCAAAACCACTCCCGATGGGGAGTGAAGTGAAAGGATGCACCTGAGTCAATCAACCATGACTCGTGATCTACATGTGTATTTGAAGAAGAAGCCAAATACACATCGCCACCTTCATTCGAGGTGGATTTTGCCTCTGCAGAAGGAGCATCATTAGGTCCCTTTCCTTTCTCAGGAGCTTTAGATCTGCACTCCCTTTTTTAGTGCCCTTCATTTCTTCATTTCTAGCATACCTTTACAAACTTTCCAGGAGATTTATATCTCCCTATAGATTTGGATCTCCCACTCGAAACCTTATTCTTGTTTTTGTTTTGGGACCTTCCTCGTACAGATAAGGCATCTCCATTCTGGCCCTCCATATTTCTCCGTCTCATTTCCTCCGACAACAAGGCTGAGACAATGTCATCAAAATTCAAGTTAGTTGTATTGCTACCTATTGCAATAATCAGATTGTCCCACGAGTCTGGTAGAGAACACAACAAACTGATGCACTTATCTTCATCTGAGATTTTGATATCAATAGATGACAGCTGACTTACCACAGTATTGAAGGCATTCAGATGCTCTGTCACTGAGTCTCCATCCTTCATCCTCAGTTATACATATTTTTCCATAGGAAAAACTTATTCACCAGAGACTTAGATTGGTACAAAGTCCCAAGTTTATCCCACAAATTCTTCACCGTAGCTTCCCTAGATACATTCAACAATAATGAATATGAGACACACAACCGTATTGTGCTCTTAGCCTTCCGATCCAGTTTCTTCCAGTCTTCATCTGACATTGTCGTTGGTTTAGTACCTGGATCTACTGCGATCCACTAATATTTATCCACCAGTAGATCCTCCATCTTGAGCTTCCATAACTCAAAACTCTTACCATTAAATTTCTCGATCTCTATATTTCCGCCACTCGCCATCTTCTTTCACCGCAAGAATCGTTCCCGCAGATCTCCCACTGAACAGGGTCTACCTCAGGCCCGAGCAAAAAACCCTCAGTAGAAAAGGCATTCCCTTGAAGCCGAAGCTGCTCTGATACCAAATGTAGGTTTTAACCCTGAATAGAAATTATCTACACACTAATCTTATAACAGAAAATAAACAATAGCGAGAGCATAAAACATAAAACAGATAAACACATATATTTTCCCTGGATGCCAAATCAGGACGACCAGCTTGATTTTTCATTATTTTCCTTTTAGTGTGACAACACATATATATACATGCCGAAGCATACATGAACCCTAATCCATTAACCCTAGATTAGAACATAACCATAGTTCCCTTGACCAGATCTTCAAAAATACTAGGGGCCGAAAACCATCGTACCCCAAAACCATGTGCAAAATCATGCACAAAACCATGTGCGCAGACTACCCACCAGAAATTAAGGACCAAATTTTTTTTGCCGGGGCGCTGCCCCAAACCCCTTGCGCCCAGTGCAAAGGAGGGGCTATCGCCCCCCCTCTTACCCCCCCACGTGTGCTTAGTCGTGGAAAGAATATAACACATACCCAACATTTCCTGAAATAAATTTCTTTAACAAGGGAAATGAACTTGCAGAAGGGTCACAATGTGTTCATCTCCAGTTCAGTCGCCACTATGTTATTACTCTGTAATTTCTAAGGTTGTGAAATAAACCACATAGGTAACCACAAAACCACATTGGAGTTTAGTATCTAGCCTTCCTAAACTCAGAGAGGGATCTCTCTGTAGAAGTTATATACAAGATGCATGCATATATCCAAATTCTCCTGATCTAACAATATTTTATCTTCTTGCTAAATACAAAATCCTTCCACTGTTAATATTTTGCGGAAATTTAAACATTCAATTGCAAACACATGAAGCAATAAAAACAATCGCACATAACACAGTTGTTTAATGGGAAAGCCAAAAGCTGAAAACGGCAACTATCATATATTATGTATCATGGAGATCATGTAAAAATCTCATACAAAGCTTAGTACATCAAACTCTCAGTACATTCAATCATCACACACCAATTAGAATAAATCTAAAAATCCATGCACCGATTTCTTGCCACCTGATAGCCTGCCTCCATTGTGCAATCCTTGCTGAGGAATAGCTATGAATGAATTCAAATTACCCTTGCCTTTACTGCGCAATCCTCATTGGAAACTCCAATGTGTGTTTGGTGCAATCAATGCATCACTATAGTCACGACGGATAGTCCATCTTTCCCTTTCACCTATCTCTCCACTGGGTCTCCACTGGAGTTGACATGCACTGTAGTTAACTATTGTATTGTTTAGTTGATTAATGAGTTATTATTTGTGAATTAATTAAATAATTAATTGACTCCACTGTCACTAGTGTATCATTCAATTAGACTAGATACAACTAGCTCAACTGAGTTTAACTCCATTAACTAAGTTAAACTGAATAACAACTCCATGAACTACTCTTCCAACTCTGTCATAACTTTTCCACTTCAGTTCTAACTGAGTCCTCCATGCATGAACCAACAGTAAATGCTAGGAATTGCGTAATTCCTTAAGCCCACTAATTTTCCAAATATGTGCACTGAAACTAAGTGCTCCAAGAGAATAAGTTGCTATTTATTGTCGGATTATTATTAAGAGATAATAATAATTGACATTTCTATTTTTAGATCGACGATCTATAAATAGAATTTTCCCAAGATTCTAAAAATAGAATTTCATATATTTTTCCAACTTGATCAACCATCCACAAATAGCATCCTACAACTTCTGAAATATGATCACCATGTCTAAAAATAGACTTGTGCCAAAAATAGCCTGCATGTCCACTTAGTGAAGGTGACTCTTTTCACTAAGCTCATCATCTTGTTGAATCTCAATGCTCCCTCTCAACAAGATATGGATTATCGTTCACGCCGATCCTACCTCTATGGTATTCGAATTTCTTGTTGGTGAGTGCCTTCATCAGAATATCTGCATCTTGATCCTCTGTAGGAATGTACTGAAGCAACATGATATTCCGCTGCACACAATCTCTGATATGATGATACATGATATCAATATGTTTAGATCTATCATGAAACATAGGATTAATCGAGAGTTTAATGCAACTTTGATTATCACAATGTATCACTGTAGGATCTAAATGTGAACCGAACAAACCAACCAGGATCTTCGTCATCCAGATAGCCTCACATGCAGCTTGACTTGCTACCATGTATTCTTCTTCTGCTAAAATAAGTGCCATGAATATTTTTTTCCTGCTGTACAAAGGAACTTCCATAGATCCGATACTAAAAATCCTTCCCGATGTGATATTTCTTTATGTTGGGCTGCCTTCCCAATCTACATCCGTGAAGCCATGCAACTTCACCTCATCCGTCTGTCTGTACCATAAAACATACTCAGATGTGCCCTTGAGATACCTCAGGACATGGTTTCCTACCTTCCAAAAGAGCTTGGTAGGCTTAACCATCGCTTGTGAAAGCTAGTTCACTGCATATCGTATGTCCGGTCTTGTATTAACTAAAGACATGAGTGAACCCACCAACTATCGATAAAAAGTGGCATCCACTACCTTTTCCGATGTAGAATCCTCTTTCCTCCAATTTCCTGGAAGAGGAGTGTCGATAGGCTTGCAGCCTTGCATGTGAAACTTTTCTAGTATCTCCTGGGCATACTTGCCTTGAGACACAAACAATTCACCTTCCCGCTGCCATATTTCCAATCCAAGGAAATAATGAAGGAGGCCCAAATCCTTCATCTCAAACTCCTTTGCAAGATCTTCCTTGCATGAGTGTATCAACTGCTCATCACCCATTATTATTAAATCATCAACATAAAGAACAATGATTGAGCAGCTTACCCTCCACCACAATTTGGTACAGGTTTTCATTTGCCTCACTCTTGGTGAAGCCAAGTCCAGTGAAATAGCTATCGATCCAAGGGTACCAAGCACGTGGTGCTTGCTTCAGCCCATACAACGCTATTTTGAGCCTGCACACATGCGACTCGCTGCTGAAGATCTCAAATCCTTTAGGCTGCTCAATGTACGCCTCTTCCTCAATGATCCCATTAAGGAATGTAGTCTTCACATCCATATGATAAATGTGCCAACCCATCTGCACTGACGGAGCAAGGATGGTCCTTATGGAAGAATAGCGTGTGATAGGTCCAAAGGTTTATTCATAATCAATCCCCTCTATCTGTGAGAAGCCCCAGGAAAAAAATCTTGCCTTATACTTCTCGACGCTCCCATCAGAAGCTTGCTTTACCTTGTAGATCCATCTTTATCCTACAACTGATTTACCCATCGGCCTTGGAACAATCTCCCAAGCACTGTTTCTAATAATGGAGTCATACTCCTCCACCATGGCATCTACCCATGTGGGCTCCTACACTGCTTCTTTAAAAGAAGATGGCTCTGTCACGATATACTTGCTCATAAGAGCCATGTATCCAGTAAATCGGTTAGGTGACTATCTCTGTCTGCGATGTGATGTAGGGACCCCTACATTCTATGTTGCATCAAGCTTCAGTCTCTCAGCTTCTATGGTACGCTTTCTACCTTGTCTGATTTTTGGTTCTGCATGAGTGGAATCCTCCACTCCATGAATCTCCTCCTGTAGTTGATCCACATCTAGAGGCTCATTTTTCGGAACAAGCAGTTCCTTAACTGCATGCAAGTCTAGCTCCCTCTCAAGCATATCTTGTGCAGCACCCACGATCGTTCTATTCTTCCTCTCCGCGACCCCATTATGCTGTGGGTTATGAGGCGATATGAGTTCTCTTAGAATTCCTTGTTTGCTACATAAGTCTTTGAATTATCTCGAGATATATTCACCACCATTATTGCTCTGTAGAGCTTTCACTTGCTTCCCCAACTCCTTCTCCACCAATGCTTTAAACTCACAGAACTTTGAGAATGTTTCACTCTTCTTCTACATGAAGAATATCCAGAATCTACGAGAATAGTCATCAACAAATATAACATAATACCTATGTTTTGTTGTTGAAGCAACCAAGAAAGGTCCATACACATCTGTGTGAATTCTCTCCAGGATCACCGAAGCATGGTTCTCCTTCTCATGAAAGGTGGTCTTCACAAACTTACCCATAGTACATCCCTTGCACTGATCTGAATGTGCAAGAGTACCCTTGGGAAGTCCAGTAGAAATCTGCTGCAAAATCTTCAAAGCACCATGGTGAAGATGGCCCAATCTCCTGTGCCATAATTCACCCTCGTCCCGGCTCACCACTTCTTCTGTTTTTCCCACCACTGCAGTGCAGCCATATACCTCCAGCTTGTAGATATTCTTAACTCGAATCCCTATCTTCTTGGTTTGACCCGTTTTTCTATGTCTCAGGAAAGCGTTTCCATCGCTAAAAACAACTTCATAACCTGTAATTTCCCAAATGGGGAAATTTCTGCAATGCTAGAAATATCTTGAGATATTCCTAATTTCCAACTCCAGGAGTATTAAAAATCAACACTGAACTATTTCAGAGATTGACTGTAGGGGAATTTACTGGATATGTCATCTTCACAAGGAAGAATGAGATCCAAAGGCTACCTGGCCCTCTAGCAGACTCTGCCAATAGAACTTTTCAAGAGCTAATAATTCCCTTCAAGGAAATTCTGCAACAGCTGTCCATGAGGACGCTGTATAAGGAAGCCCATGTGAAAATAAGGCAATCCAGTGCTGGGATTCCTTAGAATATGTCTGATACAAACTCCCTCCAGAATATAAGATCAAAGAAATAACCCAAAGGGGGTTATTCAGATCTCCCACCAACAAGTATACTAAAATAATGCTCAGTGAGATAATCTTCAGCAACATGAAAACTTCATCAAGTAGCAGCAGTGAAATAATGTCTCACATAATGCAAGAAGAGTACAAATCTGATATAGAATGTATAGCAGAAAATATTATATAAAATCCTTGAGGAAAATACCTCTCAAGGTGAGTGCAAATCAGCCTCAAAGGAAGATATACATGCAATGAAGGAAATATACTGCTACATGATCCAGCTACTCTATAACTGCACAATCCATAGGGGAAAATGACTACAATCTAATATACATATGATGATATAGCATTGGGAGCTGAAATAAATAAGGGGAATCAAGATCTCAACCCTATAAAACATTATTACCTCAATCCTCCAAGGGATTGGCTAAAATACATAAAATAGTAAAATGCCAGAGTAGCTGGGAAGCTACTGCAGCTAAAATATAATAAAACATGGAAGAGGATGGGAAGTGCTGCAATATATGTGTAAACCTCCTCCAATTATATCCAAAAGGAAGGGGCTGATCCCCTTACTGAAATCTGCACTCACTAGTGCACATAATGAAACCCTTGTGCAAGACACCTCTGATGATAACGTTGTAAGGGATGGAGACTGCGCTGGGCATGAGAGACGACATATGGCCCAATGCAAAAATCTGGAATAGAAGCTCTAGAATCTCCTTTGCTGATCTCCTAGAGAAAGAGATTGCCTCTCCTCTACAGAACAACTCCGGAAATGTGATGATGAAGGTCCCTCACTGCAACACCAGCAACTCCAACTTTCTCTTGCTGCAATAATAATGCAGTAGCTGTAGATGAATGCTTTGGCCTTAAGCCATGGTGTGAGGAAGATGAATAACAATCACTCCATGGCCTCCCATGGAAGAGAAGGGCATTCCTAAACAGGAATCCCTCTTGTGCCAAGCAGCACCAAGTTGAAGAGAGCTTCAACTTCGAATTCTATCTCTAAAGAATGATCTCCACAATGTCTCTCCTTCATCTTTTATGCAATGTATGCATGGAACCCACTCACATTAGGGTTTCTCTCATTTCAAATTTCCCTCCACTCCAACTACGCAATCTTCTTGTGCAAGCTTCCCCTCTTAGGGTACATTGTTGACTTTGGTCAACCATGGTCTAGCTCACTTGCCTTTGGCCCTTTTCACACTTGGGGCTGCTATCTTAAGCCACTTAAGTGAGTTTTTTCACCTTAGGAGTGTTTATTAAATTTCTACATGGGCTCCCTCACCCATTTATTCACTTTTATTAACACAAAAGCAAGATTAGTGTTCCAAATAATTTATTGCAAAATTTGGAACATTACAGTCCTCCCCTCCCAAAACTTGCTTGTCCTCAAGAAAGAGAAAGGATGAACTGAAAAAATTCCTCCACTCAAGGCATGGAGTCTGGATTATCCTCATGTAGATCCTCCATCCTCAAGTAATCAACCAAGAAAAATGATTCACCCTCCAACTAGGCAACTCCTGGAAGTACTCCTCCACCTTGTGCTCATGAGAAATAGGTGGACTGAATTTGTGAACTTGGTAAGCTTCATAGCCTACCCCACGCTGTCCTCTTCTCCACTTATGATTAATGTGGAGTGAAATCTGAACTTGGGCTGCAATAGTGTTGCCTTCAAGAGACAAGATGAAGTCTAGATCCCCTAAGGACCTCTCCTCCAACGTTGCAAATCAAGCTGGCCCAAATCATCTCATATGTGATGAGTTGGAATTCATCAAAACATGGCATCCAAACCATCATATGGTTCACCTCATGGAAAAACACATCGCTGCACATGGTGACCATATCATCTGCCATACTCCCCTTGGAGCATGTGCTACAAAAAGAATGGAGGTCTTCTCTCCCAAAGGGCACATCCACCCAATGAGTCTCTTCCTCCTCATGATACATTACGGGCTGCTACTGATATATGGATGAAATGAAATGGTCTTCAAAAGAGACCCAAGCCACCCCATCAAACATAAAAACATGAAGTGCCTCCTCCAAAAATTCAACTCTCCAAATAGCTCCTCCCACATGAAGGAAAGAGATGAAGTTTGGCAATCATGGGCTGCCCATTGCTCCTCCTGAAACATAAAACATGAAAATTAGGGAGAATTATACTCCCAATGGGAATCTTCAATTTATTTTCCCTCCTCCAAATAGTGCTTCCTCTAAACAGAGTTCCACCAGCAACATATGGAAGCTTAAACTTATGAGAGCAAGGAGGTGAAATATGGTCCCATGCATGGAGCCAATGCAAGGCATCATTTTCCTGCCTCAATATAAGATGCAACAAGTTTCTTTTCAGCCACTTGTTTTCTGTCACATGCATCCTGCAATATGTGATCATGAAACAAAATTTGGTGCCAAGGGTGCTCACCAAAATCCATGTGGCTTTCCCCCACAAACCACCCATAAGATGGCCAGTATTCTTGCTGCAATAGACCATAAGTATAGCTGGAAATAATGTACAAGAAGGAAGGATCCTCCTTGATATAATATGTTGATCATAAGAATAATAGATCATAAGACATAAAACAAATGGTTACCTCCCTTATCATGCATTTTGGTCTTTGAGCTGAAAGTGGCTCAAGTGAAAGTTCTCCCTTACTGCAACATAGTAGGGAAGTGGTTGTGCCAATCCTCTCTTCATCTCTTGGGCTATGCATCTACTCATAAGCTGATATACCTCCAGTAGGATGCCCTCCCAAGTGGATTCCTGCATCACCGAATAATATGTAGTAGCATGCATGAAAAGAGAACCCAAAATTTCTGCATGTAGATTCCTCTTCTTGTGCTTGTGCAACCAAGCCAAGAAAGTCAAAATGTAGTAGGAGTGCTCTCCTCCATTACTCCTTCATGCTCATCACCTACATGCCTTAAAAGTACATCACTTTTGAAGTGGCTTGGAAAACACTCCAACAGGTAACTCAAGCTCTCAAGTGACAACGTTGCTGGCCTTTGGAGTAGGGCCACTCTCATCTCAAAGCTCCCATCTTTGACGTGAATCTTGTCAAAGACTCTTCCCGTCATGTTGCTGAAAATGTATAGCTCTTCCCATGAAGAAGGTGCTACTTGGCATCCAAGATCAAAGAGCAATCCTCTTGCACTATGCTAGTGCCTCCTCTTGCTCCCGCAACATTCAAACAAAATCTGAGCAACAAGAATGTTTGTTGCTCCCCTATTCTTCCACCATTATCCATCTGAAATGGGAACATAATGAGTATTAAGAGAAATTCCACCCCATCAGGATGCACCCATACTCTCCTCTTTGTCCATCAAGAGCAACAATTGTGGAATGATCCTGGGAGCTGTGGGTTATGGATCCTCCACATTTCTGCTGGGCACACTCCATCCATATGGCTCTGCTCTTTGGTGTAAGTACCCTGCCACTTGGTACCTCCTTCAAAAGAGCTACCATTTTCCCAAAACATATTTCTCCCCTTGCATTTCATGGGACATTGAAATGCAATCTCCTCCATGGTCTATGTCTCAAACCCCAACCTCATGTGTGGTGCATGACTCATCAAGGGTGTCTGAGAATAATGGAACAACGCAGTGAAATTACCCTCCTCAAGATACTTAGCATGCAATAATGTAAAATCCTCCATGATAGATGAAAACTCATGAATACCTTGGAGAGATTTTGGAAGAATCTTGTGTTGCTACAAGAGTCTCTTCCTCCAGTGTGCTGGCTACCTCAATAGCTGAAGGTGGAGGCTGCTCCTCCATGAATTTAATAGTGCTGGCATGTGCCTCTGGTGGTGAGGGCTCCTCCCTCCTTTGGCCAAATCCTCTACTCAAGATCTGAGAAAAATCAGCAAGAGTAGAAACCCTTGCATGCCTCCCATGGCTGAACCACAAAGTTCTTTCCTCTTTTTGCTGAACAAGTGTGAAAAATATAGAGCCTCTTGGAAGACTCTAGGATTTGATCCATATTCAGCAGATACTCACTTAGAATTAAAATTCCAAGTGTTCTCCATGCTTCTCCTCTATTTATCTGTGAGAATAGGAAGTGCATGGTCCTTCCTCTTCTCCTTCTTCTATCTCCTCAACCTCCTTGGAGAGGTTCTTGCAGGACCCAAAACTGATGAGATCAATCTCATCCTCTGCATAATTCTGGCCTCTTCTTCTTTGAAATTCAAACTTCACAGGTTGAGCAAATTTCGAAGCTCTGATACCACTGTAATGTCCCAAATGGGGAAATTTCTGTAATGTCGGGAATATCTTGAGATATTCCTAATTTCCAACTCCAGGAGTATTAACAATCAACACTGAACTATTTCAGAGATTGACTGCAGGGGAATTTACTGGATATGTCATCTTCACAAGGAAGAATGAGATCCAGAGGCTACCTGGCCCTCTAGCAGACTCTGCCAATAGAACTTGTAAAGAGCTAATAATTCCCTTCAAGGATTTTTTGCAACAGTTATCCATGAGGACGCTGTATAAGGAAGTCCATGTGAAAATAAAGCAATCTAGTGCTAGGATGCCTTAGAATATGTCTGATACAAACTCCCTGTAGAATATAAGCTCAAAGAAATAACCCGAAGGGGGTTATTCAGATCTCCCACCAACAAGTATACTAAAATAATGCTCAGTGAGATAATCTTCAGCAGCATGAAAACTTCAACAAGTAGCAGCAGTGAAATCATGTCTCACATAATGCAAGAAGAGTAAAAATATGATATAGAATGTGTAGCAGCAAATATTATATAAAATCCTTGAGGAAAATACCTCTCAAGGTGAGTGCAAATCAGCCTCAAATGAAGATATACATGCAATGAAGGAAATACACTGCTACATGATCTAGCTACTCTATAACTGTGCAGTCCATAGGGGAAAATGACTGCAATATTATATACATATGATGTTATAGAATTGAGAGCTAAAATAAAGAAGGGGGAGCAATATATCAACCCTATAAAACATTAATACCTCAATCCTCCAAGGATTGGCTAAAATACATAAAATAGTAAAATGTCGGAGTAGCTGGGCAGTATTAGCCCCCCTATGAAATTCTTGACAAGCAAGCTGGGGGCTGGATCGTTTCAGAGCCTTCAAGGGTTGCTTTTCCCCTGAAAACCCATCCTCCTTGAAGCCTCTTTGTGCTACGCCTAATATAAACCCCCTCTGTTGATTCATTTCTCAAAGGGACCCGCTTTCCCCCTTCTCCCCTCTCTTTTCCCCCCATCAACCTCTGAAAGCCCCCCAAAATGCCTTCTAAAGCTCACTTTCACCCCTTTCCTATGCTTAAATCCCCTTCATTCACCTATCGTTCCCTCTTTTTAGCTTGAAAATGCATTAAAAATGGGAAAAAAATCATATATTTTGCATACTGGGTCCCAGCCCCTCCAGCCACAGCCCCAGCACTCCTTTACCTCCCACAGAACCTGACGCTATGACCGAAACCCAGTACTGAAAGGTGCTTATCTTAAGTCCATACCGGGCGCAACCTTGGCCATCGATTTGGGCAGATCAGATGGCTGACGTTTAACCCGTGACCCTTTGTTCTTTCCCCGTTCGAACCTTGGCTAGCGTCATCGCCGTCCAAATTCACTACAATCTAACGGTTCGGAACCTATCCGCCCAGTGGGCCCCACCGCGCACTGCTCAAAACCACCAGTATTCATCGCACCGCTTATGCGCGATGGGCGGTTTTCTCCCGTAGCCTAGCGATTCCACTCAGCTCTTGACACGTAGCCCCGACACTGTTACAAAACCTCCGGCCCATCGCGCATTAACTTTCGAACCGGGACGCCTAGCAATATTCATTTTAGTCGTCAGATATTGGGCGCTTCATCCAACGGTCATTGATCAATGAAGCTGCACCCCTGTTAACCTGTCTCCTTCGTACCCCTTACCCATCGTCGTCATCCTCCGCTGCATCGTTAACCATAGATCTCCTTTGAGATCGACAGTCCGCACTTGTTTTCCCCGTCGTTGAATATTCCACCTGCCCGGTCCCACCAAGGGTCATTCCACATGTGTCCACCGTACGTCTTCCACCACGTCGCATATATTCATTTTAAGGTCATGTTTTTAAGTTTTTTTTCCATTTGAATTTCTTCCACCGCAGTGCGCCAACCTGTGACCATGAACGCTTTTCCACTGCGCACTGCACCTTCGACCACGTTATTCCACCATGGCACCGCTCTGTACAGTCACTCCCGTCGTCTCCATCATGACCGTCCCCCCCCCCCCCCCTTGTCTGTTTTCTTAATCAATTTTCGTTTTTGCAGGGTTATCAAAGGTTAATGGCCGCCATGATGTACATCTCTGATTCAAGGACAGGGAGGTTGAAGAAGATCATTTACAGTGGCAGAATTTATGAGCAAAGACCCGGGAAGGTGAAGACAGGACTTACATTAAAGAAAGGCAGAATCCAAACTTTAAAAACCTTCCTGTGCCATTAAAGCTCGAGCTTACCTGACAGAAGAAAGAATGGAGCGGCAGAATGTTTCAGTACAAAGCAAAGGAGATTGAGGCACGCTAATGAAGATATTAAGCCTTGAATCAATGGTTTAAGAGGAAAAGCACCAGTTTGAAGACCTCGAAGATCAATCAAAAGGTCCTGAGCACAAGAAAAAGGTAACATCAGGGTTTATTCGTCAGCAAAATGTTTTTCTTCATCAAGTACGGGGTGCCCATACAGTTTTTATTATTCAAATTGTCCCTGAAGGGATTTCCACCCTAACAACAGTTCAAAATCGCCAGAGCATTTATATGACAGACCTCTCAGTAGTTTATTTTATTTTTGTTCAAAGCACCAGGAGTACTACAGCCGAAAGATGTCAAGATCATATCCAGAGAAGATCACTCTTTCACAAAGGGGGTGACAGAGATTAAATACTCAGCAGTCTAACAGAATGGGTTTCGGCCCTACATTCACTTTTGTGTTTAATGTTACATTTCGTATTCACCTACCCCCTCAGTTGATCTTCTGCTCATCCTCTGCTATAAAACACAGAAGGAAATTATTGTAAAGGTTGTTGATGAGATATCAGAGAAATGCAAGCATTTTCCTCTTGAGACAAGTTCTCTGTGTAATATTGTAAGATAGGCTGAGATTTGATGTATTCATACTGAATGTTCAAGCTGTGGGCAATGATGTACCTGATTGGTGTTGTTTTTAATATGACAAGCACGTTTCTTTGGATCCTTATCTAAAGCAGATGGTGATGTTTTCCTATCTCTGTGTTTTATTTCATTTCATTCCATTTATTCAGGCTCGCATCAGAAGTTTGGCATAAGATTTACCCTTGATAGGTACCTTATGTTGCTGCTCTCCCAGCCTTTTATGTTTTCTTCTTATATGTGTGTCTAAATATTGATTTCAATTGATTTAACCAGTGTAGTGGATGTTATTGCATGCTCTCTGATGTATGAATTAATGAAATCTATGTTTAGATGTTCTTGTTAGGATTTAGTTGAATGAGTTGAGAACACTGGGAGGTCTAGAACCCCGTCTCTGCCTCACTAGGATCTTTCCATCTCGACTAAGCCTTTTTAAGATCCCTTGTTTTGCCTCTGAATTTTTCCAAGCAGGTCTAGAGTTAAATGACCTCTGACCTGATCTATAGATAGAATTGGATGGTTCTCCCCCCTTTCACTCTCAGTCCTTAATGTTCCATCCCACCCTTCACTTTAAAGATCCAAATGTTTTAGATGACTAGCCCAACTGAAAGCTTGCACATTGAACAACAAGTAAACCCTTTCTTGAATCCATTGCCCAATGGCCTCGATTTTCTCTGAGTTATCTACCTTTGCCTAATTTTCCTCTTTGCTCATCCTTATCTTATATTGGACCCTTCTTTCCTGATTCCCAATAACCAAACATAAACAACCAAACAAACAACCCTGAGCCTATAACTAGCCTAATATCTTAAACTTTGAGCCTCAAAGACATATATACTTTGAAAATCACAGAGAGATCCCTCTCTGGACCTAGGAGGGCTAGATCCTAAGGTCTGAAAGTGGTTCTATGTTGTCTCATATTTTGGTCTTGTCAACCTGGCCAAAACATGGGAACCCCAACATAATGGCAACTCCGCTGGGGAAATTCTGAGTGCATTCCACCTCAAACATTTCTAAAAGACTCAGAAGCTTAGAACTCTGGTTAGGTTGATAGTAAGTCACTCCTTTCTTGAATCGATCTCCATTTTTGAGTGTCCTTCATACTCTTAGACAGAGCCTGGAAAGGGCCAGGTAGCCTCCGGATCTCACCCTCTTCGGAGGTGACATATCTGGTAAATTCCCTCCCAGTCGATCTCTGGTTGGAGTTTGCTGTTTTTGAGGAGATTCCTGAAAGGTGATAGTGCCTGAGCACTGTGGTGGATAGTGTAACCCCTTGACATACCCTAAGCCTTCCACCTGGCGAATCCATTAGTTCCTAAAAGATCAAGACTCCACTGGTGATCAGTAGGCCTGTTGGTTATCTTGGTTTCACATAAGACTCCACTGGGAGACTTGCCTTCATAACAACATCAACCACGACAGAAGTAACAAGTAGGGTTAAGCTGCATGGTTAGAGATATAACATCCTGTCTTTCAAAACCATTCACACAAGAGCTTATCCCAACCCTGACCCACCTGAAATAGTTGATAACCTGGAGAGTATCCTCAAGGGAGCTCCTACACCTAAAAGACCAACTATTTCCAGTCACATTTATAGAGCTAACTCTGCTCCAGAAGACCTTATAGCTCTATTAAACCCATTCCTTGACCTAGACCCTCCAAATAGGTTACCTAGAACTAGGTCATTTAATCATTTAGACTAGCCAGACCCTGAGCTTCACAGTTCACTGTCCAATAGTGGTGAACACACTAGAGACAGAGGAAACCCTACATCTACATCACCTGATATCCACTTCATTCAAAACTTGGGGCTCTCCCACCCTAGATCTTCTCAACAAACTTTTGCTGGTCCTAATATCCCTGTCATCCATATACTAGTTGCTCAAGTTAACCCTTTACCTCATCAGAATATCATCATGGTAGCCTGGTATGCACCCCTAGTTTTTCCCCAGCCCTTGTTACCCTTGCCCAATGATTATCAGTCAAAAATCCCACACTTCACTGCTAAAGAGTCCATCACATCTCAACAACATGTAGATAGGATGGAGGATTCTTTTGACTACATGGAAATTGATGATGAAACAATCAAAATGAGAATCTTTTCCCAATGCTTAGGGGGTGATGTAAAGAAGTGGTTTAAAAACCTACCTGCTGGTAGTATCCAAGATCTCCCTGCATTATATCAGATTTTCATCAACAAATGGGAGACTAGGGAAAATCCTCGCCAACTCCTAGCTGAATACATGAGCCTTAAAAGAAATGCAAGAGAGAGTGTCCATGATTACACCACTAGATTCAACAGCATTTACAATGCTCTCCCTCCACACATGAAACCTCCACAAGGTATGGCCCTGGCCAAATACCCTGATGGGTTTGATGCTGACATGGCCTATGAGCTCAGAGATAAAGAATATAACACATTGGAGGACATGCAGAAAGGAGCAGTGAACATAGAGGAAAATTTGATTGAGAAAAGAGCAAGACAGAGAGCCGAGAGGAGGGTAACATATAAGGATGACAATGTAGCCTCCACATATGATCCAAATTATGACAAATTGTATAAAAACATGGAAGAGCTACAACAAATGATGAAGAGAATGGTTGTCACTCTCAATAACCAAAACAGAAATCAAAACTAGAACCAAAACTTTAGAAGGAACAACAATGCCACTCCCAACAGACAAAGAGAGTCAGATCAACAGGTAATTCCCCCATTCCAGGAAAAATTTCTTGATGAAGATGAGGGAATCATAGAAGAGTCTAAAGGGAATGAAATAAACATGTTTGAAATAGAAAATTCAGTCCATGGCTACTCCACAGAGGAGGATCAGCCCCTGTCCACATACTGGGATGAGGAATGGTCAGGATCTGAAGATTATAGACTTGGATTTGAAAATGCCATGATGCAGGTCAGAGAACAATATGAACTTAGGAGCAAAAAGAACCAAGAAAATTCCAAAACTGAGACTCTCGAGGTTACCATCAAGAAAATACATGATAAAACTTCTAAAACATCTGCTGTAAATAGCAAATCAGCAGCCGAAAGTTCTGGGAAAAACAAAGAAAAATGCAACCAGAAGAATGAAAAACAAGGTGAGCCCGCTAGTAGCACTAGCACTTCAGTTAGTACTCCTGATACAATTGTTCCTAACCCTGTACATAATGAAAAATCACAAATTGATTCAGCCACTAAGGTAGTGGAAAATAAAACAGAGTCGAGCATGTCCAAGAGTCAGACCACTTTCAATTTGGAAAGTGAGATCGCAAAAATCAAAATCTCTGTCCCGCTCTCTGAGCTGGCCACTCAGAATGTATATAAAGGCCAAATTTTGAAAGCGTTGAATCTAGGGGAAAACAAAGACACTGTGAATTTGAGTGATTATCAACCTGCCCTCCTGTTTGGTCCAAAGATTGAGGGAAAGTTTCAGGAAGGGGTAGTTCCACCTTTTTATATCAGTCTCAACATTCATGACAAAATACTTCACAATGCCATGCATGATTTTGGGGCATCACACAATCTAATGCCTAAAGTGGTGATGGAAATATTAGGCCTAGAGATAACCCGCCCATACAAATATTTGTATTCGTTTGACTCTAGCAGAGTGAAATGCCTAGGTCTAATCAAAGACTTGTGTGTAAGCCTCACCAAGATTCTTGCTAAGTGTATGGTCATGGATTTTGTGGTGGCAGATGTGCCACCTAAGTATGGCATGTTACTATCTAGATCATGGGGAGCCAAACTACAAGGAACGATGCAGATGGATGGCTCATATGCCACTATCCCTATCTTTGGCCAACTTACAAGACTGTATAGAGAATCCCAGATGAAATTCCTAGTCAGTAGCCCCAAGAAGCATGAAAACTCCCCATTATACTCTGTACACACAGACCTGGATTCTTTCATTCTTTATAACGACCAAGCCTTAGGAGAACTAGAATCACAACGTAGATATTCAAGCAAGGACATAGAGCCCATGAGCTTTAGCATAATGGCGACCCTAGAAGAATACGATGAAGAAAACCATGGGTAGGGTATTGAAAACGAAACTCTGAGTGAACCAACAACAAAAACAGAACGTAAACAGCAAGATAGCCAACTCTCTGAACTCCATGCATGTCATGAAGAACAAGACAACCCGCAGCCTAGCACAGACCCTATAACGCAACATAATGGCGAACCCTTGTGGGAAATGAATTTCGATGGATCCCGCACTAGGAAAAATGCTGGAGCAGGGGTGTGGCTACATAACACAGAAAATGACCATGCAGAAAGCCACGCTGTCAATCTGCACTTCAAATGCACAAATAAAATTGCAGAGTATGAGGCTCTTATCCTGGGCTTAAATCTGTTGAAGAAGTTGGGAGCTCGTAGGATAGCTGTGCAAGGAGACTCAGAGTTAGTCATAAAACAGGTGAATGGTGAATACACGGCAAAACACCCCAGGTTAAGAGCATAACGGAACAACACTCTGGATTTACTGAAAACATTTGTTGAATACGAATTAGTGTTTGTCCCTAGGGGCCAGAATGCAATTGCAAATGGATTAGCTTGCCTGGATAGTTCATATCCTGAGACTCCCCCTGACCAGAAAATCATCATTCAGACCAAGTTCAGACCTGCAGTGCCAGAAAACGAAAAATATTGGCAGGTCTTTGAAGGAGACAAACAGATTGAAGATTTTCTGGTGGGCAGAAATGAGTTTGAATTTTCTGATTTAGACTCGAAATCTGATGACAGCTGCCCAAGTGAGGATCCCCCAGATGAAAAAGAAACACTCTGTAACATAGAAATAAACGCCCTTTCTGAAGAAACTGGAAATCCAACCGAAAAATGTGAAAACGCAGATAGTGAAGAAGAGGAAGTGCTGCAGGCCAAAGACAAGAGTATACCCAGAGGCCTAGCACCCTTAGAGGACCTATTTGACTTTGATTATGTAGCAAAAAATCCCACTATAGAACATGCAGACTCTGATGTTGAAGAATGGAACTTAGGCTCTGAAGATAAACCCAAAATGATCAAACTGGCTAAGTCTATACCTGCAAACATGAAGAGGAAATACATTGACCTGTTTAGGGAATTCATTGATGTGTTTGCATGGAGCTATGAAGACTTAAAGGCCTATGATACCAACATCATACAACACAAGATACCCTTGAAGGAAAATCAGAGGCCTTTTAGACAAAAACTCCACAGAATCAATCCAAAACAATTGCATGCAGTGGAAAAAGAGATTAAGAAGATGTATGATGCAGGCATAATAGTTCCTGTGAGGTTTTTTGATTGGGTGTCAAATCTAGTGGTTGTGAGGAAGAAAACAGGGGAGATCAGACTGTGTATAGACTTTAGAAATCTTAATAGGGCCTCATTAAAAGACAACTACCCCTTTCCTAGAATGGAACATATCTTACAAAAGGTAGTAGGCTCTAAGAGAATCTCCCTGCTTGATGGTTTTTCTGGATACAATCAGGTCTTAGTACTCCCAAAAGATCAACTCAAAACAACCTTTACCACCCCATGGGGCACCTTTATGTATGTGAAGATGCCTTTTGGGTTGATGAATGCTGGAGCAACCTTCCAGAGAGCGATGGATATAGATTTCTCAGAGGAGATAGGGCACTTTATAGTTATCTATCTGGATCACTTGACTGTCTATTCTAAAACTGAAGAAGAGAACCTAAAACATCTGAGGAAAGTGTTTGAAAAGTGTAGAAGGTATGATCTGTCACTGAATCCCAAGAAGACTGTCTTTGGGCTGTAAGAAGGTAAACTTATAGGCCATATCATTTCTGAGAAAGGGACCAGGATAGATCCACAAAGAGTTGAAGGGATACTTCAAATCACACACCCAAGAAACATCAAGGAGCTATAGTCCTTCATTGGGAAAATCAAATTCCTGAGGAGATTTATTCCCAATCTAGCTGAACACCTTAGGAATATGACTAACATGCTGAAGAAAGGTGTAGGAGTTAAATGGACTGTTGGAGCTAAACAATCTTTAGAATCTGTAAAACTTGCACTCACTCAGGCTCCTGTTCTGATTAGCCCAGATTTCTCGAAATATTTTCTGATCTTTTCATTTTCCTCCTAGCATACCGTGGCTGCAGTCTTACTGCAGAAAAATTCAGAAGGTAATGAACAGCCAATTGCCTTTTTCAGCAAGGCCTTAAGAGATGCACCCTTGAAATACATCATTATGGAAAAGCAGGCCTATGCCCTGGTAAAGGCCTTAAAAGACTTTAGGGTGTACATTCTGCATTCCCACACCATTGCTTATGTGCCAAATATAGTGGTCAAAGATATCTTGTCCCAAGACCCCGATGGGAAAAGGGGAAAATGGATTGATACCATCTTAGAATATGACCTTGAGATAAAGCCCACCAAAATGATCAAAGGTCAAGGCCTGGCCCAATTAATGGCTGAATATAATCTTCAGGCCCTTGACATTAACATGATAAATGCCTTGGATGAGCAGGAAGGATTGCCTGATCCCACTGTTGAGGAGAAGTTTTAGAACTCTCCCTGGTATTCCGATATCCTTTATATGCTCACCAATCTCAATGCTCCTCCAGAACTGTCCAGAACTAAGGCCAGATTCATAAAACTCAAAGCTAAAAACTATTGCATTTTGAATGAAAAATTATATTGGAAAAATCCAAATGGCCTATTGCTTAAATGTTTGCCTGAGTCTGAAGCTGAAAGAATTAAACAAGAGTTCCATGCTGGAGAGTGTGGAGGCCACCTGAGTTGGAAAGCCACTGCAAACAAGATACTCAGGGCTGGTTATTATTGGCCCACACTCTTCAACGATGTCCATAAAATGGTAACTGCCTGTCACAAATGCTAGATCTTTGAAGGAAAAAGAAAACTTCTTCCCCTCCCTTTATGACCCATTACAGTTGAGGGTCCTTTCATGCAATGGGGTCTAGACTTCATAGGGGAGATTCAACCAGCCTCCTCAAGACAACACAAATGGATCTTGACAGCCACTGACTATTTCACTAAGTGGATAGAGGCCATACCCACTAGGAATGCCACTGATTCAGTCATCATCAGGTACCTAGAAGGTCATATCCTCTCTCGGTTTGGTTGCCCAAGGAAAATAATCACCGAAAATGCTGCGGTTTTTGGATCCAAGAAAATGGTTGATTTTTGTCACAGGTACCATATCACGCTTGGTCATTCAATTGCCTATTACCCTCAGGGTAATGGCTTGGCTGAATCATCAAATAAGAGCCTAGTGGCAATCATCAAAAAGATATTAGAAGAGAACAAAAAATCTTGGCACAACAAGTTGGTACATGCTTTGTGGGCTGACAGGCTTACTACAAAAAAATCCATTGGCATGTCACCATTCCAGCTAGTTTATGGGACCGAAGCAGTATTTCCTACCAGCCTTGGAGTTCCAGTAATCAAACTTGTCCAGGAGATCCAATCAGAAGAGGATAGCATGATAAGAAGGATAAATCAGACAATCCATCTTCAGCAAACTAGGGAGGAAGTATATAACAGAGCTGTCAGAGTTCAGGAAAACATTAAAAAGCTATTTGACAAAAGAACCAAAGCTGCTGATTTCAAAATTGGTGACAAGGTTCTGAAGTGGGACTCAAGAAGAGAGGACAAAGGTAAACATGGCAAGTTTGATAGTTTGTGGCAGGGCCCATACATTATCCAAGCTATTGTGGGCCAAAATGCATTTTTTCTACAAGAAATTGATGGTACAGAGCTGTTTGGGGGTCTTGTCAATGGCAGGATGCTCAAGCATTACTTCTGCTAAATCTCGATTTCCAGTTTCATTCTTCATTGTATATACCATTGCAGTTTATTTCAGAAAAGAGAAAGGTGTTCAAAAAAAAAAAAAAAAAAAAGAGAGAGAGAAAGGAAAAAAAAAGACAGCTGGTCCTAACATGCTCAAAATCTGGGCCAGCAAAGAAAAGAAAAACCAGCTCTCATATGTGCCCAAAACCCGAGCTGAGTAAAAAAAAAAAAGTGACTCTAATATGCTCAAAACCTGAGTCACAGAGAAAGAAGGATGTTTCAAAACTGCAGATTTCATGCCTTCACATTTTTGTTTTCATTTTTCTACAAGTCTTCACTCCAGCAAGTCGGACAGTCTAATCCTGGCTTGGCTGTTTTTCAATTTCCTGTCTTAGAATGTAGGAGAAGAAATCTGTTGGACAGTTTAATCCCAGCAGATGTTAGATTAGGTAGAGAAGCATATGAGGCCAACTGTTTAATCTGGCCTCATGGAGCAATAAGGGTAGATTTAGAATAGGTTTGTTATTTGTTTTGAAAATAAAATGTAAAGGGTCTGCTTGCTCAAATGCACACTGAAGGGAAAATTGTTAGGATTGTAGTAAGGGTAGGAAGACTGGTTGGGAAAAATGTTTCTGTTGATGTAACATATTCACATTGTGGCAGCTGATCAAAGAAAGGGATGTGCCAAGCAGCGGGCAACTGGCCTACTCCAAAGATCATTTATGGTTTCTTGCCTCCTTCAAGAAGAAGCCATCCCCATGTGGAGCCACTGGTAGCCCCCCTATGAAATTTTTGACAAGCAAGCTGGGGGCTGGATCATTTCAGAGCCTTCAAGGGTTGCTTTTCCCCTGAAAACCCATCCTCCTTGAAGCCTCTTTGTGCTACGCCTAATATAAACCCCCTTTGCTGATTCATTTCTCAAAGGGCCCAACTTTCCCTCTTCTCCCCTCTCTTTTCCCCCCATCAACCTCTGAAAGCCCCCCCAAATCCCTTATAAAGCTCACTTTCACCCCTTGCCTATGCTTAAATCCCCTTCATTCACCTATCGTTCCCCCTTTTTAGCCTGAAAATGCATTAAAAATGGGCAAAAAATCATATATTTTGCATACTAGGTCCCAGCCCCTCCAGCCACAGCCCCAGCGCTCCTTTACCTCCCACAGAACCCGACGCTATGACCGAAACCCAGTATTGAAAGGCGCTTATCTTAAGTCCATACCGGGCACAACCTTGGCCGTCGATCTGGGCAGATCGGATGGATGACGTTTAACCCGTGACCCTTTGTGCTTTCCCCGTTTGAACCTTGGATATCGCCATCACTGTCCAAATTCACTGCAATCTAATGGTTCGGAACCTATCCGCCCAGTGGGCCACGCCATGCACTGCTCAAAACCACCGGTATTCATCGCACTGCTTATGCACGACGGGTGGTTTTCTCCCATAGCCCAGCGATTCCACTCACCTCTTGACACATAGCCCCGACAATGTTATGAAACCTCTGGCCCATCGCGCATTAACTTTCGAACCGGGACGCCTAGCGATATTCATTTTAGCCGTCGGATTTTGGGCGCTTCATCCAACAGTCATTGATCAATGAAGCTGCGCCCCTGTTAACCTGTCTCCTCCGTACCCCTTACCCATCGTCGTCGTCCTCCGCTACATCGTTAGCCATAGATCTCCTTTGAGATCGACGGTCCAAACTTGTTTTCCCCGTCGTTGAATATTCCACCTGCCCAGTCCCGCCAAGGGTCATTCCACGTGTGTCCATCGTACGTCTTCCACCACGTCGCATATATTCGTTTTAAGGTCATGTTTTTAAGTTTTTTTTCCATTTGAATTTCTTCCACCGCAGTGCGCCAACCTGTGACCATGAACGCTTTTCCACTGCGCACTGCACCTTCCACCACGTTATTCCACCACGGCACCGCTCTGTACAGTCACTCCCGTCGTCTCCATCGTGGCCGTCCCCCCCCCCCCCCCCATTTCTGTTTTCTTAATCAGTTTTCGTTTTTGCAGGGTTATCAAAGGTTAATGGCCTCCATGATGTACATCTCTATTTCAAGGACAGGGAGGTTGAAGAAGATCAGTTACAGTGGCAGAATTTATGAGCAAAGACCCGGGAAGGTAAAGACAGGACTTACATTAAAGAAAGGCAGAATCCAAACTTTAAAAACCTTCTTGTTCCATTAAAGCTCGAGCTTACCTGACAGAAGCAAGAATGGAGTGGCAGAATGTTTCAGTACAAAGAAAAGGAGATTGAGGCACGCTAATGAAGATCTTAAGCCTTGAATCAACGGTTTAAGAGGCAAAGCACCAGTTTGAAGACTCCGAAGATCAATCAAAAGGTCTTGAGCACAAGCAAAAGGTAACATCAGGGTTTATTAGTCAGCAGAATGTTTTTCTTCATCAAGTACGGGGCGCCCATACATTTTTTATTATGCACATTTTCCCTGAAGGGATTTCCACCCTAACAACAGTTCAAAACCACCAGAGCATTTATACGACAGACCTCTCAGTAGTTTATTTTATTTTTGTTCAAAGCACAAGGAGTAATACAGCCAAAAGATGTCAAGATCATATCCAGAGAAGATCACTCTTTCACAAAGGGGGTGACAGAGATTCAATACTCAGCAGTCAAACAGAATGGGTTTCAGCCCTACATTCACTTCTGTGTTTAATGTTACATTTCGTATTCACCTACCCCCTCAGTTGATCTTCTGCTCATCCTCTGCTATAAAACACATAAGGAAATTATTGTAAAGGTTGTTGATGAGATATCAGAGAAATGCAAGCATTTTCCTCTTGAGACAAGTTCTCTGTGTAATATTGTAAGATAGGCTGAGATTTGATGTATTCAGACTGAATGTTCAAGCTGTGGGCAATGATGTACCTGATTGGTGTTGTTTTTAATATGACAAGCACGTTTCTTTGGATCCTGATCTAAAGCAGCTAGTGATGTTTTCCTATCTCTGTGTTTTATTTCATTTCATTCCATTTCTTTAGGCTCGCATCAGAAGTTTGGCATAAGATTTACCCTTGATAGGTACATTATGTTGCTGCTCTCCCAGCCTTTTATGTTTTCTTCTTATATGTGTGTCTAAATATTGATTTCAATTGATTTAACCAGTGTAGTGGATGTTATTGCCTGATCTCTGATGTATGAATTAATGAAATCTATGTTTAGATGTTCTTGTTAGGATTTAGTTGAATGAGTTGAGAACAATGGGAGGTCTAGAACCCCATCTCTGCCTCACTAGGATCTTTCCATCTCGACTAAGCCTTTCTAAGATCCCTTGTTTTGCCTCTGAATTTGTCCAAGCAGGTCTGGAGTTAAATGACCTCTGACCTGATCTATAGACATAATTGGATGGTTCTCCCCCCTTTCACTCTCAGTCCTTAATGTTCCATCCCACCCTTCACTTTAAAGATCCAAATGTTTTAGATGACTAGCCCAACTGAAAGCTTGCACATTGAACAACAAGTAAACCCTTTCTTGACTCCATTGCCCAATGGCCTCGATGTTCTCTGAGTTATCTACCTTTGCCTAATTTTCCTCTTTGCTCATCCTTATCTTATATTGGACCCTTCTTTCCTGATTCCCAACAACCAAACATAAACAACCAAAAAAACAACCCTGAGCCTATAACTAGCCTAATATCTTAAACTTTGAGCCTCAAAGACATATATACTTTGACAATCACAGAGAGATCCCTCTCTGGACCTAGGAGGGCTAGATCCTAAGGTCTGAAAGTGGTTCTATGTTGTCTCATCTTTTGGTCTTGTCAACCTGGCCAAAACATGGGAACCCCAACAGGCAGCTACTGCAGCTCAAACATAATACAACATGGAAGAGGATGGGAAGTGCTGCAATAGATGTTCAAACATCCTCCAATGATCTCCAAAATGAGGGGGCTGATCCCCTTACTGAAATCTGCACTCACTAGTGCACATAATGAAACCCTTGTGCAAGCCACCTCTGATGATAACGTTGTAAGGGATGGAGACTGCATTGGGCATGAGAGAAGACATATGGCCCAATGCCAAAATCTGCAATAGAAGCTCTAGAATCTCCTTTTTTGATATCCTAGAGAAATATATGGCCTCTTCTCTACAGAACAACTCCGGAAATGTCCCTCACTGCAGCACCAACAACTGCAGCTTTGTCTTGTTGCAAGAATAATGCAGTAGCTGTAGATGACTGCTTTGGCCTTAAGCCATGGTGTGAGAAAGATGAATAAAAATCTCTCCATGGCCTCCCATGGAAGAGAAGGGCATTCCTAAACAGGAATGCCTCTTGTGCTAAGCAGCACCAAGTTGAAGAGAGCTTCAACTTCGAATTCTATCTCCAAAGAATGATCTCCACAATGGCTCTCCCTCATCTTTTATGCAATGTATGCATGGACCCCACTCACATTAGGGTTTATCTCATTTCAATTTTCCCTCCACTCCAACTACACAATCTTCTTGTGCAAGCTTCCCCTCTTAGGGTACGTTGTTGAATTTGGTCAACCATGGTCTAGCTCACTTGCCTTTGGCCCTTTTCACACTTGGGGTTGCTATCTTAATCCACTTAAGTGAATTTTTTCACCTTAGGAGTGTTTATTAAATTTCTACATGGGCTCACTCACCCATTTATTCACTTTTATTAACATAAAAGCAAGATTAATGTTCCAAATACTTTATTGCAAAATTTGGAACATTACATAACCTTTGTCTTCCAACATTGCGATCAAGACCAAGTTCTTCTTCAGACCTGGAACATGCATAACATTCTTCAAAAAGAATGGATTACCAGACTCCCTCTCAAAGGTAATGGTCCCAATGTCGGTCGCACTGTATCGACCATCATCACCCATCTCTATATGCATCTAGAGGTCCTTCTCCTCCAAGTCACTAAACAACTCCTTGTCTCCAGTCATATGGAAAGACGCACCACTATCAAGATACCACACCGATCCCATATAGCTTGAAACCAAGCATGCGACAAAATATAAATCAAGTTCAAATTGCGAGGCTAAGGCCTCTCCAGCTGCAGCTCTAGTAGCCTTCTTGTTCTTCTTCTTCTGTGGGAAGTTAGTGGCGAAATGCCCATGTTCGTGACAGTCAAAACACTTCACCTTGGACAAATCCTGCTTCTTGCCTTTAGCTTCGGATTTTGAAGGAATTTTCTTTCCCTTCCCTTTCCTTGCTTTGGCAGCCAATGCACAATTCTCTTCATCTTCATTCTTCGATGAAGAGCCATCCCTGGTACGTCGCCTTATCTCCTCTTGCACAAGATCCGACCAAAGTCGCTCCCATCCCGGCAGTTTCTCCGGTCCATTGATAGAGTCTACGTAGCTATGCCAACTCTTCGAAAGCCCAAGAAGAGCCAAGCTCACCAAGTCTTCATCATCAACAGTAATACCCACACTTCCCAGTTCATCCCTACAATGGACAAACTTCATGAGATATTTTGGAATACTGTCGCCCTTCTCCATTTTTATTTTCCTGAGCTTGTCTTTCAGCGCAAACTTCCTCTGATCATTGCTGCTTTGGAACAAATATTTCAAAGCCTTCCACATTAAGAATGGAGTGGCTTTCTTATGAAGGCTAGACACAATATGGTCCTTCACACCTTCCAACATAATTCTTCTTTTCTTTTCTATCTTCTTTTGCAATGCGTCAAGTAATGCAGCATCACTAGATCCCGGCTTAGGAACATCGATATCGATGAACTCCTTCAGTCCATTATCGTCCAGCACCACCTCCATCCTATCCTTCTAGGCTATGTAATTCTAGCTCCCATCAAGGGCATACTCCAATCTCAACCCATTGAAAGACATTTCAATGTATACTCAACTTCTGCACCAAGAATTTGCTGTAGCAAATTCGAATTGTCCACCAGCACAAATTTAGCAATTCTTCACAATTGCAATCTTCAAGAATTAACACTGCTCTAATACCATGTAGAAATTATATACAAGATGAATACATATATCCATATTCTCCTGATCTAACAATATTTTATATTATTTCTAAATACATAATCCTTCCACTGTTAATCTTTTGTGGAAATCTAAACATTCAATTGCAAACACATGAAGCAATAAAAACAATCGCACATAACATAGTTGTTTAACGGGAAAACCTGAAGCTGAAAACCCCAAATATCATATATTATGTATCATGGAGATCATGTAACAATCTCATACAAAGCTTAGTACATCAACCTCTCAGTACAATCAATCGTCACACACTAATCATAGGAAATCTGCAAATCCATGCACCGATTTCTTGCCACCTGCTAGTTTGCCTCCACTGCGCAATCCCTGCTGAGGAATAGCTTTGAATGAATTCAAATTACCCTTGCCTTTACTGCGTAATCCTCATTGGAAACTCCAATGTGTGTGTGGTGCAATCAATGCATCATTATAGTCACAACGGATAGTCCATCTTGCCCTTTCACATATCTCTCCACTGGAACTGAGATGCACTGTAATTAACTGTTGTATTTTTCAGTTGATTAATGAGTTATTATTTATGAATTAATTAAATAATTAATTGACTCCAGTTTCACTAGTGTATCATTCATTTGGACTAGATACAACTAGCTCAACTGAGTTTAACTCCATTAACTAATTTAAACTGAATAAAAACTCCATGAACTACTCTTCCAACTCTTTCATAACTTTTCCACTTTAGTTCTAACTGAGTCCTCCATGCATGAACCACCATTAAACCCTAGGAAGTGCGTAATTCCTTCAGCCCACTTATTTTCCAAATCTGTGCACTGAAACTTAGTGCTCCAAGAAAATAAGTTGTTGTTTATTGTCGGATTATTATTAAGAGCTAATAATAATCAACACTTCTATTTTTAGATCGACGATCTATAAATAGACTTCGCCCAATATTCTAAAAATATAATTTCATCTATTTTTCCAACTTGATCAACCATCCACAAATAGCATCCTGCAACTTCTGAAATATGATCACCATGTCTAAAAATAGACTTGCGCCAAAAATAACGTGCGGGCCCACTTAGTGAAGGCGACTCTTTTCACTAAGCTCATCATCTTGTTGAATCTCAACACTCTCTATGAGATTTAAGTTTGTTGTATTTATGATCTTGATCTAGCTATGAATAATCAGTTGTTTGAGATTTGTTTTAATTTTTTTGTTTGATTAAATTCCTAAACTTCCATTGGGCTATGGAGTCTAAAACTTAACATGGATTTGTCTCAGATTTTCAAAGAGTTTTCACAGGGCAAGGTAGTTGAACTAACTAGATCTTTTAGATTTAAATGAAGTGTAAAAGAAGAGAAATAGGTTCAATTAAGAAAAATAGCAGTTAACAGTTATTTAACTTAATATCAACAGAAAACATTTAAATTATCCAAAGCAAGAATCAGAATGTATATTTCAACAAATTTTGTTCATCAACTTTCTATAAAATAATTCGGATTTAAGAACACATACGTATGGAAAAAATGAAATAAACACATAGACAGTGAGAGAAGAACTTCACCAAATAGTCCAACACATGAATCTTGTAAAACCGTGATTTTATTACTAATCATTCCATCAAATAGAAAAGTACAATAGCTTCTAGAATGAAAAAATCAAAACTCAATACTTTGAAATATGAAGTATTTATACAATTATTTAAAAAAGTCCTATCATAACTAATCACAATATATTTTAGGAAAATCTAAAAGAAATTATATCTCTTATTACAAACTAATAGGAAAATTTGGAACTATTTGAAAGCTAGCCCTGATTTGAAGAAAGTTGTTGTTGATCTGTCACTTTGATCCTTGTTGCGATGCTGATCCTTTGAATAAAGATAGAGTTACTCACTTAATCCATTAACTCACATAGCTTATACCACCTTTCTTCTTTCAGAATAGGCAACTTCGTCACCCTCCTGTAGACCTCATCTACTTCAGTGTACTTGGAAAAAGTAGGCTTGATGAAAAAATGTGATTTACCTCATGCTGTATAGTTAAATCATTCTAGAGTGCTTCAAGAAAGGTTTTTCCTGTTATGTTGCCTGTTATACCTGAAAACTTGGAGCTTTCCTTGGCCACATATTTCAATTTCTTGTTGTAGTCCTCCCGAGTGATCAATTTATCATTTATCACAAATAAACTGGGCAATCCCTTTTAGTTCAGCACTTCAAACCTATTGAGAATCCTGTTAACACCAATTTCCAGCCCCTGATATTTTATTCCAGCTGTAAGATGAGGTTCTTTTTTGTCAAAACCTTCTTGACCTCAAGTATCGTTTCAGTTCTACTTCAATTCCCACTTCCTCCAGCTCATATTTATTCTTAGAAATCAGAAATCTGATAATATTAGTGTCTTCAATCGGCTTATCATCCATATTTTCTGTGATGTTTTCAATGAACATAGTTACCGATCAAACGGGAACTATTACCTCAAAATGAGAACTCTAGCCCAAAAAAAACTCAAAAAACATGAAAAAACAACCCAAAAACGAAAAGTGTGTCTTCCAGAATGCACTTTTTTTTATGGTAAAATTTCAACATTTTTTAAAATTATGCTAAAAACCAAAATTTTCTTGAAAAAAGGATTGAGAAAATACCCTCAAAACAAATTTTTTTGATGGTGGTGTTGTCACTCCTATATACAACCTTGAGTTGTATAAAGACTAGTTCCTAGGACATCTTAATCATCAAGGAGCATAAAGTTCAACTTATAAAGATTGACAAGAAGGAGGATCTCATGCTATCATATCTTAAATGGAAAGATTTGGTGAAATTGGAACCAAGACTCTCAAAACTCAAATACAACAAAAGTAATACTGTAATAATAGAATGTGAACTTTGATATTTGAATGTATCAGACAATTTTAAGACAACATGCTAAAAAGGGGGCTGAATTCTAAAATGATCCATAGAGGTTAATAAAAGTGTTAGCCACCTATAAAATTTTTCATATCAAATGGTGGCTAAATCATTTTTGAAGCCTTCAAGAAACAAGTTTTATTGCCAAATTGTTAACTCTTGAAGTCTTATGAAGATGACTTGTTCTTGAGTTATTCTTCACTGTTGTTTCCCTCACAATTCTGAAAAATCTAATGTTTTCTTGAAGAAAAGATTGCTGCGAAAACCCATTTTTCCCTTCATTTTTACCCATTATTCCACTCAAAATCAACCTCCATTTAATCCCCTTTATCCCCATGAAATTCCTCTATTTTTCCTCATTTCCCTTCTTCCTTTCATAAAAACTCCTTTGATAAGGTTTAAACTCCTTTTTTTCCTTATTGGAAGTTTTCAAATCCTCTGAAAATATTTGAAAAAACATAAAAAACAGTATTTTTAACTATAGGCTTTAGCTCCCTTCGGCTAAGCCCCCAAACCACTTCCCCACCATATACCCACGCCCAGGACCAAGAGTTAAAGTTCCGAAGCGCTTATCGCAATCGAAATTTTTGACAAGCGCATGTCTTTTTGTTACAAAAATCCCCCGATGCAATTGGCCCCTTTACTTATATCCCTTGATCCCTTGTTTCCTTTGTAAAACTTGGAGCCCGTAATCGGGTGCTAAAACATTATAATAAACACTCCCCGAAGCCAATTTTCCTTTGTATTTCATGAAAAACCCATTTTTCCTATGTTAAAAGGAAACCCATTGGTTCACGGTTTAAACCATTCCCAACCGTTGATCTGAAACGATCAAACGGTCTTCGGGATCTCGCATTGGAGATTTCCATTGGGCGCGTTTAAATATTTTATTTGCCCCTCCAATTGGCAACCCCCGATGGCTTCTCAACCATTGATCTCCCCCGCCAGACCCAGATCCGACGACCCTTATTGCTCCGTTCAATAGCCCATTCTTCTGCCTTTGGAATTCATAAATAAATCTCCGTCGTCGATCTGATCCTCAGATCAACGACCCTCGTTCAATCGCATCGGATATTTTCTGTGCGCCTTTCCTCTCTCCTCCTCCGATTGCAAATCCTCCGATTGTATCTGGGCCGTCCATATTCAAAGATCCGACGGTTTGGATCAACCCTCACACCCTTGTTAATCTCATGAAACCCCAATTTATAATGTTTTTCGGCCAATCTCCGCCATTGATCTCTGCAGATCAACGGCTCACATTAACCCTTTCTCCACCTGGCCCCTGCCTCATATTTTATTTTATTAACCTTGAGATTAAATCTCCGCCGTTGATATGTTCATCCAATGGTCCATAATAAACCCGATAGGCCCAACTCCTTTGGGTACTACCATTCTCCATATTAAATCTCCGTTGTTCATTCCTTGATCTAACGGTCTAGATCAAAACCACTCATACCCTGCCTCACATCTTATCCCCTGAGCATCTATCCTTCGTCACGCTCTCTCCACAGCCGTTCGATCTAAGACCCCTAATCTAACGGCAGACGCGTAGTTTCGCGTGATTTTTAGCAGGAAGATTAATGATCCAAAGTTACGCGAAATGGGCGGTTTCAAAAGGCCATGTGTCGGCCAGTAACGCATATCACGTTCGAAAATTTAAAACCACCCTTCCTCCATTTTCTTGCGCGAAACTGCTGGTTTCTTTAGCTGAAACCACCCTTTCCATTTACACTGCATTCCATCGCGTTTAATCTCCGTCGTTGATCTCTGCAGATCAACGGTCTCAGTTCAATATCCCGTTAGTTCATCGCCCTCCGCCCTCCTCCAAGGGACTCCATCGATCAACCTCCGCTGTTGATCTCTGAGGCCGATCTCATCCGACGGCCCATAATCCTTTCGGAAACACCGAATTTCATTTTAACCTTTTTCCTCCTCCAAAGGATATTTACCTATTTCTCTTTGTATTTTCTTCCATTCCATTATAAAGTGGCCCCTCCGCTTTATATAGTCACGATTGATTTCAACCGTTGATATTTGCGGATCAACGGATCTGATTTAATCTCTCCACTGTTTTTTCAAACTACCTTTCATCTGACCCCCACAAAGCAATCCTTGCCGTTGGATGTTTTCATCCAATGGCTGCAATCTAATCCCAGCCTCCAAAGCAGTTAAACCCAAATACGTAGGATTTTATTAACTTCTTCTTGGTTGTGCAAGTTTTAATGGTTTTCCAATTATTTTAAAGGAAGATTGAAGGCCGGGGATGACAATCCCCCAGGCCTTTATACATCACAGAGATCATTTTGACGAGGTTCCATATCATGTTTCATTCAATTCCTCATGAACACTGACGCTGTTATAAAGCCCCTGTAATGCCTGCACATCAACAAGACACAACAAATCTTAACTCAAACGGAGAGTATCAGTTGGACAACATGAAATCAAAGAAGAAAAATGTTTGAATATTGTTAAACAAAGTTTTGATGGATTACGGCCTAAATCGACTATCTAAAGCCTAATCCACTCAATAAAACACAGTTTGAAGAACATAAGACAAAAATTAGGTCTAATTAAGCCTGACACATAGAACTAAATCAAATTAACAGTGATTAAAGAAAAACAATAAATATCTATCAGTCCGAGGAGCCTCCACTGCCACATCAGAGGCTAATTGAATCCTCTCAGCTACCAAAATCCACCTGTAGCCTCAAAGCATTCAAAATATGGCATAGTTATGACTAGAATAGAAGATATTCGCCCCAATACAGTTGAACAGCTATTTCGAATCAAAGAAACTAAGTTAAACTATCAGCAGAGTTATTAAAAAGATGAGACAAAGTTCTAAAGTCAACAAACTCTGCTAAGAAGATTGAACACATAATACAAACCCATTAATACAGAGGAAATATTTGTAATCTTCTCCATTGAGCCCCTCAAAGGCTGAGAAGCATTAAAAATGTATTAATTGAGCCTATAGATCTTTTCTCTCATCCACCTCCTCATTTTCCTATAAAATCTTCTTGAGGAGCTCATTGTAAAGGGTTGGTTGCAGAACTTTGATATATACTTGTGCTCGAAATTTTCTACATGTAAATAGTGTCCAGAGGCTCTTGAAGCTCTACTTGTGATCAAATAAGTTAGGCTGAGAAGAGAAGATAATTGCTGAACTGAAACATTGGACTTGAAGAATGTAACTGGATTGACATCAATATACAAGTTGATTCTTGGGATCCTGGTCTATATCACTGGTGAAGTGCTTCTTTCTGTGTTATTGTTTTCCTTTCATGTATGCCATTTTGTTCACTTATTCTCTAATAAAGAACAAAAAGCATAGAGTTAGGATTTACTGTTTACAGTACCCTTCTCTGACTGATAAGCTTTATCTCAATGTTTTCCTCCAAATTGTGTGTTTAAGAATGAATTAAGTTAAGTATAAACATAATCAAGGAATGTTGATTTGCCCTTGTCTTGATGTGCGAAGCTTGAAAATAAGTTCTTGAATGTTATTTTCATTATCTGCTAAGTAAATTTAGACTAGAAAAGTTTATGGTTTGCCTTGTTCTCTAGTTTCTTTCTCCAAAGGTAGTTCTGAAAGTTTCCCTAAGAGTATGCTAAAAGCAGTTTAGATTTAAAAGTATCTTATTTGATCTTAGGCTGCACTTTGTTTCTCTTATTTGTTTTCATCCCTTCTGAAAGTAATTATGTGGATTACTGGATTGTTTGTCTGATGAGTTAACTTTAATACGAGCTTGTCCAAAGAAGTCTATGGTTAGCCTTGTCCTTTGGTTGGTTTTAAACAGTTACTTAAAAGGCTTTTCTTGTTTGGAAATATTGATAAATCTTAGTTGAAATTATGGTCTTTTTCCACCCCTTCAACACTTTTATTGTTCCATTCCATCATTTTATCTAAAATATCTTGTGATATAGATGACTTTCCCCTTGGACCACTCTTGAAATTTTTGCACAATTAGACCCTTTTATGACTCCATAGTCCAATGGACTAAAAACCAGCGTCATATCTATCCTATTAGCCAAAGTTTGTTTTGATTTCTTGCAAATTCACACCTTTGGAACTCTTTCATTTAGGACTTTCCACTCAACTTAAAATCATGCTCAACCATCCAAAACCAAACAAAAACCCTTGTTCTTTATAACTAGCCTAATATCACACATAAAAGCTTTAAAGATAAATCAATCTTTGCACTTACAGAGATATCCCTCTCTAGATTTAGTAGGGCTAGATCCTAGAATCCCAAAGTGGTTCAAGTGTTCTCTCCGTAGTTTCAGTCTCACTAATCTGCTAAAACTATGGGGAGCTAACAAAAAGGAGGGTGACGGCTGGTGAGAAAGTGTAATGGACACTAATTGTAATGGAAGTTCAATCTAGAAACAAGTGTTCACAAATACTGGGCCTATGTAATAATAATAATCCATACATGAGAACAAATTTAAATATAGAATTCCATTGTTGCTAATATCAGAAGAACATTGGCAGAAATATAAGGTGAAACAGAATATCTTGCTTGAGCCATATTTAAAGCACTAGACACGAGTAAATATGAGTACCGACGACGATAAATTCACATTTAACGTATGAGCACTAGCATTCTAGAACACAGATATAAGAAAAATGGAAATGAAAGAGATGAGCACTTACACTATAAAACAAAAAGGAGAGCTACAAAATATGAAGCACTCAAATCAAAATCCCCAATGTCGAAAAAAATTCTTATCATTGAATCCCAATGGGATCTTCAACATTAATATCAAAATTTGAACACAAAACACATACATAGTTCTTTCTTAGTATTTTCTTTTGAAAATCTGGAACCTTTTTTCTGTCTCTATTTACTGCTTTTATAGAATTCTCCATCAACATACGCGGGAAGATATTTTGGGAAAATATCTTCTCCATGTGCTAGTGAGCAGTTTTGAGTCCTAATCAAAATAACAAAATTTATGATGAGGTAGAACGCTTCTCATCATTTACAATTGGGCTCATGGCCGTTTCAAAACAAAATATCAAAACAGTCTAACAGAAAGTAAATTGCAAGAGTGAAATGTGAATCTCACTCAGAACTTGAAAGTAAAAATAAAAACACGTGGCCACGCAGGCCGAATCATGAGTTAACATTCTCAATGGTGTGAGCGAGTTGAGGCAGTACTTGAAGCGGGTGGAATGATATTTGTAGATGAGTTGGCCAACATACTAGCATGACTTGCACACCTTTTCCAGGTGTCAAGTGTGGGTTCAAGCATGGTGGTGAAAACTTCTTCTTTGATGTGAACCTCGGTGAGTTCGTTGTAGCTTGCATGAGTAGGAATTTTATGTTTCAACAAATGCAGAAGTGAAAACTCTTTACCGAGAACTGAAACTATGGTTTCAGCTTTGAGTCGAGCAGATTTTTCAGAAGGTATGTAAGTATGGTTCATTACTTCCTTTAGTCGGCACTCGTACACTGGCAGCGGCTGTAGGACTGTGCTGGGAGGTTCCCAGCATGAAGGGAGTCTTGCAAGTGTTATCTCTGTCCAATATTCCTCGAACTGTACCAAACTAGTCGCAACCTTTTCCAAAAAATTCAAAGCCATGCTACGTGCAGACTCTTTATCTATCACCTTCTGACACTCGGCAGCTTCCCTGAATCTGTTCTTCATACCCCGCTTGGCCACCTCCTCTGAACTTAGCTCTTTTAAAAAGTAAATATACCTCTTTGTGCTTTGGACCCTATTGGAGGCATCAATACCTCGTTCATGAAGCATCCTTTTGAAAGAGTGAACAATGGCCCTAATTTCTTCAATGATATTAAAAAATGTCCAACATTTCTTCACCACTGAGATAATTTTCGTCCAAATTAGACGCCTAGCGTCTAGGAGTGTGATATTTCCTTTCATTTGGTTAGTGAGCTCATGGATGGTTTTCTCTTGCTATGCTCTGTCCCGTTTCCCCTCCTCTATCTATTTTTGCATAGCGGCAACCCTTTTTGAATTCTCTACGAGGAGGGCTTTGAGCTCGTTGATCGTCTGGCGTGCTATTGAGACATGTTTTTCTGCCACTTGAAGTGTGGCCTGTGTAGTGGTCAACTGCTCTAAGAGAAAACTAGTACCTTATGGAGCTGGTGGGGCACACACATGAGTATCCCAGCTTATCTGCAATTCATTCATCCTTCCCTGAAGAGCCGCCATCTCCTCTGAAATATTAACTTTCTCTTCCCTTTCCCTTGCAAGGGAATCGGCCACGCTTGCCTTATCTTTCTCTGCCTGGACTAACTCAGCAGTTTTCACGTGATGAGCACCAGGTATATTTACTTTGTGCTTCAAGGCTGCGACTTGCTTTTGAAATTCAACGATGAGATGACTTTGGGGGTCTGCTTTGCCTTTTTCTATCCCTTTAATTACTTCCTGGAGGTTATGTAGGTCATTTGCGAGTGCCCGGGAGTTGATCTTCTCCCTTATGAGATTTTCAAGCACTTGGTTATTTTTACTTTGTAGCTTTCTCAGAGTAAGGGAGAGCCGTACCACCTCATCTTTAACATATCTCCAAAACACTGGAACAAATTGCGCTTGTCAATTGGCAGGACCTGCGACATATCTATTGCTATTTCCAGGGCTCTGTAACTGGTGGTACCAGTCTCTGCATTCAAGATAGCTTCAGTCATAGACATCACCAGTTTTTCTTTGTTCAAGTCAATTGCTGAGGAAAACCTGGTATGGTATTTATCGACATATCCTTCTAGCTCAGACCAGTGCTTTTCTCTGATTGCTCTGTTCCTTATCCTGCTCTCGCTCGCTCCTCGAGAGCTACTAGCTTAGATGGCTTGCGATACTTCTGAGAAGTCTGAAGAGGCCGTGCTGTCCCGTATTACTATGATACATACTTTGCTCCTATTTGATTGCTCGTAAAGTGTTTCACTTTGAAGCAGTTGTTCGTCTCCCATGCCTTCTACTTCGCTGGTCCTGGTTCTCTATCTTTTAAAAGGGGGAGAGCCTTCTCCCAACACACCAACCTCCTCCACCTGTTTCTGATCTACTTCCCTCGTTGAAGCAGTATCTACCTTTTCCCTCGTCGCAGATGAATCGGTCTCCATCTGCGAAAGCAAAGGCCAGGTTTCAAGATTAGCTCGCCATTCGATGAAGGGCCTTGTTTCATGATTGTAAGGAGTTGATTTAATATTATTTCTTCTGTTAGAGATGATGCCTTTCGGATCATAGGGCCAAGCTTTCCCTTGCCTAAAATCCATGCCTTGAAGCATACTTTCAACCACGGGAAGGGCGTGCCTCTATTTAACCACGAAAGGGAAAATGGCTGTGGGAAGCTTGAGAAGAAACCCCTTTTTTGCAGGGAGGAAGTGAAGCTGGTCAGCCTTTAAGGTCTGCCGGAGGTATTCCAAAGCGTAAATCCGTCGGGCATGGAAAATTGGCAATTGGTAGGGAGAAACTTCAGCTCCATAGACCCTGTTTTCAGTATAGTGATAAAAAATATACCAATATCCAGTGCTTTCCACTTCACTGCATTGCAACCATTTCTTCTATTCAGGAAAAATCCTAGGCAGAGGAGAATCATAGATGATAGTGTAAGCTATGGGCATGAAATAATTCAGGAAACTTGAGTAACCCACCTCATTTTCCAACTGATGCATTGTGGGACTCCAGTCAAAAACTAGTCTTGGCTGAGAGTTTATCCTATAGACCTTTTGTAAACCCAAACCCTCAAATTTATCAGCATGCTGGAAAAAGAAAAGATAAAATACCATTGAATAGAAATGAAAACGACCCATGTCTAAGAGCTCCTGGAACTGAGTTTGAATGGTGGAGGCCAAAAAACCAAGAATATCTAAGACGACACCGGGTTGCGACATTAACCACAAAAAGACTATGCATTCTTTTGAGACTTGCACAAACCCTTCCACACCTAGGAGACCTCCAATAAGGGCAAGGGTAGGCTGAAGGTCCTCCTTGAATAAGCTCAGGGGCAATGAATCTGTAGAGGGGAGAGCTGTGAAATGGGAGTCAGTAATGGTAGTGATGAAATCGCTCTGTTGCCTCCATGATAGTTTCGAAAACTGATGGGACAGTGTCATTTCATTAAAACTGACGTATTTCGAACTGGTAGGATAAAAAAGGGCTTTTTTGATGATTTCAGGGGAGATGGTGAATATTTTGTTCCCCTGAGAAGATAGTAACATGCCCCGACGTTCATCTTAAGCATCCCAGAGAAAACAAATGAATTCAACCACTGGGTAGACGGGGGGAGTAATTTGATTATACAGACCAGAAAAAATGACCCTAAACCTATATATATTTTCCACATGCTTCCTGAAAAGCTCAGGCTTGATGCTACTAATGGGAAATGGGTATTGTGGGTCTTGGATGTCAGCTTTCAAATCTGTGAAAGGTTTGGGTCCAGGGGCAGCCCTAGACTTGCGGACTTGGGGAGTTTCAGGCTTTGATTTCTTGACTGCGACTTTACCCATGACCATCATCAAAATAAAATAACGAAAGGAAATTAGATTGAATAAAAGGGATGGAATACCTGCGAAGTAGGAAAAAATGATGCAGGGATTTTGACAATGACTGGGCAGACCTAGTACTGAATGCTCGCTTTCGCTTAAACAGTAACTGTAAACAGAGAGTATTTTACCACAGTAAATCAAAGAACACAGTTATAGAGGCCCAAGGTAGCTCGGGAAGCGATGGCAGGGTGAAACAAGTAGGGTTGACGTCATAAGGACGCTGAAATTGAGACATGCGGCATAGAGGGATTGGATATTAGACTCTAGTTAGGTGAATACCGCGTGTCGGGTTAAATTATGGTACTGGTCTCGATACCGGGTGTCCTAGGACTTACCTTACCGTTGGATCATGGTAACAGTTGTACCTTGGGACCCAGCTCACGAAGGACGTGAGACGATATCCGTATCATATTTTAAACCCATGGTCGTTTCCTCCATAGAGCACTCAATTCCTCGCGTCAGTCTTGACACGTCACCCAAATTCCGGGGGGGGGGGGGGGGGAGACTTCCGCCTTCCTCCTACTATTTGCGACCCCCCGGAATGCTTCGTGCGTTCCTTTGTTATATGCGCATGTGCCAAACACGAGCGGGTCCCGCCTTAAATCCTTTTCTCTACACTTTTTAAGACTTTCACTATTTCGGTTAAGGCCTTCGACCTACTCCCACTTTATTATAAAGTGTGTTTGCCCCCTTTTCATATGTGACTCATCTCGATTTTATTTCTCCTTCTCTTCCTTTTAAAAATTAAGCCAAATTTAATACTATTGGGTAATCTGCCTTTTATAATCTTTCCTCAAACATTAAGGGGTGAATGATATAATCAACATTGGCTCCACCTAAGGATGACACGTTTGTCCTCAAACGTGTCGATAATTTTGCAGACCACCTGTTAACCTTTTTGTGTAGACACAGCTCCTCAGCACCTTTCCTTCTTCTTCATGACTCTTCACAACAAACATCATTAAAAATAACAATAAAAGCGGCTAAATAATGTACAATATGATACATCAGGCCCTTTCAGCCAGAATCAAAACTGGAAGAATGGTTTTAGGAATTGACCATTCACAGGGGCGTCAAGAAAGTCACCCTGCAAATTTTCCAGCATGAAGGTGTTGTTTCCTCCTTGTTCCACGATTTTGAAGGGACCGAACCATAATGGATCGAATTTTCCATGCTTTCCCTTTTTTGCCCTTCATATGTCCCATGTCAATACCAAGTCTCTGACCTGCATCTTTTTTTCTTCGGCATGTTGATCAAATAGGTCCTTCATTTTCTCCTGATATTCGGTCAACCTCTGATTCACCTGATTTCTGGTCTCCTCCAGTTCTACTAACTGGTTCATCCTCCTAGTAATGTCATTCGGCTCCTCTTGGCATTCCTGCATGAATCTAGCCACTGGTAAAGCCAATTGTATGGGAAAAACTGCTGCTCTCCCGTACACCAACTCATATGGATATTTCCCCGTTGATATTTTACTAGTGATCCTATTCGCCCATAAAGAAAATTTTAGCTGGGAATCCCAATTTTTCTGATTTTCATTAATGGCTTTATTTAGTGCTCTCACCAAAGTTTTATTTGAAGACTCTGCTAAACCATTACCCTGTGGGTAGTAGGCGGTGGAGTGTCCCAACACAATGTTATATTGCTGACAGAAATTGATGAACTTAGCAGACTTAAAGGCCTGGGCATTGTCGATAACAATCTTGGTAGGGCAACCAAACCTCGAGATAATGTTCTCTTCCATAAATTTCATCACTACTGTGTATGTAGCATTCCTTGCTGGTACAGCCTCCACCCATTTGGTGAAATAGTCAGTAGCTATTAATATCCATTTATGCTGTCCACTTAATGCAGGATGAATTTTGCCAATAAAATAAATTCCTCACTACTGGAACGGTTCATCTATGTGCACAGGGATCATGGGCAAGGGTGAAAACTTCTGCCTTTCTGCGAATTTTTGACATTTGTCACAGACTCTGACCCGAGAAAAGACATCTCTGAAGAGCTTGGGCCAAAAGAAACCAGCTTTCAAAATCTTATGGGCAGTGGCTCTCTAGCTGTAGTGACCTCCCCAGATGCCTTCATGGAATTCTGTTATTATTTCCTCCACTTCATTTTCGGTAAGGCATAGGAGCAGGATGCCTGAGGGGTCTCTCCAATATAGATGGCCATTGGCCACAACGAATTTATGCGACTTCAGCCTTAATGTTCTATATTTTTCTTTGTCACAACTAGGGGGGCATATAAGAGTTAAGAGATATTCCACAAATTCCTTGTACCACGGGCTAAGGAGGTACTTCATATGAGTTTTAGGTGTAGCTGTTTCTATCCCACCTCATTCATCTGTTTTTTCATACTCCTCGCTTGCAGTCATCGACATATTTATCCCCAAATCCTAAAAATTTGACTCTGATAGGATTTTAGCTAATCCCTGCCCTTTGATTAGCTTGGTGGGGTGTATCTCTAATTCATATTCTTGTATCTTTGCAATCCATTTACCCCTTTTCCCCTCACTATCTCCCTGGATTAGTATATCCTTCACGGTTGCTGTGGGACAAATGCAGTAATGGAAGACTACAGAACATACATTCGAAACACTTTGAGGGATTTCACCAAAGCAAAAACTTGTTTCTCCAGGATGTTGTACTTTAATTCAATGTCATGGAGAACCTGACTGAAGAAGGCAATAGTTTGCTCGTACCCTTTTTCATTCTTTTGTAATAATACTCCTGCAACCATATGAGGTGATGCAAATGAAAATATCATGAAAGGCTTAGCATAGTCTAGTCCAGCCAATACTGGAGCTTCTGCGAAGGTGTTTTTAATCCTATTAAAAGCCTCTCGTGACTCAGGAGATAATTTTACCTCATTATTCTTCTTGAGCATGTCAGTTATAGGCCGAAATATCTCAACATAATTTGGGATGAACCTTCTCAGGAAATTAATATGCCCAAGGAACACTTTAACCTCTTTTCTATTTCTGGGGAAGGATATGCCATTAATAACCTCTACCCTTTTAGGGTCAATTTTTACCCCATCCTTTGTCACGATGTGTCCCAACAGCTTGCCTTCTTCTAATGCAAACAGTGATTTCTGAGGGTTTAGAGAGAGACCATACCTTCGACACTTCTCAAAAGTCCTGCACAAGTGTTCAATATGCTCTGCATCATCCTTTGAGAACACAGTGATATCATCGAGGTAGATCACTACGAATTTATCCTGCTCCCCAACAAAGGCGATATCTATGGCCCTTTGTAAAGTGGCCCCTGCATTGATCAGGCCGAATGGCATCCGTGCATACATAAATGTCCCCCAGGGAGTGGTGAAGGCAGTTTTCTTTTGATCTTCTAGAAGCCCAGCCACTTGATTGTATCCAGAGAAACCATCCATCATCGACATCCATGAAACTCCCACTACCTTCTACAATATATGATCCATTTTTGGCAGTGGGCAGTTATCCTTTAAAGATGCTCTGTTTAAATTCCGGAAGTCGACACAGAGTCTTATCTCCCCATTCTTCTTTCGGACTGGTACTAGGTTGGCTACCCACTCAGAGTATCTCAATGGTACGATGATATTGGCCTTCAATAGCTTCTTAATCTCCTTTTCTATTGAGGGGAGGATTAAGGGGTTAATCTTTCTGAGCTTCTTTTTATGTGGCTTCGCGTCTCCCTTTAAAGGAATATTATGCTGCATGATGCTGATATCAAAAGTCTTCAAGTCTTGATAAGACCATGCAAAGACATATTTGTATGTTTGAAATAATTTTTGATATGGCTCCTTATATTCTTCAGGGACCTTTTTAGACAACTTCACAATTTTTGGATCTGCTTCAGTACCAAGATTCAAGTCATCTACCTAGTTTTCTTCGACCACCTTATATGGCTTTAGTGGGACTTCATTTTTATCAAACAACCTCTCAAAAGGAACCAGTCCTCTGGGTATCACATTTCCTTTGAGTTGGAGCACCTTATGACCAGCCATGTTTTCTTGCCATTTCTCCTGAGGGAGGCCTTAAGCCTCTTCTACATCAACGTCTATATCCATATTGGAGAATTATCTGACAGTCTCCATGAATCTTCTTACTTGATCCTCATCCTCAAACACCTGCCATTGTTTGACATTGTCAGGAATTTAAGGTCGATAACGAACTTCGATCTCGTACCTTAGAAGAGGATTTTGAGGTGGCCGAAAGGTACTAGCAACCACAGCGAGAGAATCTGCCATTCTGTTCTATTCTCTTGGCATAAACTGAATGTTAAATGCCAGGAAAAAGTTTTATATAGGTCCCAGACCTCATTTCTACAAGCCCTCAGCCATGGGTGTTTAGCTTGGCACTGATTTCTTACTTGCCTCACCACCAATTCTGAATCTCCCAAAACTTTTAGGCTCTGAATGTTCATGCTTCTCGCTGTTTGCAATCCCAGGAGAAGTGCTGCGTATTCAGCTACATTATTTGTAGCTTCATATTCCAGTTTAAAAAATGATGGAAACCATTGGCCAATGGGGGGAATCAGGAGCACCCCAGCTCCATTCCCTTCTTTAGAATTAGCTCCGTCAAAGTGCAACGCCCAAACTCCATCTTCTTGATTTCCTGATGATTTTTTAGTCTTAATTTGACAGAAGGATGGCTCTTGTAGATAGTCTTGGTCTTCTTCCAGCATCAGACATGAAAACTCACCTTATTTACTATATACTGGTGAATTTACAGAATTATCAGCCCTGGCGACCATATTTATGAACCTTGTTTCCCAATACAGCCTCCTTTCTTGTCCTCCAAATACAGGGATAGTAGCATAAATCAGATCCAGTTTTATTGACCCTCCAATTTTCATTCCCCGGGATCTTGACAACATCATCCCGAAATGAGCTGGGATATCAGCTACTACTATATCCATCACCACACTCTTGGCTGGGATTTGGGCTAGATTAACCACCAAATCCTTGATCATCCCCAAACACTTGACCCTTTTGGAATCAAAAGAATAAAGGTTTTTCTATGGACGAGTGATTTGTAGCCCCAGTTGCTCCATTATAGAAAGAGGCAAGAGGTTATGGGACGCTCCAGAATCTAACATACAATTATGCAAGAGAAAATCATGGATTACTAATGAAACATAGAAAGGAGGGGTCGAGGCATCTAATTCTTCAACATGTGGACCAAACATGACCATGGGCCTTTCTTCTTGGAGGTTAAAACTATCTGGGATGGGAGCTGTTTCCGATGGAAGCATAAAAGAGGAGACCTGAGACTGATAGGTTGGATTCTTCAAAAGTTTAGTTAGTGGGACTGGGATCTTGACCTTTTCAAGTTCTTTTTGCAAATTAAATACAGAGGGAGACTTCTCTGTTATATTTTCTTTTGAATCTCTATTTTCAGTGAAAGGCTTGACTTCTTTCAACCCAGGCTTGGTATTTGGAGTAGTGGCCAACTTTGAAGAGGAAGGAATTTGGTCATCATAATGTAAAGGCTCGTTTAGAGGCCTCTTACCTTTATCAGCGACCTTCTGCACTGTTGTCTGCTTCTGCACAACTACTTCTTTTTGAGGCACCTCTTCCTCCTGATATTGTGTACGTGTTATTTTCCTAGAAGACCTGAGATCATATTTTCTATTGAACTGCGCTTGCATGAAGTCAACAAACTGCTTGCAGTAATCGTCGATCTCTGGGTCCTCAGTGACTCTAGATTTTTCTTCTTCTTGCAATGGAATCCCCATTTCGTCACCTTATTGCATAGGACTCTCAACTTCGTCACTATTCGAATAAGCAAGATATGGATCGTCTTGCTCATCTGGAATGTCCTCAGTAGGACCGTCTATTTGACCTTCCAGGTACAGTGGGTGTGGTACCTAGTCTTGCTGCTCCTTCCATTATCTTTGCAATATTTGCAAGGGTGGCTTTTTATATCGCTTATTATAACCCCTGTTTGGAGCATTTTGGAAAGTCTTAGAGGATGATTTCTTAGCTTCAAGTTCAAGCTTCACCAGCTTGTTTGAAATATTTTTGATCATTTTATTCATTTCTTCAATTTTATTTTCAGCCGCCTCTGTCTTGACCAGATGTGGATACCTCCTCTTTTCCTCTTTGCCTAGCATCTTGATTTGATCTCCCCTTTGATTTTCCTATAGAGGCGAAATTAGCCTCCAGTTCTAGTGCATCAGTCTAGGCATCATCCAGGGTGGCAGATTTCCTTTCTCTCAAAGAGACCCCAAATTCTGAATCAAACGCTTCTACAAACACTACTTTAGCAGCAGTCTGGTGAGGTTTCATTTCAGTTGGAAGGCTTGAGTATAACTTGTTGAACATTTTAATGAATTCTGGCACTCCCTCATTGTGTCTTTTTCTGAGTGCATTGAACTCGGTGAGACAGTATCCATGGTATTTTTTCTCTTCCCATTTTATGATAAGAGAATTTTCCATCTCCTCACAGGTAGTGATGGAACAGTTTCCCAAAGTCTTGAACCATTTCCTGGCTTCTCCATCCAAGGACTAGACAAACAATCTCAACACTACATCCAGGTGTTTAACATTAAAGTTTTCTTGCAAAGGCACAGAAAAATTCCAAGTTCTTTTGAGCTTCAATATCATTTTCCCCATTGAAATGAGGTAGGATTTTCAAATAGTCTTGAGGGATGTCGTTTAAGACCTGAGGCAATGCCAGAGGAGCATACTTATTTAACAAGAAGCTTGGAACAACCATCGAAATTTGTGGAGGTGGCGGAAGAATCTGGTGAGTGAGGGGAGGTGGTGGTAGAGAGGTATGAATGACGATTGGTATATACTGAACGGAGGCTTGAGGAACTGATGGAAATGATGGAGTGTTAACGGGATAAATTTAGGTGACTTCCTTTACTTCTTCAGCTTCAGGAGTGGGATGGAGAAAGAAGCTAGTGGTATCTACCCACTCGGCTTCATCTTTAACTTGGATGTTTTGCAGAGAGGGGTTATCTGAAGAGTGATCAAGTGATCCGGATTTATGATGTAACGCAACAAAATAAACATATAACCATAAATATAGAGATGTAGTAGAGACAACACTTCATTTCATTAATATCAAAGAACTAAAATTTGCTTACAGACAAAATGGAAATAAAACTAGCTAGGGCGCTAGTAGCTATCTCTGAGAAGAGATGTGGTGGCTACAGGCCTCTGAACTGAGTTACAATGAGGCTCGAGGGCCTATTTATTATTGAGAAATAATGGAGAACTATAAACATCCAAAAACCTAACCCTAGGAGATGAAGCGCCAAAACTATGGGTCCCGTTTGGGTAAATTGGTGTTTCAGCTTCCTAGGGACGTAACTTTGGCATACTATCTCCGTTTGACGCACATGGTACATCATTAGAAATATCTATCTGAGGAATACAAATTTTGCCAAAAATATCCATTCCAAAACAGAATGATAGTCACTGGAGGCACGATTCCCAAGAAACGTCGTTTAGGGCCTCAAAACGGCTCCGGAAGTTCAGGGCTTGAAAAACTACTAAAAATAGTAAGTTGTGCCGAAACTGAAAAACTGAAAGAGGCAATGGTGGGGCCCCAAGTGGAATAGGCAGGTGGCCACCAATATCCACTTGGATCATTCCTCCCCCCTTAAGAAGCAATGGTCCCCATTGCGTTGAGTTCTTCCATGAGATGAGGAAACTTCTGCTGAACTTGGTCCCTAGTGAACCACTTGCCTTGGTGCAGGAGTTGGCCAACTTTGACAACCCGATACAGTTGGATGTTATGGCCATTTGTGGCCTGCTCTTTTATTTTTCATATAGTGATACAATATGTGGTAGCTTTGTTCCATGTTTGAGTCTAGGTTTAACTTCTGTTGGTGTGAGTTAGTGCAATGTAAAAGGTGTCCAGTAGAGGTGGAAAGTAAGGACGAAGGCGATCCACATTGAAGACTGGGTGTAGACCAAGGAATGGTGTAATAATGAGCTCGAAGGAATTTTTCCCTACAGCCTTGGTGATGGTGTACGGCCCGTATCGGAGCGGGCGAAGCTTGCGGTGGGGTCCAGTGAGACGCTCCTTCTGCAAATGTAGCCATACTTTGTCGCCCACCTGGAAGTTGTGTGGCACCCGGTGTTGATCATGGCATTGCTTGTACTTGGCATTGGATCTTTCCAATATATCATGAACCTGTTGGCGGATGTGTTGAATGCGCTCGATGAAGCTACTTGCTTTGTCAACTTCAGACTGGACATGAGCTGAATCGGCCTGAGCAGCTGCAAATGGTATGGCTACGTCAATAAGACATAGTGGCTGGAATCCCAAGCCCACCTGAAAGGGGCTATGGCCGATTGAACTATGGAGAGCCCGATTATAACTATGTTGTACATATGGGAGGCTCTCATCCCATGTGCGTGGATGCTTTGAATTGTAGATGCGTAGAATGTGTACAAGAATTCTGTTGACGACCTCTATCTGGCCATCTGTTTGGGGATGGAAAGTTGTGGACTTGGTGAGCTTGGTATCCAACATTGACCAGAGGCTGGACCAAAATGTGCTGAGGAACCTGCTATCTCGATATGATATGATAGACTGTGGGATCCCAAAGTGCACCCACACTCGTTCAAAGAAGAGTTTAGCAGTGGCTTCTGCTGTGATATTCTTCTTACAGGCCGCCATAATGGCCATCTTCGATAATCTGTCAACGACCACGAAAACACAGTCATTTCCATTCTTAGTAGAAGGTAGGCCCGACATTTAATCCATGGAGATGGATTCCCAAGGTCGAATAGGGGTAGGTAATGGAGTATATAGGCCTTGCTTCTTGATGGTCAGTTTGGCAATGGCACAATCAGTGTAGGATCTGATGTGCTTCTTGACATCCTTTCGAAGGTTCGGCCAATAGAAATACTTATGTAGTACTACTACTATTTTCTCGACCCCGAAATGCCCAGCGACTCGACTGTAGTGTGCTTCCCATATCATCTTGGCACGCTCGCTTGAAGGAACACAAAGGTGTCCCAGGTGACATAAAAGTGCATCTTGGAGGTGAAAATTTGGAACTTGCGTGCCCCCCAAGAGTGCCTTGTAAGAGTGGCCGAATTCTGGGTCACTCTCATAGAGAAGCGGCCAATCAGAAGTCTCGTGCCCACAAGAGTTGAGCACGGTGGTGAGCGCCACGATCGGTGGTCGGCTGAGGCAGTCTGCAACATTATTGGTGCTACCCTTCTTTTACTTGATGTTCAAATGAAACTGTTGCAGATATGTGGACCACTTCTGATGGCGATCATTCTGCAACTTCCCTTGTGTCTGTATGAACTGCAGGGGCCGGTGGTGTGTGTGGATGATTGTTTCCTTCCCCAAAATGTAATGCTTCCATTGTCGACAGGCTTGCACAATGGAATACATTTCTTTGTCATAGGTGGGATACTTGCGAACTGTCTCAGACAATGTCTCACTGTGATATGCCACTGGATGTCCCTGTTGAGTAAGAACTGCCCCAATAGCATAGTCGGAGGCATCTGTCTCGATCTCAAATGGCTGTTGCAAGTCTGGTAAAGTGAGCACTGGGGCAGAACAGAGGCGGTTTTTCAGTTCTGTGAACGCCTTCTGTTGAGGTTCCGACCAAAAAATTTTTGCTCTCGCTCCTCCCTTGGTGACTTGACTCAAGGGCCAAGTGATATGAGAGAATCCCAACACGAACCTCCGGTAGAAATTAGCAAGACCCAGAAAGCTGCGAAGCTCTGTTATAGTGGTTGGGGGTGGCCAATCCCGAATGACTTGGATCTTGGCTGGATCCACATGCACCCCCCTTTCATCAATAATGTATCCCAGATATTGAACCTGGGTCATGCCAAAAGTGCACTTCTCCAAATTGGCACACAACTTGTGTTGCCGCAGTGTTTGGAGGACTTATCGGATGTGGTGAAGGTGCTCTTCCCAAGTCTGGCTGAAGATCAGAATGTCATCCAAGTACACCACTACAAATGAGTTGGTGAATGGCCGCAAGATGTCGTCCATCATCCTCATGAAGGTTGCGGGAGCATTCGTTAACCCGAAAGGCATGACCAGCCATTCGAAAAGGCCTTCCTTGGCTTTGAAGGCAGTCTTCCACACATCGAAGGGTTCAATTGGTACCTGGTGATACCCAGACTTCAGGTCGATCTTGCTGAAATATTTTGCACCTTTGAGTTGGTCCAGAAGGTCATCAATCCGTGGGATTGGGTACCTATTCCAGACAGTGATCTTGTTCAACGCCCGATAGTCAATACAGAGTCTCCATGTCCCATGCACATCTTGATCCCTTTGTTGTCGCAGCATGGTCCATTGTATGTACTTGTCCTCATAGCTCCCCACGGGATAGTACTGTTCCTTGATGGTGTCTCGGAAAGAATTCCAAGTTGGTATGGCCGAGAACAGAGAGGGTTTTGTCTGGTCCTTGTTCTCACAGTAGGTTTCCCACCAGTCCTTAACATGGGGGGTAGCTTTGAGGAGTGCAAAAATAATCTTCTCCCGGTCTGAAAAGTCATGAACGGAGAAATATCCTTCTAATAGATTCAACCATCTATCTACGGCATCTGCGTCTATTTGACCCTCAAATATGGGAATGTCAAAATTTACTTGTACCTTAAAGGGAGTCGCAACTCCAGAGTGGCTACTGGATGCAGATGTGCCGCCGGTGGGCAGCCGTTGAAGGATCTGAGCAAAGCTATCCATCATCGCGTTCCTTTGTTTTTTCGAGGGCCTCCTCGAGCAATATTTTGATAGGATCTCCTGCTCCCTTATCTTTCTTTTCGTCCCCCATGGGCGTCCATCGAGGTTTGCGAGGCTGATCTTGCAAAGGTTCCACCAGATCAAGCCCTAGCTCCTTATACCCCGACCTCGTTGGGGACATGCAAAGAAGGATCGAGAAAAAGCAGACCGCTCTGATACCACTGATCCAGATTTATGCAGGAATGCAACAAAATAAACATATAACCATAAATATAGAGATGCAGCAGAGAAAACACTTCATTTCATTAATATCAAAGAACTGAAATTTGCTTACAGACAGAATGGAAATAAAGCTAGCTAGGGCACTGGTAGCTATCTCTGAGAAGAGATGCGATGGCTACAGGCCTCTGAAATGAGTTACAATGAGGCTTGAGGGGCTATTTATTATTGAGAAATAATGGAGAACTCTAAACATCCAAAAACCTAACCCTAGGAGATGAAGCGCCAAAACTATGGGCCCCGTTTGGGTAAATTGGTGTTTCAAATTCCCAGGGACGTAACTTTGGCATACTATCTCTGTTTGACGCACATGGTACATCATTAGAAATATCTATCCGAGGAATACAACTTTCGCCACGAATATCCATTTCGGAATGAAATGATAGTCGCTGGAGGCGCGATGCCCAAAAAACGTCGTTTAGGGCCTCAAAACGGCTCCGGAAGTTCAGGACCCGAAAAACTGCTAAAAATAGTAAGTTGTGCCGAAACTGAAAAACTGAAAGAGGCAATGGTGGGGCCCCAAGTGGAATAGGTGGGTGGCCACCAATATCCACCTGAATCATCAAGGGTTCTCACGGTGGAATCAGGGCCTTGATCTTGAGCTATTTGGGAAGAAGATGGAGATTCTTCCAAAGAAAATATAGGAATATCTGTGTGAGCAGACTGTCTCTCCCTCCAACCTCTCTTGTGTAATATCTTTTCTGGGTCAGATACTGAAGGTGTTTTTGACTGGGACGTATCTGACCTCAGGTGTGGCTTTCAGGAAGCCAGGACTACCAATAGATTTAGCTGTTAAATGACAGTGGAGTCGCCAAGGTGAGGAATCTACAACTCTCAGCCCTTCTTGCTCACCTGTTCAGAAGGGCGAATGAAAAATTTGTCGAGGCCCAGGGATTTATCTTTCTTCAAATTTGTATCCCTGAAAACAGTGCCAGAAAGATGTTGTCACTCCTAGAGATAGCCTTGAGTTGTATAAAGACCAGTTCCTAGGACATCTTAATCACCAAGGAGCGTAAAGTTCAACTTATAAAGATTGACAAGAAGGAGGCTCTCATGCTATCATATCTTAAATGGAAATATTTGGTGAAATTGGAACCAAGACTCTAAAAAATCAAATACAGCAAAAGTAATGCTATAATAACAGAATGTGAAATTTGATATTTGAACGTATCAGAAAATTTTAAGACATCGTGCTGAAAAGGGGGCTGAATTCTAAAATGATCCACAAAGGTTAATAAAAGGAGGGCAACGACTGGTGAGAAAGTGTAATGGACACTAACTATAATGGAAGTTCAATCTAGAAACAAGTGTTCACAAATACTAGGCCTATGTAATAATAAGAATCCATACATGAGAACAAATTTAAAGATAGAACTCCATTGCTGCTAATATCATAAGAACATTGGCAGCAATAGAAGGTGAAACAGAATATCTTGTCTGAGCCATATTTAAATCACCAGACACGAGTAAATATGAGTACCGACGACGATAAATTCACATTTAAACATATGAGCACTTGCATTCCAGAACACAGATATAAGAAAAATGGAAATGAACGAGATGAGCACTTACACTATAAAACACAAAGGAGAGCTACAAACTATGAAGCACTCAGATCGGAATCCCCAATGTCGAAAAAACTTCTTATCATTGAATCCTAATGGGATCTTCAACATTAATATCAAAATTCGAACACAAAACACATACAAAGATATTTCTTAGTCTTTTCTTTTGAAATCTAGAACCTTTTTCTGTATCTGTTTACTGCTTTTATAGAATTCTCCATCAACATATGCGGGAAGATATTTTGGGAAAATATCTTCTCCGCGTGCTAGTGAGCAGTTTTATGTCCTAATCAAAATAAAAAAAATTATGATTAGGTAGAATGCTTCTCATCATTTACAATCGGGCTCATGGACGTTTCAAAAAAAAATATCAAAACTGTTTAACAGAAAGTAAATTGCAAGTGTGAAATGTGAATCTCACTCAGAACTTGAAAGTACAAATAAAAACAAGTGGCCACGTAGGCCGAATCATGAGTTAACATTCTCAATGGTGTGAGGGAGTCGAGGCAGTAGTTGAAGCAGGCGGAATGATGTTTGTAGATGAGCTGGCCAACAGACTAGCATGACTTGCACACCTTTGCCAGGTGTCAACTGCAGGTTCAGGCAAGGTAGTGAAAACTTCTGCTTTGATGTGAACCTTGGTGAGTTCGTCGTAGCTTGCATGAGTAGGAATTTTATGTTTCAGTAGATGCAGAAGTGAAAACTCTTTACCGAGAACTGAAACTATGGTTTCAGCTTTGAGTCGAGCATATTTTTCAGAAGGTATATCGGTCTGGTTCATTACTTACTTTAATCGACACTCGTACACTGGCAGCGACTGTAGGACCGTGCTGGGAGGCTCCCAGCATTAGGGGAGTCCTGCAAGTGTTATCTCCATCTAATCTTCCTCGAACTTTTCCAAACTAGTCACCACTTTTTCCAAAACATTCAAAGCCCGGCTACGTGCATACTCTTTATCTATCACCTTCTCACACTCGAAAGCTTCCCTGAATCTGTTCTTGATACACCGCTTGGCCACATCCTCTGAACTTAGCTCTTTTAAAAAGGAAATATACCTCTTTGTGCTTTGGATCCTGTTGGAGGCATCAATACCTCCTTCATGAAGCATCCTTCTGAAAGAGTGAACAACGACCCTCATTTCTTCAATGATATTCAAAAACGCCCAGTGCTTCTTCACCTCCGAGATAATTTCAGTCCAAATCAGATGCCTAGCATCTAGGAGTGTGATATTTCCTTTCAATTGGTTAGTGAGCTCGCGGATGGTTTTCTCTTGCTGTTATTTGTCCTATTTCCCCTCCTCTATCTATTTTTGCATAGCGGCAACCCTTTTGGAATTCTCTGCGAGGAGGGCTTCGAGCTCGTTGATCCTCTGGCGTGCTGTTGAGACTTGTTTTTCCACCACTTGAAATGCGGCTTGTGTAGTGGTAAACTACTTTGAGAGCGAACTAGTCCCTTATGGAGTTGGTGGGGCACACACGTGAGTATCCCAGCTTATCTGCAATTCATTCATCCTTCCCTGTAGAGCAGCCATCTCCTCTGAAATCTTAACTTTCTCTTCCCTTTTCCTTGCAAAGAAATCTGCCAGGCTTGCCTTATCTTTCTCTGCTTGGACTAACTCAACAGTTTGCACGTGATGAGCACCAGGTATATTTACTTTGTGCTTCAAGGCTGCGACTTGCTTTTGCAATTGAGGGATGAGATGACTTTGGGGGTCTTCTTTGCCTTTTTATTTCCATTTTATTACTTCCTGGAGGATGTGTAGGTCATTTGAAAGTGCCCGGGAGTTGATATTCTCCCTTCTGAGATTTTCAAGCACTTGGTTATGCTTACTTTGCAGCTTTCTTGGAGTAAGGGAGAGCCATACCACCTCATCTTTTAGCATATCTCCAAAACACTGGAACAAATTGCACTTGTCAATTGGTGGGACCTGCGACATATCTATTAATATTTCCAGGGCTCTGTAACTAGTGGTACTAGCCTCTGGGTTCAAGATAGCTTTATTCATAGCAATCATCAGTTGCTCTTTGTCCAAGTCAATTTCCGATGAAAACCTGGTATGGTATTTATCGACATATCCTTCTAGCTCAGACCAGTGCTTTTATATGATTGCTCTGTTTCTTATCCTGCTCTCGCTCACTCCTCGAGAGCTGCTAGCTGAGATGGCTTGTGAGACTTCTGAGAAGTCTCAAGAGGCCGTGTTGTCCCGTATTACTATGATACCTGCTTTGCTCCTCTCTGATTGCCCGTAAAGTGTTTCACTTTGAAGCAGTTGTTCGTCTCCCATGCCTTCTGCTTCGCTGGTCTCGGTTCTCTATCTTTTAAAAGGGAGAGAACCTTCTCCCGACACACCAACCTCCTCCACCTGTTTCTGATCTGTTTCCCTCGTTGAAGTAGTATCTGCCTTTTCCCCTGTCGCAGATGAATCAATCTCCATCTGCGAAAGCAAAGGCCAGGTTTCAAGATTAGCTCGCCATTCGATGAAGGGCCTTGTTTCATGATTGTAAGGAGTTGATTTAATATTATTTCTTCTGTTAGAGATGATGCCTTTCAGATCATAGGGCCAAGCTTTCCCTTGCCTCAAATCCATGCCTTGAAGCAGACTTTCAACCACGGGAAGGGCATGCCTCGATTTAACCACGAAAGGGCCAATGGTTGTGGGAAGCTTGAGAACAAACCCCTTTTTTGCAGGGAGGAAGTGAAGTTGGTCAGCCTTTAAGGTCTGCCAGAGGTATTCCAAAGCGTAAATCCGCTGGGCGGGGAAAATTGGAAATTGTTACGGAGAAACTTCGGCTCCATAAACCCTGATTTCAGTATAGTGATAAAAAATATATCAATCTCCAGTTCTTTCAGCTTCACTGTATTGCAACCATTTCTTATGTTTAGGAAAAATCCTAGGCGGAGGAGAATCATAGATGATAGTGTAAGCTATGGGCATGAAATCATTCAGGAAACTTGAGTAACCCACCCCATTTTCCAACTGATGCGTTGCGGGACTCCAGTCAAAAACTGGTCTTGGCTGAGAGTTTATCCTATAGACCTTTTCTAAACCCAAACCCTCAAATTTATCGGCATGCTGGAAAAAGAAAAGATAAAATACCATGGAACATAAACGAAAACGACCTGTATCTAAGAGCTCCTGGAACTGAGTTTGAATGGTGGAGGCCAGAAAACCAAGAATATCTAAGATGACACCGGGTTGCGACATTAACCACAAAAAGGTTATGCATTCTTTTGAGACTCGCACAAACCCTTCCACACCTAGGAGACCTGCAATAAGGGAAAGGGTAGGCTGAAGGTCCTCCTTGAATAAGCTCAGGGGCACTAAATCTACAAAGGGGAGAGCTGTGAAATGGGAGTCAGTAATGGTAGCGATGAAATTTCTCTATTGCCTCCATGGCAGTTTGGAAAACTGATGGGACAGTTTCATTTCATTAAAATTGACGTATTTCAAACTGGTAGGATAACAAAGGGATTTTCTGATGATTTCGGGGGAGATGGTGAATATTTTGTTCCCCTAAGAAGATAGGAACATGCCCCGCTGTTCATTGCAAGCATCCCGGAGCCAACAAATGAATTCAACCACTGGGTAGACGGGGGGAGTAATTTGATGATACAGACTAGAAAAAACGACCCTAAACCTGTCTCTATTTTCCACATGCTTCCTGAAAAGCTCAGGCTTGACGCTACTAATGGGAAATGGGTATTGCGGGTCTTGGACGTCAGCTTGCAAATCTGTGAAAGGTTCGGGTCCAGGGGCAGCCCTGGAATCGCGGACTTGGGGAGTTTCAGGCTCTGATTTCTTGACTGCGACTTTACCCATGACCATCATAAAAATAAAATAACAAAAGGAAATTAGATCGAATGAAAGGGATGGAATACCTGCGAAGTAGGAAAAATGCTCGAGAAACAATGCAGGGATTTTGACAACGATTGGGCAGACCTAGTACTGAGTGCTCAATTTCGATTAAACAGTAACCGTAAACAGAGAGTATTTTACCACAGTAAATCACGGAACATAGTTATACAGGCCCAAGGTAGCTCGGGAAGCGATGGCGGGGTGAAACAAGTAGGGCTGATGTCATAAGGACGCTGACATTGAGACACGCGGCATAGAGGGTGTTGTCGCTCCTAGAGACAGCCTAGAGTTGTGATAGACCAGTGCCTAGGACATCTTATATAGAAAGGAGCATATGGTATAACAAAGAGAGTTATCAATAAAAATATTTCATGCTATCTCTTGTAAAACAAGGAATATTAATCTGAATGGGACCAAGACCTTCATAAACTGACACAGAGATAGGGATATTGCAGAGGCAACATGCAAAACTCCAATATAAAAGCAAGAGACAGTTCAGAGACAGCTTACTGCAAAGAGGGCCAATTCAGAAATACCTCACAGAAATAAGTTATCAGAAGATGTATGTAGTGAATGAAATATTGAGGAGATATTAGTTAACATTTAGCTAATATCCAGATACACAGTACCACCATGCATGGGCTTACCAATCTAAGAATCCATACATGACAATAGCATTTTAAAAACACCCTCCCAAAGAAACTAATATAGCAGAAATACGGTTTAGATGAATAGTGGAACAGAATATCATGCATGAGCCATATTTAAAGCGCTTGACTAATTCGAGCATGGGTATCAACTAGGATAAATCCATACCAAAAATCAGTGAGCCACTCGCATTCCAAAACATGATACAGGAGAGATGGATGAAATGAAATGATATATTTAAATAACACATAAGAGAAAGTTACAGATTGTGAAATACCAAAGACCAGAATCCTCTCTAACAGATGGAGCTCCTCCTCACTGAGACCCTATGGGCTCTGAGCCTTCATACAAGAGTTCTACAAAATGTATACAAAAAAGCCTTTCACTACATAATTTTTTGATAAAGTCTGGAACCATAAATCATCTATTTTTTGGGAGCTTTATAGGAGAACAGGAAAGCTCGAAAAAGGGAGTAGGTGATGAACATTTAATTATCTCATTAAAACAAAATGGCGGAGATGTGCATGCCCATGCTGCTCGATGACTTTGTAATGTTGTTTGTACTTTGTGGCCTGTTAACTGAAATAAATGCACTGGGTAGAAATCTCTCTAGGAACACGGAAAAGCTGTAAAATCATATAAAAATTCCGTCCTTTCCTGAAAGAAAATGGTGTTGAAAAGAAAGCCTTGAGGTATTTTATCTGCGAGGGGTACCTTCTGCCTTCTAACTCTGAATTACGGCTGAAAATCTTCAATGCTGAACGTTGAATTCCTCAATCATTCACCGATATTTCTTTTTTGCTCCATTAATATCTTCATCTGCGAAATCGGCGCCTTGAATGTCCCTACAGGGTTTGACAGATTTTAACCCTACTTCTTTAATGGAAGTCTCGTCGATTTACCTTCCCAGGCCTTTCTCCATAATTCAGCTCTGAAAAATGGTCCTTTGATGTGTCCTCTATCACAGTAATAGGGATTGTGAATCATGATAGTCTTCCGTTGCTGTAAACCTGCAAAATCTGCAAACTCGTCAAGAAAACAAATGCATGGGGATGGTGATGTAGTGGGGATGGCTGTGTAACAACGCAGCATGATGAAATGGCGGAATAGTGCGGGGCGATGGTGAAAAGTGCAGAGAAATGGTGGAGAAATGTTTTGGAAAAGGTTGGAAAAATGTATGAAATTTAACATAGACAGTGGACGTTTGACCTTTGAATAGGAATATGCAGGGGAGATGGACGAATGTATGATGGGAGGACGTGGAATGATGATGTGGAGATACGGGGTCAATGGTGTGGCGTGGGTTAAATCTAGACCGTTCGATCTCAGGGGGAGATCGATGGTGGAAAATGTATTGGAGGGCAATGAGACGGTGGGCCAGGGGCGCTATTGGCTTGGATTAACTTCCGCACGTCTTCGGAGTGCGATGACCGTTGGATGAAGATCTCCAGATTGAACGGTGGATATGAATATCACACCGTATCTTTTGCCAAACAATAATGTGTGATGGAGAGCGATTTTTGAGCCGTACGGTGAGACATGCGGCAAGCAATGCATGGGATCGCTGTGATTTGAGGAATACCTCCCGCCTTAGAAATGCGGTGCGATAGATACCAGGCAGTTTTGCACAGTGAGCAGGTGTGGGGACCACCGAAATAGATAGACTCTGGGCTGTGGATTTTACGGTTTGATCGGATGGTATTCAGGCGGGTTACAGGCGCGACGGAGATGAACGAACGTCGTCCGATCCATATAAATTGACGGCTCAAAATGCGCCCGATATACATTCGATAAGCACCTTTCGGGCTGGCGCCTGGTCTAGTGCCCGGGTTAAATGGAGGAAAAGATTTAAAGGGCTGGGGCCGAAGGGGCTAGGCCTTATATATTTTTCGGACGTGGATTTTTGGCCTTTTATAATGCAATGTGGGGATATAGGAAGGTAACGATAAGCAGAAAACGGATTTCTCATGGCAAACCGAGGGGGTATAAAAAGGTTTAAGCGGGATTGCTTGCCAAAAATTTAATGGGAGGTTGACATTATCAACAGAGGGATTGGATATTAGACTCTAGTTAGGTGAATACCATGTGTCGGGTTAAATGCCACTACTGGTCTCTGTACCGGGTGTCTTAGGACTTACCTTACCGTTGGATCATGGTAACAGTTGTACCTTGGGACCCGGCTCATGAAGGACGCGAGACGATCTCTGTATCATATTTTAAACCTACGGTCGTTTCCTCCACATAGCACTCAACTCCTGGCGTCAATCTTAACACGTCACCCAAATTCCGGGGGGGGGGGAGACTTCCGCCTTCCCCCTACTATTTGCGATGCCCCAGAATGCTTCGTGCGTTCCTTTGTTATATGCGCATGTGCCAAACATGAGCGGGTCCCGCCTTAAATCCTTTTCTCTACACTTTTTGAGACTTTCACTATTTCGGTTAAGGCCTTTGACCTACTCCCACTTTATTATAAAGTGTGTTTGCCCCCTTTTCATATGTGACTCATCTCGATTTTATTTCTCCTTCTCGTCTTTTTAAAACATAAGCCAAATTTAATATTGTTGGGTAAGCTGCCTTTTATAATCTTTCCTCAAACATTAAGGGGTGAATGATGTAATCAATAGGTGGAATAACATCGTCAATTTTGTGTGTGCAAAAAACAACCTGAAAACGAAAAGTGTTGATGTTGGGATAATGACGTCAATTTTTTGTGTGCAAAAAACACCTTGAAAAAGAAAAGTGTTGATGTTGGAATAACGTCTCTTTCTTTTCAAGTTAAATAGTCAGCAATTTTTAATAATGCCATAAAGATAAAATATCATGTCTCTGAAAAAACTTAAAATTTCAACGATAAACATGGCATTAAAGACCAAATATCAAGTCTTAAAATTCCAACATTTTTTAGGCATGGCATTAAAGATGATCTATTATCATGTCTCTGAAAAGCCTAAAAAATCCAAGGATAACATTAAAGATAAAATATCACGTTTATGAAAAAATAAAAAGAAAATTTAAATTTAAAACACACACACACACACACACAAAAATTACATATTCAAAAAATAAATAAAAAAATATAATTCGTTTTTTTTTTTTAAATTAAAAAAATATAAAATAATAAAATAATAAAAACACATTTTTTAAAATTAAAAAATTAAAAAATAAATGAAAAGTTAAATTTAAAAAAATAAATGAAAAAGATAATAATTAAATTAAAAAAAAATTAATAATAAAAGAAATTAACAGAAAAAATTAATAAAAAAATGTTAAAAAAAAATTTACGGCCACACCGTGGCCATGGAGCTCTGTCGGTGGGTAGCGGGAGAGCTAATTTTTTTTTATGTTTTTTCTATATTTTTATTTTTATTTCTTTTATTAACTTTTTTATCTTTACTTTTTTTTTTTTAATTTAATTTTAAATTTTTTAAAGTTTTATTTTTATTAATTTTATTTACATTTTTAAATCGTTATTATTTAAAAAAATTATATAATTTTTTTTTTAAAATTTTTAATTAAATAAATGTGTTTTTATTATTATTATTATTTTTGAATTTAATTTTCTTTTTAAAATTTTAATGTTTTTTTTTTTTTTTTAATTTAAATTTTTTGTTGTTTTAAATTTTTTAAACTTATGATTTGTTGCATGTCCTTGAAAAAGTAGAGTAGGTGCAAATTCCCCCAATTTGTGGTATACCATACGATCTATTACATAAATGGGTAAATGTTCCCTCGTATTATGAACAACACTTGTATGACCGATCATTGCGTGTACAATGACATATGCCCGGGACCAAGTAAATATTATCTTCTTTTCAGGCTCGAAAGTCAATATTGTAAAGGCCATATTTGCACGCTGCTAACCCATCATTTCCATTTCATTCGGGTTCTGTCTCACCCTCAAACCCAAGCCAGCTAGAGAAATTGGTTCTAGTTATAGAGAAATTGAAGACTTCCTCATGATCCTTATTCATATCCATCTACCTACTTAGAGTACAAAGAGAAGGGTGTTACTCTTTAGAGTAAACCCAAAAATAAATAAGTAGTAAAATTCCCAAAGGGTTTAAAAATTGGTCAGGTGTCCCAAAGGTGCCCCTCAAGTCAGGTCAGCTCTCAAGTCTAAAATGCCCCTCAAGTAAGGTAACCTCTCGAGTTTGGCACATGCTCAGGGGACCCTTATCTTTTCGAAGAATATTATCCACAACCCTTTTTCAAGATCCATGTGCTAGGTATTCTTTGTTTTTAATTTAAATTTCCTATTTTTAATTTATTTTTAATTTTTAATTTTTATTATTTTAATTAATTATATATATTTATATATTTGAAAGTTTTTATTTTTACAAGTTATTTTTGTATTTTTTTACACTTTTATTAGTTTTTTTTCATATTTTTTTTATATTTTTTTATATTTGATTTTTTTTGTCATGTTTTATTATTTTATTTTTATGTTTTAAAATCAGCACTCTAAAAAAAAAGGATTGATGTTCGATCAACACTTTTTAAAAGTAGCATGAAAATCACTAACATTTGAAAACAAATGTTCTTACCTAATAAACAAAAAAATTTAAAGTGCCAAAAAACTCACCATTTCTAAATCGATGTGACATTTAAAAAAAAAAATCAAAGAAAATTTAAAGTTCCAAAAATATGCTAAAAAAAAAGGTTATTCTACATCGCCACTTTTCAAAATTGACATGAAAATCATGACATTTAAAAAAAAAAAGCCATAAGAAAATTTAAAGTGTCAAAACTATATTTGAAAAGAAAAGGGTGATTTTGCATCACCACTTTTCAAAATCAAGTGCTTTTTTTGCTACCTCAAAAAAATGGGTACCAAGTAATTTTCTTGTTTGATTAGTAACTATGTTAATGGCTATTGTAGCTTTCTGTATCAACTCCCTTTGTTCAAAAATGATTTGTATAGAAGGACACTTTTCATTTATTGAGTTAAGGATGTATGTTCATATGTTCTCTTTTGCTTGGGCCAAGGTCTAGCCCATGCCTGTCTCTTTTCCCTATTGCTGTATCCTTTCCATTAATCTTTGGGATCTTTGTGCCTCAACAATATGTGAGGCCTCACTTTCATTATTCTGCTCCTGTAAGGCCTTTATCTGTCCCTGCAGCTTCTTGATTTCTTCATTTTGTAATGACATATCTTCCATTGATTTTGTAAGTTTTCTTGCAGCATCTGTGGGCTGGGGTGGAGGTGTTATTGATGTAGAAGTACATGTAGTTGGTATTACTGTGAGGGGCACTGCATCCAAAGGAACCATGGCCAAGTGTGAATCTTTTACCTTTTCTTTGATTAATTTGTCCATCTTTGTCTCCATATTTCTGATTTGTGCATTCTGCTCCATGATCAACTTGAGCATGTATTCCTTCTGGCTCTCTGACTCTCCTATTTATTTTGTGTGTGGGTCCTTGGTTTCTGGAACCTTTAGTTGGTTTCTAAGTGTTGCAGTATCAACATTTTTCTTCTTTATTAAATCTTTAGCTGCTTTAACATTCTTTGGATTATACCCCATCTTTATAACCAGTTCTTCTAATGACTTAATTTTGGTATACTTTTCCAGAGATGAAATCCTTTCAATCTTCAGCTAAGATTGAACATTAGTAAGAGACACCTACAACTTTGAAGAATTCATAGAAGTGTTAGTTAAGGTTGAAAAAATAATCTCTCATGTTTTCTTATGCATCTCCATCTGATCGATGGGATGAATGTCCTCTTTATCAAATTAAAAGGAGGTCTTCTTGTAGTCATCAACTGTCTGTGGATGTGGAATATGAACTTATAAGAATTCCATTTTCATTCTTCCCTTCTCTATATCAAAGGTTGATAGAAGCCTACTTTGAGCACTTGAAGTTTGTTTCCAGAATTAAGTGTGGGTGTTGCCTTTAAGGATCTCATTCTTGAGCTTTATCTCTATGTATTTTTCAAAAATAAATTTCTCTTTATCTCCATGAATTAGCTCAAATTTTTGGGTTGGTTCATGACGGTCTTGTGACACTGATGATGCTGGTGGGGACCTTGTGAATTTTCTACCTGATTGTGTAGAGGAAAATGGATCTTTGATGACTATGGTGGTTTGTTGTTTTGCTTCTGTTTCCAAATCTGTCTTAGGAATCCTTTTAGCTTTCTTTCTGTAGATTATTTTAAATTCCTTTGCTGAGCTCCCTACAACTGAAGGGGATCCTTCCTCTCTTTGTATCTTCTTTTCCTTCTCTTGAGGAGTAAGATTCTGTAAATTAGAGGTGCACATGAGTTTCTCCTCTACTTCCAATAAGGTGTTCTCTGCCCATTTCAACTGATTCATGTACCTTTCAATATCCGCCCTCTGTGTGTGTACATAAGGAGTGATTTTCTGTTCCACCCTCAACTTGGAGACTAGGCCAAATGGGTCATAAGACCATGTGAAGCTCAAAGTTAAATTCATTTGTTTCATGAGCTTATCTGCTTCTTCACTAGCTTCCCTGTTGTTACAAATAAAGGGACCAACCAATGTCTTTATTATAAAATGAGACTTGATTTTGGTTGAAACTACATTTATCTCATTAGCATTAATCATTTGTCTTATGTATTCAAGAGAAAATACTCTCATTGGGAGGTACTTAGGCATTTTGTATGGTGGCAACTCACACCCATGCACTCTTACTTATGTGTAGTTTTGATAGAGGTGCCAATTTCCTATTTTGGCTTGGTTAGTTAGATGCAAAATCTTCTTAATATCATCAATGATTCTTGGCTCTGCATTTTTGGTCAAAAGACTCATGCTTGGATAAATTAACTTCTCTATGTAATGTTCGAAGGTATACTCATCTAAATCTTTCCTCGCCAAAGAAATCCAGAAAATCACCGATTGTGGGTTTCCCTCTTCATCTAACTTCTACAGTGAGCATGGGAACCTATCTCCATAATAATATATGAACATGTAGGCAAGAATGGAGGCATACTTGAACATTCCTTCTGTTGGTAACTTTAGGAATTTTTCATGTATGCTTCCAGTAATAAATCGACTAAACTTAAACACAACAGAGGGTTTTTTATCAGTAGAGAAAATTGACAAGAAACCTAGGATTGGCTCATCTACCCATTCATCAAAATAATATCCTAACAAACATGAAAGAACTAGAATAATTTCTTGGCTTGATCAGGAAACATGGATGCTTCATAAGGTGGTTTCATCTTGGAAAATTGGGCATTTTTTAGGTAGAAAAATATCAAAAATTTCGACCTTCTTGGAGAAATCTATTTTTTGGTATAGGTCATTCAAATATTCTACTGAAAAAGGGGTGCTAGATTATGTCTGGGGGACCTGCCACTCATCTAATTTTTATTTTCAGGGGTGATGGGGAACAAAACTTCCCCACTTGGGGCTACAATAGCTCTATGGTTTGGAAAATAGCAAGCATGGAACTTCCTAATGAAGTCAGGTAAGTGGTAGGTCTAAGGAAAAATGTACAAGGGTAAATTTGACTCCCAGAGTCCAATTTCATCAGTTTGGTCAATGAAATTGTCTTCAAACCAGAAATATAAATCAAAGATATCAAATTTTTATTTGGTCTCCGTGATTTTATAATCCCTGGCTGCAAGAGGAATATGGTCAAGATCGACTCTTGGAGGGAGCATTGGGTTGATTGGATCATCGTTATTTTTATTCTTGGGAGGCATGTTGACTATTCAAATTGGAGGAGAGGGAAAACTGACGGTGGGAGGTTACCAGGGATTTACTGATAGTCGGTTGTAGGTGGCAACAACGTCTTTTTCCTGTGCTTGATCAATTCCTTTGTTAGTTGTTGAAGCTTATGGTGTTAGAAATTTTTTTAAAACTAAGGCCAAGTGAGCAATCTGCGAGCAAAGGGAGTGAAAATGGTATGGAGAGGGGGTTTTATGGTCATGGTAGAGTCCTGTTGGAGGCACGTGGTCGCTATTGAATTCAAACAGTTATCCCAGGAAACAATAAATGAGTAACGTGCATGGCAAGGTGTCTAGAAAGGAGTGGAGAGGATCGAACGGGAAGAGTTGGCGGGAAAAGAAAAAGGGTTGGCGGATTTCGGGGGGGTTCGAAGCGGTAAGTGATTTGTGAGGCAGGGAGGGTGAAAAATGTCAATGAGATGACCCACAGGGATGGCATTGGTGAGGAGGAAACCGCTTTTTGGACACCCCCCCCCCCCCCCCCCCCAAACTGATAAAGGTAGAATGGGTAGGCGAGTGTGAAATGCACTGTCGATCGTTGATCTGATGAGGAAATTATCAGACATCAGATAGCAGCACAATACTTAATCACATACACAAAATATCCTTTTATCGCTTTCGAGCATTATGATATGGGTGGAAAACTTTGGCTAAAATATATAATGACTCCAGACTTAGGATAAAAGCTTTTAATAAGCCTAAGATTAGGATAAAAGGATAAATAATGTAAAATTAATCTCTTTTACCCCTTTGAACCAGTGAAACTCCACTTTCTCCTAATCCTAAGACTAACTCTGGCCAATCAAGGGTGCATTAGATGTGCAAACCCTATTTTGTTTTGCTTTGAAGGGAAAAACACCTAATCTAATCCTATTATCATTTTTTTTTAATTGATTCAGCTTAAACAATTGAAAAAAATTATTCATCTACGTAACTAACATTAGCCAAGATTACACAGTTTGGTTAACTTATCCTCTAATCTAATTAATAGAAATTTAAAATTGTTTGACCATGATTACGCTTTATGATCCAAAAAATGACTGAGGGTTGTGGCATTTTAAGCAAGATGCACACAATATTCAATTTATTCCTTAAGGAATCAAACTCTCTCTCAAGTAGTGGCATTTAAATTTGCATCACTTTTGGCTCCATTTTTCTTTTTTCATGGGGTCCTTTCATCATAATTTTTTATTCTTTTTCTATTTTTTTTCTTTTTCTTTTTCTTTATTGTATTTTTCTTTTCAAATACCCTATTTAAATTTTTTTATTTATTTCTTTTTATTTATATTTTTTGAAAATAATTTGTAGAATGCAATATTATTTACAATTTCCTATGACGAGAGAAAATATTCAATCACCTTGTGATCCTATAAATTATAGGACCCTGAGATTTTTCGTTAAAACCAATGTTAAAATTGAGCTGAAAAAATTAGTGGCGAAACCCTAGCGGATGCTCTGAGCACCATGCCCCTCTGCGGCCCCTGCTTCTGGGTGTTGCAGGCTCTTCCATTGTAGACCTGCCATAGTAGTTCGACCAGACCTCTTTGTGTACTCCTTCAATGGAGCAGGATGGAGGCCCGAAGGCTCCATCCTTCCAAGATCAAGTTGCGGGGACCTCCCTTTTGCCTGGAATCTCCTTCTTCACTCATCTCACCAACACTTCTGCCTCCCCTCGCACTGACCTAGAGTTGCACCCCAAACCCGCTCTACAAAATCATGGTTAGGCTACTCTAGACACTCAACAGAACAATACCATTGCAGCCACCACCGGCCTCCCTGAACTCAGAGAAAGTGAATCAAAATCCCATCCCCTCTATAGAGACGGAGGCAGAAATGACATCGACTGAGCAAGATGGAGCCAAAAATTCGAATGCATGCAACCCCAAGGCAACAAAGATCCCCAAAATAGTCATTCAGGATCCAGACATCGTAGTCTACAGAGAATACATGCAAGAACATGTGATAATTTGAAATTTCATGGGCATCTGGCCCACAGAGAGAGCTCTCAAAGGATGGATCCATGCCAAGTGGAATCCAAAAGGAGGAATTGAACTACAAATAGGATCCAAAGGCTTCTTCACAGTAGTATTTGTGCTCCTGGAAGATAGAGATCAGATATTTGAAGGAAACCCATACTTCTTTAACTCAGCAGGGCTATACATGAGATATTGGAGGGAAAATTTCACACCACAAAAAGAGGATTTTACAAGGGTTTCGGTATGGATTAGATTATACTCTCTTCCCACGAATTACTGGGCTCCCTTGGTCCTGAAGACCATCGGGGATGAACTCGTAGAATATATGAAGATGTCTGAAGGTACAAAAAATGGACACTATATCTCCTATGCCCGCATCTGTGCCTACATTGATGTCTCTGGTGCCTTACCAGAGGTCATTATACTAAATTTTAGGGATGATATATGGACCCAAAATTTGGACTATGAGCATATCCCCTTCCGCTGCAGAAAATTCCATGAGCATGGGCACCTCTTCAGAGACTGCCTGCAAAACAAGTCCCCTGCAAAGGATGATCAAGAAAGCAACAAGGATGAACATGGATTCACCAAAGCAGGAAGAAAACACAAGCAAGGAAAACGAATGAACATAAGTAAAGATCCCCCAAATTTCACCCAAAAAAACAAGTATGATCTCCTATCCACTTTTCAAGGGGACAAAGGCCAACACAACAAATCAAAGGAAAAGATTACAGAGAAGTAAATGTTAACGAACATCAATGACACAGAAATGGACACTACAATCTCTCTTACACAAGAAGGCAATCTTCCTCAAGATGACATAGATATGGATACCATACAGTACATACCCATGCCCGAGGAAAGAGCGATTAAGCAAGTCCTGATGGGAATGGACCTGATAAAATAAAAAAAATATTGGAATGCAAAAGGGATAGAAGGAGTGCCCGCAGAGTACATATAACGAATTGAGGAGGCCTACCTTCTATAGTAAAGTCTTCAGAAGAAAAGAGAGCATCAAAAAAAAGGGAAAAATCTAGCAGGTGGAATCATGGCCAATCTCAAAGCCAACCAACATATCACCAACGGGAAGACTCAGAAAAGAGGTACAAAAACCAACTACCAGTCCCTTTAGGAGCTCAGAATCCACCTAGTCATTGAAGGAAAGGTAAGGATTCTCTCTCTCTCCCCCAATATGTTATCATGATTTGCACCTCATGGAATATAAGAGGACTAAATAGTCCCATTAGGAAAAGGATCCTGAAATCCAAAATTGTATTAGACAAGCCTGACATTGTACTTCTTCAAGAAACCAAAAGCAACTTGAATGACATGGAATCCATCCAAAATTCTTGCTTCAGAAATCACTACAGCCATCTAGCCATAGCAGCCTCAGGCACTGTTGGAGGCGTTGCCACCTTCTGGAAGGACTCCAAATTCCACTTACATGAATCTTTGGCTTCCAAACATGCTCTCACTATGGTCCTACAAATCACTTGCACTAAAGATAAGCTATGCATCACTAATTTCTACGTCCCTCACTCTGCATTGGAGCGGATAGCCTAGCTCACCTGCCTCAAGAAACACCTCAGTTCCCTCTGCCACTCCCTCAGTCTTATAGCCGAGGATTTCAACATGATTCTCAACCTTGGGAAAAGTGGGGAGGTATTTGAATATTGGACACTGACTCCTCAGCCTTTCAAGCCATGATTGATGATCTGGGTCTCATAGACACTCCCACCAAAAATGGCACTTACACTTGGAATAATAGAAGAGGAGGGGATAGAAAGATAGTCTCAAGGCTGGATCACTTTCTTCTCTATGAGGATCTCTTCCTTTCCTCCCTGGAAATGGAAGCTAGCATTGCACACCAAGTCGATTTAGATCACTGGCCTATCATTCTAAAAATCAAGCTCTCTTAAAGGCCTAAAAACTCTCCTTTCAGGTTTGAAGCTTTCTGGATCACCCATCCAAAATTCCAGTATAAAATGAAGGAGTGTTGGTCCATCCCCCTCCCCTTGCAAGGCAACAAAATGTATAACTTCCAACAAAGATTAAAGCTCATCAAACATGAACTCAAGGTCTGTAACAAGAAAACCTTTGGATACATAATAGTAGGAAGAAAGATAATCGAGCTAAAAATTCAAGCTCTCCAACAGAACATCATCCACCATAGAATGACAGAGGAAATAAAGTAGGAGGAAACTGAGCTTCAAAAAAAATGGGACGACCGAGAAACTCAGGAAGAAACGCTATGGAGGCAAAAATCCAAAATCAATTGGCTCAAAGATGGTGAAACGAACACGGCTTTCTTTCATAGATCCATGATCCAGCACAGAAAATACAACAGAATCCTTAGTCTCAAAAATAAACATGGCCTTATTCTAAGCACTCACAGTGAGATTGAAGCTGAGCTCAACCACTATTTTGGGACCATCCTTAAGGAGAAAAACCATGATAATGAGGGAGAAATCAGGAAACTCACTAGGAACTTCCCTACTATCCTAACCAGAGAGAATAACCAAATGTTGCTAAAAAATATAACTATGGTTGAGGTGGAAGCAACTGTCCATTCCATACCCCATGGCAAGGCCCCGGGTCCAGATGGTTTCATTATTGATTTCTACAAAGTCTGCTGACCTTTGATCAAAGATGAAGTTTATGACCTAATCAAAGAATCTCGTCTTAAAAGATCCATCCTTAAATCCTTCAATGCCACCTTTCTCACCCTTATCCCCAAGTCGGATAAGGTTGACTCCCCGAACCAGTTTCGGCCTATAGCCCTTTGCAATGTTATCTACAACATCATCTCTAAATTCTTAGCCAACCACATCAAAATTCTCCTTCCGCTCCTCATCTCGCCCCACCAAACCGGCTACGTCGAAGGAAGGAAAATTCTTGATAGCATCATCCTCTCTCAAGAAGTCATCCACTCCCTCAAGGATCAAAGAAAACCAGGCATGCTCATTCAACTGGACATGTCAAAAGCTTTCGACAAAATCAATTGGAACTACATAAGGCATATGTTGGCAGCCTTAGGGTTTAGCAAGGAAAAATTAAACTGGATCATGGCTTTGGTCTCGGGTATGTTTTGCTCCATACACCTAAATGGATCCCTTCTCCCACCATCAACCCCCCTCGAGGCATCAGACATGGGGACCCTATTTCACCCTTCCTCTTTATGATCATGGCAGAAGGGCTCGGGCGCTCCATTTCTACTGCTACCTCAACTGGCCGGATCACTCGGCTCAACCTCTACCCCTCCAACCCTCCTAACACTCACCAGCAATTCTTGGATGACATGCTCCTTATGGGGACTCCCTCAGCCAAAGAAGCCCATTCCTTTCAGGACATTCTTGATGATTTCGCTCTGGCCTCGGGTTCCTTTGTTAACAAAACCAAGTCCAAATTATTTTTTCTTAATACCTCCAATGCCATTCAAATCAACATCACTCACATTCTTGGCTTCCAGCTTAGCAGCTTCCCATCGAAATACTTGGGTGTTCCTCTAACCGATAAACCTATGGCCAAAGGCAACTGAGAACCCCTTATCTCTAAGCTTCAAAAACAAATTCCAACTATACCTTTTGCTTCCTTAACTTCCTAGGTAGACTGGTCCTTGTGAGTTCTGTCCTGCAAGCTATGCCCCTGTACCAATTCTCCACCATTGTGCCCCCCCGATCCATCTCTACCCAAAGGAAAATAAGGGAAAATAGGCGTTGTTTGCCTGGGAAAAACTATGCAAGCCCAAAAAAGTTAGAGGTCTAGGTCTCGAGGACCCGGATCTCCTTGGCAAGGTCTTGGGAGCGAAAACTTGGTGGCATTGGATTACCAATCATACCACACCCTAGGCTATGCTTTGGAAAGCTAAATATGCCCCTATGCATCATTCTGACTCCCTGATCAAACTCTCGGGAAATCTCAAAGGCTTGTCGATTTGGAACCAGGCTTGGGACAACAGATCTCTCATTCAAGACTACTGCTTCTGGGAAGTGTGCAATGGGGAAAATGCCCTGTTATGGGACGATGCTTGGGAGAAACACCCAAAACTCAACACTGACATCTTCCTCCCCATCATAATGCAAATGGAAAGGCTTAACAAAAAGGTTGTCAAAGACTTTTAGAAGACAACAGACAACAAAGAATGGAGGGTGTGGTTGGACCTCAATGAGATGGCTCAGATTAACCACCACCAGTCTGTTGCAATTATCGCAGAGGAGCTTAAAAAGAGATAGATTCAAAGGGATGCGGAGCCGGATAAAATCAGGTCGGGTTCCAATGCAGCTGGGCACTTCAATATCAAAGAGGCATATAGTGTCCTTCTGAACCTTGATCCCATTCCTCTGGACAGAAAATGGAAAAGGCTTTGGAACCGAAATCACTGGCCTAAAATCTCTCTTTTTCTCTGGTTAGTCACACACCAAAGAATTCTAACTTGGGATAATCTTAAAAAAAAAGGCTTCATAGACCCGTTTATCTGCACTCTATGCAACTCCAACCCTGAAACGACCAATCACATTCTCAACGAGTGTCTTTTTGCCTCCAATATTTGGAATTGGCTTTCCCTTGTTTTCAAGGCATCTGACCATAATCCATCCTCCATCCTCATTTCCCTTGACGGTTGGCACCCATCCTTCTCTTCCCAGCCCTTCATCAATATAGCTTGGAACCTTCTCTCTGGTACCATATGCTAGGCTCTCTGGAAAGAAAGGAACGCTTGCATCTTTAAAAACATGGCTAAAGAGGAAGAAGAGCTTCTTCACCTTATCCAGAAAACCTTGCGTGAATCTGTTTCCATAGCCAAGCTCCTGGATCCCTCCTCCCCCTCAACCAGAGAGGACAACCGCATTCTTTCCATTCTCAACCTCTCACACCTCTTCCATCCCCCTCATCCCGCTGCTTCCCCCGCTTCCACGCCAGAGACTGTTTGGCTTCCTCCTGATCCCAACTTTATCAAACTCAATTATCATGGCGCTTCCAAGGATAATCCTGGAAATGCGGGATTTGGAGGAGTCTTTCGCAACCACAAAGGCACAATTCTATGGATCTACTATGGGAACATTGGCTACATCACCAAAAATGTAGTTGAACTCCAGGCGCTGGCTCACGGGCTTGACATTGCTAGACATCATAATTTCTGGCCCCAGCTGTTAGAAGGAGACTCTACCGTCGCTACCCAAGATTTTCAGAAACTTCAACAAGGGTGCAACGTTTGGTAAGTCTCTGAATGCTGGCACACCAGCAAAATCCGTCAAAATATCAAGCTCAACATTGACAATGCCAGAGGCATTTCCTTCTCGACAGTTCGGAGAAAAGCCAACAAGTTGGCGGATTTCCTCGCAAACACCAGCATTGGTGATTCCAACAGAATCACCTCAATTGATTTGGATTCCATAATGGAGCCAACTGTCAAAATGAAATGTCTCTGTATCAATGCCCAAGATCTGCAGCAGGCCAAATCGACCTCCTCCTTGTCTCACCCCCCCCCCCCCCCCCAAATTCAATTATGTCATCATGATCACACCACCAGCCTTCCTTCTCACGATTGATCACTTAGGAAGCTATACATCTATCTATTCCTTATAGTATGATCCCACTCCAAATATTAATTCCCCACATGATTTGGCCATCCTATCCGGAATGCCTACCAGAGGCTTCCCCGGGCCTTCACACCTCTTGGTTGCCTACTTAAACTACCTCATCCCTTCTCAGACCTCACTCCTGATTGTTATGCTTATGAACCCTATAGCAACATGGCCTCCCCCAAATCTGTCTCACAGCGCTTCCCCCCTCATCTTATCAACTCGACCTCCACTCCTCTTCATTGCCCTGCCTCAATGGCCCTGCGTCACTCTCACTCACCTCCCCCTGCTTGTCGTGGCCACCAAGCCTTCTTTGCTAACCATTCTCGCCCTCTTGTTACCAGGGCTGAGACCTCTCCCAAAAATTCAGCCCGCACCTATGTGGACAACACCGACTCACACATGTAGAGGCGAATTACCGACATGGATTCTGCAACCCACATCCGTCGCAGAGCAACACCTTCAAAGGTGGTAGATGCTTCTCTCAGATGGATCCTGGATCCTGGGCTAACCAAGCCTCGGAAGAACTTGTATAGTAGAACTATCTACCTTCACTGGCTCACCAAGACACTCCTGGTCGTAGCCCTTCAAGAGCAAAGGAACACCAACAAGGAGCTTGAACAGAAAATAGATTCCCTGACTGAGAAGTTCATCACCTATGTGAAGGAAGTGCATCACATGTGTTTCATCAATCACAACTCACCCCACTATGCTATTCTGAAAAGGAGTTCTGCGACATGCCATAATCAAAGCCCCAAGATTGAAAAGGAGGCTCTTCGCCCCTCCAAAGCCAAATTCTAGGAAGCAGGCCCCTCCACGCTCCGCTGCCAGTTCTTCTGCTCAGAGGAAGGGAATCCGGACAGACCCATCATTGTTGACGAATACCTGAATGACGAAGCAGATGTGCAACACTCCCTTGGTCCCTAGTTCTTTAGCTTTGGGTTTGTTTGATTCTGTCTTTCTGTATTTCTCACTGTGTTCGAGGCCTAATGGCCTTTTTTCTAGAGCATCAATATGCCGTTGTTTTTCTCTTATTCACCTAGTTTTGTATGCATCTCTCCCCCTTCTGACTCTCTCCCTGTATACTCCCTCCCATAGGGCGAGAAATATTTGCGCTGAAGGTTGTTCTTGAATATTTTCCTCTTGAGGCTACGATGTAAACTATGTTTCTTTTATGAATGTGAATAGACCCACTGAATTTACAAAAATAAATAAATTATAGGACCCTAACAAAACACACTAGTCTCTCCATATCATCATTATGAAGATTCTTGTAAATAATGCATCGTGCTTGTACATATTGAAGAAAAACTTCAACTGTAATTGGATCTTTACCACAACCTTCACATACAATTCTCCAAGTGTTAGATCCACAAGATAATAATTGATATTTTACATTTTTTTCCATACCTTGTAATTTACAGCATTGAGGACAACCATTCTAGAAAAAAAATTAAAAAATCAATTTCTGGAAACAAACCCCAAATCTACTCTCCAGTGATCAAGCTACAACCAAGATCCTTTCTATGATACCAATTGTTAGAAACCTTTGAGCACTACTAAGAGGGAAGTGGGGGGTGAATCAATAGTGTGATATATGTACGATTTTTTACTTTTATTAACTTCAACTGAATCACACATCTGTTAACAACAATTCATTAACCATCATATCATGTGCATCATATAAACATAACAAAAACCATAAGAAACAGTAAACAATAAACATGCACACAATCACATCAATCACACATGAGACACACGATTTTTGGTAGTAACCCTTTCAGGAGAAAAACCACCCTTGCTGTTGTTACTCTGCTCTGATATTCTATTAGTTAAGTAATTGATATTTTACATAGTGTGTTGACTCCCATCAAAATGGAGACTCAAACTCATATACAACATGGAAACTAATATTGGCTGGGAGACTCAATACAACTGGATAATCTCATAATAATATGTTCTCTATGGATTTCTATAGAATACCATTAGTTGAAGGCCACCATGATATGTCTATCCTCACCCAACTACCAATGGACTATCCAACCACAATTGGATTTAGAAACTTCTTCCTTTCACTAAATCTTCGCTATCACTGCTCCACCTCCATGAAGTCATTATTCCTCACCACCATGAAAAACTCCTTTGATCTATTTTCAAAATGGATCCCAAAACACTATGCTCAACTAGAAATCAGCTTTGCATACATTCTTTCAGCAACAATATCTCATCATCAAATCAATAAAAAAAATCACAAAGTATGTGCTCTCCAAAACAAAACCATGTCAACAAAAATATAAATAATTCAGATCCCCACATATGTGCTACATGCATCAAAAAATCCTTCTAAACAAGTGTGAGAGGATCTCCAACATATACTCGAGCAACTTACAAAAACTTCTCTGACCAAATACTACACCAGCAGCTACAAATCTGATCTACTTTGAATCATGCTTAAGATTTGCACATTATTCAGTCACTAGCACTCATGGAATGAAGCATCTAGGCTCTCCTCATGATTTAAAGCATAGTCTCACTATTATTCCTTCTCTCCACACATACCATCAACATATAACACTATAAACAACCATAAAGCTCACAATACACAAATATAAAACATGTAGGGTGAATTTGTGCTTGGGGCTAGGATACAAGGGGGAAATTGGACCAAATCAATTCAGTAAGGTCACTACTAGTGCAATAAATGCATTCACATCATGAGAGGACCTTTTCAAACTATTTCCCACCTTATTTTTTCTAGAAGCCTTAGGAAATTTCCAATCTAATTTCCTTCTGAACAGTGTGAGGAATGCAGAGGAAATATCGTGAAAACCCTTAGTCGCATGCATGACAATATCTCAGAGTGAGTGGAGCTATAACCGCTCCATTAGCATTGCTCTCCATGCGACTAGAGCATCCCAATTACTCCCATAGGCCTCTATGCATGCGACTCGAAAATAACCTTTGGTTTCTCTCAATATAGACCAAATTTTAAAAAATTGCTATCAAGAAAGCTAATTTGGTCCATTCTGCACAAAACCCATGTCCCGGAATTTTTATATCCATCCTCATTTTCATAGAAAATCCAATGAAAGAATCTCACTTCTTTCAAAATTCCATACTAAACATCTCAGCCTAAAACTGAATTAAAACATGTGTTCTTCATTCCATAGCATTTTCCATCTGTTGGATCACCTTTCCCTGCATCTGTAATAGCATCCAAACCTTTCACATATCCTCTGACACCTATGAAAGTGGATCAAACAAGCCTCCCAAGTGTCATTTCTAGGTTGACCAAGAAGGGCCAACAAACAAGGTTTGCAAGTATGCCAACAAGTCCTCCACTCTCCATCAATATTCACCACAAGTTGCAACACCTTTGTCGGACCTGGAGACATCTCTATAGCACATCATGAAGCCATCACACACTACTACAATACATCCTTATAGGCATAGACATGCAGACCTAATGAGGACCTAGTTGACAACTCAACTAGTGTGCTATCAACAATCTCTAACACATGTAGATCTGTATGATCAACCGTAGCACCATCATCAAACCATCATGAAATTTTCATCAATGTACATGCCAACACATGCTAAATATTCCATGACCAACATGCTACCACACAAGCTCCATGAATTCCATCACATGAGTGTGCCATCAAGAAGACCAACATCAATACATACTAACACACACCATTGTCCGTCAATCTGCAACATGAGGTTGACATAAGTGTATAACTTAATGATTTGACATCAATGCCAACACATCCATCTCAATGCCAACCAATAGGATCACCAAGTAACACATCCATATGCATATGACAAGTAGTATCATGACCATAACCTTGTTGACATCAATGCGAACATAACAATCCCAACAAAAGAGAGTAAAATATGTCTGCATTTTTTTCTAACAAATTGAGGTAAATATTGAAGTTTGAAATCCATATACTCTATTTTTTCAAATACATATAATGGGAAGTGGTGTAGAAATATATACTCCTAATCTCCATGTAATTTCTCATTATATAAATGAGATCTCATAGATTAGTGTGGATATATACATAGGACTACATTTCCTTTAGGAATAATTTAAACAACTAATGTGAAATAGTAGGATAACTAAAATGAATTATAAGGATATATAGAAAATCAAATATGAATTGAATCAAAGAAGAAACTATAAAGATATATTGCAAATTAATTAAGTTGTAATTCCTTAATGAAGCACTCATATAGGAGATTCAAATATTGAAACAAGAGAATATTAGTAAAAGAATGTGGGAAAATAATGAGTCAAGAGAATAATCGAAAATAAAAAACCAAAAAACCAAAATGTTATGTAAGTGTAATGAAAGACATTTTTAATGATATTAAGGATATGAAAATCATCCATAAAATTATAAATAAAAAAATAAGAGTGAAATACAACTAGAACAATAAAAATGAGCAATACAAACAAACTTGAGGAGGATATGTACCTAAAAAAATCAAGAATCCAATATCAATGAGGTAAAATTAAAAATATGGTTTAGAATTGAGAAAGGATAGAGATTCTATTGGTTAAAATTAGAGTACAAATTAAAAAAAAAAAAATCATAAAATTAAAGAAGGTCTCAAATAAATATGTAAAAAATTTAGGGAAAAAAATATTCTAATAAACGAAGTTGTCTACTCAGGCAGTGGAATAGCCGGCAGTTTTTTTGCCGGAATACTCAAAAATCAGGTAGTTTGAGTGTTTGGAATCCATTTTTGATAGTGGAAATGGATTCAGCACTATCAAAAACCCTTAGGCTACTCAAAATACTAAAGTTTAACAACTGTAAACAAGATTCTATAAAATCTTTGCCAAATTTTTTCAAAATCTTTGCCGAATTATTGACCAAAATGCTGTTTTTTTAACCTACGTGCTAATAAAATACCGATTGTGAAAGATAATGTGTATCATTCTTTTAAAAACTAGATTGATAAAATGAAGGTGTAAAATGAAAAAGTTTCATTAAAAGTAGTACCTTACTAACACCTTCATAAGAAAAAACGTTGGAAAGAATGAAAAAAAGATCAATATCAACATCATTAGTGAAAATGATCTAAATTGGATCATCCTGTGGACACATTTTATCGGTGCTTGCGATTTAGAGAATTGGAGTCTTATTGGACAAGGATTTCGATTTCCAACCACGTCATTATTTTGATGACGATTGAGAAGAATGAAATCTCAATCACGCCCTTGTCACAATAAAGATATATCAATTCTCACTGGATTACATCCTCCCCACCTCAAGCAATTTTTGGGTGACCAATTTTGCAAATAGTTTTTTCCATGTAACATTTAATAAATCTGAAAAATAAAATAAATCTACTCAAATCCATCTTGAAATAGTTTACTGAAATAACAACACCAGCATGGCAATAGAATTTCCTTTGAACTGAACAAACCCGATCACAAATCGAAATAATAAACTGCTAGAACCTTGAGGGAGTAAAATCTGCAAGCATCGTGCCTATAATCAAGCCATATTTGTTGAGCAGATAGCTTGCAACACAAAGTGAAAGTTATGTTCAACCTGAAGGACAAGCCTATATAGCTTAAGGACCACACTGGTGACCTCCAATATTTTTTTTTAAGTAACAAACTCTGGGAAAGCTAATCATAAAGCAATAAATTCTAAGAAAGCCCATGATAAGGAAAATCATGCCTAAAGGACTCAACACACTGAGTTGACCTTGATGGATCCAGGAAGGCTCATGACAGAGGACCAAAAATTTGACTCAGGAAGGAGGAAGAACTCATGACAGAGTACCAGAAATTTGAGTGGAGACTGCAACCAAACTTGGTTGCTACAACACTTATTAGTCCCATCTAAAAAGACTCAACACACTGAGCCTAACTTTGATAGAAAAAAAAACTCATAACGGAGGACCAAAACTTGAATGGAAACTTCAACCAACTTGGCTGGTTCAACACTTATTAGTCTCACCGTTCTCTTTCCAGCAATAATGGTTGTACATCGTCATGTATATCGAGATCTGTTTTCAAAAGTCTTATCATCCATTATTATGATGGAGGATTGAGAGGAATGAAATCTCAATCACGCCCTTATCCTAACAAGGAGATTTTTATTTTCTGTGGATTATATTTTCACCACCTTATCTCAATTTTCTTTGGATTACATTTTCACCACCTTAGTCTGTTTTCAGCCGCCCATTTTACAAATAGTTTCTTCTGCCTAACTTCTTATCACCTTCCTGTTTCCAATTTTGGTTGTACTTTCCCCCTCCCAGGGAACCAAAAAAAATATAGATCAAAAACTACTTTGAATTCTTCAAACATATCTTACGCCTGACATACAAATTTCTGAAATCATACTTATGCCTTACACAAAAATTTCCTCAATTGGTACTATTTTAGAACAGTCCCATCGCAAAGAAGAGGGGCTGGAACCCTAAGGGAAATACAGTTCAGATGAACATAACAAAAGAAAGGGAGAAAACAAGATGATGTCATACAGAAATGATTTGCATTCCTTGCGAAGATAGGAGCGGACTTCTTATACAAAATATGGTAATTTTTGAAACAGAACTAACAGTGAAATTCAACTGGCAAGCCCTCGGGATACTATGAGTTCATTGAGATAACAATCCTAAGATGTAATGTTCCATTCTGTTGTCTCAGTATCCAACATTAAATGAACGATATAACGGTTTATTTTGAATAACTATTAAAAGATAATGCCTGATTTGATAATACTAGTGAGAATTTGAACTGATTAAGTTTGGTATAAAATCTGTCAGAATGCAAAAAAATAAGTTTTGTACTTTAATTATGTTAGTAATGATTTACCAAATATTTTTGTCCTTTCATTTCCTTGCAATTGCAATTCAGTAGCTTTCCTTGGAATTAGTGAAGGTGAATAGCCTTGTATGGACTATAATGTTGTCTTCTGTGGGCATGAATAATGCATACTTCATGGTTACATCTGTTATCAAGGGGTATAGATGAAAGATTTGTAAGAGCCTTATATCTTAGTGATATTCGTTACACTTGTCATATTTGTTGTTGTTTGAGTATTTTATAACCAATCTTAGATAGAAGTTGGAATTTAAATCTTAAATATGTGAAACACGTGTAAATCAAGGTGTGTTTCATATTTCTGGTGTTACTCCTCACCATTATAAAAAATATCTTTAATTTCTCTTCTGTCTATTTTATTTATTTTGAATGTTTTAGAATGGATAATAAAATGTAAATGTTTGAGGTTAAATAGCCAGTGTCCTTAGTTGGATTATAATGCAACATATTTTTATCATTTATAAAGTATATATTTTAAATAGAATCAGGTAAATCATCAAGTGAAGTGTTAGATACAATGGGGTAAAATAAAATAAAATAAAGTAAATCAACAATTAAATTAAATTAATAATTAATTTGTTAGTTAATAATTATGATTGTGATTATGGTTAAATCAAAATAAATGAATAATTACAAATGCTGATTGGAAATTTAATTTTTCCTGGAAGGATATAATTAAAAATATAGATACATGGTTTTCCTCCAAGCTGGTTGTACTTGAAAGACCTTGGGTCGAACAAATAATTTATATGAAACTAATACATTTGATTCACATAAGGAATTGATTCTCTCTATGAATCCCCCATTGAGGGTTCTAAAATGCATGTTAATAGAAAATTCATATAAATTTTGATTGAAAGGTTTGATGGAGGCGATTCAAAATCCATTGAAAAGAAGGAAGGGTGTAAATTATGCTTCTAAATTGACTTAACAAATTGGGATAAATATTGAAGTTTAAAATCAATATACCATATTTTTTCCAATGGACAAAATGAAAATTGATGCAAAAATATTTAGTCATAATCTCCATATAATTTCTCATTTTAATAAGGTAGATAAATGAGATATGCTAGATTATTTTGGATATAAAATTAGCACTACATTTCCTTTGGAAAGAATTTGAAAAAATAGCTTGAAATAATAGAATAAAGAAAATTAAATCTAAGTATATAGAAAACAAAACATGAATTGGAGTAATCCAAAGAAGAACCTACAAAGATACATTTCCAAATAACTACACAATCCTTATTGAGTCATCCCTAAAAGAGGTTCATAAGTTAAATCAAGAGAATATTAGCAAAGGATAGTGAAAAATTGATGAGTTAATAGAAGAAATAAAAAACAAAGCTTAAGGAATAGAAAATTTAAGTAACTAAAACCAAGACCTTCTTTCAGTGGCTTTCCTTGGAATTAGTGAAGGTGAATAGCCTTGTATGGACTATAATGTTGTCTTCTGTGGACATGAATAATGCATACTTCATGGTTACATCTGTTAGCAAGGGTATAGATGAAAGATTTGTAAGAGCCTTATATCTTAGTGATATTCGTTACACCTGTCATATTTATTGTTGTTTGAGTATTTTATAACCCATCTTAGATAGAAGTTGGAATTTAAATCTTAAATATGTGAAACACGTGTAAATCGAGGTGTGTGTCATATTTCTGGTCTTACTTCTCACCTTTATAAAAAATATTTTAATTTCTCTTCTGTCTATTTTATTTATTTTGAATGTTCTAGAATGGATAATAAAATGTAAATGTTTGAGATTAAATAGCCAATGTCCTAAAAAAATATATAGTTGGATTATAATGTAACATATTTTTATCATCTAAAATGTATATATTTTAAATAGAATTAGGTAAATCATCAAGTGAAGTGTTAGATAGAATGGGGTAAAATAAAATAAAATAAAGTAAATCAACAATTAAATTAAATTAATAATTAATTTGTTAGTTAATGATTATGATTGTGATTATGTTTAAATCAAAATAAATGAATAATTACAAATGCTGATTGGAAATTCAATTTTTTCTGGAAGAATATAATTAAAAATATAGATACATGGTTTTCAAGCTAGTTGTACTTGAAAGACCTTGGGTGGAACAAATAATTTATATGAAACTAATACATTTGATTCACATAAGGAATTGATTCTCTCTATGAATCCCCCATTGAGGGTTCTAAAATGTATGTTCATAGAAAATTCATATAAATTTTGATTGAAAGGTTTGATGGAGGTGATTCAAAATCCATTGAAAAGAAGGAAGGGTGTAAAATATGTTTCTAAATTGACTTAACAAATTGGGATAAATATTGAAGTTTAAAATCAATATACCATATTTTTTCTAATGGACAAAATGAAAATTGATGCAAAAATATTTAGTCATAATCTCCATATAATTTCTCATTTTAATAAGGTAGATAAATGTGATATGCTAGATTATTTTGGAATAAGAATTTCCCATAAGAATTTCCCACAATTTTTTTTTTTATCTATTGTTGGTATTGGATTGTATTTTCTACATTTTGCTTTCCTTATTATATCTATTAAATGTATTGAGTAGAAATTTGACAATCAACAAATTTGGAATCTAAACTAATTTAACCATCATAGTATAGATTTTATTTTATTTTATCAAATTTGTATTGATAAAGTATCCAACAAAATATCCAATATTGGAAGATCAAAAAGATATTGAATAATCCACAATATTGACATAATTGAAAATTGTGGAAAAAATATGCAATGAGATATTATGAAAAATCAATCAATACAACAAATTGAAAAGGATACAACAATAGAAGGAACCAAAAAAATAGAACTTATCAATTTTTGACATTAAAAAGAATTACAATTTAATATTATATTATGACTTTAAATGTAACTTATATGAGATTGAATATATATGTAATATGATAAAACCATATATAATAAAGATTAACATTAATAGAAAAACCACATATAAATAAGTAATAATGCAAATATATAAAAATTAATATATCATTTAAAAGTTGTACTTTATGCTCACATTCAATATATATTGTATACATTATATTTTATAAAGACATTATACATAATACATGAATTATAAATTATAGGAAATAAATTTGAAAAATCCATAAAAATACATTAAATAGTTTTCTATTATATATATATATATATAATATTTTTATTATATATATATAAAATAAACAAACATCTATAAAAATTTATAAACTTTATCTCATAACATAGATATAAAATTTCAGTAATAAACATAAAATATTATTTCACATTATATTAGAACAAAACAAAATTAATAAATTCAAATTATAATAATGTCTGTATATATACAGACTGAAATGAGATCAATTCAAAATTAACCAAAATTCAAGGAATATTACTTAAAAATGAGAAGATTAAGAACATTTCATGTCCTACATTACAAAGAACATTTCATAGCGACCTTGAATTAAAACTTTGGTTAGTTATGACGCTAACGTTTGGTGACTTTAAACCAAACTTTTTGCTTCAAAATTGAAATAAATGACGGCAAATTGGAATATTTTTAAATAATAGTACTTGATTAATTTAAATATGTTTGATATAATTAAAAATATTATTTATATTTTTTTTAAATATAAATTTGATAAAAAAATATTTTATTTGTTTCATTTATCCTATAAAACATTTAATATCCCAATAATGGGAGAGTTATAATAACATTTTTTTAAAGGTTGAAAGTTCAAAACATTTTTTTGAAATATTGAAAGTTCAAAATAAAAGACATACAATCAAGTAGAACATCAATTAAAAATAAAAAAATTGAATTGAATGATTAATTTACTTTTCAAGTTTTCATTTTTCTTAAAGGTTGAAAGTTGAAAATAAAAGACATACAATTAAGTGGAAAACATCAATTAAAAATAAAAAAATTAAGTTGAATGATTAATTTACTTTTCAAGTTTTCAATTAAAAACAAAGTGTACATGTAATATTGTGAGATTGGTTATATGAAAATTTTAGAAAATAAATTTTAGTTATTTTTTTCATTTTTCTAAAAAAGAATTAATTTTATTTTGAAAATTATTAAATTATATAATAGTTATAAAATAGAATAAAAAATTAATAGTAAATTAATATAGTTACAATTTGTAATATATGATAGTGTTTGATTCAATTTTGGGAAAAATGGAGTTTTCGTGTTTTGTTAGGTTTAGGTTTGTTTACAACTCGTTATTTAGTGCCATAAAGGGTTTCATGCTCATTAGATGTGGTAAATATTGGCATTAGTGGGAAGACGAAGCCTTTTTCAACCTGTGGGGTGATGATCAAAGGGAAAATTTAGTCTTTTATCCTGTAAGAGGGGCCAAATATTGTTATCTTGTGCAATTGTCTCATGATAGTAAGCACTTGTTCTCATTTATTATTATTAGTATTTTATGTTGGGGATTGCTTTAAATCTTTATAAGAAGAATAAAGCCTCAAATAGGCTACCACAACTTGAATCTATGGTAGTAGCGAGGATGATCTATGGCAATAATATCATGCATGCCTTGCGAGATCAATTACCAACTATTCCCCCTTCCGCGCACTAGAATCCCACAATTACACCTGCAAATCAAGCTGAATCTCTGGTAGGAAGAGCCTCAAGCACAAAGGATGAGCCAATTCACTAATTACTGTTAAACTCACTCACATAAACATAATGGACAAAAGATAAAGATAAGCGTGGAAGATCTATTATTGACATAGATGCACATTTATATTACATTCATTGTGACTCTTGGATTCCACATTCCAAGGTCTCTTGGACTTCTTTTGACTGTCCATTTCCCACACCTTAACCCTTAGTAGATTAGGTGTCCAACATTCCCCCCCTTAATCTGAAGGGGTATGTATGAGTCCAAGACGAGAGTTGTAATACAAATATGCAAAGTATGCATGTCAACACTACGCTGAATGAGCTCTCTGAAATGTTGGCATAAGGAGGTGGTTCAAAGATGACCACCAACACTGGAACACTTAGTGTAGTTCCCAAAACTCTTCCAAATATGGCAAGAAGTTGAGGTATTTTTCTAGAGGAAGTGCTCCTAATGATTTGAAGAGGGAGACCTTCAACCTGGATGAAGGGAGGTCTACAACCTGTGATGGTTTAAGGATGACCAAAAACTCTGGAATACTTGATGAATTTCGTAGAAGTCCTCCAAAACTGGCAAGAAGTTGAAGTCTTTTGCTAGAGGAAATGTCCCCAATTCTTTCAAGAGGAAGAATCTCAACCTCACATAGATGGTTTCAAGCTGAACACCAACCAAAGGCATGCTCACGCGTATATGTGTCTCTCGTTATAACTCTGAATATGGAATAGCAGGTTGTGGCTCAGGCTCTCTTGAACTGTTGTGTCTCTTTGAATCTAGAATGGAAGATTGTGGCTCAGGCTCACTTGAAGTGGCTTTGAAGCTTGTAGATGACCATGATTTCCCCCCCGTGAGATACAAGGTGAAATCATGGCGAAAAATCAATTGCAAGACTATTCAATACTCTAGAACAAGTTCTGACATATGACTGAAACATCTTCTTGGACGTTGATGCCCATTACCAAGAAGTGATCCATCTAAGATGAGTCTTTGTTCTTGTAGGAGGCTTTTTTTTGAAGAATTTGTGTGAAGAATGGGTGTGCTGACCACAGTGCTTGCACAGGTGAAGACCAAAATAATGATATTTCATATGGCCAACTTGAACATAGTGTTGTCATTTCATAATCTGTTGTTGCTAATGTGTAAGAGGAGAAGAATTGAGAACAAATTAAGGTGAGCTATCATGAAGAAATCCAACGCTTCGAAATTGAATGGGTTTTGATTAATCTGGAATATGAAAGGACACATCATTTTCATATCCAAGACGAGTTATATGCTTGTTGTGGAAAAGCCCTTCCCAAGGTTTAATGATGGGCTTGGGAAGTGTAGGCTAGATTTTTTCTTCTGCATTCAAATCTGCTCTTGTACGTGGCTCAGTGATATGAATAGATTCTTGTTGCTGATGGGATTTTGTCTCATTTTTTTGAACAAAAACAAGTTCAGAATGAAAACTCTTCTGTTGAAGCTAATTTTGTTGTATTTCTGACTGAAGCTACAAAAATTCAATCTTGTCATGTGCATCTTGTAAACATGTATAAATATCGGAAAGAGAATCATTATTGACTTTAACTTTGTCTTCGAATTTAGATAACATTAAAGCGCTTAATAATTATAACAACTCATAGTATGGCCATTGTATTAGCAAAATTAAAGGCCTCAAATAATTTCAAATAGAAATGCACCATTATGAGTTGCACAGAATTCTTTCAATGCCTTAAATCCTTAAATAATAGAGACCCATAATTTTATTCTCACACCATTCTGCAGGAAAACACATGTACATGGTGGAGGAAGAGGAAGAATTGGAGTTGGATCAACTTTGCAGAGATCAAAAAAATAATAGTGTACTCTTACTACAAGATCTTGTGGGGCCTTATCAAGTGTCAAAAATGTCTTGAAAAGGGTTGATGGAGCAGGACCTCAGTAAGCTGGATGTTATCAAGTTGCATCCATTTTCTCCATATGTTATTTATCATCAAGTGGAGAAGATAGAATATGAAGGATATGACTACCCATGTCTACCAATAAGTCATAATATTTCAGATGAATGAGCCACAACAGGATATTCACTGCATATCTTGTCTGTTTTCCTTCACCAATATTCAACGTAGAGTATAAAATAACAACTCCAGCACATGTGCAACTTTCAAATGAGCATTCAAGAAGTCATAGAACACAACAGAATGAAACATACTGCCTGAAAATCCACCAGTGGAAAGGTACGGAGGAAACAACTCGCAACTAAGTCTACCAGAAAATCTGCAACCGTGACTAGCGAAGTGAAAAATGCTCCCATATTCAGGACGATTACTGTTGCCCTTAGTGAGATTCGAAAATACCTGAAGAGAACTGAACTTTTAATAAGGAATCTTAGCTTTGAGGGTCTCGTTAGAGAAATTTCTCAGAACTTTAAGTTGAAAATAATTAATATTATTTTATATTAATGGAGAAATGGTTACACAAGTTGTAACGTATCTCCTTAGTTTAGGATTAGTTCCTATAATTTAGGAGTTTGTTTGCAACTTCCTAATTCCTAGTGTTGTACTTAATGATGTAATTTCTCATTCATGAATGTAGAGTAAACTCAGAGTGCTCTCTCTCTGTTTGAGTGCAGTCTCTAGGTGCAGTACTCACCTGTGAGCTGCAACTCCTTTTTCAATTCAGTGTGATTTTTATCTTGGTATTGGAGCACAGAGTAGGGAGAGCCTTATTTACTTTATTTTTTTTTTAGCATCATTGATTACAGAACTGTAGTGGCTATGAGTACATAGAAGCTTTCACAGAATCAGGTGGACTGCAGTAACACCTAAAACACAGGCCTCAGATGACTGATCATCTCTGAGCGGGATAAAGGATTGGCGCGGTTTTTTCGCAAACAGTCGCGCCATTGGCGCGGGTTTGAAGGAGATAAGTGCGCCACCACGCCAAAATATGCTATTGGCGCGGAAGTACATGCAAAAGTCGCGCCAGTCTTGGGAGATGCGTGCATTTTGATTTGGGCGCGGGTTTTTCGCATCGAAGAAGCGCCAACCTCTTTCTCTTTGGGAAAGTCTGCAATTTTTTTTTGTAGATCGGCCCTTGCCCGGTGGTGGCACATTGAAGTTCCGAATTCGTCCGATGGTGGCAGATCGGACTTGCCCGGTGGTGGCACATTGAAGTTCCGAATTCGCCCGGTGGTGGCAGATCGGACTTGCCCGGTGGTGGGGCATTGAAGTTCCGAATTCGCTCGATGGTGGCAGATCGGACTTGCTTGGTGGTGGCGCATTGAAGTTCCGAATTCGCCCGGTGGTGGCAGATCGGACTTGCCCGGTGGTGGCGCATTGAAGTTCCGAATTCGCCCGGTGGTGGCAGATCGGACTTGCCCGGTGGTGGCACAGTGAAGTTTCTGATTCGCCCGGAGGAGGCAGATCAGATTTCCTGTTGGTGCTATATTGAAGGTATGGAATTTTTTTTTCTCAGCAAGACAGTGGTCAAGATCTGGTATGTGGTGATTTTTTTTCCTGCAATTGTTTCGTTGGGTAGAATTATTCATCAGAGGATCAGAAAGTTTATCAGTCTAATATGAATAAAATTATAGAATCGTATCTCCACGAGTCTGGCAAACTCGATGGATCTAATTTCACCAACTGGAAATTCAAGATACAGACATTACTTGAAAGCGCAAATGCATGGTCGATCATTATAGGAAATGAGTTGAGACCAGGAGCAGCTGCACAAGAACAAGACTGGGATAAAAGGGAGACCAAAGCAAAGGTCATACTGAAGGTGTCCGTCAAGGACAATATTATCCTGCATATTAGAGATTGTAAATCGTCCACTAACATTTGGACGACGATCAAGAACCTATACTAGACGCAGAATAAAAACCGTGTCTTGTCACTCAAAGGCAAGCTATTTGCAATGAAGATGGAGGAGAATGAGTCCGATGCTGGATTCATTGCTAGAGTCAAAGACCTGAAGGATAGATTGGGAGATATCAGAGAGAAAGTTTCTGATTCAGATCTGGTCATGATCACATTGAACGGAATGATAGATGAATATCAGATGTTCATCACTGGATTGGCAGCGAGGGAAAAATCCCCTACGTTTGAAGAGCTGACAGGGATTCTGCTACAAGAAGAAGAGCGACGACAAAATTTGAAAACACAGAGCAATGATCTTGCTCTGATGGCCAAAAGGCAACAGTATAGAGGGAAGCAGCCACAACAGCAACAGCAACCACAACAACAGAAAGGAGCCAACACGTTTCAAAAGAGTCCGTTTAAAGGTATGTCTGCTAATAATTTTCCCAGCAAGAAATGTTTTTATTGTGGAAAACCTGGTCATCAGATTAAAGAATGTTGTAAGAGGCAGACAGACGAAGCAAGAAATAAACTGAGAAAGCACAAAGGATACTTTGTTGAGGAAGATGATGACCATAGCCATGAACTTCGACTATTTACAGCTGATTGTGCCCTTTCAGCTTCAAAGGGAGATGAGGACGACATATGGTATGTCGATTCTGGTGCATCCTCACATATGACAGGTAAGAAAGATTGGTTTGAATGTCTTGAAGAAACTTCATGTGGGTCGAAAATCTATTTAGGAGATGATAGCGGATATGAGATCAAAGGATATGGTCATATTCCGGTAAAGTTACCTAGCAGTGACATTAGACACCTTAAAAATGTATTGTATGTGCCCGGAATTAAGAAAAAAATGGTCTCTGTATCTATGATCACTGATCAAGACATGCAAGTTCAATTCTTTAAGACTAACTGTGTCATAAAGGATAGCCATATGGAAACAGTTGCAACAGGAGTGCGCGTGGGGAGCCTGTACAGACTAGATGTGAAAAGTGTGCCACAGCAAGCCATGGTCACAACTGGATCGACAGCAGAAAATCTCTGGCACCAAAGATTCGGCCATCTTAATTTGCAAGACCTCATCCTACTTCAGAGAAAAGGTATGGTTGATGGACTCCCTGTTTTCCATAATGTTCAGTTGGATTATGATGGATGTGCATTAGGGAAAATGCGTAGAGAAGAGTTCCCTTTGCATGTTAAGGAAAGAGATATTTTAGAACTGGTGCATACAGACATATGCGGGCCTATGCAGACTAGGTCACTAGGAGGTGCATATTACTTTCTCTTATTTACATATGATTGCACTAGGTTCTCATGGATATACTTTCTAAGTAAAAAGAGTCAGACCTTTCAGTATTTTAAAGATTTTAAATCTATGGTAGAAAACCAGACAGGAAAAAGAATAAAAATTCTCCACTCATATCAAGGGGGAGAATACAGGCTGGGAGAGTTCATGAATTTCTGCAAGCAACATGGGATTATTCAACAGTTTACAGTGCCTCACACACCACAGCAGAATGGAGTGGCAGAGCGAAAGAACAGAACTCTTGTGGAGTGCGCAAGGAGCATGCTTCAAGGTAAGGGTCTATCAAATGGTTTTTGGGCAGAAGCTATTAACACTGTTGTCTACTTAAAAAATAGGAGTCCTACTAAATGTTTAGGCTTCAAAACCCCTTTTGAAGCATTATTTGGATTCAAACCAGAAGTGAGTCACTTAAGAATATTTGGGTCAAAAGCTTACGCTCATATACCTAAGGCAGATAGGAAGAAGTTAGATCCTAAAGCCCTGAAATGTACCTTTGTTGGATATGGCACTGAGTTCAAAGCATATAAGTTATTTAATCCTGTGACTCATAAGGTGTTTGCAAGCAGAGATGTCATATTTCATGAATAGGTTGAAGAAGGAAAGGATGACTGTAATAATGATTGGCACATTCCATTGCTAATGGAAGAAAACAGTGAGGATGATAAAGAACAAGAGCAAAAACAAGAAGAAGAAGTAACAGGTAATGTAATCAATGATGCAAGCCCAGAGAAGGCTGAAATAGACAGATATGAGGTAAGTCCCCTACCAAGGAGATCAAGTAGGAAGACTCAATTACCATCCAAATTGAAAGACTATGCATTAATGAAAAACATTTTAAACATTGTAGAACCTGCAAATTATGAAGAAGCATGTCAATCTAATGCATGGAGGGCTGCAATGCATGAGGAAATTGAATCAATTAATAAAAACCATACTTGGGATCTGGTTGAATTTCCTGATGGTAAAACCCCCATAGGATGCAAATGGCTGTACAAACCTAAAATAAATGCAGATGGGAGTATAGAAAAACTTAAAGCTAGACTGGTAGCAAAGGGTTACTCACAGCAAGAGGGAATAGATTTCGATGACACCTTTGCTCCTGTAGCCAAATTGAACACCATTAGAATGCTAATTTCCTTAGCAACAAAACATAAATGGAAGCTACACCAGCTAGATGTTAAGTCTGCATTTCTGAATGGTGACTTGAAAGAAGAAATTTATTTAGTTCAGCCTGAAGGTTTTGTGAAAAAGGGGCAGGAACATCTTGTCTGTAAATTGAAAACGGCACTTTATGGTTTAAAACAAGCACCCAGGTCGTGGTATGAGAAGATTGACTCATTTTTTGTACATCATGGCTTTCATAGGAGCTTGAATGATCCAAATCTGTATACCAAGTTTAATAAATAGAGGCAAATTATTTTGATTTCTTTGTATGTAGATGATATGATCATAACAGGGGATGCTACCAATCTAATCAAATAAATCAAACGGCAGATGTCACAAGTGCTTGAGATGAAAGATCTCGTAAATCTCCATTACTCTTTGGGATTGGAAGTATGGAGAGATTTTGGACAAAATTTTCTTACTCAAGGGAAGTATGCCAGAAGCTTGCTAGAAAAGTTCAGAATGGAGCAGTGTAGATCAGCAACAACACCATTGCAGCAGAACTTAAAGTTGAGCAGTAATGATGGTACTAAAGAGGTGGATGCCACTATGTATAGACAGCTAGTTGGCAGTTTGATATATCTTACTACAACTAGACCAGATTTAGCATACTCTGTTAGTACGTTGAGCCAGTTCATGTCAAACCACTCGAAAGTCACTGGGTCGCAGCAAAAAGTGTGTTGAGGTATCTTAGTGGTACTAGTAATTATGGTATTTTGTACACTCACACTTCTGATATTACTCTAGCAGGTTTTTCAGATTCAGATTGGGTAGGTAACTTGGATGATCGAAGGTCTATCACAGGTTACGCCTTCAGCATTGGATCCGGGGTCATAGCATGGAGCAGCAAAAAGCAAAGCACTGTAGCCTTATCTTCATGTGAAGCTGAGTACCAAGCATTGTGTGCAGCCACATGTGAAGCTATATGGTTGAGAAGACTTCTCAACGATGCAGGAGAAGAACATAAAGAATCAACTATTATCAAAACTGACAACCAGAGTACCATCAAGCTTGCATACAATCCAATCTTTCATAAAAATAACAAGCACATCGATACTCAGTTCCATTTTGTTCGAGAGAAACTACAGTCAAAAGAGATATTTGTTGAATATTGTAAAACGTGTGACAATATGGCTGATATATTTACTAAGCCTCTTGGGCGTGTAAAGTTTGAATTGTTTAGAAGGATGCTAGGAGTTCAGGATAATCCTTTCTCCATTAAGGGGGGAGTTGAAAATAATTAATATTATTTTATATTAATGGAGAAATGGTTACACAAGTTGTAACGTATCTCCTTAGTTTAGGATTAGTTCCTATAATTTAGGAGTTTGTTCGCAACTTCCTAATTCCTAGTGATGTACTTAATGATGTAATGCCTCATTCATGAATATAGAGTAAACTCAGAGTGTTCTCTCTGTTTGAGTGCAGTCTCCAAGTGCAGTACTCACCTGTGAGCTGCAACTCCTTTTTCAATTCAGTGTGATTTTTATCTCTTTAATACAGATTTGAGGCTCCAGTCCTCTGTCGTGGCTGTTCTGCAAGAAGTGACATAGGCATATCTCTTGGGTCTCTTCGAGGACACTAAATTGTGCGCCATACATGATAAGAGGGTCTGTAGGAGGATCACAACTGAGGTTGGTGCTTTGAGTGGTAGCGTGGAGGCCATGGAGGAGTCGTTACTGTGTAGGAGGAGGGTTGACTATATGGAGCCAAGACCAACACTCGAGGCCGAGGCTAGGCGAGGAGGGAGGCTGCATATGAGTGGAGATCAATAAACATGTTTCACATCACCGTAAGGGAGTATGGAGGGTATATACAGTGATTTTAATAATGTATGGAAGTGTACGCGGGTGATAATGTATGGTGGAGTCCTTTAGAGCGATGCAGGTGAGAGAGGCACCGTGGAGAGGAGGCGAGGAGCCACTGTGGAGAGGGAGAGGCAAGAGGGAGTATGCCGCAATGTAGGGTGGAGGTCGAGAGACCAAGACTGAGCCATAATTGTGGGCGTAGGTATAGAGATGCCTCAAGGGACTGCACCGTGGGAGGAGATGAAGTAGTGTTATATTTCAAAACCGTCTTCTTACATTACTGTTCTTGCCCTTCGCTACAGGAATCACATTGGTGGCAACTCCAAACCATGCAACAATGATTCTCTATGAAGGGTCACATACAAGTAGTGTCGATAAAAAATAAAAAGCATCTAAGATTTAAAATTACCAGATAAGTATGAGGTATATTTTGCATAAAAATTGAGCAATGGATAGAAGGCACTGAGACATTTAATAACAAAGAACAGATTCTTGAATAATTGTTGTTATGGTATCCATTTCTAGAATGATTATAGTAAGATTTTGAATTATGGGCTGAGACGTTATGGACAAAGGCTGACACATATACAGAAAATGGGGTCCAATAGAAAAATGAAATATTGACAGGAAATGAATATCACTGAAAGGGTGTTTTGGGAACAAAGCTCAAATTCGAGGAGTGTAGTCTATACAACGTGCAAGAGAGGGCAGCGTGTAAGAGAGCGCCTAGGTGGAGTGGATATAGCTCACTGGCCAAACACATTACTCACAAAATATGAAAATTATCAAGTCTGACCTATGCTCTGATACCATGTTAAACCCACTCACATAAACATAATGGAAAAAAGATAAAGATAAGCGTGGATGATCTATTATTGACAGAGATGTAGTAAATTTATATTACATTCATTGTGACTTTTGGATTCCACATTCCAAGGTCTCTTGGACTTCCTTTGACTGTCCATTTCCCACACCTTAACCCTTAGCGGATTAGGTATCCAACAGTTACAACCCATGGATTGAAAGAAATCCCAATTTTTGAAAAGATGCGCTCTCCCATCTGAGAGGTAGTAGAACCCTCAACATCCACAATGAATAATGGTATATTTTGCGTGTTCATAAAGACACTATCAGTTATATCCATATTGATCTGGGTCAAGGATGAGGAATCATTGGAAAGCCTCAAAACCAATACCAGAGAAAAATATCATCTCAAAATGGAAAATGTTACAAGACAAGAAGACTCTCAAAGACTATAACATAAGAAAAATCTCCACTCTTTCATTAGCCTCTGGATTGAATGATGGAACAAGATCTGGTCCATCAGTCTCTTACAAAGAAGCAGTTAGTGTTGGTGCAAGACAAGCCAATGCAACTTCCTTTCCTAGGACGTTGCTTGGGCCTTACATAGTTGAAAAGAAGAAGGATTATCCATAGATAGAGACAAAATTTCCATTGGTAAACAACATGTTCTCATATTTTCATTAAGAGGTTTTAATTTTTCTGATTCCATGGTTTTTGGCCTAAAAATGAAGACCTTTATAAGTGGATCTACACCAGTTGGACCAAGGAATGTGACATCTACCTCTATTGGAAGGGTTTTTTCATAGTACAACCCTTCTTAAATGTAAATTACCAGAAAATTTTGGACGAAGGGCCATGGTTGTTGGGAAGAGTTAGGTTATTCACTACTCCTTGGTTCCCAGAATTCGACTCATCCACCATGGAATCCATAAAAAATGCCCAGTTGGGTTCACTTGTCAAACATCCCTATTCCTTTTTGGCATCACCTAGTTCTTGAAGACATCAGAAATGCACTAGGAGCATTCATAAAAATAAACAGTGGGTATTTTCACCTATGCCCACATATGTATGGAGCTTGACCTCACCAAGGGGCTACCGGATTGCATCAAACTAAAAAATGCACATTTCCAGTGGACATATAAGCTTGATTATAAAAATTCAACCTTCATATATCTAATATGTAAACAAACTAGACATTTCAAAATACATGTTTGTAACGAACAAAGTTCATACTCACAAGTTAAATATTCAAGAATACTTGGAATATGAAGATGTCCATTGAGGATATATATAATTTATGAACGAGAATCTTATTTAGTTACAACTAAGAGTCTCATATATATAACTAGGTGGGTACTTCATGAAGAGTTATGTCTTTTGAGACATGCCTCCTCAATATACTAATAATTGTTAACTATTAATTATTTACGTTGATAACATTGCCTTCCCCTTTAGAAAATATTTGTCCTCAAAGATCATTAATGAAAAGGATTGATATGTTTTTATGTATCATAATGTCTCTTCATCTTCTCAACTTTTGGAGCTATCATCTTCAATGATACCTGACGATATGAAATTTTGAGTGTGGTACAAAATTGTCACACAGTAAAATGATCTAGCCATCCCAAATTAATCTTGTTTGGAATATTGTGGTTACTAGAAACTTGGGATGAATTGTTATCATAAGACTAGATTATGGTGACATTAATATTCTTTGGAATATAAGTCACTTGTTTATGTTCTGAGTGATATGAATATGAAAACTGATTGAGATGTATGCTCTTATGATTTAGGTGTCGATAAGGAATTCTCAGGTGATCTGATTTCCCCTTAACTTGTTTGTCGAAATTTCTTGATTTAATTGAGGTATATGATTTCCTACAGGTATGAAAGTTACTTGGTTAATTGATAGATCTTCACTTGAAATTTACGTCATTTGAACTACAACATCTGGATATGCTTTTACTTCAACTAGTTTGTAATCTTATTGAGTTTTGATATTGACTAGATCAGTGTTCATTCCCTTTTCTTCAATTTGAATTTGCACAACTTAAGATTTTGATGCTTCTTTTTTAAATAATTTGTTCTAACTTTTGTTGTAGTGACTTGTTGTCACTCTTAAGCTTATTTATTTGTGTAAGTAGGTTTTTATTATAATTCTTTATACATGAAGTTCTTCATTTTCTAAATTTTTTACTTTATTCTTAGCGTCATCGTCTTCTTTTAAATTTTGTATTTATTGTAATAACCTTTGATTAAGTTTCTTTGTGCATAAATTTTCCTTTTCTTGTTCTCAGAGGTGTTTCTTGAGTTCTTTCTTTGTAAGTTCTGACTTCTTCACTTGTTTAAGTAATGTATCACTGTAATATCTAAGGCACATAATTTATTTGTGTTTTTTAATTACTTACTTATAATGCATATCCTTAAAATATTTATATTTATGTTGTGACACTTTCTTGTTTTTGTTGAAGTTTGACTACTTTTTCTTCTAATTTTTTAATATGTGAATTCTCTTGATCTTCCAAGTACAATTTCAAAATAGAATGGATTATATTGTCTTGTAGAAGTGATGTTGGGTGTTCAACTTGCAAGTTGGATTCAATCTTCTGCAATTCTTGAGCCACATGCTTTTTATTAAAATATTCATTTTGTCACTCAAGTCTCACCATTAATTGTTGTATCCCTTCACAAAACTTCACGCCTCCTTCTAACGATTGTTTTTGTGTGTCATTTTTATATTCAACTAAAGTAAAAAATTTGTGACACTTGCATCGTTCGACATATTAAGTTATAAATGATTTGCAAGAATTAGGATATCCCTATGAACAAAAAGACAGTTTGCAACCTTCTTTCTTTTATTTGAGCTTTGAGAATATAAGAATATATTCTCTTTCTACTTTCTCTTTTCTTTTCTCTCTTTTTTTTTAATACTTTTTATTTATTTACTTATTATTAATAAACTTTATTTAAATAACCACTTTGCTAAGTATATTCTTTAATGAATTATTTCCTACATATAATTTTATGTAATTGCAATATTATTATATAATAGTTTCTTTCCAAAGAACCCTAGGTTGTCTTTCACTCACAATGCTTCTAAAAATGATTGTGATGGCAGTAAATCTTTTAATTCACACAAATTTTAATATTTAATCCAAATTAACCTAAAATAACTTGTTGAGTGTTCGTGTCTATGGATATACCGATTGGCATGGTCAGAAATTAATCTTTTGTAATTGCATACATGTTACAAACGAAATTATATAAGTTACATATAAAGTTTTATAACCAAAATTATTTTAGTTGTAGGAATGTGTGTCGTACGACAACAGTTTCTTACCAAGGGTAATATGATGACTTCTAATTAAGGATAAGATGGTCACTATGTATATATAGTATGGAAATCACTACAATGAACTATTACATTACTTTCCTGAAGGTGTCAAAAATCATTGAGAGCTTTATGTGGCCTAATTAAATATGGCTAGACAACTTTAGTGTATGAAAGGAAGCATCTGCACATATAGATGGAAAATATAGTACTACTCACGACTATAGAGGATGACAATGGAGCAGGATAGTGGTAGTGGTGGTGTTTGTTTTAATGGTTGACCATGGATGATGGTGGTTGCAGTCAGACGACAGTGGGTGGTTGTTGTTGGATGGCAGATAGGGAGCGATAATAGGGTTGGGTGGCTCACTGTGGTGGAAGGATTTTTTTTATGATGGGGTTCAATGGAGGCCATGGGAGTTCGTGGCAGTGGAGCGATGGGGGGATGATGGATTCCATGGCGACTATGGACTGTTGTGATGATAGTGGGTGTAGAACCATCACAATTTTATATATGGGTTTTTAAATATTTTTTAATTATTATTATTATTTTTTAAATTCTCTTAATTTCATTAGTTTAGGGGAGAAAAATGCGTAGAGCTCTGCTAGGGTTTCTAAAAACTGATATCGAAAATTGTACTGTGCCAGATCGTCAGGTTTCTGAGCCCATCTACTATTTTGAATATCATTGAAAAGGGCCATGAGAATTCTCGTAGGGAGGGAAGAGATTCCCTATTGATGCAACGTCACTGTCGGCAAATAAAGAGACAAACCAAATGGAAACGCACCAAGTTCTCACGAAATCGACCCTAATGGTGGTCCCGTAATTGGTGGCCACTAAAAAACCTGTCTTAGAGGGAAATTCCTTACCCGTGCCACGAAGAAGCGAAAATTCGTTATTCCATCCAACAAGCTTGAGAACTATCTAACTTACATGAAGGATCATGCACTGATCTGTAAGTTTATAAGCATTTGGTTGTCAAAAAGATATCTCATCAAGTGGATTCAATTGAAATGGCAACCTAAAGGCCATATTGACCTAAAATTGGGAGCCGCGGGTTTCTTCACAGCTATCTTCACCAACCTAGAGGATAAGGAGCAGATCTTCGAAAATGGACCTTATTTCCACTATAATATTGGGATCTTCATGGCATTCTAGGAATACTGTTATAATCATGACCAGGAATAATTCATGGTAGCCCCAATATGGGTTCGCCTCTTTTCCCTTCCTATGGACTTCTAGGATCTCGAAATTATGGAGGGGATAGGTAACTCTATTGGTAGATTCATCAAAGTGGAATATTCTACTCAGAGAGGAACATAAACGTTGTATGCTCGAATCTCTATATATATGAATATCACAAAACCACTTCCTCAATGTTTTGAACTGGAGTAATAAGGAGTATTATGGAAATAATATATTGATTATGACCATATAACATTTCATTGCAGGAGGTGCCACGAATACAAAGACCTGTACAAGAAATGCCCCCTTAGCTAGGTGGAGGAAATGGTAGGAAAAGAGTTAAAAGAAGCAGGACAAGTGTAGGAGGAAAACGAAGGGTTCCACCAAGTCTCTCAGAACAAAAGGACCAACAAGCCCCACCACGAAAACCCAGATGCTCAGATGTGAAAAAACCATGCCAATGAGAATTGACTTGGGGTTTTATAGGAAATGGGGGAAAGCTCAAAATAAGTCGCAAAAGGAAAGGAATCGGAATCAAGGGCTTTTCCAAAAAAAAACCCTAATCATAAAATAAAGTCACAAAAAGAGCCAAATGATAAGGAGGCGTCAGAAACAATATTGGAACAAATCAACCTCGAGAAGGATGGGGCAAAGGAATACTTCAGTGCCGAAGAGAAAGTACTCAAGCAACTGTTGAATGAATGGTTAATCCTGGTTGACAGGTTTATACATGAATATCAAAAAATGCTATACTAGGAAACCTTTGAACAATTCCAAGCTAAACAAGCTAAAAAAATTCTAGATCTGTCCCACCCCCTATCTCCCAAATGTGGAGATCCCAGGATCATGGATGACCCAACAAAGGAGGGAAAAAAACGGGGGTAGAAAGAACCTACAAGGGTTGATTCATATGGTGGGAGACTTGTTGGTAAACTTAGGAAGGGTGATACTTGATGATCCTCAGTATTGCAACAAGAATGTTGCAACTTCCAAGGCTACCAACTTTAATTATCAACCCGAGGTTCGTACAACCTTAAGAGGTATCAGCATTGTATGTGCAACATATAATATTTCCTTATTTTGTTGATATGATGTAATGGATTGAATGTCATGAAATCAAAGCCTAAACTAATTGCATACATGGAAGGGTTTCTTTGAAAAAAAATTAATCCTGGGTGTTATCACAAAATTGTATTTGATTGGCTGCTTATCAAACAACTCAGTGTAACTATTTCAAACCACTTCTAACTAAATCTTAGCCTCTTCAATTTGAGAGGGCTCTCTCAAGGGATTTTTATGATATTGAATGATGATAGTACTAGATGGCTAACTCTATGGAAATTGTAACTTGTTTTTTTATGATTGCAGGTTGAAAAGAATGCATGCTTGCTACCATTGGGTTTATGGAGTCAACAATCAGTATTTTAAGTGATAAAGGTTCTTCAACATGGAAGCTGAGGTAGATAGAGGTATTTAATAGAGGCAACTCATACATAAAACATAGGAAAACATAGTCATTTCATCGCTAAAGGAGGTCAAACCCTAAAATTATGAATTATGAGTAATAGAGATGAAATCTACTGCAGGTGATAAAACATAAATATATAGATCAATAAGACATCAAAAACCTCATGAGAATCTCAGGTCTATCAACAATAATGTCACTTTTTATTAGTGATATAGGTCAAAAACATAAAAGCAGCAGTTTGGTGAAAATGTTCTCCAACCCTTTACTACTTCGATGCTTTGTCTTTAAATAGATGTTCTTTACAACAAGGATGATCTTCCTAGTGACTAGATCATAGAATTCTCCCATGACACATTTCATCACTGTAATACATAACTTCTAACAGAAAACTGACAGCTACACCTTAAAGACACCATCTCCTAATAAGACTCTAACTCCTATTTATTACATTGCTCTTATCCTATCTGTGAAACAGTTACATGATGGTTACAAAATAAGTATGACATGCTAGAAATACGCATGAAAAATTTCATCACCACTTTACATATTTAAAACCCTCCTAGATTTATGGAACATAGCCCTGCTTTTTAGGAATGGATAGCCCTTATCTTCAACATTGTTTTGACTAATGACCTGTCTTCATAGCACTTTATTCGAGTCATAAATATATGATGATAAGCTCCCTTGACATGCTGGAGGACTCCTGCTAGCCAAAAACATCTTTTAGGATGCTCAAAACCTCCAAGAATTGCTCGCTACGAAAACATGACTGTTTCATAGTGAGTTTTGGTAGCGCAGAAAAAGTGGCTTCTACATCCATTTACTTCACTCCTTTGTTATTCCATGATGTTAATAAAGTCATGACACATCACCACCAAGAATCATCCTCCTTAAATCATGCAAAAACTTACTTTAGAAGAAAAATACTGCTACAGGTTTTTTCGTAGCGTATTCCTGGCTTCAAGCCTGAGGAACACTACGAAACTGTGTAAAAACCCAGAAATTGCCCATTTCAAAATTTTCTTCAAAAACTAACCTCTAGCTGAAAAATATTGATTTGTTGCATGCAATGAACCTTCTAAGGCATATTCAATCTCAACTTATTCCTCCTGTGGTTTTTCTTCCTCATTAACAGTCAGTTGAGCTATAGGCTCTTCTACCACAGTCGTTTTCAAACCTTTCTTTTCTAGGTCTTCATGAATCAGATCCAATTTTTCTTGAAGATATTTGACTTGGTCCTTCAGTGTCTTGTTCTTGGATTACAGGTGCAGGTTTACCTTTTTGATGTGCTTGACCTCTCTTCTTAGTGGCTGAGTCCACTTTATCATTTTTTCTGTATTGTCCAAGGTCTTTGAGACACTTGTGACTTGATCTTCCCATATCTTCCTCATTTGTTCAAACTGAACCCTTTCAGCTCTATGCTTCTTTGCCTCTTTCCTCAAGACTGATATCTCTTCACCTGCCTCTTTCAACTTATAATTTTTCAGTGATTTTCTCTTTACCCTTCATTTGTTTGATAACCAACTCTTCTTATGCAGGTGATGAGAGGTCTATGATGCTTGGTGGTGGTTGAGCAGTTTCACTATTCTTCTGAGTCTCTTTGCTACTTTCCATGACCTTCCTTGCATATCTGGCCATTGGCTTTCTAGGTTGAAACATGAAGCCAACATCATCACCTGCAAACTCTAAATTTTTAGTTGTCTTGACTTTCTTTAGCTTCCTTCCTCCATCTTTAACATCTTCAGCTTGGACAATGGGAGTTTCTTCAATATCAATTGCATGCAAGATGTCCTCTAAGTTACCCTTAACCATTGTTTGGCTCCTAGTAACTCTCTTGATAACATGTTTGCTAATTTTTGGCTTCTATTTTGTAGGTGTAGCTTTGGGTGTGTTAGTCTTCTGCAAAGGCTTTGTTTCCATGCTCACTGGTTCAACTTGCTCTGCCACTGTTGGTGATGAAATATCTCAAGGTTTGGGAACTCTTTTAGGAGTGACAACATCTAATTCAAAACCACTCATCAATCAAAATGATGTCCAATCTCTGCCTAATCTCTTCAACTACTCTAATACAGACAACTTAATCAAACCATGATGAAAGGGAGAGGTTTCATTGTCTTATGTTTTAACTTGGACCTTATCTGACATTTTACCAAGACTTTTGTATAAGTAAAAGGGCAAGTAAAGAGACCTCTTACCCAAAAAATGCAACAGAAGCCTAAGGTGGTAGGAGTAGACCATGTGAAATTTTCCTTCACATGTGAAATAATTCTAAATGATCATCAACAACTTTGAAAAGTTGTCCTTCATGTAGCTCCTTGGGATAACATTTGTGAGATCAATTTCACTATGCTCTGGCTTGATGAACTCTCTGTAATCCTGAATGGTGAACTTGATGTCTTTGGACCATTTTTCCCCTTCTCTAGGGATTCCTCTTGCTGTTGAAATGTTGTCTGATGTTACTATGAGGTTTAGCATTCCCACCTTTGAAGTTGTTCCAGTGAAAATTTTAGAAAAATCCTTAGAAACCTTTAGATGACAACCCTATATCCTTTGATAGAATTGTAAACAATCTGTTCTTATGAATACCTCTGTGGCAGTTGGGTATTCATTTAGTAAATTCATGTCCATGGGCTCATACCTATGGCAGTGACCACCTTTTTTGGTTTTCTTCCTTGCAACCACAGTGGTTTTATATCTTCTCAGCCTCGCTTGATTAGTGACACCTGCAACCTTTGAAAATGCCAGCAACCTGCTTGGCTCGATGAAGTAGCTCTCTAGAAATCAAATAACATGTAAAGAAAAAGAAGAGTATGACAAAAAGACTCAATTGGGTAATGTTTTATGGTTTTGATGATAACTCATGCCTTAATAATGACACATGCATGCTAAAAATGGTAATGATGACCTCAGACATGACTTTGTATGTTTGAAATAACCCTAACAGACTCGAATGACCTCCAGTCTAACTCCTACAATGATGAACTGGCACTTTGCATCTAGTTTGACAAGACAGACAGGAAAACAGTTTTTTGTAGCATAGCTAGTTCATTTTGCGACAGTTTTTCTACGAAACGCTTAGGCAGTTTCGTGGCGGAAACTGTTATTTTACAGTGTAAAATGTTACGAAAAGAGGTTAAACTAGATTAAGTGTCATTTTTGAAATTAAACGCTTGGAAAATGAAATCTGACACCTAGTGATGAATGATGGGACATGATATGACCTAGATGGGGGTGACCTTGAACCTTAGGATAGGTTTAAACATGTAAAAAATAGTTTTTTCCTATACCAATTTGGAAACAGGCTTAAGGAGACATTATCCCTTTGAGGAGTGAACTCTATGAAAATGCCAAGTAATGTTTCACATTTTATGAGTGATAACACTGGCCAAGAACAACAATTTTTAATTGAAATCCTAAGAGCATAAATTCAAATAAATAGGCCTAATCTAATTTGTAAAAATGCATGTACTAAGTGGTGTTTATTGTTCCTAAATCATGGATTTAGATCCTATGGTTCATGATTCAAGAATAAGAGAAAAAAACCAAGCTTTGGAAGTGAATCTAGTCAACTTTACATGTTCTACAAGAGTGCTATAGGAAGTTCTATTTTTGATATAGGAAGTTATGTTTTGGAGATAACTCACCGAATGACTAAGTAAATAAAATGAAAATGGGATGGGAAATTTTTTTCTATTAAGTATGATGTCTTAGGTCTCCATTCCATGTGGAATCACTCCAAAATACCCCTGTTCACATGTGTTAAAAAATAACAAAAAATTACTCCTCTAAAAACTGGAAATTCAAGAAGTAGTGAGCTAGTTAACCTATCAAAATCCTAACCTAATCAAGTGAAAATGAAATGGAGTCAATAATAAAATGAATCTGATTAACCCATTCTAAAAAATAGATGAAATTTACTATTATTTCACTACAGAGCATTTCCAGAAATTTTATATTCATGAACTAGTAACCAAATCCAAGTAGCTTAATAATGAAGATGACCTTCCAAAGTTATATTAAGGATGAATAATTCTTGTGAATCTGTAAAAAAAATTGCAAGAGAACTCACTTCAATCATTTAAATCAATCCTATAGCAAGAAAAGAAACAATACTAAATATAGAAATATGAAAAACAAAAATAGGAGATGCATGTGAATAAGAAGTGAAAAGATGATAAATAAATTATGCAAGAGGGCTCCAAGTCTCCTGGGATGGCCAAAACCAAGGAGACTCAGAGTCCTATGGAATAAACCAAGCCTTAGATTCTAAAAATGGCACCAATCTTCATTATTTGAATTAATCCAAGTACATCCCTACAAGAAATGAAAGTAGAGCTACAAAAAATAAGTTTTGTCCACAATAAGACTAAACAATACATGCCTCTAGAGGCCAATTCTAATTGGTACTTATAAAAATTTATGGGGAAGAATTATCCTTGAAAGGAAGAAGGTTTCCCCTCCAGACTCCTTCAAATAGTGGACCTGGTTCCCAACTCTAGGAGTTTTCATTAAATTACAAGGAACACATTCCTATATTTTCTCAATCATTGGAGTTCTAGAATCTCTCAATAATTTCATGATACTTTGTTCATTTATTCTCCAATATTGATCCTCCTGTAGTAGGGAGCAGGTGCCTAAATTATCTCCTTCTCAAAATCTTCATAATTTGTCAAATATTCTCACAATATTCTTCAAAAATAAATAATATTGGACACAAAATGAAATTATCTCCAAACCTTCCTAAGAACATATTAAAGCTTAGAAAACATTATTAAGTGTATAAGGAGAGATTTAATATAGCCTTTATGTGCCTAAGAAATGTTAGATGGGACTTAATTTATTTCTGATTTAGAGGCCCATCAAACCCCCTACTGAAACTATTGCTCATCCTCTGAGCCACCTATTCATCCTCCTTGCCCTTTCAATCTTCATGCATGCTGGCCCAATCATTCTATTTTTTCGGTCCATATGTTGCTCCTCCTCTTTTTCTTCTTGCTAATCTTCTATTTTCATTTCTTCCCTTATATCATTTTCCCATGGAACTTCTAATGTAGGTTTAGGAGTCTTCTTTCTCTCAGGTGATTTTGCAATTGTAATTGTTTCTATTTGTGAGGGAAACACCTTGTTTTTGGTTTATCTTCTTGGTATTCCTCTGGCACTTCTCCTTGTGAAAATAAGGATTTCTTGGCATCCATTACCTCATTAGTAATTCCATTCTCATTGAATTCCAAACTTCTTAATTTTGATTCAAATTCTTGGCCATAACACACCATATTATCCATCAAATTCTTATGAACATCCTTAACTAGCAATGTAAATTTTCTTTGCTCATTAAATTCTGGAATTGAAAGTAGTTAACAGAGAGTTATTTCTTCATAAAAGGGGAGAAATGGTTGTTAATAAACTGAAGCAAAGTAAAGGAATGATGTGATGAAAAAATTGGCACCTTGGGTACCTTTTCACCCTTGGAGAATTTACCATGTATGTATCAAACCCTTTGCAGCTCTGTTGTGTTTATTTGTACCGTGTAGCTATTAATTAATCATTGTCCAACACCATAGTAGAAAAAAATTTCTCTTGCAGTCCTATTGTTATAGGTCAATTTGCGCACCATTCTTAATGACCTAGTTAAATTGGACATCATCCCCAGAACCAATGAATAGGGTCTATCATCCCTTATCATTTTAGTTTCTACATGCCCTAAGACAAAGAACAAGAACAAATCATCCATGACTTCCATCGCAAGGTGTCCAAGATTTGAAGTATATGTTATATCACCTATGATCTCACCAACACAGTCTCTCAAGGAGCTAAATGCTTTGCATATGTAGGTAACCCCACTAAAGGGTGCTCTGCGAAGCACTTCCTGACAATCAAGGGTGTGTTGGTCAAATTAGGAGCGAAATTCTCATTGTTCCGGAATCTCCACTTGGCCAGTGCCTTCTAGAAGAGTGCATATGTGTAAAAGTTCGAATCCATGTGTCCATTTGACATATCTGAGCTTGGGAACATGTCTTACCTATTATTATAAAGTCATTGATTGTAAAACTACATTTATCTCATCTATAAGTTGAGCACAGATCCTAGTGCTTGAGAAGGAAGAAATTGAGTAAAGAAATGCTGGTGGAATTTCAATTGAGGATTTTATTTGAGTGATATGTTGTTGGAGAGATTTTCATTGTGATCAGGCTGGGATGATGCTGGAGTTGGTGACATCAAATCAATCATTGGTTGTAACCTACCCCTTCTATCCATTAATAAAGATTGTTGCTTACTTTCCCACATATGTATATGTATAAGCTCATGTCTTTCATATTATGGATTCTTATCTAATGTATATGTTTCATGCTTCACTAATTTAACTGATTAATGTGAATAGCCATCTGTATATTTCAATCTCTTTAATGTTTAGTGTTCATTCTTGCAGGAAATATTTTGGTGATCTAGCTTGGATTTGAAGCTACAACAAGAGCGACAGAAGGAGAATAGGAAGCGCTTGGACCCCAAGTAGGTTTCTTGATCTATTCTATGTGTATATTTATTGTTAGGAAAAATATCTGCAAAGTCTTTAATTTTTTTTTCTAAATGCATAGCACCACATTTAGGGAAGAATGTTTTATCCATAATTCATAATTCCGCATAACACCTATGTTAGCTTTGTGTAGCAATTTTGTCTTTCATGTAGAAAATATGTTCTTCTTGTAGCAAATTTGTTTTTCCTGTAGCAACTTCCTATAGAATATTTGTTTCCTGTAGAAAATTATTGTAGAAAATCTTGTGCCTATACTAGCTAATATTTGCATGCCAAGAGGCGGTGAGTCCACTTTTTGTTTTTAAAATTTAAAATTTATTTTTTTTTTCTCTTTTTCCAAATTTTTTTTCATTGCATGTAAAATAAACTCAGAGTTATTTTTTTGTTAACTGAGTTCACCCTCAGTTACCCCTTCACACTCCTTGTCTTCCATCACAACTATCGGCTTACCACCCACTTTCTCAAGTCCTATTCACTTTTGCCTTGTTACTCTCCCAGTACATGTGTGTGTGTGTCTTGGTGGAAAAGTGAAGCTAACTGCTAGATAAAGTTGAGGTTGCTCTGCTACTGATCTTGGCTATAAAAACCTTTCCTTCTCATATTTTTAATGTTTTATTAGGCTATAATAGATTGAAAGGGTGAGGTTAGAGAGTTGCATTCCTAATCCTCACCTTCTAGTCGACTTGTGTCAGGATGATGCATGCTAGAGCTAGAGCTAGAGTTGGAGTTGAATCATTGTGTTTGTATTTCTCCTTGATTCTTTGTTGTGTCTTCCTTCTTTTTGAAGTGTTTTAACTTGACTTGTTTATTGTGTGTGTGTGTAGGTAGCTTGTTGAGTCTTAACGTGTGTGTATATTGGTGGAGGACATCCCTTGTAGTGCCATTACTATCTTCATATTCATCTCACAAGTCTTATTAGTCTCCATGATTAGTCAAAACCATCTTAAGGTATTTATGGTGCTTACAGAGGGCTTGCTAAATGAAGTTACTTTTTCACGTAGAAAACTCTTTCTCTATTTGTTTTAGGCTTCAAGCTCTGTATGAATGATGAGAGACAGTGTGAGGTGGTCTTATGGTGATGGTAGGATGATTATAGATTGGTGAGGAAGGGGTGTGGCCTTGGAAAAGGGAGTGCAAGAACTCGGTGTATTTTTTTAAGAAAAAATATTTTACATAGGTGACAGAGTGTATGGTTTGAGTGAAAATTATTTGTGGTTAAGACGGAGGAGTGATGAGAGGATGGTAGGAAATGGTTTAAATAATATTCGCATGGAATTTTTGACACCACATGAACCTTGGTGATTGTTCTTTATCTTTGATCCACCCTCTTGTAGCTCACTATAACTTCCTGTAGCACCTCAAGAACTTCGTGTAGCATTATAAGAAAGCCCCCTTATAAAATAATTATTTTATCCATAACTCTCAAATGATAGACTAGACTGGCCTGAAATTATTTGAGCATGAACTTACCATCATTAGTGTGCACCTCGCCAAAAAAATTTCGGTGATTGGATGCATGAATATCAAGAAAAATAAAAAACTGGTTGTACGTGATGGAGGTTGATTTCTCACAAATTTTGCACCAAAATTGGCTGAAATTGGTTGAGCATGTTACCATCATCCATATGCATGTCCCCATGAAACAATGCGGAAAATTGATGCACGGTTTCAAGAAATAATAAAAACATTTTTATGCTAAAAAACATGACTTCCTGTAGCTAAAACAAGATTTCCTGTAGCATTTTAGGAAAACAAGAAAAAAGAATGAGAAAATATTGGAAATGATGGGTGGCTGTTGGAAATGGATTAGGGTGATGGATTGACATGACCTTGGCCCTTTTGGAGTAACTGAGAAAACAAGGAGAAATTTCAAGTTTAACTTTATTTGACTAGATTTTTGACCAACTTGTTCTTTTGGTGCTAACTTGTTTTTGTTGATTTCAAAGTTTATAGATTACTTGCATTCATTAGAGAGAGATACATAGAGAAATTTTCTCATTTTTTCATTTTTTTCTTCTTTCTTAGGCCTACTAACTTCCTTAATGAGGTTTTCAACTAGTAGGTCTGCCTAGGCGTGTCAAAGGAGGTTTTCACCTAGGATCTTTTATTTTTCTTTTATTTTCTCTTTTTTCCAACCCATTGACCACCTCATGGAGGTTTTCAATTAGTGACCCAATCTCAGGCACATCAAAAGTGGTTTTCACCCAAGATTTTATTTTTTATTTTTTCTCTTTTTCTCTTTTTAATTTTTTTTTTCTATTCTACTCTACTTGAAAAAACAAAATCTCTTTCAAGTATAGGAATACTTCCAATGGAGCCATGTGCACATCAATATGACAAATAGAACCATGTGTAGCATTGAAATATATGATTTGACATGTACCTAAATATGAGAGACCAACTTCTTTGATTGAGAGGAGATCATAAATTGTTGAAGAAGAGTGTGATGCTGCAACTTAATGATTGTCTGAAACCATTTTTAAATATAGTTGTGATGCCCCTGGTGCACTTTCTAATTTGGATAATCTTGGATGTCTTTTCCTTCTATGAAATTGATATATTCCTCTTTTTTCTGATTATTCTCTTGAACACATGGAGGATCTAATGGTAAACATGATGGAATCTTCTCAGTCTCTAATTCTGATGTCTTCTGTCCATCATGTGCAGCCCATGTATTGTTGATCTCCTCATTTGAATCTTCTTCTTTTGGATGTTTTCCTTCAATGAAATCAAGAGAATTTCCTTTTTGCAATACCTTTCTTGAACTAAGATGAATACCATTTAGATCAAGAGGATATTTTTGGAAGTGTTTTACCTCAACATTGTAAGTGGGCTGAGCTACTTCCTTTTGTGGGTTTGGAAATCCTAGTACAAGATGTTGAGTGGGAGTGGATATTTGAGTTGGATGTGGTTGGGGTTGTGGTTGTAGTGGAGGTGGATGGTAGGGATAACATGGAGTTGGGTATGGAGGATATTGAGGAAAATATTGAGGATATTATGGATTTCTCCCATAGGGTTCTTTCCAACCTTGTTTCCAAGATTGGTTTTGGGGTTGAGATGGCCAAGTGTGCCAAGGAAAGTGTGTGTTCCAATTACTTTGATATGGATGTGAATAAGCTTGAAATTGTGAAGTAGGTCCTTGCATCATATCAAGTTGACTAGGCTCCCATGGTCTTCTTGGAGCTACATAACATAACTTCTTTGGTGATTGACTTGTTCCATTGACCTTTTGGTAAACTTACTTCAACCTTAGTAATGATGACCAATATTTAGTAGCATGTGATTCTGCATGCATAACAAAAATATCAACTTCTTCTTTTTTCTCATTTTACATTCTTAACATTCCTACTTGTTCACTTAGATTGCTAATAATTTCTCTTTTAAAGTCATCAAACATATTTCCAAGTTTAACTTGACGTATCGATTTTGATGTTGATTTACTTACTCTTTCCCCTCGTCTTGAAATGCACTTGCATGTTTCACAAATTTCTTCAAATGTTAATTGGTATACATCTCCTCTACTCATGAGATCAAGGCGATCAATCCATTCATCCCTATTTTTTCTAAATAAGAGGGTTTTTAGTGTGTCAAATCCTAAATGATGTAATTTTTCCCTCTTAACATTATACATGAACCTATCTATTAGACCCTCAAGGCTCTCATAACATAGTTACCGATCAAACGGGAACTATTACCTCAAAACGAGAACTCTAGCCCAAAAAAACTTAAAAAACATGACAAAACAACCCAAAAACGAAATGTGTGTCTTCCAGAATGCATTGTTTTTTTTAGGATAAAATTTAAACATTATTTTAAATTATGCGAAAAACCAATTTTTTCTTGAAAAAGGGATTGAAAATACACCCTCGAAACAAAAAGTGTTGATGGTGGAATAACGTCACTAATTTTCTGTGTGCAAAAAACAACTTGAAAACGAAAAGTGTTGATGCTGAAATAACATCGCCAATTTTTGTGTGCAAAAGAGAACCTGAAAATGGAAAGTGTTGTTGTTGGAATAAGGTCATCAATTTTTTGGGTGCAAAAAACACCTTGAAAACGAAAAGTGTTAATGTTGGAATAACGTCTTTTCCTTTTCGGGGTAAATTTTCAACAGTTTTTAAAAATAACATTAAAGATAAAATATCATGAACCTTAAAAACCTTAAAATTTCAACGATAAACATGACCTTAAAGATAAGATATCAAAACCCTTAAAATTTCAACAATTTTTATGCATGGTATTAAAGATAATCTATTATCGTGTCTCTAAAAAGCATTGAAAATCCAACGATGACATTCAAAATAAAGTATCACGTTTATGAAAATAAAATTCCAATGATTTTTAGGTATGGTATTAAAGATAAAATATCACTTGTAAAAATAAAATAAAAATTAAATTAAAAATTAAAAATTAAAAATAAACAAAAAAATTCAAAAGTAAATAAAAAAGGGACAAATTAAAAAAATAAAAAACAAAAAAATTAAAAATTAACCTAAAACAAAAAAACAAAAACAATTTTTTTTAGTTATAAAAAAATAATAATAATAAAAAACAAATAATTAAAAAAAATGATAAAATAAAATAATTAAATTATAAAATATAAGATGAGTTAAAACTTAAAAAAAAAATAATAAAATAAAATATTAAAATAAAAAATAATTAAATTTTAGAAATTTGAATTTAAAAATAAAAAATAAAAAATAAAAAATAATTTAAATTAAAAAATGTATATAAATATATTAAAAATACGTTTTTAAATTAAAAAATTAACAAAATTCAATTTTTTTAATTACAAAATAAAAATACAAATTAAAAAAAAAAAAAAAAATAACAAAAAAAAAAACATTTTTCAAATTAGAATAAGAAAAAAAATTAAAAAATTAAAAAATAAACAAATAAATTAAAAAAATATTATATATTAAAAAAAAATAGAAATAAAATAAAATAAAAATAATATGAATCACGATGATGACCTTAAAATCATCAATACTTGGAAAACCTTAATAAAACATACCAATTATGGCATCAAAAAATAATCCCTAATGTAATAATTATTTGCTAACATTTTCTCTTAATTTCTATCTTAACTTATAATATAGTTTTTTAACTTAATAATTTCATACTTTTTAAAATTTTTAGGGTTAAAAAATGTTTTTAAGTAATCATATTAATATTATATTTCAATAAACCCCCCTCATTAATTATATCTCTTATCTATTTAAATTTATATAAACAAAAATTTCTTGTTTCTTCCAACTGACAATAAAATTTCTCCTCACTAATTACTTTATATATAATTATTTCCTTGCCCTAATTCCTCACAAATCTTTTGAAGAACATTTGGTGTCTACCCCTGAAGATGGACTCACTTAAGAAGTCCAAAATGTTGGGTTACTAAAACTCTGAACATGTTATTCCTCTCTTTCTGAAATTTAATTCACTTGTATGGATTCTCTTTTTAAAAAGTAATTGTATTTTTCTTTCTAAATTTATGATAATACAAAAATCATGTTTTTTTCTTTTTCTAGTTTTTCTCCCTACGAATGATATCTTGCTAACTTAGTGATCTGATTTTATAAATAATGTCTCACCTAAGGAGGTAGGCCCCTCTCCTTAGTCAGATACTTCCTGTAACAATATAGTTCAGTTCTTAGTTTCTATATGTTGTTGCAACTCACTATAAGATAAATAAGTTTGTTTCTCTATGTCATTGATTGATTGGTTATGTAAACATGTTTCTTTAAATTACTGCAACCAGGGACAATTTTAAGGGTGGAAATTTATTTTAAAGTTTAAAACCCTTGGCGAATATCACTAGTACATAATATGCAATTTGTAAAATGTTCGATAATTTTTTTGTAAAAGAATTCAAATTTCTAATAATTTTATATGGTCTCTATATAAAATTTTGCCGATTTTTAAGGTAAAACAAATTTATACTATAAAATTTGGGTGCATAATCTTTAGAAAAAATGGAAATTAATGAATCTTTTTTTTGGAAAAAGCATTGAAAATTAGCCCACTTGAGAATATTAGCCCCTAAAATTTTCCCTCACTACAACTCATAATTATGAATAGATAACTTGCTCTATTTTCTGAGGATTGTATTTCATTACTCTATTTTTCAAAATTTACAATGTTGTTTCTTTATATTTAGTTAGATTCAATTTTGTACAATGTAGTCTATCAATATTCTACCATTGTATATGCATATTTGTTTCAAGGATAAAAACCACCATAAATTTTGGGCAAGCCATTACTTTAATCTTTGTGCAATTTACATTCTTCTTGTGTGAATTGTTCTACATGTATTGGGGTTTATAGCATTAAGCTTACTAGACCTACTATGTAGAAGTGTGATATTATAATTTTGCAAGTGTAGATTTTAATTTCATACAAGAGTGGCTTGCTTTCCTTCGTGACTTGTAACAAACATTAAAATCTTGATTTGAAATATACATCTAAAATATTACAACCTTAGTGTCACTTAATAGTATTGTATATACAATCCATGATAGCCTCAAAGTTCCAACGAACATGAGTTTGATAATTAAATGTATACTCTTTAAGGCACTAAATAATTAAGAAGTAATTAAGGAAGTAATTAAATAAATTATTAAAAATATTCTTCAATTATAAATAAATGAATATTAATAATAAATTAATAAATAATAGATTAAAAAAATCATAAACATATGACTAATAGGTAAAAATTTTCAAAACTACACGATGAATTATATTTAAATTGGGTCTCTCTCACTTGACTTCCCTATGTAGGTTATTTTAGGGTTTCATTTTGTTAGACACACATGGAGAACACAAAAGATATGAAGGATACACATTGAATGCATATAATATTCACATGATATATATTTGTAATATATTAGAGTGAGTCTTGGATTCATCTTCCAATGTCTCTTAGACTTCCTTTTATTGTTCAACTTCCACACCATAACCCTTGGAAGATTAGGTGCCTATTCCCCCCCCCCCCGCCCACCCTCTTAATTTGAATGGGTATGTATGAGTCTAAGAAGAGAGATGTAATACAAAATGTGAAAAATATGCATGGAAGCTCTAGGTTGAATGTGCTCTCTGAAATGTTGGTATAAGGTGGTGGTTTAAGGATGACCACTGACACTAGAATGCTTACTGTAGTTACCTGAACTCTTCCAAATCTGGCAAGAAGTTGAGGTCTTATGCTAGAGGAAGTGATTCTTCTACTAGAGGAAAAACTCCAAATATGGTTTGAAGAGGGATACCTTCAACTTGGAAAGGGGAGGCCTGCAACCTGCATCACAAGGGAGAAACTCAACCTAAAAAGGGAAGTTTCAACCTGATGTGGTTTAAAGATAGCCGCACCTCTGAAATGCTTAATGCAATTCCTGGGAATATTCCAAAACATGAAAGAAGATGAAGTCTTCTTCTAGAGGAATTGTCCCTAATTTTGTTGTGAAACCAGCTCCAAAAATACAAGAAAAGAGATATCAATGCCTTAGAAATAAGCCACTTCGAGGGGGAAACCTCCAATAAATTACATGAATGAAAAATTCTTGGATGATACAAATTACAAAACCTCCTTTCTATATATAGGAGTCCATGGGGCCACAATGTAATCCTAGCCGACCTAACAATAATAATTTAAGGGCACAATAATAACAATATGGGGGTTACAAGGGTACAATAATAACAATAAGGGGGTTACACTAACAACAATAAAGGACTATACTAGTAATATAGGGACCTAACATGCCCCTCTCCTTCAAAAAAGTGTTGTCCTCAACGCTTGAGTAGCTCTGGGTGCTTCTGTATAAAATTCTCATCCTCCCATGTAGAATCTTCAGTGGGTAAGTTCTTCCACTTGATGAGATACTCTGAAATTGATCGATTCCATAGCTGTCGAGTTCTTATTTCCGTGACCACTTTAGGTTCCAATATGATTTTTCCTTCCTCATCAAGTTCTAGCAATATTGTTTGAACTAGAGGTTTTTCACCTTTAACCTTCTTTAAGAATGAAACATGGAAAACTGGATGCACTCGTGAAGAAGCAGGAAGCTCCAATTTGTATGCCATAGTACCAATCTTTTGCAACACCTTGTAAGGACCATAATACCTTGGTGATAATTTATTATCCTTCTTAGCTTGCTTGAGGGAAATTTTTTTGTATGGTTGTAGCCGTAAAAATACCCAGTCTCCTAAATTAAAACTTCTCTCATTGCGATGTTGATCCACCTGTTGTTTCATTCGATTTTGTGCCAAATTTAGGTTATCCTTTAAGAGTTGGAGAACTTCTTCTTGATGCTCAATGTGAGCTTCAACTGCTTGAACCTTCGAATTTTCTCTTAAAGATTATGTGATGGATGGTGGATGATATCCATAAAATGCCATAAATGGGGTCATTTTTGCTGTAGTATGGAAGGAAGTGTTATAACACCATTCAACGAGAGGTAACCAATGGACCCATTGTGTTTGATTATCAAATACAAAACAATGAAGATATCCTTCCAAACATTTATTTACTATCTCATTTTGACCATCGGATTGAGTATGATAAGATGAGCTATGAGCTAATTGAGTACCCAAACAAGAAAATAACTCCGTCCAAAAATTTCCAGTAAAAATGGGATCTCTGTCGCTCACAATAACCCTTGGGTTTCCATGTAGGTTTTGAATTGTGTCCATAAATGTAGTAGCAACTATACTTGCTTTAAATGGATGAGATAATGCACAAAAGTGTGCATACTTGGTAAGTCTATCAACTACCACCATGATGACACTCTTTCCTTCAGAATTAGGTAAACCTGTGATAAAATCCATTGAAATATCCTCCCAACGTTGACTTGGAATGGATAAAAATTGTAGAAGACCCAGGGTCTTAATTGTCTCAACTTTATTCTGCTGGCAAACCAAACATTCCACCACAAAATTTTGAATATCAAATTTAAGGCCATCCCAAAAAAATTATTTCTTCACCTTGTGGTAAGCTTTTAAAAATCCTGAGTGTCCTCCTAAAGATGAAGTGTGCAATTCCAAAAGAATCTTTTGTTTTAGTTGGGAATTATTACAAAGATATAAGTGATCTTTGTACCATAAGGAATCATTTTTCCAACTAAATATATCATATGTACTAGGATCTTGCTGCAACTTTTGAATGAGTGTCCACACTTCTTCGTCCTTCTTCCATTCATATCTTGCTTTGGTTATCCAATCTGGTTGGATAATAGAATGGAACAAAGAAATGCTTCCACCTCTTCATTCTTTCTTGAGAGTGCATCTGGAACAACATTTAGCTTGCATTTTTTGTAGATTATTTCAAAGTCATAACCCAACATCTTTGTGACCCATTTTTGCTGCTCTTCTAAAGATAGTCTTTGCTCCAAAAAGTGTTTAAGACTATCATGATCAGATTTTACCTTGAAGTGTCTTCCCATTAGGTAAGTTCGCCATTTCTTTAGTGCATGCAGTATTGCTAACATTTCCTTCTCATAATAGGTTTCTGTAAATACTTTCCTTTGATTGGATGACGTTCAAAATCAATGTGTCTTCCTTCTTGCATTAAAACAGCACCAATTCCATTTCCCGAGGCATCACATTCCACAATAAAGGTTTTTTTGAAGTCTGGCATAGCTAAGACCGGTGCTAGGCGCATTGCCTCTTTAACATGTTCAAAGGCCTTAGTTGCTTCAGGAGTCCATGAAAATGCATCTTTCTTCAACAATGTTGTTAGAGGTGCTACTATTCTCCAATAATTCTTAAAAAACTTGCGATAATACCCTGTTAACCTGAGAAATCCTCGCAAATCCTTTATGGTTGTCGGGACTTTCCATTCCTTAATGGCTTTAATTTTGTTAGGTATAGCTTAACACCCTCGTGAGATAAAATATGACCCAGATATTCCACCTCTTGTACTCCAAAGAAAAATTTGGATGTTTTTGCATATAGTTGTTTCTCCTACAATAGTTTGAGCACCCTGTCAACATGTTGAACATGATCCTTGCAAGACTTGCTGTAGATTAGTATATCATCAAAAAATACTGGAAAAATGTTTCTAAGGAAGGGTTTGAAAATGGAATTCATCAACCCTTGAAATGTAGAAGGTGCATTGGTAAGGCTAAAAGGCATCACCAGAAATTCATAATGACCCTCATGAGTTCAAAATGTTGTTTTCGGAATATCTTCAGTCTTCATTCTAATTTGATGATATCCTGAACGAAGATCCAACTTGGTAAAATAAATTGCTCCATGTGATTCATCCAATAATTCATGAATCATAGGAATGAGAAATTTATCTTTAATGGTGAGCTTATTTAGCTCCCTATAGTCCGGACACATGCACCATGATCCATCCTTCTTATGTACCAATACTACAGAAGCAGAGAAAGAACTTTGACTAGGTTGAATTATACCCACCTCTAACATTTCTGCAATCATACGTTCAATTTCGATATTTTGGACATAAGGATATCTATAACGCTTGATGTTTGGAAGAACACTTCCTAGAATCATATGAATAGCATGATCATGATCACGAATAGGTGGGAGTCCTTTGGGAGTTTCAAACACCTTGGAATTATTGTCCAACACTTTTTGGAGATCTGCAGAAATAGATGACTTTGATGTTGGAACTTCTAGTGAGCATAATTGTGCAATTACGCCTCATTGTTCTTTCTTTAGAAGCTTTGTCATGACATTGAAGCTTATTATCTTTCCCGGCTTCCCTGCAATACCTCGTAATTTGATTTCCTTTCCTTCTGAAAAAAAATTCAAGAAAATTTCTTGAAAATTAAAAGCTATCGTCCCCAAAGATTGTCACCATTGTACTCCTAGTGCAACATCAACACCTCCCATAGGAATGGAAAGCATTGGACTATTCAATACATATTCCCCCATGCTTAGCTTGATATTATGGCATTTTCCAGAGCAATTTATAGTTCCTCCATTTGCAACCATCACTTGACATTTTGGTGCTACGTATAGGAAACAATTCAATTCCTTGGCTACCTTACAATGAATAAAATTATGGGTGCTACCTAAATCAGTCAACACTATTACCTTTTTCTTCTTGATATGTCCTTCTATCTTGAGATTTTGAGGAGTGGTAATTCCTGCAAATGCATTACATGATATGGTCGGACTCATCTATTCCTCTTCTAGGGCTAGTTCCTAGTGTATATCCTCTTCTTTTAAAGATACTTGTTCATTTTCTTCTTCCTCTTCACAATCTATGTAAAATAATTTCTTCTCGGCACACTTATGACCTTTAGTGTATTTTCTATCACAACTGTAGAAAAGCCCTTTTTCTCTTTTTTATTCCAATTGTTGTGGTGTCAACCTTGTAGGTTGTGGAAATCTAGGAGTAGCAACACTTCCATCTTCATAGAAGTGAGTGGTAGGCTTCATTGTCTCCATAATTTTACATTTAATTTTTGTTGCCAACCTGAATGCCTTCTCCAATGAATCAGGTTCCAAAATGCGAACTTCATGTTGGATGTTATCCTTTAAAGTACTTATGAAGAGATCAATCCTGTGTTCCTTTGGAATATCAGTTACCCTTATATTCAATTTTTGGAAGTCCTAAATGTGCTCCCCCACTGAACACTTTTGTTTGAGATTTATCAATTAGCTAAAGAAAGTGTTTCTCTTTGTATTCTCATAATGTGATATCATTTCCTCCATAAAAATTGACCAAGTGACAATTTTTTTGCGGGAGCAAAGCCATCGATACCATACAAATGTATTTTTTTCTAAATGTAAAGTTGAAATGCGTACCTTTTGTGTGTTTTTCACATTATTGAGATCAAAATATTGCTCCATCTGTAGTATCCATGTTGCAAGATCCTTTCCTTCAAACTTCCTCATATCCATTTTTGGAATATGGTGGTTCTTCCCTCCAACATTAGAGTTTATGAAATCACGATTAACATTTATTTTGTTCTCATAATGAGTTTCCTCTACTATATTTTCACCATTAGGAAAAATTTCTTGTATCAACTTTGTCAAACCTTCCATGTCTACTTTTAGATTATTCTTCATGTTTTCCATCTTAGCTTCCATGTCATCCATCTTAGATTCCATGCCAGCTTCCATGCCATCCATCTTAGCTTCCATGCCATTCTTCAAACCATCCATCTTAGATTCCATGTCTTTCTTCAAACCATCCATCTTAGTTTCCACGCCTTTCTTGAAAACTTCCATGTCATTTTTTGTTGCTCTTTGCGAGAGCGAAATTTGTTGCACTTGCTCTTGTAATTTTGATATGTCATGTTGCCATTCTTCGTCTTCATGAGTCATAGTAGAACCTTCTAAGGGCTTAATGGGTGTTGAATTTTTTGTAGGGGCCATTTGAGAATCCAATACTGATATCTATTCTACAATATGCCCTTGGAATCAATTCAACTTGATTCCTCAAACAAGACTTATGCAATTCGGGAAAAGGAAATACACACCTTTTACTTGCTTTTGAGGAGCTTGATATTGAAATTGACTTATCTCTATACTTGTAGAACCTCAATATCTGAAATTCAGCCATGTAGTAGTCCTTTTAAGCTTCTTTTAAATGCCACAGGCCTGACTTGATTTGGATTCTTCAAGACAAGGTTATGTCCAATCTCCCACAATGACCTAATTATGGACTGGTTCAGTAGAGCGAACTTGTACGACTTGCCACGTGTCACTGTTTGCTCCTTTGAATATGACATTTATAGACATGAAACTATATTCTGTGTACTTCCCATTAGTTGTTACATAATTCCAATCTAATGCTCAGAGAGAGAGTTATGAAGATTTTCCCATGATGACCTCTTTGAGATGAAATTCGGGAGCCTAAAAAAGACCTAACTTCCACAGATCATATCTCCGAAAATATTATGAACCAAGCTATGAAAATGTGTGATGATGTTCCTCAGGATTTTGGCTACGTGCTCTACAAATTTCTTCTTCTGAATCTTCATAGAAAAAAAGTTATAGAGAAAATTCCGCGATGACCTTTTTAAGTGAAATTCAGGCGCCTGCAATATTAGGAGTCCATGGGGCCATGGGCCCACAATGTAATCCTAGTGGGGCCATAGTATAATCCTAGCCAACCTACCAATAATAATTTAAGGGCACAATAATAACAATATGGGGGTTACAGGGGTACAATAATAACAATAAGGGGGTTACACTAACAACAATAAGGGACTATACTAGTAATATAGGGACCTAACAAATTATTTGAAGAGGGAGAAGCTCAACCTAAAAATGGAGGTCTCAATCCTGCATGGATGATTTAAGGTTGACCACCAACCAAAGGTATGCTCAGGGACATCTTTATCTTTGGCTACAACTCTGAATCTGGTATGGAAGGTTGTGGCTCAGGCTTGCTTGAACTTTTATGTCTCTTAATACAACTATGAATCTAGTATGGAAAGTTGTGGCTCATGCTCGCTTGATGTGGCTTTGAATCTTGTAGATGACCAACACTTCCCCCTCGTCATGTACAAGGTGAGAAGATGGAGAAAACTTAATTGCAAGACATTTTAATAATCTAGAAGAAATTCTAACATATGACTGAAATATCTTCTTGGTTGTTGAAGTCCATTAGCAAGAACCAATCCATCTAAGGTGAATCTTTGTTGTTGTAGGCGGTTTCCTTTTCAAGCATCTATTTTAATAACGAGTGGTTTTATGAAAGTGATTAAATGAATGAAGATCAAAACATTGATCTTTTATATGGCCAACTCATTCATAATGTTGAAATTTAACATTTATTTGTTGTTGTTGTGGAAGAGGATCTGAATCAGGAACATTTGAAGGCGAACTGTCATGAAGGAATATAGCACTTTGAAACCGGATGGGCTTTGAGTAACCTAGAATATGAAAGGAAAAATCCTTGTCACATCCAAGAACGATTCTATGCTTTTTATGGACAAGCTCTTCCCAAGGATTGATGATGGGATTGGGAAGTGTGGCCTAAATTTATGCATATTTTTGTGAATATGCTCCTTCATTATGTACTAGATCAAAATAATTGTTTTTCTGCTTATGGGAGTATGTCTCAATGTTTTGAACAGAAAGAGGTTCAAAATGATGACTCCATTATTATAATTATTCTCGTTGTAGCTTTGTCTCAAGCTGCAAAAAATAAATATTTTATTGTGCATCTTGTAAACATGTTCTAATTCCAGAAAGAGAAGCTTTGTTGAATCTTATTGTGTCTTCAAGGGTATACAACATTAGAGTGCTTAATAAATCTAACAAATCATCTAGTCAAGCCATCTTTCAATCTCAAGAATCAAACTCAATAAATAAAGAGTTTCAGGTTCAAGACCTCAACTAATGTTTGAAATATATCTCCACCTTTCAAGGCAAAGGAACATAAATCCTAACACAAATTTATAAATCATAGTGTACTCAAAATCTCAATACCTACTACAAACTGAGATAACAATGCCAAATGACCAAGAAATTTTCTCATTTTAATATCCTTTTATTCACGACCTGGACTCTTAAAATGGCATAAATTTTGTCTTCTATACAGGGAAAAATTCCAATGAAAAAACATTCTACAACAGATTTGAAAGGAGTATAACAATACTAGTATATCTCAACAGTTAAATTATGAGTAGCTAGTTAGAGAAGACACTAATATTATAGTCTGGAACTCAAGCTGTTGTAGAAGTATAGTACCAAAATGAGCCTTGGTATCTCATCCCTATTGTGCAGGAAAATCCCCTCTATAGATAGAGGTGATCCCTCTAGCCCTAGGGTGGGTCTAGTGACAAGGGAACATGATGGTTTCTAAATTCCCAGTTCATAAACGAAATGCAGTTTGGAATAGATGTCCTACCTCAATCCAACGCTCTTGATGTAGTACATTATAGCGATCCCTCATTATTTTTTCTTCAAGCCTTGCGCTCCATTAGTAGCGATGTTTAAACACCTGCACAAAGATCAAGAAAACACTAAAAGTATACAAGCATACATATTCATTAACTATCCAACTAGTCAAGGAGAGTCAAAAAATTTGAATACTATCATAGACAAAGATGGAACTAGAAATCAGTCATGTCATATTAATATAAAAAAGAGAGTTTACAACCTGTTCCTTGATGTTGTAGACCTCCTTTGATGGGTTTATTTGGGCACATATCCAAAGCATCCATTCATCGATTGGCTCAAAGAGGCGAAAGGCTCAAACTCTCTCTCACAACTATGGACTATTTTCTGCTATTAGCTCTTGGTCTATTCTAGCTAGTAGAACCAATGGGATGCAGGGAAATTTATATGAGTGGAGGAAGAACTTTGGGATTCACATATGGTGGAGGAAAGGTCTATCTCATTGGGAAGTTGAATTTTTATAGGAACTGGAAGGCCAAAGAGAGAAACTCGACCACAACCAGTCGAACAAACATCCATGACTCCGCTCACGAAGCTGTTAGATCTTAGAAGCTTCATTTCCATATTTAAAAAGCCTTCCAAATGTAGCTTGGCATGGGGTCTCTTTAGGGATAGAGTGACCATGGTGCAAGGCCCAGTGCAAATCTAGCCATCGGCGCGAGTATATAACCACACCACCGTGCCAACCCAAAAGTACATTTTTTTAAGGGTTTATTGCAATAATGGTCAAGTGATTTGAAAGGACTGTATTAGTTTTTTTTTTCTAAGTGTCTTTTCAGTTTATAAACATGTGCATACTTGTCTCATTAGTTTGCTTAAGGATTGAGGATTTTAACCATGAATTGTAGATGATTTTAGTTTATTAGAAGCATGAAACAAGCATAATAACACTGAACAACAGTGTAAAACAGATAAATATGTCACCACACATAATTTACACAACAGGCATGATGAAATAGTTCACCCCTCCTGGGCTACATCTGTTGTTCTAGCTCCCAATGGCATGTCCATCTTTCATTATGCTCAAAATTTTGCAAATACATGTAGTTACATACCTCTAATGGTTTTTTTCTCTGCACCAATTTCTCCAGAATGCTCCAATTAGTCAAAACCGACTCTTCCTTTACTCTGAATGGGCAAAAATTGAGTCCTCTACTCTTTTTCCCAATTACCCCTAGAAAAACACCACTAAAAGTGGAGAACTCCACTTAACTAGAGTTAAAATAGTGGATTTCTACCTTTTTGGGCATGTTTCCAAACCTCCGCCTAAAATACCACAGCATTAACTATGTGGTTGCAGTGGCCACATGCCAACCCCAATCCCATGATTATTTCGATGGATGGCGGAACTCGTGGCTTAAACTATTGGTTGAAGTGGATTCAACCGGGGTTAACGGAGACCGTTTCATAAACCACGCGGAGTAAACATAAAATGTATCCGTGTGAACACACAACACAACACTGCTGCGAAGACTATCGAAGGTTACTCCTTAACCACAAATTTAATGTTTTAAAACATTGCAATGTGACCAGCTCAACGGAGCCGTTGGTGTAATCTGTGGTTGGAAGTTACTTATAGACTGCGACGTTTTATGTTAACATATAATCATAATTCCGGGGACCACTGGAGGGTTGGGACCATTGGCGGTCCCCAACCCCCCAAACACATTTGCAATCAAACATAAATAGAACCTGATGACCATACATGTTAAGAAACATTTGTAGATCGAATGGTAAAGAAATGTGCGTGCCTGCGAGAGGTCCGGTGGTCGATTCCTGTGGCCTCGAACCAAAATTTGAACATGCAGTCATGGGGACACGTGTCGGCCTCACGGCCAGCCACGTGTCACCCTATAATTGGCCCTCTCCAAACCGTAACAATCTCATTAAACAAATAATGAAGCGACACTTGCCACCCACTGAGTGGTTCTCAGGAAAGGAATATTCCTCAAAATATTCTATGTTGCTGACTGTACCTCCACCCTACTGACTGGGCATCCTAGTCAACTCTGGTCAAACTGTCGCAAAATTTTACTTGTTTGGCATTTTTTTCAGAACGTGATATCTCCCTCATACGACGTTGGTTTTTCAAACCGTTTGCAGCACCGGAATCAGGAAGAAGAGATCTACACAACTATACTATTTTCAACCCAATCCCGTAACTTTTAATTTAGAGGAAAATTTATGAACTCCTAATCACTCCCCATTGGGAAGATTTTGGACCCCAAAATACTTGATTACATCTTTCCAACCTCCATCCATTTTTCCTTGCTTGGTTTAGTGCCTTTGAGCCCAACTCGAAGGTAGTCAACACTTGCCCTCTTGGATGCTTGTCGTCATGTCAAGAATTGTATCTCATTTGAGCTCATCCAAAAATTCTGGTGAGAAATATTGAATAGAAGGTAGATGAACATCACTTTCTTAATCATCGATCAAAGGTGGCTCCCAAAAACGTAAGTTTTCAACATTAACAACTGAATAAATTTTCATATAAGAAGGCAAGTCAAGTTGAAATGCATTATTACCAACTTGCTTTATGATATTTAATGGACAATATTGAATGGGTTTCAGCTTTTTACCTTCTCCTTGCATCCTTTCTTTTCTAATGTGAAACCATACCTCATCTCCCTCTTGAAACTTGTGATCAACTCTATGTTTGCCATGCCTCTATTTGTATTTTCTTTGACTTTTCTCAAGTTTTTCTTGAAATTTTTGATGTATAATCTGAGTTTTCTCAATGAAATTTTGAGCCTTATCAATATCACTATGGCCATCAATTGCAACATCCCTCCCAGAGATGAAGTCTAATGACGATTTTGAAAAATTCCCAAAGCATACTTCAAAAGGTGATGTTTGAGTTGAAGAGTGCTTTACCCAGTTGTAAGCATGCTGAATGTAATGCAGTTGCTCATCCCACAACTTAGGATGTTTGCTACAATTTCCTCTCAATATATGCACAACAATTTTGTTCACCACCTCAGTTTGTTCATCAGTTTGCAGATGAAAAGAAGTACTCTTTTTCAACTTTGTGTCCATCATACTCCATATATTTGACCAAAACTTCCTAATGAATATGAAATCCCTGTCACTAAAAATAGAAGTTGGAAATCCAAAATGAACCCAAACATGCTGAAAATAAAGTTTAGCAGTTTTTTCAACAGTAATGGTTTTCTTACATGGCATAAATATACACATTTTACTGAATCTATCCACAACTACAAAAAGATAATCATGATGTCTTCTTGACATAGGTAGACCTCCAACAAAGTCCATGGAGACACTCCCATGGCCTTGATGGTACTGGTAGTGGCATGTACGACCCAAGCTTCCTATTTCTAGGCTTAGTTGTTGCACACATAGAACAATCTCTTATAAAATGCGACACACTATCTATCATGCGAGGCCAATAGAAATACCTCTGTAGATGTGCCATTGTTTTTCTTACCCCAAAGTATCCAACAATAAGAGATGAGTGAGCTTCTCTCATGTCCAATGATAAAAGATGAATGAGATTAATTATCCTCGCTCCTTGTGGTATACACAGCTTTCCCAAATGAAACAACAAATCGTTATGCATGTGATAATATTTTTCTTCAACTTGATTCTCTTCACTCAAACTAGCATACACATCTTGGAAATCAATGTCATGTGAATATTGTTCTATGTCACTCTCATGTACAATAGAATCATTTTTGAGTAAAGTAGATGCACTAATGATTGGTCTTGAAAGCATATCAGCAACTTTATTGAAAATACCTTTCTTGTACCTTATAACCAAGTGAAACTGTTGAAGAAATGCCATCCACCTAAAATGTCTTGATTGCTGCAATTTTTTTTGTGACTGCAAGTACTGTAATGGTTGGTGATTGGTATGTACAATCGTCTCTTTAACCATCAAGTAGTGTTTCCACTTCTTGAAACTCTCTACCAACGCATATAGTTCTTTGTCATATGTAGGATAATTAGTCACAACACTACTAAATGTTTCATAATGAAAAGTGATAGGCTTACCATGCTACAAAAGTACTGCGCCCATGGCATAATCACTAGCATTGGTTTGAATCTCGAATTGTTGTCTCAAACTTGGTAATGTAAGGACTGGAGCTGAACTGATCTTGTCTTTTAAAGCTTCGAAATATTGTTGTTGTTTGCTTCCCCATTGAAAGCCTTTATTCACACTTGTCACGGCATGCATAGGTGTTGCGATGGAGGAAAAGTTAGCAATAAACTTTCTCCAATATTGAGTTGCACCTACGAAATTTCTTACCTCGATTACTGTTTCGGGTGTGGGCCAATTCACAATGGCTTCTACTTTATAAGGATCATTTCTCAACTCTCCTCCTCCTACAATATGTCCCAAATATACCAAATAAGTCTTTCCAAAGTCACACTTTGACATCTTAAGAAACAATTTATCTTTCTTCAAAATATCAAGCACTCTATTCACATTTAAGACATGTTCTTCTCTTGTTTTGTTGAAAATCAATATGTCATCTAAGTACGCAATCACAAAGTTATCAAGGAATGGATGCAAAACACTTTCCATAACATGCATGAAAGTTTTTGGTGCATTACACAAAAAAAAATTCATAACTAACCACTCAAAGAGTCGTTGTTTGGTTTTGAATACAGCTTTCCATATATCACTTTCTGCAATTCTTACTTGATGATATCCACTTTGTAAATATAACTTAGTGAAAAAAATTTCTTATTTCAGCTGATCAAGAAAATCATCTATTCTTGGGAGTGGATAACGATTCTTTACTGTAATCTTGTTCAAAGCTCGAAAATATGCACACATGCACCAAGTCCCATCTTTATTTGGAATCAAGACTATGGGTGAACCGCATGGCGAGGTGCTTGGCCTTATGATTAATTTTTCCAACATCTCTTTGATTTGTCTCTTTATTTTAGCATTCTCCATTATCAACATGCGATACATACTGATGTTTGGAAGAGGACAATCTTGTTTCACCTGAATCTCATGTTGAATCTCTCTTTTTGGAGGCAGTCCTGTTGGCTCCTAAAACATCTCATGATGTGAATCAACTACATTCTATAAATATGATTTCAACTTAGCATCACATCCCTCAAATGATTCATGATTAACATCATCTTTAGGCTTTATCATAAGAAGAACAGAATTCTTACTTGAATTTACCAGCCTCTTTACCTGTCCAGCATTTACCATAGAAATGTTTGTCTTCTTGTGATGTGATCTAACAATGAAATCCTTGCCATATTTGAACATATGATATTTGTTCTCATAAAAATGGAATATCACTTTCCTATCATACAAGTAAGGACTCCCCAACACAATACATGTTATGTCAAGTGGAACCACCTCTAATTCAACTATGTCAACAAAATGTGCAGTGATTGCAAACCACAATATGCATTTCTTTGAAACTTGTAAATTTGCATCCTTACAAATACAACCTAATGGATATGTTTTTGGATGTGGTATGGTCTTAAGCTTAATTTTCTTGACCAAGTCTTTAGAGATTAAGTTTTCTTGTGACCTACTATGAAACAATGTGTCAATCTTGGTATGTTTGGATATGACCCTCACATGAAACAGTTCAATTCTTTCTTCTTCTTTTGGAGCATGTATGTGAAAGTTTGATGTACTAGTACTAGGTTTAGCTTCAATTTCTTTTCCATTCATGTTCTTCAATCACATGGCTGTAATCTTAGATTCATCACCTAAATCATCTCCTAAATCATGTTGAGTTGTAGCTGCAATTTTCTGTTTCCCTTTGTTATTGTGTTTCTTTGGCCTCATTTTAGGATGTAATTTCTAACAATGAGTTTCATCATGACCTTCTTTTGAACAATGTTTACAAACCAATCTTTCTCCATATTTATTAACAGATGCATTATTTTTTCTTTTACCTTTTGATGTCTTCTCTTTATTTTTACCCTTAAAAGGTTTCTTTCTACCCTCTTCAGAAATGTTCTTCCCTCTAGCTTCTAGATGTGTGGCCTAAACACATACTTCATATAGACTGATGGGGTTAAACATGATAATAGTATGTTTTAGGTAGCTATTTAAGCCTCCTATGTACTTGAGAAAAGTATCTTGGCTCTACAAATATACCCCTAATAAGAGAGCTCTTATCCTAAATTCTTGGGTGTATTCTTGCACATTTTGTCCCTTCAATTGTCTAAATTTTTTCCAGTTCATTATGAATTTATGCATATGAGATCATGGATAAAATTGTTTTTTTATGGCAGTGATGTTATATAACCATGATAGAACAATATTTCCATGCTTTTTTATCTCCTCCTTTGTCTTGGCTTCCCACCAAACAAGTGTTGCACCTCCCATTATCAATGAAGCTAATTTGATTTTGGTATCATCATCTTGAAGGTTTTGGATTCTCAAATAGACCTCCAATTTCCTAATCCAATTATCAAGATTTTCTACATTGACTTCACCATTAAACTTTGGCAATTCAAACTTAACATCAAGTTTTTAAAAGGACTTTTACCAATTTTCTTTGAGTTGTGTGGTTGATGTACTGAAGTAGAAGTAGAGGAAGATGATGATGAGGGCGAGGATGATGGCTCTCCATTGCCCTTCTTTGACTTATCTTCATCATTGTGTTCTCCTGAAGATCCCTATCCTTTCTTGTGAAGTTTGGATCCTTCTCCTTCTAGTCTCTCATTCCTTTCTTAATAAAATATTCTAACCACCTCAGTCATGTCAATGAATGTTTTCCTGAACACCCTTTCTTCCTCTTTCGGATCAACGTCTTTATGGATTTATCCTTCATCATGAGGCATACTTAATGTAGCTTCTGCTTCCTTAAGAGGTGAAATAGCTGGTGGAATCTTGCTCTCCTTTGCTTTGGCTCTTCTTGAGACCCTTCTGCTCCCACCAATTTTCCTTCTCCTCATTTGAGCTTGAGCCTAGTAAGCATCTAAAAACTTACAAAAAGTTAAAAAATTATTTGCACTAAACAACATCAAATAATAAACTCTATCTCTGATACCAATCTGATATGAAAGGACTATATTAGTTTTTCTGTGCTAAGTGTCTTTTCAGTTTATGAACATGTGCATACATGTCTCATTAGCTTTCTTAAGGATTGATGATTTTAACCATGAATTGTAGATGATTTTAGTGAATTAGAAGCATGGAATAAGCACAAATAACACTCAATAATAGTGTAAAACAGAGAAATAATTCACCACACATAATTTACATAGTAGGCATGATGAATAAGTTCACCTCTCCTAGGCTACATCTGCTGGTCCAGCTCCCAATGGCATGTCCATCTTTCATTAAGTTCAAAATTTTGCAAATACATCTAGTTACAGGAATCTAATGGATGTTTTCTCTACACCAATGGCTCCAAAATTTTCCAATTAGTCAAAAATGAATCTTCATTCTCTTTGAATGGGAAAAAATTTAGTCCTCTACTCTTTTTCCGAGTTACACCTAGAAAAACTCCACTAAAAGTGGAGAACTCCACTTAACTGGAGTTAAAATAGTGGATTTATGCATTTTTGGGTGTGCTGCAAAACCTACACCTAAAATACCGCAGCATTAATTATGCGGTTGGGTTGGCCACATGCCAACCCCAATCCCCCGGTTACCATGATGGATGGAGGAACTCATGGCTTAAACTGTGGGTTGAAGTGGATTGAACCGGGGTTAATGAAGATTGTTTAATAAACTAGGCAGAGTCAACATAAATGTAACCATGTGAATAGACAACACAAAACTATTGCGGAGACTATCAGAGGTTACACCTTAACTGCGGAGTTAATGTTTTAAAACATTGCAATGTGACCAGGTCAGCGGAAACATTGGCAAAATCTGTGGTTGGAAGTTATGTATATACCACGACATTTTATGTTAACATATGATCGTAACTCCAAAGACCATTGTTGGTTAGGGACCGCCAACGGTCCCCAACCCCCCAAACACATTTACAATCAAACATAAATAGAACCCAACTACCATACATGTTAAGAAACACTCGTAGCTCGGATGGTAAAGAATTGGTGTGCCCATGGGAGGTCTAGGGGTCGATTCTTGTGCCCTCCAACCAAAATTTTAACATGTAGTCTCGGGGACATCTAGCAGCCTCAAGGCCAGCCACATGTTTCCCTATAATTGGCCTTCTCCAAACCGTACCAATATCATTCAAGAAATAATGAAGCGACACTTTTCACCCACTGATTGGTTCTGAGGAAAGGAATATTCCTTAGAATATGTTGATTGTACCTCCACCCTGCTGACTGGGAGTCCTAGTCAACATTGGTCAAACTATCGCAAAAATTTACATGTTTAGCATTTCGATCAAAACATGATATCTCCCTCATATGACATTGGTTTTTCGAACTGTTCATGGTGCCATAATCAGGAAGACGAGATCTACGCAACCATCCTGGTTTCAAACCAATCCTTTAACTTTGAATTTTGAGAAAAAATTATGAACTATTGATCATCAACAGAGATTTTGTTCCTAGCATGTTAAAGGATGCAATGACATTTATTATGATGTGTGAAAATACACAAGGGTCACTATGATGGTCCTTTGGTATTCAAAATAGGGAATGCAGGGACAATGACTAAATAATATAATAGATGCCCCCCTAAAGCATGAATTCTGAGAGAGAGGGAGGGGTGAAATGCTTTATGAGAACATGCCCAAACTAAAACGTCGTCGTTGGAGGACCTGCAAGATCAACTATGACTGATATCTCCGATACATGAGTACAAGGTATGGGTGCAAGCATCCATAATAGATAACATGTAATAAGATCCAAGGTATGGACACAACCATCCAGTGAGAAGGATCATAAAATAGACTTAGGTATGGTCGCAACAATCCTATCAGAAGATTCATGTATACAATCATGGTAAACTGAATTATCCCACAGCCTAGATTTCATTAGACAAAACCCAAGGTCTTACACTCATTCTTGACCTGAACAAATACAAATTCAGGCATGTGAATGAATGAGTTGAAGTTGAACATGCAAGAAAGTCGCCTAAGTACCAGCCAATGATGGAATTTGTTAACATGCATGAGAGAAACCACCAATGATGACAATGGTTCTCAAGGTGCTCCTAGTATAGTCCACGAAACGTGAACAATGAACTGGATTCGAACATCCACAAAATCACTCGATTGAAGGCCAGTGATGAGAACGTGTTGCCAAATGTGAAGAACTTTCCATTCAGGCATGCAAGCTCTAAGGTACCAGAATGGAGTCTCTAGATCAACTTCTTGGATAATGAGCTGAAATCGACAGGAAGTGATCAGTCGAAGGATGGACATAATGTTTCCCACATCATCAACATGAGATGGAGGAATAAGATGATAGTGAATCAAGAGTGAACAAAGGATTAGGGTTGAAAACTGTAGAAGGGGCTTCTCTTCAACATATCGGCAACATAAATCTGGAATTTGGTAGTATTTGACATCAAGGTATTTGAGGTCATGGTGACGAGGCAAAGAGAATATGAGAGGTCAAAACAGATAACCCAAAACCATGGAGGAATAATGAAGAATGTGGGATGTCCCGAACCCAACATTATTTGCATACAAGTGTCATGTTCAAGAGCGACATACTGTCAACAGAACTGACAACTAGTTCCATTTTCCCCCACCATTTCTAGCGAGTACGCCAATTTTTTCTGGAAACAAGCTTGAAAGGGATACCATATACTTGTCATGTAAGTTTTTCCTTCATACAAATCCATCCTATTACATTTTACAAGCCCTATGAAGGAGGAACTTGATAACGTCATGGCCATGGCTCCAATTTCATTTAGATTTAACGAGTCTGACAAAGGAAAAACTTGGCGTCATTTCTTGTTTAGAGAATTTGAAAAGTGGCAGAAAAGAAAACTCCAGAAGGTCCCTTTTCGTAGGTCGTATCTCATATCTGTAAAGGTAGAAAACAATATCCAAGAGAACCTCTTAGCCATGTTCGACTAAGGTATTCCTTTTTTGTAAATAATCTGTCCTAGCCTGAAAAAGGGTTAAATGTATACTGGGTAGATGATGTTTCGCAGCCTTTAGCGAGTTCAAAACGATAAGAGTCTCGACAATCTTTTCAATTTTTGAGATTCAGAAAAGAGTTGAAAGATGACTCTAGGGGGTGACTTTTTTCTGTTTTTACTGAGTCCAAAAAGTAATGAAATGCAATTCGTTTCCTCGTCATTGCTAGTTTTAGGACCTGTTTCTGCACAAGAAACAAACGTAAAATGCATTTTCGAGAAAAAATAATAAAAAATAATCGAAAATGTGTCTAAAAACCTAATAAGGGTTATAAAAGGTTATAAAATAACTTAAATAGTAAAAAAAATATACTTTTACCTTTTCACCTTCTTGTGACCATTTTTATCGGTTTTCACTATGAACTTGGGGAGTTGGCTATATGAAATCTAGGAGGCCCTCGATGAATCTGCTTCTTCCAGGCAAGAGCTATGAACTTCCCTTACAATTTCATCTATTTTTTATATCTTTTTATGTCTTGATGCATTTTGTAGGAGAGTTTGAAAAATTATGGCCACGACAGTCGGCATCGATTCCAGGCATAGAGTCGCGCCAACCTCCACAGTTTTTGTATAGGGAAAGAGCTGCTCGGTGCTGTTGTTTGAAAAACAATGGTGCCAAACGCTGCGCCCAAAAGTCTTTAAATTTTTCTCCAAAAAATGCTTGGACAAATGGAATCAATTTTTAGCAATGGCTTATAGAATATCTGGATTGTTGTTTTGTAGGGATAATCATAAATTTTGCAATGGAAATTGAATGGAAAGAGCAGGAGAATGAGATAGAAGATGCACAAGACTTAGAGAAAGATGCATGTTTGGATACCGTAAGGAACTGTGGGCTCCAAAATTTTTCCATGACCTTATGTCTGAGAGTAAAGTTAGAGTTTCTACAATACTTGATTAGTGTATGGGACATTGACCAAGAGAGATTCATCATCCATGACCAGGAACTGGAGATAGAAGTCTCTGATATCTACTACATAACTGGATTGTCATGGAGGGCAGAGCGACCACTAATGATAGATACTCAAATTCTTAGAGAGAGTATGGGCATGTTAACAGATAAGGATTTTCTTAGAGCAAGGAAAGTACACAAGAGTGGGAAACTATACATCCAGACAATGCCTAACTTACCTTTCAGGGTAGTGCTGCATACCATTACTCGGGCTCCCAGATCTCAAGCTCCTCATGAAGCCACAAAGACTCAGCTCCAATTAGCTGTAGATTACATGTCTATGACAATATTCAATTGGGAGGACGGGGTGACAATCAACATGAAACACCAGCTAACCAAGTTCAAATACGGTAAACTGAAGTAGTTTGGGTATGGGTCCATCTTGATACCGTTCATCCTAGAATGGTTACCGATATTCCAATGTCAGGAGGTGATTGTACCTATGCCACCAACAATAGAGCCATGAATGGTTCATTGGGCTGAGCTGATGCCTCGATCAAGAGGTGGGTAGCACATGTCGTGGAGACGAGAGTTCTTTGACTGGTTGAGCCGAAACTCATCGTGGTGGAGGACTGGCCATACACCAGTACTGATTTCAGGGGTGATCTAGATCTTCCACTTCTAGAAGGGGACAAATTGGATGAGGAGAGAGGTAGAAACTCATTTTTTGGATTTTTGTATGAGTATTTCAATTTTATTTTTATAGTTTTTATATATATGTGTTCTGATGTTTTCTCATGTGTTGCAGATGTTGTAGAAATTTGAATAATAGATGAGTTATTCACCGAGATTATCCTGATTACACACTATTTGAGCTTCATGCATAATACATAACCTCTTCTACCATTGATCATCAATTTGCAGAATTAGAAGCAGTCGCATGTGCACATTAAAACATAATCAAGCACACATATAACACAGTATGTAATGGGGAAAGATTACAGCTGAAAACCCCCAACTATCTGTATATTATAATGATAGAGAAAATGTAACAATACATAGCACAAACTCCTCATAAGCTCTCAGCACTATCTCCAATTGTTACACACTAACTAGCTCAGATATGAACAAGTCACAAGTTCAAATCTCCTCCACTGTTAGCCTGCCTCTATTGCGCAATCCAAGATGGTTAATTGTGAGATCCAAGTTCAAATCCAACTGGCTTGTACTGCGCAATCCTCATTGGAAATCTCAATCAATGTGTGTGCAAATCTCATGCACAACTATAGTCACAACTGATAGTAGACTCACCCTTTCACCCTATACAACAGCAGTCTCCAGCAGCCCCATCCATGTGCAACTGCGATTAGCGATGCTAATATTTAGTTGATTTATGAGTTAATAATTAGTGAATTAATTAATAATTAATTCACACCACTCATCACTAGTGTATTTATCAGTTCAGACTGAATGCAACTAGTTCAACTAGGATTAATAGAACACGACTCCATCAATGTCTCATAAGCTCACCAACTCTCACATACATGAGTTCTAAACTGAAGTCAACTTCGCGTAGCTCAACTACACCTTTTCAGGAATAGCGTAATTCCTTACGTTCGACTACATGTGCTACATCGTGGCAGCCTCGGCCAGTGTCCAGAAGGATAAGATAATGTTTATAGTCCAAATATTATTAAGAGCTAATAATATTCGACTGATCTATTTTTAGATTGGCAATCTAAAAATAGACTCCGCCCAGTATGTCTAAAAATAGAGGTCCATCTATTTTTACCAACTTGATCAACCATCCACAAATAGCATCCTGAAACTCATAGACCATGATCCATATGTCTAAAAATAGACATAGTCTAAAAATAGACTTTGCGACAAAAATAGCCTGCGGGTGATCAGGAGATCAAAGTCCCTTGTAGAAAAATGCTCAAAAATGAAGTTGCTCAGAATTGGTCTGAAACAGATCGACTGGAAAGAGCTCGCCAAAAATATCTTGTAGCCACGAACGACACTCAAATCCGTTGTCGTATGGAGGAGATATTGCATTTTGAAATCACCCAATAACCTTCATTTTTGAAAGGAATTTTTTTTAATACTATGTGTTGGAATAATTTTATTTATTTTTATTAAGGTTTAATAAATTAATTAAATTATATAGTTTTTAATATTTTATATGGTTTAATTTAATCATATATTATATTAATTAATTATATGTTTTAATTAATTTTAAATTTTAATTAAACCTTATTAAAAAAAATTTAATGTTTAACCATACCATATATTAAAACAAAATTCAAATGTGAAAAAGGTTTTAAAATCAGTTCTAAGGATATGGCATTCAACGTATGTTTTTAAAGGTTTAAGCCATATATTGTAATTTTTAAAGGCACGTGGCCTTGTAATGTGTGTAAAGAGTGGTAGTTCAAACAATATGGAAGCCAAGTCTATTAACGGTCAACGAAAACGGCGGGGTCTTGGTATACGTGGGTTAAAAAAAAACGTGTTGTGGAATGGCGCGCATAAATAAATGGTTGTATTAACATTAATTGTCATCGCTTAAACATGTGGCCACACACATTAACCTTAAGTGCTACCCCTCCAATTCGGCGGCAGTTTCGGCGGACCCTCTAATTTAGCGCTGACCTCCAGATTTGTCGGAGCTATCTGGCAGTTAGCCAGACTTAGCTGGAGTGAATATAGGAAAACTTCAGTTATCCATAACTTTGGCTAGGGAATTCCTTTTGGGATGAATTGTTTTTTGATTCTGGGGTATTGGATCATTCTAGAGCTGTTGGGAGTGTTTGCAGAGCCATTAGGGCGCTCTATCAGAGAATTTACCAGAGTTTTTGGTCGTGGAGCCACCAGGGCCTAAGGAAAGAAGAGCTGTTTTGGACTATCTTCATCCAATGGAGGTGTTTGTTTAGTCATTTTATACTGATTTGATCCTTCTGAATCTTAATTTGCAGTGTATTTTTCCATTTGAGGCTTCTATACAGTTGTATTCACATTTTGAGCATTTAATCAAAGAGGAAAAATCCTAATTAGAGGCTTTTGGACACAACGGAGGTAGCCCAAGAGAGGGGTGAACCGCTTAAACAATTATTTGCTGTCATATTGTATAATTTTGCTGCATATTTTCAGATTCTGCTCCTTTAAACAGTAAATTTTTAGAAGTAAACTTTTCCCAAGCAGGTTTAAACAGAGAACAAAACTTATTAGTTCATCTTCAAACCACTTTACTTCATTTGCAGAATACGTAAACTTGCTTATTCACACATAAACGTTGGATTAATGAATACTTTGCACATAAAAAAATACTTTCATTGATCGGATCTATTACAGTGATTACATTTTATTTCTTTAGGCAGAGCCAGTTTGTGGGCCAGGTAGCCTCTGGTTTCATCCTTTCTAGTAAAGGTGCAATAACCAGTAAAAGCCCCTGACTGTCAATCTCTGTATGAGAAATACTTTGTTCTCACAATTTCAGATCAGCGGGCCCACTTAGTGAAGGCGACTTCTTTTCACTAAGCTCCATCATCTTGTTGCATTCTCAACACTCCCTCTCAACAAGATATGGATTATCTGCAACCCTTATCCTGCCTATGTGGTATTCGAATTTGCTCCTGGTGAGCGCCTTCGTCAAGATATCAGCATCCTGATCCTCCGTGGGAATGTATGAAAGTAACATGATCCTCCGCTGCACACAATCTCTGCTATGATGGTACCTGATGTTGATGTGTTTGGATCTATCATGAAATACTAGATTAGCCGAGATTTTAATGCAACTCTAGTTATCACAATAAACCACAATAGGCTCCAAGTGTGACCCGAACAACCCGACCAGGATCTTCCTCATCCATATAGCCTCGCATGTAGCCAAGCTTGCTGCCATATACTCGGCCTCTACTGAACTAAGTGCCACTGATCTCTGCTTCCTGCTGTACCAAGAAACTGTTGTCGACCCGATACTGAAGATCCCTCCAGATGTGCTCTTTTTGTCCGTTGGGATCCCTGCCCAATCTTCATCCGTGAAGCCACACAGCTTCACCTCATCCTCCTGTCTGTACCACAATCCATATCCCGATGTGCCTGTAAGATAACGCAATACATGCTTGCCTGCCTTCCAGAAGAGCTTGGTTGGCTTAACCATAGCTTGTGAAAGTTGGTTAACATCATAGCATATATCGGGTCGTGTATTGACCAGATACATAAGCGACCCCACCAATTGTCGATAAATAGTGGCATCCACTACCTCCACTGAAGTAGCATCCTCCTTCCTCCAACCTCCAGGAAGAGGAGTATCAACAGGCTTGCAGCCATGCATGTTGAACTTCTCCAGTATCTCTCGAGCATACTTGCCCTGACAAAAAATAGTCCATCATTGCGCTGCCAAATTTCCAATCCCAGGAAATAATGGAGGCCCAAGTCCTTCATCTCAAACTCTTTAGCAAGATCCTCCTGGCATGAAAGTATCAACAGCTCATCACCTGTCAGAATCAAATCATCTACATAAAGTACAATGATCAGCAACTTACCCTCCACCACAATCTGGTATAGGTTAGGATCCGCCTCACTCTTAGAGAATCCAAGTCCGGTGAAATAAATGTCTATCCGTGTGTACCAAGCACGAGGTGCTTGTTTCAACCCATACAACACTCTCTTGAGCCTGCACACATGCGACTCGCTGCTGAAGATATCGAAACCTTCGGGCTGCTCTATGTATACCTCCTCCTCAATGACTCCATTGAGGAACACAGTCTTCACATCCATCTGATGAATGTGCCACCCCATCTGTGCTGAGAGAGAAAGAATCATCCGTATGGAAGAATACCTTACGACAGGAGCAAAGGTCTCCTCATAATCGATCCCCTCTATCTGTGAGAAGCCTCGGGCAAAAAATCTTGCCTTGTACTTCTCCACACTCCCGTCAGCTACTTGATTCACTTTGTAGATCCATCTCGAACCCACCACTGATTTCCCCTCCGGTCTCGGGACAATCTCCCATGCACTGTTTCTGACAATCGAATCATACTCTTCCACCATGGCATCTACCCATGCGGGGTCCTCCACAGCTTCCTCGAAAGAGGATGGCTCTGTCACGACACATTTGCTCACAAGAGCCATGTATCCAATGTACCGGTCCAGTGACTGTCTCTGTCTGCGCTGTGCTGTAGGTGGTCCTACAACCTTCTCTGCATCTTGAGCCAGTCGCTCAGCTTCTGTAGTGCGCTTCCGCCCTCTGATGGTTGGCGCTACATGAGTGGTCTCTTCCACTCCATGAACTTCCTCTTGTGGCTGATCCACATCCTGAAGCTCATCCTTAGGAACTAATAGCTCCTCATCTACATGCAAGTGTGGTTCCTTCTCAAGCAAACACTTCATGGCTTTCTCCTCCCGAAATTTGATATCCTGTCGCACGACAGTCTTGCGACTGTCTGGAAAATACACACGATAGTTTTGGGGCGTATCAGTGTACCCCACAAATATCCCAACCTCTGCAGTTGGCTCTAGCTTCTTGCTAGCATCCTTCGTCACATGAATGTAAACAGGTGAACCAAAAATCCTCAAATGGGAAATATCAGGCCTCTTACCAGAAAGCGCCTCCTCGGGTGTACTCATGCCAAGTACCTTGTGAGGACAAAATTTCTGCAAATATAATGCAGTATTGCATGCCTCCGCCCACAAGTGAATGGGTAGGCCCTGATCATGCAACATCGCCCGTGCAGCACCCACGATCGTTCTGTTCTTCCACTCAACAACCCCGTTCTGCTATGGGTTATGAAGTGCTATGAGCTCTCTTCGAATTCCTTCTGTGCTGCAAAAGTCCTTGAATTCGCTAGAGATGAATTCACCACCATTGTCGCTCCTAAGAGCCTTCACCTACTTCCCCGATTCCTTCTCCACCAGTGCCTTGAACTCACAGAACTTTGAGTATGTCTCGCTCTTCTTCTGCATGAAGAAGATCCAGCACTTCCGAGAATAATCATCAACAAATATCACATAGTACCTGTGCTTTGCTGTCGAAGCTACTGAGAAAGGTCCACACACGTCTGTGTGAATTCTCTCAAGGATCGTCGTGGCGCGACTATCCTTCTCGTGAAAGGTGGATTTCACAAATTTTCCCAAGGTACATCCCTTGCACTGATCTGACTGCACAAGAGTACCCTTAGGAAGCCCAGTAGAAATCTGCTGCAGTATCTTCAAAGCTCCATGGTGAAGGTGGCCCAATCTCCGGTGCCACAACTTGCCATCATCCCGGCTCACCACTCCTTTTGCCTTGCCTGCCATTGCTGCGCAGCCATCTACCTGCAATTGATAAAGGTTCTTAACTTGAACCCCTATCCTCTGGGTCTCACCAGTTGCCTTACTGCGCAGGAAAGCCTTTCCCTCGCTAAAGACAACATCATATCCCTTGTCTTCTAACATCACCACAGAGATAAGATTCTTCTTCAATCCTGGAACATGCATCACTTCCTTCAATACAAAGGGTTTACTAGACTCCCTCTCAAAGGAAATGGTACCGATACCGGTCGCACTGTATCTACCATCATCGCCCATCTCGATGTGCACTCCAAGATCTTTCTCATCCAGATCAAAAAACAAATCTCAATCTCCTGTCATGTGAAAAGACACACCACTGTCCAAGAACCAAAATGAACCCATCACACTTGATACCAAGCATGAGATCAGTGAAAAATCCAGCTCAAAATGCGAGGCTAAGGCCTCTCCTGCTGTAGATCCAGAAGCCTGCTTATTTTTCTTCTTCTGCGGACAATTTGTGGCATAATGTCCATGCTCGTGACAGTGAAAGCACTTCACCTTGGACATGTCCTGCTTATTTCCTTTTGCACCAGACTGAGAAGCTTTCTTGCTCTTCCCCTTCTTTTCTTTGGCAGCCAAAGTGCAATTCTCTTCATCAGATGCCTTTGATGAAGATCCATCCCTGGTACTCCGCCTTATCTCCTCTTGCACAAGATCCGACCAAAGTCGCTCCCATCCTGGCAATTTCTCCCGACCATTGACAGAATCCTGATAGGAATGCCAACTCTTCCGAAGAACAAGGAGAGCAAATCTCACCAAGTCCTCATCATCCACAGTCACTCCCACACTTCCCATCTCATCCCTGCATTGGGTGAACTTCGTGAGGTACTTGGGCATACTGTCGCCTTTCTCCATCTTTATGTTCCTGAGTTTATCCTTGAGCGCCAACTTCCTCTAGTTGCTCTTTCTTTGGAATAAATCTGTCAACAATTTCCACATCAAGTATGGAGAAGCTTTTCCATGCAGGCTGGACACTATGTGATCCTTCACGCCCTCCAACAGAATCCTTCGACATTTTGTTGTCTTCTTTTGCCAAGCCTCAACTTGATCAGCATCAGTAGGCTTTGGGACTTCAGCATCTATGAACTCCTTCAACCCATTTTCATCTAACACCGCCTCCATCCTATCCTTCCATGCAATATATTCGAGCTGCCTTCAAGGGCATACTCCAATCGCAATCCGTTGAAAGAAATTTTGACTTCGACACCAATAAAAAACTGCTGCAAAATCGAATTCCACCAGCTCAAAACTCAACCGCTTCTGATCTGTGAGAAAAAAATATTTCTAGCATAGAGATTGAATGTAGGGGCATTTACTGGATTTTTCACCTTTCAAAGAAAGGATGAATCCAGAGGCTACCTGGCCCTCTTACAGACTCTGTCTACCGAAATAAAATGTAATCACTGTAATAGATCCGATGATCAACTTCGCTCCGATACCATGTAGAAATTTGAATAATAGATGAGTTATTCACCGAGATTATCCTGATTACACACTATTTGAGCTTCATGCATAATACATAATCTCTTCTACCATTGATCATCAATTTGCAGAATTAGAAGCAGTCGCATGCGCACATTAAAACATAATCAAGCACACATATAACACAGTATGTAATGGGGAAAGCTTACAGCTAAAAACCCCCAACTATCTGTATATTATAATGATATATAACATGTAACAATACATAGCACAAACTCCTCGCAAACTCTCAGCACTATCTCCAATTTTTACACACTAACTAGCTCAGATATGAACAAGTCACAAGTTCAAATCTCCTCCACTGTTAGCCTGCCTCTACTGCGCAATCCAAGATGGTTAATTGTGAGATCCAAGTTAAAATCCCACTGGCTTGTACTGCGCAATCCTCATTGGCAATCTCAATCAATGTGTGTGAAAATCTCATGCACAACTATAGTCACAACTGATAGTAGACTCACCCTTTCACCCACCTCTAACACTGGTCTCCACTGAACTGTCCATGCACTGCAGTTAACTGATGTATTCTTTAGTTGATTTATGAGTTAATAATTAGTTAATTAATTAATAATTAATTAACACCACTCATCACTAGTGTATTTATCAGTTAGACTAAATACAACTAGTTCAACTAAGTTAAACCGAACACAACTCCATCAACTGTCTCATCAACTCCACCAAACTCTGCCACATGAGTTCTAACTGAAGTCAACCATGCAATAGCTCAACTAAACCCTAGGAATAGCATAATTCCTTTTATCAGCTGCATGTGCTACATCCGTAGCACGAACTGAAGTGCTCCAAGAGGATAATATAATGTTTATAGTACAAATATTATTAAGAGCTAATAATATTCGACTGATCTATTTTTAGACTCGCAGTCTAAAAATAGACTCCGCCCAGTATGTCTAAAAATAGAGGTCCATCTATTTTTACCAAATTGAACAACCATCCACAAATAGCATCTTGCAACTCATAGACCATGATCCATATTTCTAAAAATAGACATAGTTTAAAAATAGACTTTGCGACAAAAATAGCCTGCGGGCCCACTTAGTGAAGGCGACTTCTTTTCACTAAGCTCCATCATCTTGTTGCATTCTCAACAGATGTTGGACCAGAGAGACCCGCGGGGATGTCTCCAATAGCTCGAAGGGTCCCAAGAGATTTTGAAGTAGCCCCTCATGGAAAAGGAAGTGATGAGGAAGAAATCGCAAGTAACTTGGAGGGACTCATGAGCGGGATCTCAAAGTATGTGAGATTCTAGGAAATTCCTCACACTTACCAGTGGCACACTACAGTCTTTTCTAACTACATCCATTGACTGCTGAGACATGTTGTACGGGCAGTGACGTGCTACCATGAGCACCATGTTGATTATATTCCTAGGTTTCATTTATATATATATATGCTTATTTTGCGGTCTAATTCTTATTATGTGATGATGATTTCTTTCCAAAAATTTTGCAAATGTCTATCTAATAAAATATTAGCTACTACATCAGTTAACATATTCATTCTTCTGGGAATGTGCTGATATGTGATATAATAAAAAATCCTTTCCAACAAACAAAAACGTAAATACATCCTTAAAATCTGAGGGTTTCTGACAAAATAACGCCCATTGAGCTAGAGAACAAGAAGCTGAGAGTCTAGGTTTACAATTAGTTCATGAATGTTGAGGAAAATAGCTTCAATTAGAAGTTCAATAGTTGCAATATTCAGTGAAATTGTTAGTTGTAGGTTCTAGAAAAATTCCTTGAAGGTCTATTAACTCACCTCTAGGATCATAAATTACCCAATCCACGGAGGATGGGTTCCGGGTATTGCAGGAGGAACCTTCAGCGAAACTGACATAAGGAGTGAGAAACATCTGCATAGTAAGAAAAAACATAATAAGCATTAAAAACTACTTGCAAAGCACACCAAGCCAAAATTGTACAAAAATTAAAAACACACTTATGTATAAAATAAATGCATGAGAAACTCATGCATAATATTTTTTGAGATACAACTCATTTTGGGGTTGATCCAGGGGATAGCCTTCATAATCAATAAGCTCATAGGCCCCATTTTTCAAAACATGTTTAACGATGTAGGGCCATGCCACATGGGTTCGAATTTACCTGCCCCGAGCTTATCATGGGCTTGGTAATACAAGAGGAATAAGTCTCCTTCTACAAAGGTACGAGAGGAAACTGTCTGGTTAAAATGGGCTTTGTCTTGCTTTTTCTGTGTTTCTATGACTAGAGCAGCGAAGTAGTAATTTTCATCAAGCCTCTCCAAATATAGAAGATGCTCTTCCTCTAGAAAAGTATTCGGCAGTAATTTGACATCTATCTTGAGTGAAGGAATTTTAAATTCAATCGAAACGGTAGCTTCGAGACCATAAACAAGTTGAAATGGTCTGAATCTAGTTGCATCCTTCACCGACGTTCGGTAAGCCCAAAGAGCTGAGGACAACATGAGATGAAAATTGGACTTGTGCATCCCAACAGTACACTAAACCATAGTGACTAAATTTTTTTTCATGACTTCCACTTGGCCATTGGCCTGGGGGTATTACGACGTTGAGTTGTCGTGACGTAGACCCAATCAAGTAGTCAACTCAAGCATCATACAATGGCGAAAATGGGAGCCATGGTCAATGACAATGGCTTGAGGGACTCCAAACCTAGTAATTACATGATTGAAGAGAAATTGGGCAGCTGTCTTACCGTCATTTGTGAGTGTACGCATTGCTTCAGCCCATTTGGTGAAGTAGTCTATGACTACAATATATAAGCATGCCCCCTAGCCGAGCGAGGGTTACACATCATAAAATCAATGCCCCACTTCACAAAGGGACCAACAATAATGATGGGATGGAGGTGAGCAGGTGGCATGCACATCTTGTGCTAGTAGATTTGGCACTCATGACCTTTATGGACATCGAGGATACAATATTTGAAAATTGTAGGCCATAAATACCCATAAATCTGTAGTGGAGTCCCCAAATGGTTGTGTAGGAAAATCCCCTCTGTGAATAGAGGCGATCCCTCTAGACCTAGGGTGCGTCTAGCAACAAGGGAACATGCTGGTTTCTAAATTCTTAGTTCATAAATTAAATCTGGATTGGGATAGATGTCATACCTCAATCCAACCCTCTTGATGTAATATGTTATAGCGATCCCTCGATTTTTTTTCTTCAAGCCTTGCACTGCATTGGTAGCGATGTTTAAACACCTGCAAAAATATCAAGCAAACACTAAAAGTGTACAAGCATACATATTCATTTACAACTATCCAAATAGTCAAGGAGAGTCATAAAATTTGAATACTAATTTTGGCATTGGAATCAACACTTGGACTGCAGCAAGCGCCTGACCAGACACATCTTAAACTCTAACGCAATTTTAATGTTTTTTTTTATGGGATTGGAAGATGGTATAAACTCTGATTCACTGAAGAGAGATTTCGGTCAAATCCACACTTATACTAAAGAGGGTATTTTAATTTGATGTGGTAGAAAGGTGCAAATTTGTATTCTATTATGAGAATAAGTTGAAAGATAAGAGGAGAATCAATAGGTTTGTAAAACATAAATCTACTGATTTAGTAGAAATTGACAAAAGTAGCATTTTGAAAATATTCCATTGAGAGAAAGCTATTTCTAGTCTGACAAGATTCTCACTAAAATATCATGAAGAATAAATATCATGAGTGATGCTCTTCCACTGTTATAACATATATTTTATCAGGAATGCTCACTGTGTGAGACTAAAAAAAATTGATAAAACACATAACATACTTAAAAGACTAATAAAAACACAACAATATGATGATTTGCAAACTAGAACTGAAATAAAGGAGATATGGAAACACAAATAAAGTAGAAAATGCACATAAAAAATTGGTAATAAGTCCTCAGTAACATTATTCCTTTTCATTCACTAAAAATATTATAGTTCATATAAGTCAAAATTCAATAACCACCAACCAATGTTAGGTCCCTATATTACTAGTATAGTCCCTTATTATTGTTAGTGTAACCCACTTATTGTTATTATTTTACCCCTGTAACCCCCATATTGTTATTATTGTGCCCTTAAATTATTATTGTTAGGTCGGCTGGGATTACATTGTGGCCCACTAGGATTACATTGTGGCCCCATGGACTCCTATCTATAGAAAGGAGGTTTTGTAATTTATATCAATCCAAGAATTTTTCATTCATGTAATGTATTGGAGGTTTCCCCCTCGAAGTGGCTTATTTCTAAGGCACTGATATCTCTTTTCTTCTATTTTTGGAGCTGGTTTCACAACAACCAACCCTTACTTCATATTAGTTTGGCATATTGTTGGCCCTCGTTTTTTATCTCTTTTTGTTTATGAAATACATATTATTTTCCATTCTATCCATCTATACACCATCATATCCACCTTATTTTTACCAATAAATGCATATTTTTAAATTATGTTTTTCAATTATTATAAGTTATTGGGATTACATTGTGGCCCACTAGGATTACATTGTGGCCCCATGGACTCCTATATATAGAAAGGAGGTTTTGTAATTTGTATCAATCTAAGAATTGTTCATTCATGTAATGTATTGGAGGTTTCCCCCTCGAAGTGGCTTATTTCTAAGGCATTGATATCTCTTTTCTTCTATTTTTGGAGCTGGTTTAACAACAACCAACCCTTACTTCATATTAGTTTGGCATATTGTTGGCCCTCGTTTTTTATCTCTTTTTGTTTATGAAATACATATTAGTTTCCATACTATCCATATATACACCATCATATCCACCTTATTTTTACCAATAAATGCATATGAAAGTATTTAAATTATGTTTTTCAATTATTATAAGTTATTGTAAAAATTGAAATTTAAGTGCATTTTTGGACAGCATCAGAAATTCCCGTAATGGCCTCATGGTTTGCATATTTTTAGGACACTTAGGCTTTAAATGGATATATTTCTAGAAGGCTTGGGAACTGAGATTAAGTGTACACCTGTTGGTACAGTCAAACCGATCTTTAATAGGCCCAGTCAAAGGCGGTCAAATAGGACCTCTCTTTAGGAGGATCACTAGAAACTAGGTCAAAATTATTATTTTGTGGGATTTTCTAGATTTTGATGGATTTGATGGATGAATTTGACTTGATTGGATAAGATAATGATATTCATGACTATATGAACTATTTTAGATGATTTTTTAGATACCTTATCTATTTAAGCCTCAAACTTTGAAGGCATTGATATGTAGAATTTGTGTGACTTAACATTATTATTTCTAAGACTTTGGAGACATAATTGAAGATCTGTTCTATTCTATTTTCTGTTGTTATATGCTGGTTGATTGACAGAAGTTTTAAGTAGCTGAAAACACCTTCAGTGAGCGAGGTAAGGGTGGAGGGCCCCCACATCGAGCTAAGTGCACTTCCTAGTTTATTTGTAGTTACAATTTCTGAATTAGTTTACTTATGTTTAACTTGTTTATGCTGATTATTTATGAGTGTTGATGAATCTGATGATCATTCTTATTTTTCATATGAAAGAACAAAAAAATGTTTAAGTTAAACATTCTTTCTATCTAATTAAGATCTTAAGTTAGAATTCATATTTTCATGCTTTTACATGCTTTTCTGAATTCCTATTTCTAACAATAGCATTACTGATAAATGAATTTATGATGAAGGACAACTAGGAATTCTTCATTGAAGAGCCTCTTCAATTATTGCTTCATGTATCTTAATCTATTGTTCAATTAGTATTTTTTGATTTCTAATTCATGAGGCAATCTTGTTAGATAAGGACAAACAAATGTCTTAAGTTAGGAGATTCTTCTGCTTCTAATTGCACTCTTGAATTTAAAAATTATTTAAGTTAGATTTATATTTGTAATATGCATTTCCTTAGTCATTGATAAATCATCTTCTAAATTTATGATAAATGAAACCCATATAGTTTGGGGATGCTTCTAAGTTCCACTAACCCAGATTGATAGTAAATACTTGCTTTAGTTTACACAGTAAATTGACCCAACATTTTGGCGTCGTTGTCAGGGAAGCATATTTCAAAACAGTCAAATAGGAAGACAAAAAGATTAAAAAATATATAAAATCACCAAAAACAACAAAAAAATAGTTTTTCTTTCAAGAAATGTTTTCTTATGCCTAGAAATAGAGATCAGAAGGGCAGATTTGTGAAAAAAAACCCCCCAATAGCTCATTCATCCGCAGTTCTAACAACCCCAGTTGCTAGAAGACCTACTATAGAAGAGTTAGAGGAAAAACATAGATCAAGACAAAGATTAAATTTAGTTGAAAGAAAAATCTTGTTAGCCTTTGAGGTAAAAAGAAATCAATCACCTAAAGAAGGTCCTTCTGTATGGAAACAAAAAGATACAAGAAAAATAATTGTTGAACAACTAGAACAACCTGTCCTTGAAGAAATCAAAGTAGTGGAAGAAATACAAAATCAACCTCATATTGAAACACCACATATCTCTGAACAATAAATGGCTAAAGGAGAAGGATCAGCTAGAATAAACATGACTCCTGAAAAAAGACTTAAATATGAAAGACGACAAAGGGAATGGAGAAGACAACGAGAGGAAGAAAGAAGAATTGAGGAAAAAAGAAAGGCAGAAGAAGACATAATAGAAAAAGCACTTAGAAGGGTAAATGAAGAAGAAAGAAGAGAAAATCAAAATAGAATAACACAATAAAATGAGCAAGAAATTAACAATGATCAGGAAACTACTTTTGGCTTTCCAATCTTAGATGCAAGAGAAATATTAGGAGGAGAAATAAAAATGAAAACGTTCCACCTTTTGTATTGCCTAATTTATATGGAATGTCAACAGAAGGTCCTGATGCATTCATGTTTGAATTTGATATCTTGTGCAGAACTTATGGATATACTGATGACACACATAAGATTTGACTTTTTCCTTCTACTTTGAAAGCAATAGCCTTGAAATGGTTTATGGGATTAGGATAACATACAATAGCTTCTTGGGATGATATGAAGAAATTTTTTCTTAAAAAATATCAAGCTTAATGCAGGGCTGGAGACTCAAAAGAAGACATTTTCAGAATGACACAACAAGAAGATGAAAGTTTGGAAGAATATTTGGAAATATTTCTTTACAATTTACAGAAATCCAAACATCATTCTCTAAGTCTAGATACCATCCGTACCATATTTCTTAAGGGCATCAGAGATGAATATTTAGACATCCTTAATGTGATGGGAAAAGGAGATATCTCCAATTTAACATTTCAAGAAATCGTTGAACTTTGTCAAAAATATTCTAGGAGAAGAGAAAAGAGTGGAAAGAGAGATATTTCATCAAAAGATTCCAAATCTGTAGCAAGTACAATAACAAGAGCATAGATAGGAAGCCTGCTAGACAATTTCAAAACAGATCTCTTGAGCACTTTGGGAACACAAGTAGATTTCTTGAAAGCTAAGAAAAATAAAGAAGAACAAGATGAAATCTTAGCAATTTTCTGTCCAAAGTGTAGGAAAAAACATCCACTCAGGGAATGTCCTTTGCAAGGTATACAAGTCTGTAGACTTTGCACATAAAATAATGCAATAGAAAAATGTCCCAAATTAAAATAATTGGAAGGAGAAGAAGTGCAAGGAGTATATTCTCTCTACTATATGGCACCAAGGAGACCTTGTCAACCAATGATGCCTCAACAATTCCCTCAACAAAACCCCCAGAATTTTCAATATCCTAAAAAATACATGGAATAAACTAATGCCATGGTAGGCTTGGCCACCACAACAATATCAAAACCAACCTACACAAGGTTGGAGGGGATATGGTTATAGAAACCAACCACCACAGCATATGTATCCTCAATAATATCAATATCAGTAACCATACCCTCCACAACCATTTCCTCAATACCAACAATTCCAGCAACATCAACCAATGCCATATCCATCTCAAAATCAACCAATTCTAACTCAACCACAACAAATTTAGTTGCCTACTAACTAACCACCTTCTCGACCAACACAATTGCCAGCTCAACCAGAAGATAATCCAAGTAACAAGGTGGATAGACCAGCATATCATGTGGAAGAGGCAACATATTATCCTACTTATTCAATTCTTCCCATATAATATGTCCACCTAAGGTATGGGAAGGTGTTACAGAAATATTCTCCTTTGATAATTGAAGAACAAAGTGAACAAGGAGAACAAAGTCAACAATATCAACCAGAAAATAAAATTCAGAAAGGTAAATCTATTTTGACACAGACTCCACCATATCCAAAGAGATTGATACAACAGAATATCCCAATATCTCTGCCTGAATTTAATATTCTATATGAATTGAAGAAAACATATGTCAAAATTCCTTTGCTGTAGGCAATTAAATATATCTCGATATATGCAAAAACAATAAAGGAATTATGTATTAAGAAATATGGCAGAAGAAAGAAGGATCCACCTATAATACAGGTAATTGGAAGTCTATCTAGTCTCATGTCTACAAACACAACCATTGAAAAATATGTTGATCCAGGAATTCCTATGGTTACCATTTCGATTAACAAATCTTCAGTGCCAAATACTTTAATAGACTTGGGAGCAGCTATCAATGTTATGACTATAGAGACTATGAAACCTTAAAATCTAAACAACATTAGACCTACTACTACATTTTTAGAACTTACATATAGATCTAAAGTTGTACCAGAATGTATATTAGAAGATATCATTGTCTCACTGGATTCATGGGAGTATCACGTAGACTTCTCGATTTTGTAGCCAAAAAATAAATTAGGAGGGCATCCCTTAATTTTAGGCAGACCATGGTTAGCCACTGTAGATTCTTACATTGGATGCAGGGTAGGAAGTATGATTATTGCACATGAATATGAAAGAAAACACGTTACATTATATCCTCCTACTCAACCTCCTTCTTTACTATCATGACTTGATGGAGAGGAACCACAAGAGCTTCAATCTGTTCTTATTCTTAATCAAGTTTATAATTTTAGAGAGGAGGAAGAAAATGAGTAATTATTAGATCTATTCATATCAGAACCAAATATTTTGGAGCAGTTAAGAGTAATACAATATGAAGCTTCTAGTTATCTTTTAAATGAATGTTTTCAGGAAAATTTCACTATACAATCATTGAAAAATACATTCAAAAGAATTTTTCCTGTTAATTCAATTACCAATTCAAATAGAAAATTCATTGAGATCAGTCCTGAGAGACATTTGAATATTGTTAATAGCTTACAATCATCACAAGAGGAAAATCTAATAACATTGCTACAAAAATATTCAAAAGCTTTTGCGTAGCATTACACAGACATGTAGGGAATTCATACAAAAACATGTATCCATCACATTTACACTGATGACCAAATTAAACCTATAATGAAACCACAAAGAAGGATGAACCCCATGATGAAGGAAATGTTGAAAGAAGAATTACAGAAACTATTACAAGTAGAATTTATCTATCCTATTTCAGATAGTCAATAGGTTTCACCCTTAGTTGTAGTACCTAATAAAAATGGGAAATGCAGAATTTGTGTGGATTAAAAAGAACTCAGTAAAGCTACATTAAAAGATCATTTTCCTTTACGATTTATTGATCAAGTGCTAGATTCATTAGCTAGAAAGAAATTCTTTTCATTTCTAGATGGATTTAGCGAACATAATCAGATAAAGATAACATTAGAGGATCAAGATAAGACAATATTCACATGTCGATGGGGAACATATGCATACAATGTATTACCCTTTGGCTTATGTAATGCACCTGCTACCTTTCAGAGTGAATTTCTAGCAATATTTGTTGATTTGATCCATGAGTGTGTAGAAGTTTACATGGATGATTTCATTGTGTATGTGTTGAAGCCTCGAAAATCGATGCTTCAAACATTGGGGGATTGTTAGCCCCCTATAAATTTTTGACAAGCAAACAGGGGGCTAAAATGTTTTTGAGTCTTCAAGGAATGCATTTCCTCTGAAAACACATCATCCTTGAAGTCTTCTTGTGCCTTTGTCCTTTGATAAATCCCCTTTGCTGGTTCCCATTACGAGGCCTCTCTGATTGTAACCAAATTTTGCTCCAAAGGTTTTAATTTTCCCTTCTATCCCTGCAGAATGCCTCATTTCACTCTGTTGTCCCTTTTTCTAAGTTTCCTTTCTACCCTCTTTCCCCCCTTTCTACACTTCCTTCATTAATCCTCTAATCCTCCCAAATCCCTGTTTAAACCCTTCAAATACCTTTGTTTGGTTGAAACAACCCTTGTATCCCTATATTTTCCCTTCTCCACCCTCAAATCACATTAAAAATGGCCCAAAAAGCCATATTGTCCATAGTTCGGGTCTTAGCCCCTTTCAGGCCAGCCCCCTCGACCTCTCTCCATGTGACCTGGGCGCCAAGACCAGGTGCCAAGGTAGAAAGCGTTTAGAGTGAATATGTGTCGGGCGCATTTCGAACCGTAGATCTGTATAGATCGGATGGTCATCTCTTTCCCCCACCATGCCCACCGTTCAACCCGTTCACTCCTCCAATCGTGCCATCGCCGTTCATTTACTCGTAGATCAACGGTCCAGAATGCACCTGCCGCCTGCGGTCCCCGCACCCGCTCACTGTACAAAACCATCGGTTTCTATCGCACCGCCTTTTGGAGGTAGGTGGTAATTTCCGATCGGCCAACGATTCCATACATCATCCAACGTGTGGCACCGATACAGTTGGAAAACCGCTCGCTCATTGCACGTTAACATTCGGCACAGGATACGGAGCAATATTCATATCAGCCGTCCGATCTGTGATCACCCATCTAACGGTTGTCGCTCCACGAAGCTACGCGCGGTTTAACCAGAGGCATACGTACCCCTGGCGCACTGTCCGTCACCCTCCACTGCGTCTCCAGCCGTTGATCTCTTCCCGAGATCGGACGGCCCAGATTTATTCTCACCCCCGCCGTTGACTGTCTCTTCATCTCCCAGACCCGACACATCACCACTCCACGTATCTTCACCGTACACCCGTCCGCCCCGTTATATGTTCATTCCACAGTCAGACATTCATTTTTATGATAAATTTCTATGCACTTTGCCAACCTCCACCAGAAGCATCTCTCCACCATTCCTCTACATTTTTTTGCCATTTCTTCATCGTTCCACTGTCATCCTCGCAGTCGTCCACATCATCCGACCCCCATGCATGGTTTTCTTAACCAGTTTCCGTATGTTGCAGGGTTACAAAGGGGCGGAAAACCGCCATAATGCACAGTCCCGTTACAGTGACAGAAAGCGTAGAAAGTACCATGTGAAAAGTTTGAAATCGCAAAGGAAGACCTAGAGGGAGTTATGACATGACTGCCATTGAAGAAATAGGGTTAAACTTTGTATAACACCTCCAGCGCCATTAAAGCTTGAATTGCATAGACAGAGATAGTACCAGAGCATCAGAGAGCTCGAGGCAAGAAATAGAAGACCTTTGAACTTCTTCAGGGATTTTAGAAGGCAGGGTACCAGAATTAAAACCCCATGGATTGCTCGAAAGGTCCATAACACGTAGAAAAACATATCATCGGGGTTTTCGCATCAGCAAAATGTTTTCTCGTGAAAGGACAAAGTGCCCATGCAATGTTCAATCAATGCTGTGTTCTAGAGAGCTTTTCTGCCCTAACAACAGTCCTGGTGCTATCAAAGCATTTGTTTCACAAGTATGGCAGACCCTAGCATCATTATGCTGCCCTTTTGTGCAATTCACCAGGACACTGCAGAAAGTACATCATAGACATACCTGGAAGTAAATTACACTGACGAAGACCATTCTTTTCGACCAAAAGTACCAGATATAAATGCTCAGAATTTAAAATAGAACGAGGCTTGGGCCCCCTTCCTCTTCTGGGTTTTAATGCTGAATTTAAGATTTCATCTACCCCTGCTATTCTTTTCTCCTATAAGAATCCTTAAGAACATATTGTAAAGGTTGTGGTTCGGCTGCTGCCGTTGTAGTTAGAGGGATTCTATTCCGACTGTTAGAACAGTCTATGGGAGGGATTAGCAGAGTAGTTGTTATGTAGTAGGCTGGGAGGACAAGTTTGGATTGTAACATCTATTGAGCTCAGTGTATGTGACTATTTTTGCATCAATTAATCAAAGGACATTTCACAGGATCCTGGTCTATTACTATTGGTGATGTTTTCCTAACTCTGTTTATTACATTTTCATGCTGCTTCATTTTCTGCTGGCTTGCATCAGAAATATGGCATAGGATTTACCCTTGATAGGTACCCTATGTCTCTGCTCTCCTCGCCTTTAATGTTTTCTACTAATGTGTTGTCTAAGGATTAGTTTCACTTAATTTAACCAGTGTAGTAGTTCCTTATGCTGCTAGCTGATGTATGAATTAAATGAATATGTCTTTAGATGTTCTTGTTGGGTTTAAGCTGGAAGATTTGGGAACACTGGGGATTAGTGTTAGCCCTATCCACTAGGATCCTTGTGCGACCAGCTGACCTTTCTAAGATCTCTCTGTTAAGCTTATCTCTGTTTTCCCTGGAGTATGTCCAAGCAGGTTCAGAGTTAAATGACCTCTGACCTAATCTATAAACAAAAATTGGGTGGTTTTCCTTCTTTCACTTTCAACCCTTAATGTTCCATCCCACCATTTATTCTAAAAAGATCCTTTAGTATCGGATGACTTGCCCTCTGAAAGCTTTGGCTAGTTGTTGCAAGTAATTCCCTTTCATGAATCCATAGCCCAATGGATGGCACTTTCTTGACCTATCCTCTTTGTTGAAACATCCTGCTGCTTTGTTTCCTTTTCTCCTATTACTTTCTCAGTCTATGATCTCATGACCAACCCAACAACCAGCCAACCAAATCATTTTAAAACCCCCCTTGTGCTTCATAACTAGCCTAACATCTCATTTGAGCTTTCAAAGTTATATCATTCTTTGTTTTATTAGAGAGATCCCTCTCTGGACCCAGGAGGGCTAGATCCTGGGGTCTGAAAGTGGTTTGATGTTGTCTCATCTTTTGGTCTTGCCAATCTGGCCAAAACACGGGAACCCCAACATAATGGTGACTCCACTGGGGTTGAGTGCATTTCGCCTTAAACATTCTTAGGCACTCAAAAGACCCAGAATCTCTGGCTAGATTGACATTCAATTGCTGATGGTGGACAACATCCTGCTTCAAACATTCATCTACATCAACCTGGTGACTCCACACTCCATTACTATCGAAGACTCCACTGGAGGAAGAACCTGAAATATGGATAGACCTCACAAAAGGATAGAACACATGGGTTGGATATGGTTTAAAGAATTCATTGTTTTTGTTTACCACTATGTTTTGTCCTAATTCAAGCCTAATCAAGTGTACAAAGATGAGACCCACACTGAATATGGGAAAAATATCAAGCCTCGGTATTTAGACCATGAGAAGACCTATACTCCTATGAAGAACCCGGTGGAACAAGAGGCTCATGTTGTATCTCCCACCCCTAAAGAAGCTTCAAGCAGCCATGGGCCCATTGTTACACCACCTACACCTACAAAGGTCATAGAAATATATAAGCCTCTGGTTTTACCTCTTATTTTCCAATCCCTTCCTTCAGAACTTATAAACCAACTGCCTCTTTTTGATGGAGAAAATAAAGGGGCCACTGCAGAAGAACATGTTCAAAACCCTGAGGATTTACTTGAATTGTATGAAATAGAAGAAGATGATGTGTGCATTAGAATGTTTGCCTTGTCTTTACAAGGTAATGTTAAAATTTGGTTCAAGGGCCTTCCAGTGGCAAGCATTTTCAACTTTCATAAATTTTCTCAAGTTTTCCTTAATAGGTGGGCAGCCCCAAAGAATGCTCTCCTCATCCTAGGAGAGTATCAAAACTTGAAAAGGCATCCAGGAGAGACAGTACAAGAATTCTCAGCCAGGTTCAATAAGGTATATCATGCAATACCCTCTGACATAAAACCACCTCTAGGATGGGCCCTAGTGGATTATCTAGATTATCCGAGTTCTTTTGACCCCGAGGAGGAATTTCACATAAGGGAGAGAGAGCCCTCGAGCCTAGAAGAAATGCAGAATATAGAAATTACTGTCGAATACAACATAAAGTGCAAGGAGGAAAGATTAAAAGGAGAAAAGAAAGACCGATCAGAGCAAATAAGGCAGATCTCTTTGGAAAACAAGCTGGGAAGATTGATAGAGACTGCCAATATCCTGCTGAACACAGAATAGGAAGAATATGAGGTTGAAACCAGAAATGATGATTGGAAAATTCCTACACCTTGTCGTCAAAAAAGACAAACCAGACCACTGCAAGGCAGAAGCCACATGCAAAGCATGTATGATGAACCAGAGTTTGAATCAGAAAATGAACTTGCAGACTATTTTGCAGAAAGACTTGCGGAGAGTCCTGAAGATTTGATGTGTGAAAATGCTTATAATTATGATTTCTCTGATGTTGGTCTGTCTGATGTTAATTTTTTCCAAAGGGAAATTGAGATTGCAGGGCCATCATCAATAGATTCATGGGAGGAAGATCATGGCCATCAACTTCAGGAAAATGATGAGCCAATGCAGGCCATCTATGATACTGATGAAGAAAGTGCTGAAAGCGTGATAGCAGAAGATGACTCCATGAATTTTCATTCTGCCATATATCAGATCATTAGTAATGATTGCCATGAAGGAGGAAATCAGTAGCTTTCTAGTGCAGAGGATAAGGAGGAAAGGAATGAAGAAAATCTTGAGCAAGATGAATGTCCCGAACCTCCTCCTGAAGGGGTTGAGGTAGTCCAAGAAACCCCTGCTCAAGAATATGTTAGTCTCTTCACAGAGTTCAGAAATTTTCAGCAGGACATGCCAAGGTCAGGAGAGAACAACCCCACTGTACATAATGAGTTCTCCAGTTCGGGTTGTAGTGAATATGAGAGAGATCTTCTTTCCCACATACATCTTTGTCTTGATCCAGCGGAAGAAGAGGTATTCCTGGTTGATGCTCATCTACTAAATACTCCCAACCAGGGGAAGGAGGAGTATGATTACAGAGGCCACACTGCAGATGCAGTGATCGAAACTGTCAAGGATCAAAATAGCCTATCAGTCATGAAAGGCTTTGAAGAAAAAAGGTTATATCATGTTTTTGTTGATCCTGTGGCAGAATACATGGAGGCCCAGATTGGCTCAAGTCCCCTAGCTTTGATCCTTTGCAAGAGCCAAATTCATCAGGAGCGGTCACCATGTTTGGTGACCCCAGTTTTGAAGAACTACATGCAGAGCACCCTATGGTTATCTCTGGGAAGCAGTCAGTGCTTCTATCCTTTTTTGTTATTGCTTGACTGGCTACACTAGCATTATTGTATCACCTAAAAGCATCAGAGATTTCCAAGTAGAGTAGGGTAGGTATGAAAAGCTCAATAAAGCTCATTCTATGAGCATGTAGTTAGTTGTTTTAATCTCTGCAAAGTCTAGCAAGTCAGACAGTATAATCCTGGCTTGACTGTTTTCAATTTCTGTCTTAGAATATAGAGAAGAAATCTGCTAGACCGTTTAATCCTAGCAGATACTAGATTAGGTAGAGAAACTATGAGACCAACAGTTTAATCTGGTCTCATGGAGCTATAAGGGTAGAAATAGAATATGTTTATATTCTGTTTATAAAATAAATTATGTAAAGGGGTCTTCTAGTTCAAATGCACCTTGAAAGAAAAAGGCTAGGGTTGTAGTCTGGGTAGGTAGATTGGTTGGGAATGTTTCTGTTGATCTATCATATTTGTGGCAGCTGATCCAAGAAATAAAATGGATGAGTCAAGTGCCAGGCATCTGGCCTACACCAAAGATTTATCCTCTGAATTCTTGACTCCTTCAAGAAGAAGCCATCCCCATGTGGAGCCACTGTTAGCCCCCTATAAATTTTTGACAAGCAAATAGGGGGCTAAAATGTTTTTTAGTCTTCAAGGAATGCATTTCATTTGAAAACACATCATCCTTGAAGTCTCCTTGTGCCTTTGTCCTTTGATAAATCCCCTCTACTGGTTCCCATTACGAGGCCTCTCTGATTGTAACCAAATTGTGCTCCAAAGGTTTTAATTTTCCCTTCTATCCCTGCAGAATGCCTCATTTCACTCTGTTGTCCCTTTTTCTAAGTTTCCTTTCTACCCTCTTTTCCCCCTTTCTAAACTTCCTTCATTAATCCTATAATCCTCCCAAATCTCTATTTAAACCCTTCAAATACTTTTGTTTGGTTGAAACAACCCTTGTCTCCCTATCGTTTCCCTTCTCCACCCTCAAATCGCATTAAAAATGGCCCAAAAAGCCATATTCTCCATAGTTCGGGTCTTAGCCCCTTTCAGGCCAGCCCCTTCGACCTCTCTCCACATGACCCGGGCGCCAAGACCAGGCGCCAAGGCAGAAAGCATTTAGAGCGAATATGTGTCGGGCACATTTCGAACTGTCGATCTGTATAGATCGGACGGTCATTCCTTTCCCCCACCACGCCCACCATTCAACCGGTTCACTCCTCCAATTGCGCCATCGTCGTTCATTTACCCACAGATCAACGGTCCAGAATGCACCTGCCACCTGTGGTCCCTGCACCCGATCACTGTACAAAACCACTGATTTCTATCGCACCGCCTTTCGGAGGTAGGTGGTAATTTTCGATCGGCCAACGATTCCATACATCATCCGATGCGTGGCATCGGTATGGCTGGAAAACCTCCTGCTCATCGCGCGTTAACGTTTGGCACAGGATACAGAGCGATATGCATATCAGCTGTCTGATCTGTGATCACCCATCTAACAGTTGTCGCTTCACGAAGCTGCACGCGATTTAACCAGAGGCATCCGTACCCCTGGCCCACTGTCCGTCGCCCTCCGCCGCGTCTCCAGCCGTTGATCTCTTCCCGAGATTGGACGGCCCAGATTTATTCTCACCCCCGCCGTTGACTGTCCCATCATCTCCCGGACCCGACACGTCACCTCTCAACTTGTCTTCAATATACACCCGTCCGCCCCCGTTATATGTTCATTCCACAGTCAGAAATTCATTTTTACGTAAATTTCTATGCACTTTGCCAACCTCCACCAGAACCATCTCTCCACCATTCCTCTGCATTTTTTCGCCATTTCTCTGCCGTTCCACCGTCATCCTTGTAGTTTTCCACATCATCCGACCCCCATGCATGTTTTTCTTAACCAATTTCCGTATGCTGCAGGGTTATAGAAGGGTGGAAAACCACCATAATGCACAATCCTGTTATAGTGACAGAAAGCGCAGAAAGTACTGTGTGCAAAGTTTGAAATCACAAAGGAAGACCTGGAGGGAGTTATGAAATGAATGCCATTGAAGAAACAAGGTTAAACTCTGTATAACCCCTCTAGTGCCATTAAAGCTTGAATTGCACAAACAGAGACAGTACGGGAGCAGCAGAGAGCTCGAGGCAAGAAATAGAAGACCTTTGAACTTCTTCAGGGATTTTAGAAGGCAGGGTACCAGAATTAAAACCCCATGGATTGCTCGGAAGGTCCATAGCACACAAAAAACCATATCATCGGGTTTTTCGCATCAGCAGAATGTTTTTCCATGAAAGGAAAAAGTGCCCATGTAATGTTCAATCAATGCCGTGTTCTAGAGAGCTTTTCTGCCCTGACAACAGTCCTGGTGCTATCAAAGAATTTGTTTCACAAGTATGGCAGACCCTAGCATCATTATGCTGCCCTTTTTTGCAATTCACCAGGACACTACAACAAGTACATCATAGACATACCTGGAAGTAAATTACACTGACGAAGACCATTCTTTTCGCCCAAAAGTACTATAGATAAATGCTCAGAATTTAAAACAGAACGAGGCTTGGGCCCCCTTCCTCTTCTGGGTTTTAATGCTGCAGTTAAGCTTTCATCTACCCCTGCTATTCTTTTCTCCTATAAGAATCTTGAAGAACATATTGTAAAGGTTGTTGTTCAGCTGCTGCCGTTGTAGTTAGAGGGATTCTGTTCTGATTGTTAGAACAGTCTATGGGAGGGATTATCAGAGTAGCTATTATGTAGTAGGCTGGGAGGAGAAGTTTGGATTGTAACATCTATTGAGCTCAGTGTATGTGACTATTTTTGCATCAATTAATCAAAGGAAATTTCACAGGATCCTGGTCTATTACTATTGGTGATGTTTTCCTAACTCTGTTTATTACATTTTCATGTTCTTTCATTTTATGATGGCTTGCATCAGAAATATGGCATAGGATTTACCCTTGATAGGTACCCTATGTCTCTGCTCTCCTCTCCTTTAATTTTTTCTGCTAATGTGTTGTCTAAGGATTAGTTTCACTTAATTTAACCAGTGTAGTAGTTCCTTATGCTGCTAGCTGATGTATGAATTAAATGAATCTGTCTTTAGATGTTCTTGTTGGGTTTAAGTTGGGTTTAAGCTGGAAGATTTGGGAACACTGGGGATTAGTGTTAGACCTATCCACTAGGATCCTTGTGCGACCAGCTAGCCTTTCTAATATCTCTCCATTAAGCTTATCTCTGTTTTCCCTGGAGTATGTCCAAGCAGGTCCGGAGTTAAATGACCTCTGACCTGATCTATATACAGAAATTGGGTGGTTTTCCTTCTTTCACTTTCAATCCTTAATGTTCCATCGCACCATATAATCTAAGAAGATCCTTTAGTATCAGATGACTTGCCCTCTAAAAGCTTTGGCTAGTTGTTTCAAGTAATTCCCTTTCATGACTCCATATCCCAATGGATGGCACTTTCTTGACCTATCCTCTTTGCTGAAACATCTTGCTGCTTTGTTTCCTTTTCTCCGATTACTTTCTCAGTCTATGATATCATGACCAACCCAGCAACCAGCCAACCAAATCATTTTAAAACCCCCCTTGTGCTTCATAACTAGCCTAACATCTCATTTGAGCTTTCAAAGATATATCATTCTTTGTTTTATTAGAGAGATCCCTCTCTGGACCCAGGAGGGCTAGATCCTGGGGTTTGAAAGTGTTTTGATGTTGTCTCATCTTTTGGTCTTGCCAATCTAGCCAAAACATGGGAACCCCAACAGGGATAACCACCCGGTCGGGACCTTAGGACAACTCCTTTTCTGTTTGGTGTGGTGGCTCCAACTCGATTGATAGGACCATTTTCCTAGTAATTTAAATGGGTTGGTAATGGAATGATTGGATGAAGGGAAAATGGGACTAAATGAATGAAATAAAACTATCTAATCTAATTTAAAACTGATAAAACAGTTATAAAACTAACCCGGGCATAAAATTTGAATACAAATTTTAATTGTTTCAATTAATCAATAACCATGAAAATGTATTATAGCTTAATTGAAATATGCAGTAACAAATAAAGATAACTCTGTTTAAGAAATTAAACAGAGTTATAATAACATATTGCTTCATCATTATATATCATTTTCATATACTGTAAAAGATAAATATTTCTACACACTCAAAAATGATATGTATAAAGAAATATTGTAAAAAAAGTATACATAAACGATAGCAATTTAAAAGAGAATATCACATAACATAAGAAAACTAACAATGAATAGATAGAAATACCATATCCATCTTGATACTTTCCAATGCAATCTGATATCCAAATCCAGCAACTTCAATGTAAAATAGACTCCAAGATACAGAAATGCAATTCTTAAAGGCAATTTCGCACACAATCACCAGATGTGATCCTTTATAAAAATATAAGAGTAAATGGAGTACAGAAATGTAATCTCCAAGTCAAAATATTACAAATTCAGGACCCCTTTCTAAGTGCATGAAAGGGGTTTAAATAGGTTCTTAATAAAACAAAATAAATAAAACTATTCCTACAATCTATCTGTTAGACTCAGTCTTGTCAGTCCTCTGTCAGAGTCAAATTCACCAAAGTTCATTTCTCGTCATTCAAAGTCATGGGTGGCAAAGAATTTTTAAGAGTTTTTAGGTCTAGGGTTGTCTTCAGAACGTTGAATAATTCCCGTAGGCTAGAGGAAGGTTCAGTAATTTTTTATTTCAAGATTGTTATCGTCAATAATGCGAGATGATTCTTCTTCAAAACCTTGTTTTGAAGAAGAAATCGATCAAAATGTGTTTTCAAATATGTAATTATTAAAAAAATTTCAGTCTTGAAGAGTTCAGAGGTAGCCTTGGTTATCCTTTGCTAGGATATGCCACCAACCCTGCAAAAGAGTGACAAGATTCATCATCATCGCAAAAGTCAGTGGAAACTAAGAACATAATATGTGTTAAAGGTGAAGTGCCAAAGTTTAAATTATTGCAAAATGGGTTTGTGAGAAACGAACATTGAATCCACCACTATAAGAAGTTTCATTTGATTTTTAACATTCATTTGCATCCAAGGATCGTTTGGAAACCAACTTAAAGTGAACAAAGGGAAAACTGTGGTTTTTAAGCCGTGAATGTGTGTTGAAGGCTACGCACGGCGCATTGGAAAGAGGCGCGGCGCATCCACGCCGCGCGATGCGTAGAGTTTTTTTTTTTATAGTGCAATCTTGCACTGGCGGGGTGCACTCACCAGGCGCGGTGCATTGGGAGTGCGCGCAGCGCACAGAGCCTCTAGGCTGGATTTGTGCCACTATTACATCAAATTTTGAAAAACAAATCCAACTCTTTGCTGCAGATGCCCTCAACGGACTACATTCTACTGGAATTTTTCACAGTGACATTAAACCCTGGAACATTATATTTTCTCAAGAGTCTCGCGTTGTCAAGATCGTTCACCTTGGCGCTGCTGCGGGCTTACGAGTCGGCATCAATTATGTTCCCAAGGAGTTTCTCTTGGATCTAAGATGGAATTCCTGACTTTGCGCAATGATAGTAGCCTTATCCAATTCAAATCACCAGCTTAAAATGTGTGGATATGACATGGTTGCATGGAGAGATGCAGTAGAACCATGCGCAAGTCCAGAGCTTCATCGTGGGTTTTACCTCTTAAATCTAGATGGTGGCAATGGTTGGGAGTTTCTGTTGTCTATGATGCGGTATAAGGGTCGACAGCGGATAAGTGCCAATCATCCCTACTTCAACAAAAAAGGTCTATTAGCTCTGTCTTTTATGTAGACATTACGACTACAGCTGATCAAGACTACTCAGCAGGACTACAATGAAGCTTTTCAGTGGGTAATCAAGCTTATGGCAAAATCTAGCACAAAGACTGGAGGTGGCTTCACAAAGGCTTAGCTACTGGAGGAGAGGATGGACGCCTTCACATCTTTAATGGCTTAGCTTGTAAGTTTTACTGGATCACCCAATGCCCACAGATCATTTTAGAGACTTAGATTTCCACCGGGACTCAGTTTTTTTTGGCTTCAACGACAAAATGATGGCTCTGCAAGCTACTTTAGCACGTGATCAAGTCGAATTCAGGTGGAAAATCAAGAATTACAGCTGGAGATTGCGGAACTTTGTTTCCCTTTATTAAAAGGTAAAATTTTAGTTTAAAGCCATTTTCATTATTTTTTTATTCAAATGGAAAAGATAAAAGGATAAAAATTAAAGACTGAAAATCCTAAATTTGAATGAAGATATCAACCATAGCAGAAAAGTAGGATTGGAGGCCTATTTTCGTTTTCAGTTGCGTTTCAAAGGGGTCACACTACAAATTTCGCTTTATTATTGGCCATCAACGAACAAAGTGTAACGTTGCTTCAGAACAGATGATTGGCTCTTTGCTTTTATTTGTTAATAGTGATTAAATAGTGCCCTATTTTTATCAGTTTGTTATCACACCTTTGAAGGTATTTATTGTATTGTAAACATTTGTAAAGGTAGAGTGTTTTGGGAGAAGTGTGGAGGGATAACAGAGAGCTTCACTGTACAGCTTTGACAGAGTTTTAATGACAAGATACATCTCTGATTCATGAGATTCCCGTGGTATGATGTTTGGCATGTGTTTCTTCTTTTTTGTTTTCATATGTTTCTCGTCATTTTTATTGTTCATTCATTATCATCGCCTGTTGAATGCTTTTAAGTAGAAAGATAGAATCCAATTTATTGCTCTGCCTTGGGAAAGTATTCATTTTCTGTGTTTCTTCTTCTGTCTGAAAAGGATTCATTCATAAATGCCCTTTCCAGCTTCCTTAACAGTCCTTCCACTCCATATAATTTCAAATTGGAATGCTAAACCTATTGCCTATCTTGCCTCACGAAACAATCTGTGTCCTTGATTTAATTCTCTTCTCATGCTGTTCCTTGATCCCACGCAACCCAGAAAACCCAGTCATTTTTCAAAAACCCCTTTCCTATCTATTTACTAGCCTAAAATCAGTTCCCATTTTAAGTCATCTCGCACCCTATTGCTCATTTTATCGAGAATGACTGGAGAGAGCCCTCTCCTGTCCTCGTAGGGCTAGCTACAAGGTTGAGCTTGGTTTGATGTTGCCTTGAACCTCGCCTTCTTTCAGCGTAAGGCAGATTCGAGCACTAACATAGTGGCGACCATACTGGGGAAGATGGTTTGCTGTTGATGTGACACTCAATTTATAGATTGTTTTTCCCCAATACGTGTATCGAGTTCAGATCTGATCGTTGATGGTGGACAACGATCAGACATCAGAAGGATGAAAACATTCACCTGACGACTTCATTTACTGAACAATCCAGAAATCGATGTTTCATGGTGACTCCATTGCAGGCAGATCAGTAGCTTTAAGATTTTCAAGATGGAATGGGTTGCAAGAAGATACGCTCCCATGAGCCGAGATCACATCCCAGGTTTTCCAAATAAAATGCCCAAGGTGGATTGGCTTCAGAATTTGCCTATGTTCAGAAATGTGGAAGGTAATGATGCTGCTCTTCATCTGGTGAAATTTCACATTCATGTGCATAAATTTAAGATCAATTTTCCTGAAGATTGTTTGATGAAAATGTTTATGGCTACTCTGGAAGATGAAGCCCGATCTTGGTATGAAATTTTTCCGTCTGCTTCTATTTATTGTTTAAAAGATTTTCATATAGTATTCTTTGAAAGATATAAAGAAACATATCCATCTTTGAATTTAGTTCAGAACTGTTGTAGCCATGTTCAAAATTTCATTGAAGATCTTGAGAATGGTTATGGAAATAATGAATTGATGGACGAAGAAATCATGGAAGCATTGTATGAAAACCCATTTTAGCAGCACATACAAAACTTAGAGGACACTTATGAAGATCAGCAGGTTGAAGTTTGCCATATGGTTGAAGATGATGAAAGAGAAAGTCTCATTTCAGATCTGCCCACAGAAGAAGACATCATGCAGATTGCAGATTGTGATAATGTCCAGTCAACTATTTCAGATCTATATTCAGATTGTAATGACCAAGAACACCTTGTACTGAATCCCATGAAAGAGAATTATGCTGTTGAAATCATCTGGGATGCAGAAAACACAGTTATGGATTCAAATTTTCTTAGTCATACTTCCAGTCCGTCATCAGAACATAGTCTTCATAAAGAGGTAATTCAGTCAGTTCATGAACAATAAGATGATATCTTCGTTCAAGTGAAAAAGTTTCCTTGGAAGAATCGTTGGTAGATGATAGAGATGTCATTTTTGCACTTCAAGAATCATCTGAAATTTATTTTTTCATGATTGAGGAATGTAATGAGAATCTGGCTTTCATATCATATGAAGATGACCCACAAAATATTCAGACTACAGAAGATCAAACCATTCAAGATTTCCATTCAGATTCTTCTTCATATATTTCATGTGTTGAAATGTTTTTACAAGAGGAGATCTGCTCATCTACCTGTTCAGATTTTTTTGAAGCCCAAGAACATACTTTTGCTGAAATACATGATGAAGATAGATCAGAATCAGGAGAGAAAGACACCTTGTTTCTTCAGCAGGAGGTAAATCTTCATGTTTTTCAGGATCCAATGGCAGATTTGTTGCAGTCAGCAGTGAAAGTGATTATTGTTGTATTCAGTGATGAAGGAGATCATGGTCAATTATGTTTTTTGATGCCCAGTTACCAGTATTTATTGTTGACCAACAAATCTAATCAGGGGAATCAATCAAGAATGCATCTGCTTGATTGGTTACATTGGCATTATGATATAGTTTGATGGTATATTGTCTTGTAAGAAACACAGGCGGTTATGTACTGCCAGCAAGCTTTAAGTTTTAAGTTCAGGTCTTAGTCATTTTGAGTCATTTGTCGAGTCAGTTTTAAGTCTTTCAGTCAAGTTTCAATCAATAAATGAGTCAACATCTTGTGTGGTTTGTCAAAATAATGATTCCATTGCCCAATGGATGGAGGCACTATCTGCTCTCCCAAAGATCTGCAGTTCTTGGCACCTCCAAGAAGCGGCAGCTGCCATCCCCATTGGAGTCAATGTTAGACTCAGTCTTGTCAGTCCTCTGTCTGAGTCAAATTCACCAAAGTTTATTTCTCGTCATTCAAAGTCATGGGTGGAAAAGAATTTTTAAGAGTTTTTAGGTCTAGGGTTGTCTTCAGAACGTTGAATAATGCCCGCAGGCTAGAGGAAGGTTCAGTAAGTTTTTATTTCAAGATTGTTATCGTCAATAATGTGAGATGATTCTTCTTCAAAACCCTGTTTTGAAGAAGAAATTGATCAAAATGTGTTTTCAAATATGTAACTATTAAAAGTTTTTCAGTCTTGAAGAGTTCAGAGGTAGCCTTGGTTATCCTTTGCTAGGATATGCCACCAACCCTACAAAAGAGTGACAAGATTCATCATCAGCGCAAAAGTCAGTGGAAACTAAGAACATAATATGTGTTAAAGGTGAAGTGCCAAAGTTCAAATTATTGCAAAATGGGTTTGTGAGAAACGAAAATTGAATCCACCACTATAAGAAGTTTCATTTGATTTTTAACATTCATTTGCATCCAAAGATCGTTTGGAAACCAACTTAAAGTGAACAAAGGGAAAACTGTGGTTTTTAAGCCGTGAATGTGTGTTGAAGGCTATGCGCGGCGCATTGGAAAGAGGCGCGGCGCACCCACGCCGCGCGACGCGTAGAGTTTTTTTTTTATAGTGCAATCTTGCACTGGCGCGGCGCACTCACCAGGCGCGACGCACTGGGAGTGCGCGCGGCACATAGAGCCTCTAAGCTGGATTTGTGCCACTATTACATCAAATTTTGAAAAACAAATCCAACTCTTTGCTGCAGATGCCCTCGACGGACTACATTCTACTGGAATTGTTCACAGTGACATTAAACCCCGAAACATTATATTTTCTCAAGAGTCTTGCGCTGTCAAGATCGTTCACCTTGGCATTGCTGCGGGCTTACGAGTCGGCATCAATTATGTTCCCAAGGAGTTTCTTTTGGATCTAAGATGGAATTCCCGACTTTGCGCAATGATAGTAGCCTTATCCAATTCAAATCGCCATCTTAAAAGGTGTGGATATGACATGGTTGCATGGAGAGAGGCAGTAGAACCACGCACAAGTCCAGAGCTTCGTCATGGGTTTGACCTCTTAAATCTAGATGGTGGCAATGGTTGGGAGTTTCTGTTGTCTATGATGCGGTATAAGGGTCGACAGCGGATAAGCACCAAGCATCCCTACTTCAACAGACAAGCACTATTAGCTCTGTCTTTTATGCAGAAATTACGACTACAGCTGATCAGGACTATTCAGCAGGACTACAATGAAGCTTTTTAGTGGGTAATCAAGCTTATGGCAAAATCTGGCACAAAGACTGGAGGTGGCTTCACAGAGGCTTAGCTAATGGAGGAGAGGATTGACGCCTTCACATATTTAATTGCTTAGCTTGTAAGTTTTACTGGATCACCCAACGCCCACAGATCATTTTAGAGACTTAGATTTCCGCCGGGACTCGGTTTTTTTTGGCTTCAACGACGAAATGATGGCTCTGCAAGCTACTTTAGCATGTGATCAAGTCTAATTCAGGTGGAAAATCAAGAATTACAGCTGGAGATTGCGGAACTTTGTTTCCCTTTATTAAAAGGTCAAATTTTAGTTTAAAAGCCATTTTCATTAGTTTTTTATTCGAATGGCAAAGGTAAAAGGATAAAAATTAAAGATTGAAAAGCCTAAATTTGAACGAAGATATCAACCATAGCAGAAAAGTAGGATTGGAGGCCTATTTTCGTTTTCAGTTGCGTTTCAAAGGGGTCACGCTACAAATTTCGCTTTATTATTGGCCATCAATGAACAAAGTGTAACGCTGCTTCAGAACAGATGATTGGCTCTTTGCTTTTATTTGTTAATAGTGATTAAAAAGCGCCCTATTTTTATCAGTTTGTTATCACACCTTTGAAGGTATTTATTGTATTGTAAACATTTGTAAAGGTAGAGAGTTCTGGGAGAAGTGTGGAGGGATAACAGAGAGCTTCACTGTACAGCTTTGACAGAGTTTTAATGACAAGATACAACTCTGATTCATGAGATTCCTGTGGTACGATGTTTGGCATGTGTTTCTTCTTTTTTGTTTTCATATGTTTCTCGTCATGTTTATTGTTCATTCATTATCATCGCCTGTTGAATGCTTTTAAGTAGAAAGGTAGAATCCAATTTATTGCTCTGCCTTGGGAAAGTATTCATTTTCTGTGTTTCTTCTTCTGTCTGAAAAGGATTCATTCATAAATGCCCTTTTCAGCTTCCTTAACAGTCCTTCCCCTCCATATAATTTCAAATTGGAATGCTAAACCTATTGCCTATCTTGCCTCATGAAAAAATCTGTGTCCTTGATTTAATTCTCTGCTCATGCTGTTCCTTGATCCCACGTAGCCCAGAAAACCCAGTCATTTATTAAAAACCCCTTTCCTATCTATTTACTAGCCTAAAATCAGTTCCCATTTTAAGTCATCTCGTACCCTATTGCTCATTTTATCGAGAATGACTGGAGAGAGCCCTCTCTTGTCCTCATAGGGATAGCTACGAGGCTGAGCTTGGTTTGATGTTGCCTTGAACCTCGCCTTCTTTCAGCCTAAGGCAGATTCGAGCGCTAACACTATCTAAATCAAAAAATCTAGAAAGAGTAATGTGATCTTGTGGTGAACCGATTCATTGATCATCTGTTGCGTTTGATGTGCCCAGATGGCAGATTTTGAGCATTTCCTTCACCTCTTCTAGATGACTAAGGTTTGAGTGCAACTTCCCTGTATATGTGGCATCAGAGAATTTAGGAATGATGCAATCGATGGCATTTAAAAGAAATTTTATTGTTGTTTGCTGACTATAGGCTTGATAAGGTAGGTCTGCATCGTATCCCACGATATTTCTTGTAATTGGAAAATTTGCTGATTTTTATTGATTATTTCTTGTTTCCATCTGTAATCAGTTTCTTTTACCTTTGTTAACTAGCCAGGGGTACAATCTGAAATAAAATTGATTACATACAAGCTATTATTCACCAGCTATGTTACATTGTTCATCATGCTTTTAGCTCTGGATGTAGCTCCTTCCACTTTGATTAAACGCTATTCCCATTTTGCAAAAATAATTTCTTTATGTCTCTCCATAATCTTGGGAAGGTTTTATTTTCTTCCCGATTCCGAGTTTTTCCATAAAAGAAATTCAGAAATCTTTTCATCAGCTTCATCAAATTCAATCTTAAGACCAACTCCTTCATCTACTAAGGAATATGTAGTTTCACATAAGGATTTTTCTTCTGCAACCTTTAGACAAAATTCATTTAATTGCTGAGACAATAACTTGTTTGTCTCCAGGGCTTCATTTTTTAATTGATCCAAATTAGGATAATTCTTAAACTTTTCTAATTTGGATTGAAACATCTTCTCTTGCTCAATATTTGAAGTCTTCTCATTTTGCAGAAGATCTTGTAATTTTTCTATCTCTTGACTTAGCTGCTGTTGCTTTTCTAAAGTCTGTTGATCGATCTTTTTCTTTTCAGCAGCAAGCTGCTCTTCTAACTTTTTGGATTTGAGCTCTCCATCCTTCAATTGTTGTTCTAACTGACTAATTTTCTGCTGGTTCTCTGTAACCTATTCTTCCAACATAGTTATTTGCAAATCCTCTTGTTTCATTAATTGTGTGACTTCAAAGGCCTTGTCTACAGCTGCAGCACTATAGGCACCTGCATATTGGGATAATTTGGTGAGATCCTTAGATGGATTCACCTCAGCATTTTTATAAACAATATTCATAAACTCCACCTGTGATGTCGAAAGTGCATCTTGATCAGTTCTCCTCCTTTTCCTTTGTTTTATCACAACAACACTATGCTTAGGACTGTAAAATATATCCAGAGGAGGGATTTCTTCTATCTTCAACATGATTTCACCAGTGATATTTTTCAGCAATAATTTCTATATCCTGGTCTTTCATATCATTAACTTGGGGATTATTCTATTGTCCTATTTGCTGGGAAAATTGTTCATATTGGCTCAACAAATGAGGAGAAACCATAATTTGAGCAAATTCAAATACCTCTTTAGCATCTTCCTCTCTTCCAAGTTGAGAATCTGGATTATTGTTTATATCTCCTTTTGGTGCCTGTTCAGTAATATTACTATTTGTGCCTCCCTTTTCAGTATGCACATTGGCATCAGTACCTGTGCTTTCTTTTCCTGTCTGGGCCGAAGACTGCTATACATCAAGTTTAGCAGTTGTTTCTTTCTTTTCAGTATTAACTTTGCTGCTAATATCTTCCTTTTGTAAAACAGGATTAGTTCCTATTACGTCTTTCTGAGTTTGTATGATGATTTTGCTAGCAGATGTTTCTGTTACTGTTTTACCAGATGTATTCTCAGTTTCCTTCTGTTGTGATCCATTTTCCTGTACAGGAACTCTCAACTCATCCAGAGGAACTTTGAGTAACCTATGACTTCTAAATAACAAAAATTTATTCATTTCTTCGGCCTGAAATTTGGACTTGGCCAAATAAAAAATTTGAGACAATTTATCTACAGAAACAAATAAATTATCAAACATATCTGGTTCATGTTCGAACTGAGCAATTGAAAAAGAAGTAGTAAGATCATATGCCATCTTCCTTGGATCATATTGCCTTCCTTGGATTGTTGAAAGTTTGAGATTGGTTAACTTACCAACTTCTTTTTTAGCATGAACAAAATTATTGAGAGTATAGTCACCAAATTTAAAAGGAAAAGTAGGCCACATAAGCTCCTTGTTGTTCTTCAAAGTCCTAGACATGCCTTCTACTGTCAGCTGATAAGAAATTTCCTGTGCTATTAGTTTGTCTGGAACATACAAAGGAAGAATGTGTGGTTCTACAATACTTCCGAAGACTCTGATATATGTGAAATTTTCCTCTCTGAACCAATCTCCAATTGAGGACAAATCAACTTTAGCTTTCTCGGAAAGCCTAGGAGGGAATAGGCCAAAAATAGTTTGATAAATCGGGATAAGAAAACTGTGACAGACTCTGTAAACATGGATTTTGAAATGCCCCTTTCACAAGGACTTGTGATATATATGAATACGAATAGGATATTTAGGGGTCCATTTCCATACTAATATGGGGAATAAAGAATTGAAACAAAGGGCATCTAGGATATAAGCACAAAAATAAAAAGGAGTGCTATTTCTTAAATCTATGTCTTTACTATACTCAAGAATTCCGCTGGCTATCTTATCAGAAAGAATGACAGCCTAGTCCATTATCTCGGAACTAATAACAGAATGTATTAATGGTACCATTTTTATAGAAAACCTAACTGAGTTATCATTCCCAAAAAATCTACACATCATTGCTGCGGCATAACAGTATGGAGGCAAAAGAGACTCCACAGAGTACATACCTGATGCCTCGTGTCTATGCTTTTCAGGAACCTTTCTCCATTCTTTAATTGGTTCTGACTGATTTTCATGATTCACAGCAAATTCCTTGATGAAGTCTTTGTTATAGATTTTCTATGGGTCTGGAAGGTGGTACATTTCTTTAATGTCCTCTGGTTTGAATGACCCGAATATTGCTCCAGAAGCTGAAACAAAGGTTCTATTTTGGATAGCCACATTATCAATTACCCACCGAATAACATCATAATATGGAAAAATGTTTTCCCGAGCTGCAATTCAGTGCATAAATGAGTTCACTAATGTACTAAGAAGATTCTCAGAATCAGAGTCTGAGTCACTTTCATCAGAAACTATAGCCTTGGCTTCAACAACTTTAGGGTTTTCCTTTTCAAACAAGTTATAGAAATTTTCCCATGTAATCTTACCAAGTCCCTAGCATGAGGTATCTGTAACCAGCTAAAGCTTTGCTGGTTTCTCTTTAGGCGGCATGGTAAACATAGGAGCTTTTGTAGCGATGGTAGCTTTTGATTTCCTCGATCTTTTCGTCATTTTGGTATCGGGAAATGTTTCCCTCATTTTGCGAATGAAAGAATTGGACATTCTATTGTTCTGCAATAAATAAAAGCTTTCAGCCGAGGTCAAAACGCAATAATGAAAATAGCTATACAAAAGGATTTATTCGTTGATTTGCATTTATTATCTCCGTGGTTAAAACTTAAATGCCCTCTAGGGAGTCACACTCACGCATTCAAAAAAAACGAAATCGTTATTATTTGTTTGATTTTCAATTAATGGTAAACGTACAATCAGAGATCGACATATTTTGAAATAAGTGTAAAAATATTACCTTTTAAATCCTTGGGATGTGATGAATAAATAATATATGAATATTAAGATGTATTCACATCGCGAATCCTTAAAGGTAAATGAAATAACATAATATGATTTATGCCGAATTCTGATTGCAAAGATTGCATCAGGGATTTTCAAATGGAATGAATTGTTAAAGAGCTTCTCCGATAATTCGATTGTGATGAGGTGGGGTCCGCCGAGTCGGAGTCTTTCAATCAAATGAATATAACATTTAACTCTTCGAAATGCGATTGCGATGAATCACATCGCATCGGAAGTATGTAAAACAAATATAACACTTTAAAGCTTATCTGATTTGTGATTACGATTGAGTTCCATCGCATCAGAGTTTCACAAAGTGAAAATAGAACTTAAATATTTCTCTGATTTTCCGATTTGCGATTACTGTACACATCAAATATTGTTAAATATAAATACTTTATATAATATTTTGATATGATAAAAGCTTTGTATTTCATCAGATCAGAAAGTTTTTATAAGGTTGTATTTGTTTAAACACATTTGTAAATAAAAATATGCAATATGTCCTTTTATCAATGAACCTTTTATTCCTAATAAAAATGATCGGATTATTTCTAAATCTTTTATTCCTGTCCAAAAAGAAAGATAAAAAGGGGACCTATTTCTAAATGAAATTTATTCTAAAAATTTAGAAATGGGGAGGGTTGTTGTACAGTACAACAATTGGCGATTCACTGGAAGAAACAATTATCTCTGAAAAAATAAATGAACACTATATTTCTAGTAAGTAAAAATTTCTAAAGATAATGAAAACTATCTTAGGACAATTCAAATAAAATCTAACTATGAAAAAGAAATAAAAATCACTTACAATCTCTCTCTATTTCTTCAAAGATAAAAACATTTTTGGGTTATCTCAAGCCTTGATTGGTTGATAATAATAAAGTAAGTGGATTTCTTCAAGTTTAGCTTTTGTAATATACTCTATTGTCATAGGCATTTCCTCTGCTACCAACAAACGATCATAGTCTTGACAGGGTTACCTTTTAACCATCAACCATTCATTATCCCATCCAAATAAGATTATGACTCTTTAAAAATAAATTCATAAGACATATTATCTCATGTTTTTTGTCTTTTATTTTTTTTTTTAATTTAATAGCCATTATTCTGGTTTGGTAGCCAGTTAGTAACAATGCCATTCACTAGTTGTAATTAAATTGAACAAGCTGGCTCGTGATGAGACCCCTTGTCTTACTTTTATAAGCCATTACCCTGTTTTGGTATGCAGTATTGGTAATGTCAGTTTTATTACTTCTTATGGTCATGGTAAGTAGGCTCATGATGAGACCTCTTATCTCCTAAATTTTTTCATATAATTTCTTAGAATAACATTCTAAAAACTCACAACCAAAATGGATGGGGTAAAATAGTTGTATCCTTAAGAATAAATGGATGACAATTTTCAGAGTTTTTTGTTTGCTAAGATTGAAAAAGTATTTATTTTTTGAGGATAACCTTTCTCTGCTTAATAACTTATAATGATTTACATTTTCCTCAAGGTTTCAAAAGATTATGCAATTTTTTTGAACAAATTTTCAAAGTTTATATTTTATTTTAAACTATCCAAAATTATAATCATTTCCCTAAAAAAATTTATTTACACAAAATAAGTATTTATAACATTCTTTCCAAGACAATTTTCTAATAGTAAAAATTCAATCAAAGACTATTAACAACCTTTATTTACAAAAATAAATACAAATGTCATAAAGGAATATGTACAAGTGAGAAGGGGTTACCTCCTTATGAAAATAATTTCTTTAAGACAAGCCCATTTATAGGAAGAGATTCTCTCTTTCCTGTTAAATCTTGGAGTATGAATGTATATGAGCCTATCTTTTCAGCAATTTGAAATGGTCCAAGCCACATTTTCTAAAATTTGGTATGCTTACCTTTTTCTTCATGTGATTTATCCCATTTCAAAACAAGATCACCAATTGACAAATTTTTTGAGCCAGTGGAACTTGAATCAAAAGAATATTTTACAAGATGTTGATGTTTTTCATGAATATCTTTTGTTTTTTCTCTATCTTCTTCTAATTTAAGGATTTGATCAAATCTCAACTGCATGGATGAGGAAGGATTTTCTTTAATGAATTGCACTAGGGCTAATGATGGAAGAGCTAGATTTGATGGTATCACAGCTTCTTTACCATAAACTAAATTGAAAGGTGAAATTCCTATAGAAGCTTTAAGAGTAATACGATCAACCCATAATGCAAATATTAAAGACTTGTGCAAATTCTTTTGATTTTGATCAATGGTCCTTTTAATGATTTTGATGAGATTTTTGTTGGTGGATTCAGCTAAACCATTACCTTGTGGATAATAATTCATTGAATATTTCAATTTAAAACCTTTTTTAATTGCAAATTCCACTATACTATTACCAGAAAAATAAGATGCATTTTCGAAGACCAGAGCGTTAGGTACACCAAAACTGGTAATGATGAATTGATCGATGAAATCAATAATTGCATCAGAGTTGGCTACCTTTAGAGGAATTTCTTCAATCCACTTTGTGAAGTAATATGTTGCTGTGAGGATGTATTTGTGCTGTTTGGAAGAATGAGGTACTATCTCACCAATAATATCAAGCCCCCATTTATCAAATGTTTGCTCAATGTTTACTGGTTGCAAAGGAAAAGCTAGTTTCCTTTGTCTTCCACTAGCAGTTTGGAAAATATTGCACTTCCTCACATAATCATGTGTATCTTTGAAAAGGGTAGGCCAATAATATCCATCATGGATGATTTTGTGAGCTATGGTATCACCTCCAAAATGACCTCCCGCTGGTCCATCATATAATTCTTTCAATACCTTTTATGCTTAAGTCTTTTCAAGACATCTTAATAGGATTGAATCATAATTCTTTTTTAATAACACGTCATCAATGATTTCATATTTAGTAGCCTTCAATATTAAAGCATGTTTATTCTTATAGCTGATATTAGAAGGAGCATACCCATTTTTCAAGTAAAATATCAGATTAGCATACTGAGATTCAGAATCTGTAACACTTATCTGACTTACTTGAACAACATTTTCTGGATCTTGATTTTCTGGTATGTTATGAGCTCCTACTAATAATATGCAAAAACGTTGACCTCTAAAAATCTTTGTTGGTTTAATATCAATATCATATTCTTGCAAATTTGTCACCCAATTAGCCCTTTTTTCTCCTACTTCTCTTTAAATTAATAATTGTCTTACTGTAGAAAATGGGACAATTACTTTTGTGTGTGTTTTTAAGAGAAAAGGCCTAAAATGTTTGATTGACTTAAATACAACGAAGACTTGTTTTTCTATATTGAAATAATTCAGCGTAGCTCCTTGCAGATTCGAGCTAAAGAAAGAAATCAGTGCTTCAATTTGTTGATCATTGAGCTGTGTTAAAACAACAGAATAGGATGTTTCGGTTGCCAAAGTATACAAAATAAAATCTTTAGAAAAATTGGGAGTATTCAATGCAGGTGCATAAATGATTGCCTTCTTGATTGCATCAAAGGATTCTTTTTCTTTATATCCCCATTTGAATATTGAATTTTTCTTAATCATATTCTGCATAGGTAAAACAATTTAAGAAAAATATGGAATGAATATTCTTACAAAATTAATCTGTCCTAAAAATGATTGCATGGACTTTTTATTATGAGGTAAAGAAATATCAAAAATTTCTTTAACTTGTCAGGATCGATATATATACCATCTTTTGACACAAAAAACCCTAATATTCTTCCTTCATCGAGGGAAAATAAGGATTTCTTTGGGTTTAAAGAAATACCAAACCTTATACATCTTTCAAATATTTGTTTCAGATCATGTAGTTGATTGGATCTTTTCTTTGAATAAACTGTTATGTCATCAAGATAAATAACAGCTGATCTATTAATCAGACCCTTAAATGCTATGTCCATGGCTCTCTGGAAAGTAGCTCCTACATTTACTAAACCAAAAGGAATTCTCTGATAAGCATAGGTTCCCCATTTGGTTCTGAAAGTGGTTTTCAACCTATCATCTGGATGTAATAAAATTTGATTATAGCCTAAAAATCCATCAAGGAAAGACATGAGTTCAGAACCAGCTACCTTTTGGAGTATTTGCTCCATGGTTGGCAATGGGAAATTGTCTTTTTGACATGCCTTGTTTAAATTTCTGAAATCAATACAGATTCTAATATCGCCATTTTCCTTCCTGACAGGTACCATGTTGGAAACCCAATTGGAATGCCTTACAGGAAAAATGATTTTGGCTTTCAAAAGTTTGTTGAGTTCTGTTTTGATTTGATCCTTAAGATTTGGATGAATCTTTCTTAACTTCTATTGAACAGGCTTAACATCAGATAGCAATGGAATTGTGTGTTGAATTACAGAAGTATCATAAGTCTTTAAGTCCTCATAACTCCAAGCGAAGACATTTTTATATTTACTCAGAAGTTTAAAAAAAGCAAATCTTTCTTCTGGAGTTAAATTGAGTCCTAGATTAACATTCTCAGGTTTAGAATCAGAGACAAGATTCACTAATTCAAACTTCAAAGTTGAACTTTGAATTTTAGCATTAGTAACTTTCTTGATTCTGTGTTTAATATCATAAAGATCCTCAAGTTTAACAACAGATTTAGGAATCGGATCTTCATTATTTCTTGAAGTAATTTGTAGATCATGATTGTCTTCATCAATAATTTGTTCATCATATGATTTCTCAGAAGTTAAGAAATTCAAAATATCTTGATCATGGTAGAATACTCTCCAGTTAGTAATATTATCTGGGACAGATGGGCAAAAAATCAATTCTACTGAAAATCTATCAGGACTGCAATCTTCAGCAGGGAGGAGTTTGGATGCAACATTAGCTAACAGGTCAGCTGATGTGTTTTGATTTCTAGGAATAGAAGAGATATTAAATGATAGAAATTGAGTGGTAAGGTCATGTACTAGGGTTTGATAATGTTTGAGATGTCCTGAAAGACAAGGGATGATATTCCTTACTTGCCTTACGACAATTTTGGAATCTCTATATACTTTCAAGTATTTTACATTTAACCCTATAGCCTTATAAAGTCCTTGAATCAAGGCTTCATACTCATCGGTATTATTAGTGCACTCAAATTCTAATCTACATGATAGCATGGTTTTCTCTCCTTCTGGATCGATTAGGATGCATCTTTCTCCTGCTCCATCACTATATTTTGATCCATCAAAATATAATGACCAAAATAAAGTTTTATCTATAGGTTTATCTACAAATGAATAAGAAATATTAACAATTCTAGAAGAATCAGATTGCGAAAAAGTTTCAATTTGAGAAACAAAAGTATTTACAGAAAAAGGTGATTGTGGTGCAGTAAAATTCCCAAGAAATGACTTAGCAGAATAACCTCCAAGAATATTATTGTTGAAGGCTACAGGTTCGCTTGGTTGTTCAAATTTAGTTACAGTGTGTGTCATATGTTTTTCTCACTCGATTTTGATTTGATTTGGTTTCCCTTTTTAGGGAAGCCACATATGTGAAAATTCGGTTGAGATATAGTCATTAAGTTTTGCAGACCAGTCTCTGCTTAAGACTAACCCATAGAATTCAGCAATATCTGCAATTAGAAAATCAATTATTTGGACAATCCTAGGATCGAAAGCTAGTCTAATGGTAACTGAATTGATTTCTCCTACAACTTGAACTTTAGAGCGATCCAATTGTACAATGTGAACTGCAGATTTATGTGGTTCGATATTCAATTTAGAATAGACTGAAGTAGGCATTATATTAGAGGATGCTCCAGAATCAATTAAACAATTATGCAAATTCTTATTGTAGATTTCATAAGCCAACAAAAATGGAGGTGTCTGAGAATTTGATCTTTCTCCAATAAGAACAATGTGTGTTGCATCTACTTTGTCTGGTGGCTTACCAGTCCCTTCAGCTTCTTTAGCTACTACACCACTTGGTAGAGGGGCAATAGGTGTAGCATTTAACTCTTTTAATAGTAGCTTTTGTTGATGTTTAAGTTTTCTGAGTTCATGTAATGAGATGTTCACTCTAGTATTTTTCATGTCCTAAAAATTATTATAATCCATCAGATCTGATACCACTAGAGTCTTAGATGATTTTGTGGGAGGATTGGGAGATGATGGCTGATTCTGAGTGGGTAAGGGAGAAGCTTTCTTTGCGGGATTTTTGTCTTTAGTACTCAGAGTTGTATTTTTCTTCTTTGGAACAGTTTGAACAGGTTCCGATGTAGATTTTCTTCTTGTACTCACAGGCATAGCTTCTTGTTCCATTTCACTATCCGAATTAGGGAGAATGAAATCCCACATTCCATGTGGTTCAACTATTTCTTCCCTTTCATCTTCTTCATCCGACACTAGAGGAGTATCTTCCTCTTCTTCGTCTTCTGATTCTGCATTGGAGATTTCATTGGGAGGTTTTGATTCAGCTTGATTTCTCTTGAAATTTCTGAATGGTCTCTTTGTAGAAGTCTCTGTTACTTGCTTTTTGATCTCAACCATCTCATTAGACATGGTTTTAAGGAATTTATGTAAACCCTCCATGTCATATGGATATCTTGGTGTATTTTTCTTGGAATCATCTTTAAAAGTGACTTTCTTTGATTTTATTTCCTCAATAGCATTTTTCTTATCTAGAGCAATCATTCATTTTTCAAATGAAATAGATTCTTTCATATTCTCAGCTAAAGTCGGTTTTGCAACTCTATCTACAAAAATTTCTATGTTTGAGGGTAAAGCATTAATGTACCATTCACTTCTAACCTGTTCACTAGGTTTAGATGTTGTAGGGATCTTATTCAAGAGTTTATTGAATTGAGAGTTAAAATATTTAATGGGTTCTTTCGGTTGAGTCTTTAAATTGGAGAGATCGTTGATTAGGGTAGCAATTGATCTATCATCTCCATATTTAGTTAAAAATTTCTCTTCAAACATATCCCAACTTGTGATTGAATCTGAAGGTAAAGAAAAGTACCAGGATCCTCCTGTCTCTTGCAAAGTATAAGGAAATAACCTGACTACAACATCTTCATGCACTACTGTATTCATATTTATAGCAAGCATAAAGTTATTGATGTGTTCTCCTGCTTGTATACCAGTATCTGGACTAAACTTTGGCAGCCATTTTTCAGGATGATCAGGTAGATCATGCAAAGGTGCAGCCATATTTATAGCTCCCGGTCTAGTCCATGGTCTCTGTGCCACATTTTTTATGATGGTAGAAACACTAGAAGTGACAACTGGTGTATGAGTAGTAACAGTTGAAGTATTGGAAGAGACAATTGATGTTTGAATAGATGTAGTTTGAGCAGATGATGATGATGAGACTACTGCACTTTTATGATTTGGAGCTTTGGAAACAGATGATTGAATATGCGATGAAGAACTAGTACCACTTTCTATTTCCGATGGAGTTCTTCTTGTTTTGACTCTACTATGTATAGGGAATTCTTTTGTGGAAATTCCAAGTTTTTCACTCTGTGACCTAGTGAGAGGTCTGGAAGAAAAAAACTGCGAGGTGACACTACCTTCAGATAATTCTGATTCTTCTAATGATAATGAGAATCCTTGAAGTTTATGAACTAAAGCTTCGACTTTAGGGGATTCAGGAGTTGGATTATCTGATTGATTTGAGACTTTGGTAGTGGGTGTTTGAATACTTTTATCAATTTCTTCTCTAGTGATTTGATATGTCGACGAAATTGAAGGTGATGAGGGTGATGTGCTCTTAGAATGGCTTTCAGATTTAGATTTATCTGAAATTCATAGCTTTGGCCCTCCTTCTAGCACCAAAAAAGTTGAAGCCTTGAAAATCGCTGCTTCAAACATTGGGGGATAACCACCCAGTCGGGACCTTAGGACAACTCCTTTTCCATTTGGAGTGGTGGCTCCGACTGGATTGATAGGACCAGTTTCCTAGTAATTTAAATGGGTTGGTAATGGAATGATTGGATGAAGGGAAAATGGGACTAAATGACTGAAATAAAACTATCTAATCTAATTTAAAACTGATAAAACAATTCTAAAACTAACCCGGGCATCAAATGTAAATACAACTTTAAATTGTTTCAATTAATCAATAACCATGAAAATGTGTTAGAGCTTAATTGAAATATGCAGTAACAAATAAAGATAACTCTGTTTAAGAAATTAAACAGAGTTATAATAACATATTTCATTCATCATTATATATCATTTGCATATACTGTAAAAGATAAATATTTCTACACACTCGGAAATGATATGTATAAAGAAATATTGTAAAATGAGTATACATAAATGATAGCAATTTAAAAGAGAATATCACATAAAATAATAAAACTAACAATGAATAGATAGAAATTCCATATCCATATTGATACTTTCCAATGCAATCCGATATCCAAATCCAACAACTTCAATGTAAAATAAACTCCAAGATACAAAAATGCAATTCATAAAGGAAATTTCACACAGAATCACCAGATGTGATCCTTTATAAAAATATAAGAGTCAATGGAGTACAGAAATTTAATCTCCAAGTCAAAATATTACAAATTTAGGACCCCTTTCTAAATGCATGAAAGGGGTTTAAATAGGTACTTAATAAAACAAAATAACTAAAACTATTCCTATAATCTATCTAAATCGAAAAATCTAGAAATAGAAATACGATCTTGTGGTGAATCGATTCATTGATCATCTGTTGTGTTTGATGTGCCCAGATGGTAGATTTTGAGCATTTCCTTCACCTCTTCTGGATGACTAAGCTTTGAGTGCAACTACCCTGTATATGTGGCATCAGAGAATTTAGGAATGATGCAATCGATGGAATTTGAAAGAAAATTTATTTTTGTTTACTGACTATGCGGCTTGATAAGGTAGGTCCACATCGTATCCCACGATATTCCTTGTAATTGGCCAATTTGCTGATTTTTATTGATTATCTCTTGTTTCCAACTGTAATCAGTTTCTTTTACCTTAGGTAATTGGCCAGGGGTACATTCTGAAATCAAATTGATTGCATATAGGCTATTAGTCACCAGCTATGTTACATTGTTCATCATGCTTTTAGCTCTGGATGTAGCTCCTTCTGCTTTGATTAAACGTTGTTCCCATTCTACAAAAATAATTTCTTTATGTCTCTCCATAATCCTGGGAAGGTTTTCTTTTCTTCCCGATTCCGAGTCTTGCCATAAAAGAAATTCAAAAATATTTTCATCAGCTTCATCAAATTCAATCTTAAGACTAACTCCTTCATCTACTAAGGAAGATGTAATTCCACATAAGGATTCTTCTTCTGCAACATTTAGACAGAATTCATTTAATTTCTAAGACAATAACTTGTTTGTCTCCAGGGCTTCATTTTTGAATTGATCCAAATTAGGATAATTCTTAAACTTGTCTAATTTGGATTGAAACAACTTCTCTTGCTCAATCTTTGAAGTCTTCTCATTTTGTAGAAGAGCTTTTAATTTTGCTATCTCTTGACTTAGCTACTATTGCTTTTCTAAAGTCTATTGATCGATCTTTTTCTTTTCAGCAGCAAGACACTCTTCTAACTGTTTGTATTTGAGCTCTCCATCCTTTAATTGTTGTTCTAACTGAATAATTTTCTGCTGGTTCTTTGTAACCTATTCTTCCAACATAGTTATTTGCAAATCCTTTTGTTTCATTAATTGTGTGACTTCAGAGGCCTTGTCTATAGTTGCAACACTATAGGCACCTGCATATTGGGATAATTTGGTGAGATCCTTAGATGGATTCACCTTAGAATTTTTATAAAAAATATTCATAAACTCCACCTGTAATGTCGAAAGTGCATCTTGATCAGTTCTCCTCATTTTCCTTTGTTTTCTCACAACAGCCCTATGCTTAGGACTATAAAATATATCTAGAGGAGGGATTTCTTCTATATTCAACATGATTTCACCTGTGGGATTTTCAGGAATAATTTATATATCCTGGTCTTTCAGATCATTAACTTGGGGATTATTATGTTGTCCTATTTGTTGGGAAATTTTTTCATATTGGCTCAGCAAATGAGGATAAACTATAAGTTTCGCAGATTCAACTACCTCTTTAGCAGCTTCCTCTCTTCCAAGTTGAGAATCCGGATTATTTTTTATATCTCATTTTGGTGCATGTTGAGTAATCTTACTGTTTGTGCCTCCCTTTTCAGTATGCACATTGGCATCAGTACATGTGCTTTCTTTTCCTGTCTGGGCCGAAGACTATTGTACATCAAGTTTAGCAGTTGTTTCTTTCTTTTCAGTATTAACTTTGCTGCTAATATCTTCCTTTTGTAAAATAGGATTAGTTCCTGTTACTTCTTTCTGAGTTTGTATGATGATTTTACTGGCAGATGTTTCTGTTACTGTTTTACCAGATGCATTCTCTGTTTCCTTTTGTTGTGATCCATTTTCCTGTACAGGAACTCTCAACTGATCCAGAGGAACTTTGAGTAACTTCTGACTTCTAAATAACAAAAATTTATTGATTTCTTCGGCCTGAAATTTAGACTTGGCCAAACAAAAAACTTGAGACAATTTATCTATAGAAACAAATAAATCATCAAACATATATGGTTCATGTTCGAACCGAGTAATTGAAACAGAAGTAGTAAAATCATATGCCACCTTCCTTGGATCATATTGCCTTACTGGGATTGTTGAAAGTTTGAGATTGGTTAACTTACCAACTTATTTTTCAGCATGAACAAAATTATTGAGAGTATAGTCACCACATTTAAAAGGAAAAGTAGGCCACATAAGCTTCTTGTTGTTCTTCAAAGTCCTAGACATGCCTTCTACTGTCAGTTGATAAGAAATTTCTTGTTCTAACAGTTTGTCAGGAACATACAAAGGAAGAATGTCTGGTTCTACAATACGTCCAAATACTCTGATATATGTGAACTTTTCCTCTCCGAACCAATCTCCAATTGAGGACAAATCAACTTTAGCTTTGTCGGAAAGCCTAGAAGGGAATAGGCCAAAAATAGTTTGATAAATCGGGATAAGAAAATCGTGACAGACTTTGTAAACATGGCTTTTGAAATGCCCCTTCCACAAGGACTTGTGATATATATGAATAGGAATAGGATCTTTAGGGGTCCATTTCCATCCTAATATGGGGAATAAAGAATTGAAACAAAGGGCATCTAGATATAAGTACAAAAATAAAAAGGAGTGGTATTTCCTAAATTTCTGCCTTTCCTATACTCAAGAATTCTGTTGTCTATCTTATCAGAAAGAATGACAACCTAGTCCATTATCTTGGAACTAACAATAGAATGTATTAATGGCACCATTTTTATAGAAAACCTAGTTGAGTTATCATTCCCAAACAATCTACACATCATTGATGCGGCATAACAGTACGGAGGAAAAAGTGACTCCACAGAGTACATACCTAATGCCTCGTGTCTATGTTTTTCAGGAACCTTTCTCCATTCTTTAATTGGCTCTGACTGATTTTCATGATTCGCAGCAAATTCCTTGATGAAGTCTTTGTTATAGATTTTCTATGGGTCTGGAAGGTGGTACATTGATTTAATGTCCTCTGGTTTGAATGACCTGAATATTGCTCTAGAAACTAAAACAAAGGTTCTGTTTTGGATAGCCACATTATCAATTACCCACTGAATAACATAATAATATGGAAAAATGTTTGCCCGAGGTGCAATTCGGTGCAGAAATGAGTTCGCTAATGTACTAAGAAGATTCTCAGAATCAGAGTCTGAGTCGTTTTAATTAGGAACTGTAGCCTTGGCTTCAAAAACTTTAGGGTTTTCCTTTTCAAACAAGTTATAGACATTTTCCCATGTCATCTTACCAAGTCCCTGGCATGAGGTATCTATAACCAGCTTAAGCTTTGCTGGTTTCTCTTTAGGCGGCATGGTAAACATAGGAGCTTTTGCAGCGATGGCGACCTTTGATTTCCTGGATCTTTTCGACATTTCGGTATCGGGCAATGTTTCCCTCGTTCTGCGAATGAAAGAATTGGATGTTCTATTGTTCTGCAACAGCTAAAATCTTTTAGCCGAGGTGAAAATGCAATAATGAAAACAACTATACAAAAGGATTTATTTGTTGATTTTCATTTATTATCTCTGTGGTTAAAACTTAAATGCCCTCTAGGGAGTCACACTCACGCATTCAAAACAAAATAAATCATTATTATTTGTTTGATTTTCAATTAATGGTAAACGTACAATGAGAGATTGGCATATTTTGAAATAAGTGTAAAAATATTACCTTTTAAATCCTTGGGATGCGATGAATAAATAATATATGAATATTAAGATGTATTCGCATCGTGAATCCTTAAAGGTAAATGAAATAACATAATATGATTTATGCTGAATTCCGATTGCGAAGATTGCATCGGGGATTTTCAAATGGAATGAATTGTTAAAGAGATTCTCCGATAATCCGATTGCGATGAGGTGGGGTCCGCCGAGTCAGAGTCTTTCAATCAAATGAATATAACATTTAACTCTCCGAAATGCGATTGCGATGAATCAAATCCCATTGGAAGTATGTAAAACAAATATAACACTTTAAAGCTTATTCGATTTGCGATTGCGATTGAGTTCCATTGCATCGGAGTTTCAAAAAGTGAAAATAGAACTTAAAGATTTCTCCGATTTTCCGATTTGCGATTACTGTACACATCAAATATTGTTAAATATACAAACTTTATGTAATAATTTGATATGATAAAAGCTTTGTATTTCATCGGATCAAAAAGTTTTTATAAGGTTGTATTTGTTTATACACATTTGTAAATAAAAATATGCAATATGTCCTTTTATCAATGAACCTTTTATTCATAATAAAAATGATCGGATTGTTTCTAAATCTTTTATTTCTATCTAAAAAGAAAGATAAAAAGGGGACCTATTTCTGAATGAAATTTATTCTAAAAATTTAGAAATGGGGAGGGTTGCTGTATAGTACAACAGTATGGTACAACATATGATAATTTATTACAACATCTTGAAAAAGTGTTAAAAATATGTATAGAGACAAATCTATCACTCAGTAATGAAAAATGTTTTATGATGTTAACTGAGGGGATAGTGTTGGGACACCATATTTCTTCTTCAGGAATTAAGGTGGACCCAACAAAAATTCAAGTCATTGAGAATTTAACACCACCCACGACGCAAAAATAAGTTCGAATTTTCTTGGGTTATGCAGGCTACTATAGGAGATTCATTGAAAATTTCAGTAAAATTGTTTTGCCATTATTCAAGTTACTTACAAAATATGTGGAATTCCAAAGGAAAAATAATTTTTAAAATGCATTTAAAAAATTAAAAGAAAAATTGTCAATTACACCCATTCTTCGAGGAACTAATTGGTCTTTGCCACTTCACATTTCAACTGATGCATCTGACACTGCTATTGGAGCATCAGTTGGACAAAAAGAGAATCAGTTTAATTATGCCATATATTTCTTAATAAAAAACGTAACACTGACAAAATTGAACTACAATTTTATAGAAAAAGAAATGTTAGTTTTAGTACATGCATTTAATAAATTTTGATATTATATAACAGGTTATCAAGTTTACATCCACATAGATCATTCAACCATAAAATATTTAATGAAAAAATCAATCACAAATGACAGAATAACTGGATGGTTGTTATTAATGCAAGAATTTAACATTACTGTGCAAGATCGACCAAGTAAAGATAATCAAGTTGCGGACTTCCTATCAAGACTACATTCACCTGGTGATCCAAATCCAGTATCAGATAATTTTCCAGATGAACATCTATTTTCTATAAATGCCAAAATTCCATGGTTTTCATATATAGCTAACTATTTATCATCTGGCATTCTACCATCTCATTACAAAAATAAATTGAAAAGAAGAATAATTAAAGAAAGTGATAGATATAGTTCCAGGGTTAATGGAGATCTGTTCTATACTGGTGCTGATATAATGATTAGAAAATGTGTTAGAGAAGATGAGATTATTGAAATTTTGAAAGCATGTCATGACGAACCATGTGGTGGTCATTTTGCAGATAAGCGGACAACATACAAGGTGCTGAAACTTGGCAATTATTGGCTATACATCTTCAAAGACTCCAGAGCCTATGTGAAGAGATGTGACAATTGCCAAAGAATTGGTAGACCAGTGGCATCAGATGAAATTCCATTAAATCCACAAGTACTGATTGAACCATTTGAACAGCGGGCTTTAGATTTTTTGGGACCAATAACCCTCCATCCAATGGGAAGAATTACATCTTCGTATGTACATATTATGTAACTAAATGAGTGGAAGCAAAGGCAGTAGCACGAGAAAAACAAGATACTATTGTGTCTCTTATGTTTGAAACGATATTTGTAAGGTATGGAGATCCAATACAAATAGTAATTGACCAAGACACATAGTTCACATCAAAACTTGTTCGAGATCTTATGGAGAAATACAAGATTAAACACAAACAATCAACTCCATATCATCCTCAAGCAAATGGATAAGTCAAATCTAGAAATAAAGTCCTAGAGAACATTATAAAAAATACTATACAAATGAACAGAAAGGATTGGTCAGAAAAACTGAGAGATGCACTATGGGCATATAGGATAACATGGAAAAACATAACTGGGTTTAGTCAATATCAATTAGTGTATGGAAAGAAGTCTTATTACCCATAGAATTTCAAATAGATACATTTAAGATTGCAGCAGAATTGGGGATGGAATTATCTGAGGCACAACAACAAATAATTATGGAATTAAATCAACTGGATGAGATACGTCAACAAGCAGTAGAGCACACATCTTTTTTCCAAGAACAAAGGATCAAATGGCATGATCGATTCATAAAGAATAAAGTGTTTCAGAAAGGAGATTGGGCACTCTTATTCGAATCCAAGTTCAAATATTTCAAACAAAAGTTTAAAAATCATTGGCTTGCGCCATATGGGATTGAAGAAATCTTTGACAATAGAGTCATCAAGATAAAAACAATTTGACGAAGCATTTGTTTCGTTTATCGTTAATGGACATAGGATTAAAGTTTACAATAAGCCTATAAATAAAGAGGATTTTCTAAGAAAAATTTCAATAGATTCAGATCTGGAACTAATGGGGTAGCATAACACTATGGCTCCCATAATTCTAGAAGAAGAAGAAGAATAAAAAATAAAAAACAAATAAAAAACAAATAAAAAATATAAAAAATAATAAAAGTGTTTGGTTGTGAAAATCTAGGAAACTCGCACAATACAAAATTGAATTGATATCGGAAAATCAACTTGTTTGGCCAATATGAATTCTATGTTTGTTTCCATTTTACTTTACTATGACTTTTTCAGATATACCTCCAAAGACATGTCAGGCTTGAGGACAAGTCTTATCATCAGCTTGGGGGAAGGTGTGTAATAAAACTATGAAAATAGTTTCAACAGTTGAATTGAATACGGAATATGAATCACAATTACAAAGAAACCACGTACATCATTCAACATAGACAGAAGGGACCTGAATTATTATTGAGAAAATTATCCATAAGGGACTTGTATCATTACGACAAAAAAATTTCAAACATTATTGAAAATTATGCCAGAAGGGACTTGAAAATAAAAAATATCACAAGGGACCTGAGCTACATTAATATTGAAGATCATGTCAGAAGGGACCTTAAATGTCAAATTTTAACCTGCAGAAGGGACCTGAACAACATCATTCCAAATAAAACCAGATGCAAAGCAGAAATAAAGTCTCTACATAGTCTGAAGAGCTATCGTTATAACAAAACACAACGTCGACCATCATGAACATCAAATGGTTTGAGGGAATACAAGTACAACAAGTAAAAAGTGCTCTTAAAATTTCATTTTTTTGTGAAAATATTCTAGAATTGTAAAACTAATTTAGTACTGGTTATGCATTTTATCACCTACATTTTTCGTCATCTACATTTCATCACCTATGATTCTTAGCCCTATTTTATCCATGTCTATACCACTATCCTAATCATTCAATAAACTTTCCAAATCTATCCATACCATACCCTACCCTACTTTTCTAAACAAAAGAATCATAAACAAAAGGATTAACATTAAACCTGGACCTACAATAAAAAAACAAGAGGTTAGTTTCATTATAAATATTTGATTTTAAAATATGACCATTTCATTGGTCAATTTTAAAAATTAATTAAAAGAGAAAACCTAAAGTCTAAAATCATATGATAGCACAATTATTTCAAACAACAAAACAGAATGCAAAAAGCGCAATCATAAAAAATGGTTATAAGCTAAGGTAATGGAGCAAGAGCGCAATCATAATGCAAACAATGGAATGCAACTAACCTAAAGTATGATGCTATGACAAACAATGAATGAAAATGATGCATGTATATGGATGAGAACATGATGAGACAATGATACATACAATAGTGGAGGAACATAGAAATGATGGCATACAGTGATTTGAATACAAGCAGTGAAACGGAAATATGATGGCACATATGCAATAAGGTATGATGCATTTCAATGGAGGATGGAAGCAGACATAGTCATCAACGCAAATCATGAAAGAAAAATGTGAAAGGGATTGCGTAATAAGTGATGCAAAGGACGATATGTACACCGTGGAGTCAGCATGCCAGTCAAGGGTAAGCAATGGATGCTTCGGTCAAGTGGTGGTTAATAAACGGTCAAAAACAAATTCAAATTCCATATTACAACACTGTAAATTTTTGAGAGAACCTCTGCCATTTCTAAGACCTCAAGCAACTGATATACACTTTGTATTTCACCATCATCGCCTTTTGAAGGCTCAGTGAGAGAAGGAAGGCATGCAATCAAAACACGCATCCATTTTTTCAGCTTTGCGAGAAACAAATAAACAAGAGAGAAGACAAGGGAGAAGTTGTGAGGAGAATAGAAGAAATGTAACACAACTAAGAAGGCAATAAATATAGTAGTGAGAAGAACGGAGGGATAATGAAAATTTTCCGAAGTTTCAAGCCAACCTATCCAATAGATCTATCAAGAAATCATGCTGTTAGGAGGCAAAAATCCCATTAAGAATAAGGTAAGAAGCAAACTCTGATTTTGTCTTTTAAAACAACGATGATTGACATGAGTAAATCTCAGGGTTGTTAAAAAAACTGAGAGTTATAAAAGGATTTCTTCTATTACGGTCTTTAAAACTTGTCATTGCATTACGTTTTGTCTTTGACACCACTCATAAATGCTTTGACACCACTCATAAACGCTCTTCCATTAGTAAACACTAAATCTTCTGTTGATTAAATGAGTAAATGATAAGATATTGAGTGAATATTTTGATAATATTGGTGCTGATTGAAACACAAAGACTCCAGTTAAACTAGAAGTAAAATCATGAGGATCATAACAGAAAATCATGAGGTTCATTGCAAAGATAGGTAAACTTGAAAACGTCCTCAAGCACAGTCTTCTATTTCAAATTGAATGTAAACGAAGAATGGAGAGTTTTGGTTTGAATTGCATAGTGAATTCGTTTTAATTGGGTTGTGTAGTATATTAATTTCATTTGCATAGTGAATAGAAGAATTTGAATCAGTTTATGTGGAGAAATATTGGTTTAAAAGTCACAATCAACATGTTTTTGTATTTTTGCATAGCAGAGGGCAGATTCTGGTGAATTTTTGAAGAAAAACAGTGAAATCATTATGAGATTTTTTTTATGAAATAACTAAGCTATTCTCTTGCATAAACAACGAGCTTATATTAGATACATAATTATTTGCCTTAGGAAAAGAATTTTGTATGGAATCGAAGGGTCACAAGACACTGTTGTATAAACAAATTTCATTTTTTTACAGAGTAAAAAATTTACAAAACAGAGGCAGAGGATTGTTATTTTTAAAAGAGACATAGAATCAAATATAGAGTAGGATAATAGAAACATGATTTTTTATGTTTTCTTAAACCTCTCTATACCAAATCTTATGTCTATTTGAAGCAGTAAACTCACATTCTTCCAAAGGAAAATAGAGGATTGATTTCAATTACTTGGCAAGAGCAGCAAATAGAGGTAAGCCTCAATACTATGATAACATATAGTACTTGAATTTTTGTTTACAAAAATGAGGTTAAGGATAGTAGATGGGTACATCAAATGGTTTTCAGAAAATATGAAATTAAGAACAGAGCCCAAAGATTTTCAGATTGAGCATTGGAGTAGGGAAATAGTTGAGAAACTTTATCAATCAAGCTTAATAGGATTTGTTCAAAAATTCAAAGGGAATAATGAGGATATCACAAGGGAGTTTATAAAAAATTTCAAACAAGATGAAACTATGGTGGATAGTTTACATATTCCTTTAACTACAGAATCTATTTCCCAAGCTTTAGAGTTGCCATCATCAGGTTAACTATACCACAAGGGATTACATTTCAAAGACAAGGGTTGGACCTTCTTCTTGGATAAGAACATTAAGAGTTCTTTTGATAGGTCAAAGGGGATTCCCAGGGAGTGGTTCAATGAACCTTGGGCTGAGCTAGTTTTGATAATTCAATTTTTTTTCACTTGTGATAACAAACTTAGTGTAGTAAACCTATATCACATTATGTTACTACAACATATTAAAGGAGAAATCCGGATCAATTTTCCCTACTTATTTTATAGAAACTTGATGAATATGACTGAAAGTGTAAAATTTGAGACCAAAACCAAAGAAGCACAAATTCATCACTAGGGACTCATAAAAATCATTGTGGATTACCAGCTGAAAACCAAGGGAATGTTTTGGGAAGATTTCCTAATTCAAAATAAGTTTGTAGAGCAAGTCACTGAAAACAAACTTAAAACAATGCAGGAAACAAGAAATATAGTGCATTCACCTCTCTATAAAAAAACCAGATCAAATAAACAACAAGAACTAGTTATGGTAGAGAGGGAAACATCATTCTTGGCCATTTCTAGGAGACAGAAAAAGAGGAATTCATTAGAACTAGAAGTGCATGTCATAGAGACATATCCTTTAAATAAACAAGCCAATGAAATCCTTGAGAGGTTGCAACAAGAATTTAATGAAAATCCTATAGACAAAGATTCTTATTTTGAAAATAATGAGGTTGAATCTACTTCAGTTTCTAAAAATAAAGAGGAGGAAGACCAAACCTTAGCAGTATCAGAGAGTTAACTGACAGCCTGGAGGTAAGCATAATCATGAAAAGACACCTGAAAAGGAGAAAATGAAACCTATAAGACAACTAATATTTTGTAAATAAAATGATAAGATAAGTGAAGAAATGGGAAAGTTAAAAACCAAAAACAATCTTTTTTATACACAAGCATTTAGCTGGCTTAAGGAGAAAAATTCTTGGAAGGCCAAATAAGCGAAATAGAAGGTCAAGACCTAAATTTACAAGGAATAATGCTGCAAAGATATGGATTCTCTTCTACATGCAGCATATCAGGAAGTTTCAGGATCAGGAACGGGATCAGCATCAGAGTTCAGGAGGTCCAACAGGAAAAATCAAGCATGAGGACATGCTTGAACATCAGCTTGGGGGAGTTGTTGGCCCTCATTTTTTATGTTTATGAAATACATATTATTTTCCATACTATCCATCTATACAACATAATATCCACCTTATTTTTACAAATAAATGCATATACAAGTATTTAAATTATGTTTTTCAATTATTAGATTTTTTTGTAAAAAATGAAATTGAAGTGCATTTTTGGACAACATTAGAAATTCCCGTAATGGCCTCATGGTTTGCATATTTGCTGGACACTTGGGCTTGAGATGGATATATTTCTAGAAGGAATAGGAACTAAGATTAAGTTTAAATCTTTTGGTACAGTCAAACCGAGCTTTAATAGGCCCGATCAAAGGCAGTCAAACAGGGCCTGTCTTTATGGAGGATCACTAGAAACTAGGTCAAAACTATTATTTTGTGGGATTTTCTAGATTTTGATGGATCTGATGGATGAATTCCACTTGATTGGATAAGATAAAGATATTCATGACTATAGGATCTATTTTAGATGAATTTTTTAGATACTTTATCTATTTAAGCCTCAAACCTTCAAGGCATTAATATGTAGAATTTGTATGACTTAACATTATTATTTCTGAGACTTTGGAGACATAATTGAAGATCTGTTCTATTCTATTTTCTTTTGTTATATGCTAGTTGATTGACTGAAGTTTTAACTAGCTGAAAACACCTTCAGTGTGTGAGGCAAGGGTGGAGGGCCCCCACACCGAGCTAAGTGCACTTCCTAGTTTATTTGTAGTTGCAATTCTTGAATTAGTTTGTTTATGTTTAACTTGTTTATGATGATTATTTATGAGTGCTGATGAATCTAATAATTATTCTTATTTTTTAGATGAAAGGACAAACAAATGTTTAAGTTAAACATTCTTCTATCTAATTAAGATCTTAAGTTACAATTCATCTTTTCATGCTTTTACATGCTTTTCTGAATTCATGTTTCTAACAATAGCATTATTGATAAATGAATCTATGATGAAGGACAAACAAGACCTCGTCAATCAAGAGCCTCTTCAATTATTACTTCATGTATCTTAATCTATTTTTCAATCAGTATTTTTTTATTTCTAATTCACGAGGTAATCTTGTTAGAGAAGGACAAAGAAATCTCTTAAGTTAGGATATTCTTCTACTTCTTATTGCACACTTGAATTTAGAAATTATTTAAGTTAGATTTATATCTGCAATATGAATTTCCTTAGTGATTAATAAACCATCTTCTAAATTGATCATAACTGAAACACATATACTTTGGGGATGCTTCTAAGTTCCACTTACCCAGATTGATAATAAATGCATGCGTTAGTTTACACAGTAAATTGACCAAACACATATATATATACAAAATATGATATTGTCATCTTCCACAAAAAAAGGTACATATGTTTCAAAAGTCATTACAACTTCGTGCAAGAGGTGAGGCTTATCCCTTAGTCTTAATTACAAAGTGCCATATTAAGAACAAGATAAACATCACGAAGGCATCATGAAGTCTATCACTCTGAAATGGTTGTGTAAGGTGTCAGACTATTCAAAGGCTACTCTTTTGTTTTAGTGCAACCAATATTCAACAAAAAGCATAAAAACAATGGGAATGACATGTGGTTGTCTCCTATTAATATGTGCAAAAAAAATCAAAAATTATGTGTAGCTATTCCTTGAATGTTGCCTGGTGCCTGGTAAAAAACGTGTTGATACTGAGAGTAGTGGTAGAAAATTGTTTGAGATAAAGTATGTTGATGTTCCACTATTCCTTTCCCTTTTTGGTTGAAAACCCTTTATAATGGCGGAAAACTTGAAACATTTGGATATAATAGAGGAGGTTAATTTTATGAGAATTTACAAAGAAACCCTTTGAAAAAGGTTTAATTGATAGGGGAGACATGGAGCAGAATGAATGGTAGGCAAGGGGGGTGATGATGTGGTGAAGAAGTGGGATCGATCACAGATTACACATCGGAAGTTTTATTATGAAATGTGGGAGTTAAATGTTGAAAATGGAGAAGTGCAATGTGTGATGAGAGCGGAGGTGACATGGTAGAGAAGTAGAACTGATTGCAAATCATGCATCAGAAGTTTTATAAACATACATATAGTGTGCAATCAACATCGATCAGTTTAAACAAAACTGAAATTTCCCCCAAACAACATGCATATAGGGAGAACTGTGCTTCTTGGGCCCCACAATCAGTTGACCAATAGGAAGCAATCACAAATCGGCCACTCGCAAATTTAACTTTACACTGATAACGACTAAACCATAAAATCTGTGATTTGTGAACTCGTGCTGGTGCACTATGCCGACACATGTCCCTCACCTCATCGCATCACAAATCACTTAACATACCATGCAAAGCCTTAACGAAAAAATTTAAAAACTGCAATTTGCGAAATCGCTCCATCGGCCCTTTAATATCCACCATTGATTTGCACCCAGATCTGACTATCTTCCTTGCTTTCTCTTCACCTCATCACATAACATACCATGCAATTTGACTTAACAATAAACGTTAAAAACTTCATTGTGCAAAGTCGCTCCCTATGCGCTTTAATCTCAGCCGTCAGTCTTCTCCTCTTTGGATCTATGATTAGATCGCGGCCATCCGTTCCTTGTGCATGCGGTTCTTCTCCATTGCTTCATTCCTTAGTCTATTTCCCAATGATCTCCCTTTAAAAATTCTCTGCTGCTCTTCTCCAGATCTCCCGTTTTGCTGGTTAAGTTGTTTTCTTCCGGCTGTGTTTTGACTTTAAAGAACTCTGGTTGCCATGAAGCCTTAATTTGCTTGTTTTGGAAACTGATTACATGTTTACCTGTAGCCTTTTTTCTAAGATAACCAAAATCTTAGTGAAATAACCATGCTTTTCACTGTGTGGAATATATAACTTCCATTTCTGAGAAATAGCTACCCTTTACTGCTTTTACTGTTTTGACAATGAATTTGCAACAAAGGTAGCTATTATTCTAGACTAGATGACTGAAATTTTATTACCCAAACATTGACTAAATTTCAACACTAAAATAATCCAAACAAATATTTTAACTTATTTTAGGACTATAGAACACTATGACTCCAATTCACTTAAAAATAACTTGATGTTGGGACTCTTTTTTAACTTTTATTGGAAATGACTCAAACTTTGGACATGGACTAAGACACAATAAAATTTGAGAACAATGACACAATGGTGATTAAACCATTAATGTTTTCAGTGCTAATAGTGGCTCCTATTGGGGATGAATTCCCCCTTCTGAGGCTTCAAGGACTGTAGACTCAGTGCCTCAAAAAATCTTGAAACTTAGAAGACTTCTTAGAAATAGAGACTAGGATTGACCATTGACATACTGGACTCAATAATGACCATATATATAGACATAAGTACCATTGGGCATGGATTTTATTGACACATCACACCAGATATTTACAATGGAGTGACTCAACTGACTTTACAAAATAAATAACCTTTTAAGAAAATGACCATTGACTGGGCCTCTAGTCAACTTATCATCATCCAGATGTTTGAGAAGAAAAGTATTATTCTCCAAAAATTCAGAAATTTTAAATGGCCCAAACCATAGATTTTCGAACTTACCATGCTTTCCATGATCTTCTCTCCTAACATCCCAATAGAGCACCAAATCATTTTCCTAAAACAACTGTTGATTTTTCCTTTTATCAAAAACTGATCTGACTTTTTCTTGATACTTCTAAACTTTTTGCAGCAATGATTCTCTGATTTGGTGTGCCTCTATCAACTGTAGCATTCTCCTTTGGACTGTGTTTTCATGATCAACTTCATCTTGTAGGAACTTCATCACAAGAAGAGCTAATTGCAAAGGCATTACAACATTTGTACCATATACAAGCTGAAATGGAGACATTCCAATTGATTTTTTACCGCTTACTCTATCTGCCCATAGAGCATGCATCAACTGAGTGTCCCAATTCCTCTTATTTTCAGGCTACATTTTCTTAATAATCCTTACCAAAATTTTATTGGATGACTCAGCCAAACCATTACCTTGAGGGTAATAAGGTGTGGAATGAGTCAATTCAATCCCTGATTGTGGAAACAAGTTGTACATCTTGGTGGACTTAAAGGCCATTTCATTATCGGTTACTAATTTATGTGGACAACCAATTCTTGACTTAATGTTTTCCAACGAAAATTTAATAATTACCATATCGGTAGGATTTATGGTTGGTACATCTTCAATCCATTTTTTGAAATAGTCTGTAGCTGTGAAAAACCATCTATGTTGTCCTGATGAAGGTGGATGAGTTTCACCGATGAAGTCTAGCCCCCACTACTAGAAAGGAACATCTGCTGAAATAGGGATGAGAGGTAATGGTAGAAATTTCTGTTTACCAACAAATTTCTGAAATTCGACACATATTCTGAATTTGGCATAGACATTAAATAAAAGAGTTGGACAATAATAACTAGTTCTTAAGATTTTGTTTACAATAACTCTCCAATATAAATTCCCTCCACACACTTTTTCATGTATCTCTGTCATAATCTCGTGAGATTTTGCTTCATCTACACATCTTAACAAGACTCCAACAGGATCTTTCCAGTAAAGATGGTCTTCCAAAATGTAATATTTCACAGCTCTCAGTTTAAAAGCTCTTCTTTTAGACTTCTCCATTTTAGGTGGACAATTGAAATTAAATAAGAAATAAACTATATCCTTGTACCAATCTCAATTAAATATTTCAGGATAATTAGCATTACCTTCTCCATCTTCTTCTTCAGCTACCTCTACATTCATATTTAAAACTTTGATGTTAGATTTAGCCATCAAGCGAGCCAAGCCTTGACCCTTTATCAATTTAGTTGGTTTGATTTCAACATCAAATTCCAGAATCTTGGTCAACCATCGTCCTCTCCTTCCGTCCGTATCTAGTTGCAGAAACACATTTTTAACAGCGATATCAAACACAAAAGCAATTATTTTTGAATGCAACACATAAACTCGAAAATAATTCAAAGCCTTAACTAGTGAATATGCTTGTTTTTCAATCAAGTTGTACTTCAATTAAGAATCCCTTAAAGCACGATTGAAAAATTAAATTGGCTGCTCCAAACCCTCCTTGTTATTCTGTAGTAAGACAGCTGCAATTGTTTTTTCTAAAGAATATGAAAAAATCAGAAAATCCTTTTCAAAGTTAGGACTAATCAAAATTGGTGCTTCAGTCATAGCGGAATTAATTGCTAAAAAATATTCTTTAGCTTCATCTCGCCACTTAAATTCTTCATATTTTTTTAGCAAAACATTTATATGTTTGATCATCTCTGCAAAGTTAGGAACAAAACGCCTCAGAAAATTGATTTTCCCTAAAAATGACTACAATTCTTTCTTATTTCTTAGCAAACCAAACTTCTGAATATATTATACTCTTCCCGGATCAATAAAGATGCCACTTTTTGTTACAATATGTCCTAATAAATTACCTTCTTGGACAACAAAAGATGACTTTTTGGGGTTTAAGGACAAACCAAACTTTCTGCATTTGTCAAAAACTTGTTTCAGATGTTTCAAGTAGTCTTCATTAGATTTTGAATATATTGTGATGTCATCCAAATAGATGACCACAAATTTGTCCTTTTCTCCCGCAAAGGCAATATCCATTTCCCTTTGAAAGGTTACACCTGCATTCATCAAACCAAATGGCATTTTTTTGTACATGAATGTGCCCCAGGGTGTGGTAAATGTTGTATGTTCTCTGTCTTTCCAGTCAACTGAAATCTAATTATAGCCTAAAAATCCATCAATCATTGATAGTTTTATATCCTACAACCTTCTGCAAGATATAATCCATCTTGGGCAATGGATAGTTATCTTTCAAGGAGCACCGGTTTAGGTTGCGAAAATCAACACAAATCCTTATTTCTCCATTCTTTTTTCGGAATGGGACTATATTATCTAGCCAGTTAGAAAATCTCAAAGGTAGAATAATATTTGCTTCCCATAATTTTTTGATTTCTTTCTTAATGATTGGAAGCAACATGGGATTGGTGTGTCTGATTTTTTGTGCTATAGGCTTTGCATCTGTTTTCAAAGGGATATTGTGCTCCATTATGATCTTATCATAAGTTTTCAACTCACTATAAGACCATGCAAAAATATCAGCAAATTCCTTCAGTAGTTTGATATATTTTGTTCTAGTTTCCAAAGGAAGAAATTTGGGCATTTTGACTAATCTTGGCTGATCTTCTGTACCAATATTACATTCTATTGTGCTCTCTCCATCAACCTTTCTTTCAGGCTTGAGAAAAACATCATTATTATCAGACCGTCTTTCAAAAGGAACTAAACCCTTAGGAATAAAGTTAGTATTCAGGTCTATAATGTTTTTCCCAGCCATATTTTTCTTAAAAGGGATGCTATTTTGGTTTTCAAAAATTTCCTGCTCATCATCAATTTGTATCTCTACAAACTCTTCTACACACTCCAAAAATTTCTGAATCTCCCTGTCATCTTCAAATACTTGCTAGTGCTTGAAGTTATCATGAATTGAAGCTCTGTTTTTTATTTGGACATAATAGACTGCCTTGACATCAAGCAGAACTTTGAAATTACTAGCAACAATAGCTAGTGAATCAGCAATTTGATTTTATTCGCTAGTGACAAAATTTATATTAAATGCTGAAAAGTAATATTCAATCAAATCCAAGACTTCATTCATATAATTCTTCAATTTGGAATTTTTCACTTGGTAATTATTTCTCACCTACATAATCACCAACTCGGAATCACCAAAGGCAATTAGTTGTTCTGCTCCTAAATCTTTTGCTACCTTCATACCCAGAGCAAGTGCTTCATACTTAGCAGTGTTGTTAATGGTATAAAATTGTAGTTTGTATGATATGGTTACCTTCTGCTAAGTATGAGGAATGAGGACTACACTGGTTCCTAATCCTTCTCTTGAAGAGGCTCCATCAAAGTACAATTTCTAGATCTTTCGTCCTTCTAATGATGCACATTTTCACTTTGAAAATGTTGCTTTTCACTTAATTTAGGCTGGAAATTATTATCATCAGCAACAAGGTGCAAAATTGATGACCCCAATTCTTTTTCTTCAGGATATATGGGATGGCTTGATAGATTTTCCTGATCACTAATGATGTAGGCCATTTTATTTTTCCTATACAGCTTTTTGAATTCCCCTCCAAATACTAGGTTGGTAGCATATGACATGTCCAGCTGAAGGGTACCTCCGAATTTTTTAGAGCAATATCTGGAAAGTAACACCCCAAATCTAGAAGGAATGTCAACAACCACAATGTCCATCACTAAGCTCTTCATAGGCAGCCAGGTAAGGGAAAGAACCAAATTCTTAATCACTCCTAGACACTTGATTTTTTTGGAGTCAAAGGTGTAAAGGTCATGGTATTGCTTGGTGATCTCTAATCCCAATTCATCCATTACTTTCTTTGGCATGAGATTGTGGGAAGCTCCAGAATCTAACGGAAAATTATGCAGCAATTTGTCATGTATATTGAGTGACAGGTAGAAATGGGATCGGCTTTCATCATTTTGATCTTGGACATGACAACCTAGATAAATGGTGGGATGCTCATCCTCAAGGTTGACTGAATCAGGGGCGAGAGGAGGCTGCAGCAGGCTCTTAAAATACTCTTTATATGCTGGATTTTTCAATAATTCCAGGAGTGGAACTGGAATTTTGATTTTATTCAATTCAGATTTGAAACTGAAATAAATTGGAACTAATTCCTTATTTTCTGCAGTAATTTTAACAATTAGGGAAAACATTTTAGGTGGAAGAACCTCATTTACCTTGGCCTTCTGTTTAGTATCTTGTTTATCTGAATCTAATTTTTGTTGCAGATGTTGAACAAGACATTTTGACCTCAAAGGGTAATTTATGTTTTGAACTTCTTGTTGTTTTTTATCATTCTGTGCATAAATTTGAGCATTCATATAATCAGAAAACAAACAAATCATTGATCTATCTTCATATTCCTGCAATGTCAAACATGTTGACTGTGAAGTTTCTCCCACATGGTTTATTTATTCATTTTCTTCCTCATTTCCTTGTTCTTCTTAAGCAAAATTATTTAAAGAAGGCTGAACATTTTTATCATCAACATTACTCCTTAGGCATTGTAGGATTTGTTGAGGTTGAAAAGGCCTCATGAAGGGAGCCTGATTTCTATTAGCTTCATTTTGATTGGCTCTAACAGTTGGTTTATTTTCTACCTTTAATTTTGACATCTTAGAGGCAAGTTCCTTGATAAAATTGGACATTTGATCGATCCTTTCTTCTACTGAAAGAGATTTAGAAGAAGAAGGCTTTTCTTCTTTCATCATATTTTTGTATTTTGCTGCCTTTTCTTCCTCCATTTTTAATTTATTAGAAGCCATGAGATTAGACTGCACTCCAGTTGCAGCCTGTTTCATAGTTTAGAGTGTCTATTATTTTTAAGGCCTCAACCATAAGGAAAACTCAAAATCTAAAGCATTTGCAAAATTTATCATAGTTGTGGTTTCAGTGGGTTTAATATCTTCAGGAATTTTCTGATAAATCTTATTAAACCTCTTAGTAAAATCAACTAAAATCATCTTCCTTTTTCTTTAGAGTTCCAAATTCTGTAAGATAATAAACATAGTCTTTCCTATCACCCCAATGCTTCACAAATATTTCTTATAATTCATCAATTCCTATAATTTAATTTGGAGCCAAAATTCTAAACCATTTTTGAGCTTCACCATATAAGCTCTAGAAAAAGAGTCTTGACCAGACATCTTCATGTTCAATTTTCTGATTATCAGCATAACTATATAAAGCCACTAAATGATCTTTAGTAGAAACTCCTTCTCCCTCCCCAGTGTATTTTGGAAGATATTTCAAGTAATCTCCTTGGGGAAGTGCATGCATGTGTTGAGGAATAACAAGTGGCGCATATCTTGCAGCCACTATCTATTGCATCCTTGTAAGGGAAGGCTAAGCCATATTTTGCTGATGTACAATTGATGTAGTTTTTTGAGAAATAGGAATTACAATTGGTGAATTCTGATTCTGATTTAGGATAGCAGAAAATTGGGGATCTTGAGCTGAATTTTTAGGCTTTGAAACTTAGAAGAGTGGGTTTTCAAAAATATGAACAGAGGATGTCTTGACTTCTCCTTCAGTAGAAGAATCAGAATCTAAAGTTGTCTTTTGAGGGGATAGAGTTAATTCAGCTATATTTTGTTGAGCAAGGAAATCAAATAGATTAAAAGTAAGACCTTTAGGTACAATCTCTTCAAGTGGATGAGAGGAAGATGACCTGAAAGCTAGATTTGGAGAGAAAGGAAAATGTTCTTGCTGAGGGGTGACAAGAGACTGGTATTCAAGATGAGTGTGAAGGAAATTTAAAATAGTCTTGAAATCTCCTTCAGTCAAAATATCCCTATCAAGAAAGGGTGTAATAGCCAATACTTGTTCTAATTCCCCTTCAGTCAGTAGAAACTCTTCTGACTTCTTTTCAACACTTAGAAATTTAGTTTCTCCTTCTTTAACTAGAACAATACTTATTTCAAATTTAGTAGGTGGTGAGTAAGAAGAACCTTTAGTTGAGCCTAGGTTAATAACATCCACTTTATTTTCTAGAGGAGTAGCTTCAACTTCAGATTTTTCAACAGAATCTTTTGAAACAAAAACCTATTTAGATTCTAAAGTAGATAGAGGTACCTTTTTCTTTGGAACGTAATTTTTGTGTACCTTCTTCACTAATTGAGATGTGGCTTCAACTGATCTTTGTTTTCCTTCAGCATCTTTGATGATTTTCTTTGGGTTGGGAACTCAAGTAACAATTGGAGATCTCTGATCTCTCCTTGTAGAAGAAGGTCTTGAAACCCCTCTTCCTCTTTGTGGAGTCGCCATGTTTACAAATTTGTAGTCTTCTTCAGGTCACCAATTCTTTTTCACCATCAAGAATTGATTATCAACAATTCATAACAATAGACTTGGGAGAATACTTCGTTACAAAGCCTTTGTCTCCTGGAAGACGCACCAAAAGATGTTGGCGTTGGAATCAGAACGTGGACTGCAGCAAGCACTTGACTAGAAACATCTTAAAATCTAAGGAAATTTTAATTTCTTGTTTTATAGGATTGGAAGATGGTATAAAATTTGATTCACTGAAGAGAGATTTCGGTCAAATCCACAATTCTACTAAAGAGGGTATTGTAACTTGATGTGGTAGAAAGGTGAAAATTTATAGTCTATGATGAGAGGAAGTTGAAAGATAAGAAAAAAATCAATAGGTCTGTAAATTAGAAATCTACTGATTTAGTATAAATTGAAAAAAGTAGCAGTTTGACAATATTCCATTGAGAGAAAGCTATTTCTAGTCGGACAAGATTCTCACTGAAATATCATGAAGAATAACTATCATGAGTGATGTTCTTCCACTGTTATAAAATATATTTTATTAGGAATGCTCACTCTGTGAGAGTAAAAAAAACTGATAAAAAACATAACATGCTTAAGAGACTAATAAAAACACATAACAATATGACGATTTGCAAACTGGAACTGGAAGAAAGGAGATATGGAAACAAAAACAAAGTAGACAATACACACAACAAATTGGTAATAATTCCTCAATAGTATTATTACATTTCATTCACTAAAAATATTACAGCTCATATAAGTCAAAATTCAATAACCACCAACCAACCTTGACTTCATATCAGTTTGGCATATATATATAAAATATGATATTTTCATCTTCCCCAGAAAAAGGTAAATCTATTTTGAAATTCATTTCAACTTCGTGCAAGAGGCAAGGCTTATCCTTTAGTATTAATTACAAAGTGCTATATTAAAAAAAAGATAAACATCATGAAGGCATCATGAATTATGTCACTCTAAAAAAGTTGTGTAAGGTGACAGTCTATTCAAATACAACTCTTCTATTTTAGTGCAACCAATCTTCAACAAAAAGCATAAAAATAGCGGGAATGAGATGTTTCTGTCTCCTATTAATATGTGCAAAACAACATAAAAAATGGTGTGCAGATGTTACTTGAAATTTTCTTGGTGCCTGGTAAAAAATGTGTTGATACTGAGAGTAGTGGAAGAAAACTGTTTGAGAGAAACTTTGCCGCTCTTCTGTTGTTCCTTTCCATTTTTGGTTGAAAATCCTTTATAATGGCAGAAAACTTGAAAATTTTGGATATAATGGGGGAGGTTCATTTTATGATAATTTACAAAGAAACCCTTTGAAAAAATCTTAATTGATAGGGGAGACATGGAGTAGAATGAATGGTAGGTGAGGGGGGTGATGACATGGCGAAGAAGTGGGACCGATCGTATATTGCGCATCGAAAGTTTTATTATGAAATGTGGGAGTTAAATGTTGAAAATGGCAAAGTGCGATGTTCAATGAGAGCAGAGGTGACATGGTAGATAAGTAGGACCGATCGCAAATCATGCATTAGAATTTTTATAAACATACATACTTGTGCAATCAACAACGATCGGTTTAAACAAAACTGCAATTTCCCCCAAACAACATGCATATAGGCGGCATTGTGGTTCTTGGTCCCCACAACCAGTTGACCAATAGAAAGAAATTACAAATTGGACGCCTGCAAATTTAACTTTACACCAATAACGACTAAAACATAAACTCTGCGATTTGCGAAATAACACTGGTGCGTTATGTTGACCTGTGTCCCTTGCCTCATCGCATCGTAAATCACTTAACATAACATGCGAATCCTTAACGAAAAACTTTAAAAACTGCGATTTGTGAAATCACTCCATCTGCGCTTTAATCTCCACCATTGATCTGTGCCTATATCTGATGGTATTCCCTGCTTTCTCTTCACCTCATCGCATCACAAATCACTTAACATACCATGTGATTTTCCTTAATAATAAACTTTAAAAACTGTGTTGTGCAAAGTCGCTCCATGTGCACTTTAATCTCAAATGTCGGTCTTCTCCCCTTTGGATCTGCGATTAGATCATGGCCATCCGTTCCTTTTGCATGCGGTTCTTCTCTGTTGCTTCATTCCTTAGTCCATTTCTCGGCGAGATCCCTTTAAGAATTCTTTGCTACTCTTCTCAGGATCTCTTGATTTTCTGGTTAAGTTTTTTCTTCCAGCTGCGCTTTGATTTTAAATAACTCTGGTTACCACAAAGCCTTAAATTGACTTCTTCAGAAATTGATTACCTGCTTACATGTAGCCTCTTTTCTAAGATAACCAAAATCTCAGTGAAATAGTTGCGCTTTTCACTATGTGGAATATATGACTTTCATTTCTGAGAATTATCTACCCTTTACTATTTTTACTGTTTTGACAATGAATTTGCAACAAAGGTAGCTATTATTCCAAACCAGATGACTGCAATTTTATTACCCAAAAAGTGACTAACTTTCAACACTAAAATAATCCAAAACAAAGATATTAACTTATTTTAGGACTGTAGAACACTATGACACCTATTCACTTAAAATTACCTTGATGTTGGGACTCTTTTTTAACTTTTATGTGAAATGACTCAAACTTTGGACATGGACTCAGACAATAAAATTTTAGAACACTAACACAATGGTGATTACACCATTAACGTTTTCACAGCTAACAACTAACATAGACTAAGACGGAACTAGAAATCATTCATGTCATATTAATATAAAAAGGGAGTTTACAACCTATGCCTTAATGTTGTAGACCTCCTTTAACGGGTTCAATTGGGCACGTCTCCAAAGTATTTGTTTGTTGATTGGCTCAAAGAGGTGAAAGGCTCAAACTCTCTCTCACAACTATGGACCAATCTCTGTTATCAGCTCTTGGTCTATTCTAGCTAGTAGAATCAATGGGATGAAGGGGAATTTATATGAGTGGAGGAAGAGCTTTGGGATCCACATATGGTGGAGGAAAGTTCTATCTCTTTGGGAAGTTTCATTTTTGTAGGAACTAGAAGGCCAAAGAGAGAAACTCGATCACATCTAGTCGAACAAACATCCATGACTCCGTTCATGAAGTTGTTAGATCATAGAATATTTGTTTCCATATTTAAAAAACCTTCAAAAAGTAGCTCGGTATGGGGGCTCTTCATGGACAGAGTGACCATGGTGCAAGGCCCAGTGCAAATATGGCCATCGGCGTGAGGACATAACCACACCACCTTTCTGACCCAAAAGTACATGTTTTTAAGGGGCTAGTGCAGGAATGGTAAACAGATATTTTTTTCCTGGCATGTTAAGGGATGTAATGACATTCATTATGACATGTGACAATACACAAGAGTCACTATGATGGTCCTCCAGTATTTAGAATAGGGAATGCAGGGATGATGACAAAATATTGTGTAACAGTTCCCAATAAAAGTTATTTTACAACCTGTTACCACTCCAGTAAATTCTTAAGTTGTGGGATTTTGGTTTTTAGTCAAAGAATACTAGAGGTAACCACAATCCTACTTCAAACTCTAGGATCCAGACTTCCTAGGGTTCAGAGAGGGCTCTCTCTTTAAAGTTTAACCTTGTTTTAATTTGTGAATATTAGGCTAGCTATGAAAGTGCAAATTTGGTTTGGTTTTGTTGGATTTGGTGGGAAAATTTCACTTGGAGGATTGATAGAGGGAAATCTACTTTTCCATTGGGCTATGGAGTCTAATTCAAGCTAACAGAACTGGGATCAAGGGCTAAAAAGTCCAATTTCTATAGGGCAAGATAGATAACCCTTGGAGATCTTAGAAAATTGGTTTTTGAGATGGTATGATCGAGATAAAGGGCTTTTAAGAATCCTTAAATCCGGAAAAGGGAAGTAGAATATAGAGGTAAAATGGGAGAGGGAACAATTAAGGGTTCCCTACATTGGAAATCAGAAGAAAACAAAGAAATGATAACTAGTTAAAAACAGGGTACTATTAACATGTCCTGTAGTAATACTCCTAGTTATACATTTAGATTTAGAATTAAAACATAGATGTATGCATGTAACAAAGAACAATAACAATGACAAGTTTTAGAGAGTACTTCACTCCAGATAGCTTATCACAGGGATCCTAAAGTTTGATGCCAAATAGTTGATCCAGTTTGCTACTAAAAATCAAAATCCAAAGCCTTCAAGTCAACAAAATATCTATAGTAATCTCCACCAATTTTATTCCACACAAAAATACTTCAAAAGAGTGAAGTACTTATACATAATGTTTGAAAAAATATCGTAGATGACTTCTAGGAATTAACTTAGGAAAATAAAATATCTTACAACAATAATAGTGACAGCTGTTCAACAAATCAACAAGTTGTCCTATTTTATTCAAAAGAAATAGAAACTGTTTTATGAAAAGAAGTAGTCGGCTGCTTATGTGTCCTCTTTGCTGTCTCTTTAGATATTTTTCAGAATCTAACTTTCCTTCACTGATACAATTTCTCACTGATACTCTTTCTCATTGATACTCTTTCACTTCAGATACTCTTTAACCTTCAGTCAAACTGCTTTATTGCTGTAAAATATGTTTTGACAGTGAAATCAACAAACATATTTTTTCTTCTTCATTTGTTTGCCTTTCATTAACTGAGATTTTCATTATTCAGTTGTTCTTTATTCTGGTTTGGCTCACTGATAATTATAGTAGCCACATTGGTCTCTGGTAAAACAGTGTTAGTATTCAAGGGTTGTGTTTCTCTAACATCTATTGTTACTTTACCTTTAACTGTTGTATCCAGTTTTGGCCTCTTGTTGTAAATGATTTTAAACTTTGTTTCTGTTGTAGTCTCTGCAGTATAATCTTCTTCTTCTCTGATTCTCTTAGTGGATGTCTCTGGCTGTTTGGAAATTTCTAAAGTGTGACTAGTATTCCTTTGGTTTACTGCCTCTGTTAAAGTGTTTTCAACCCACTCAATTTGATTAGCAAACTTTTCTACTTCAGGTTTTGATTCATGGATAAAGGGTGTCAATTTTCATTTTACCTTAGTTTACTTAAGATACCTTGTAGATCATAGTTCCATGGGAAGCTTTCTTCTAATTTATATTCTAGTAGTTGACTTGCTGCTTCCTTTTTTGCATCTCTGTGATTACATATGAAAGGCCCAATTTGATTTTTGAGTTTGAATTGGGTCTTCTTTTTGGCTGCCATGAAATTAATTGAATCTGAATTTAGGATCTGCCTAATGTACTCCAAGGCAAAGATCCTCATTGATGGATGCTAGTGTAACTTGTAAGGCAACAAGTTAGAACAAAAAACTCTAATTTTAGTGAATTTCTCATACAAATACCAATCACCTACTTTTCTTTGTTATGATATCTGCAATATTTTCTTCACTTCCTCACCTATTCTAGGCTTCTCTGTTTTAGTCAACATGGTGGCCAATGGATGTAAAAAAAACTCTGCAAACTCTGAATAACTGAAATATGTGCCTTATTTTCTGAGTATGGATGTCCAAAAGATAACTGATAAAGGTTTTCCTTCTATATCCAACTTTTGAAGTGAAATTGGAAAGCTCTCTGATTGGAAGAAAAGTAACATGTGAAAAATATAGGAGGTATATCTGAATACTAATTCAAGTTGTAAATTAGTCAATTGATAGTGAATACTATCAGCAATGAAACCAGCGTAGTCAAAGATAACTAAGGGTAGCTGACCTAGAGAAATGGTGGACAAAAATCCCAAGATAGACTCATCAGTGTGCTCATTAGTGAAATACCCAAGTATGAAGGAAGGCATGGAGATTACATTCCTTGAACCTTTAGGGAATTTTGCAGTTGAATATGGAGGGTTTAACTTGGGAATTTCAACATGCAGAGGCATGAAAGTCTCAAAATTTATAAACCTTTTAGGGAAATCTAAGCCAATGTATAGCTTAGTGAGGGCTTCAATAGACAAAGGGACTGCTTGGGGGTCTGGTTGAATTTGCAACATTTGGTTTATTGACTCTGCAGTGATGGTAAACAGGAACTCTTTATTTACATTCACAATAGTTCTTTTTTTATGAATATAGTATTGATGACATAATCTGATAATTTCTTGACAAGGGTGACTCAGGGGGACTACATATTTGGGAAAATTGGATTCCCAAATATGAACTTCTTCATGATCATCTAAAGATTTTTCAAAACACCAGTTGTGGATATCTAACAGATTGAATTCAACTATAGGATCAACTATTTTGTAGTCAATATTAGCTAGGGGAATATGCTCAATATCAACAATTGGGGGTTGTAATGGGTTGACTACAATTGCAGCATTTGGAGTCATGGCAGGAGTAGGTTTAGGAGTTTTAGAACCTTCAGGCTTGTTTACACTTTGATTTTTAGGCATTTTGATTGGCAAGTTTAAACTGTTTGCAGAGGAAATTTTACTATAACAGAGGTTTGATTGGGCAATTTTAGCAAAATAGAATGTCTTTTTGGATTTTATGCTCAAGTAGGTTTCTCAAATAAGTTCTGAGGCTTTAAAAACTGGTATAAAACAGAAAACAGGGGTTTTCTGAGTTTTTTAACTGAAAAATGGGTTAAACTCCATTGAAATAGGATTTACAGAATATTAGGGAACCTACAGAGGATTTTTGGCCTTTTAGAGCTTGAAATTGATCATTAACTATGAAAAATTGATAAATTTCCTTGAAAATACCGCGCAATAGACAACTAGGGTTCTTGGGAAAATTTTGCCAGAGTTTGGCCTATTTCTGGGACTTTTGGGAAATTTGATTACTTAATTTCTTGACTTTGAAATGGTTCTCCTTCTTTCAAAAGGTTTTTTCAATTTAGTTACAGGTTTGAATGTTAGATGAATCCTTGTTTGTATGCAGGTATCGACTTTTAAAATGGTTTCTTCAGTTTTTGGTTGATTTTATAACTTCAGTGGTTCATCTGGAGCAAGTGCGGCTCCTTAGCAGTCTTTACGGGTTTCTTTTGGTGAATTTGGAGATTTTTGGCATTTAAAATGGCAACCAGGGGCTTTAGTAGGCTTATATAATCGGGGAAGCAAAACAATGATTTAAACGCGAAAGATACATAAATTAACACATTTACCAAATGTTTTATCAAAATGTCTGAATCGCATTGAATGCATGTCTTGTCTGGCAGGAGGTGGTTTTAGAGTTTGAATGGACGAAAACTAGCGGTTATCGCGTGGCTAACAAACAGTAAGTGGTTTCCAACAAAACCCACGCGATCCAATTAGGAGAGGCCACGTGGAGGGGATGGGTCGATGGGAAACCACCCATTTAACGTGACTTTGGCTGTCAGACGATCGGGCATGTTTTCTATGTGATATGAGATGTCAACCGTTGGATCAAGAAGTTTAAAGCGAACGGTCGCGATCATATCGAGAGTTGCATTGGAGTGGAAAGGTGGGACCGGGTCTAATTATATGCAGCGGAAGGGTTAATATGTGGTGGGGGTTATAATATGTTTAAACCTTTATAATATGGCCAAGGGATAAATGATGTAAAACATATATGACATGTTTTAATGATAGTGTAGGCGGGTTTAACGTTTATTTAAAACATTTGTTAAATGTTTTTAATAAAACATAAGCGGGCGGGTTAATATATTGTATTATATAGTGTTTTAAACCTTTTTTGATAGTTTAAAAACTATAGGGTGGGATACATTAGAATAATGATAATATTTTAGACCAAAGGGCTTTATAATTTGGGTTTTTTATTTACACACATGGGATAATAGACTTTGGTCAAAAGTTTATAACAATGGGTTTTTTTGGGGTATTTAGATATAAAGAATTAATAAGTATGGGAGGGTATTTCTTAGGGATTTAATATAACTATGTTAAAGGTTAATATGAAAGGGTGGTGTAATAAAACAAAATACATATTATCTCCAAGTATAGTACAAAATCAACCATTGATCATCTTTATATTTCTTTCACTAATACTTAGGATAAATGTGATTTTGCAGGTTTTTATGAATGCTTATGAAGGGATGAAGTTAATTATTCTAGGGTTACAATTTTACTAAGTAAGAATGCGTGCTTACTTATAAAAAAGGGGTTTTAATGTATGAATGAATGGTAAATGATGATAAATGAGGATTTAACATAAGAATTCAATATTTTTAACTAACCAGTCATAGAGCCTTGGGTTTGGTCCCAACAAAAGTAAGAGAAATGCTCTGAGCCTATTTGAATGATAGCTCAGAATACTGAATACTCATAGGGGAGGTGAAATTAGTGATTTTTCCCGATGATGTATTATTTACATGATTTCTCCACTGCTTTCAACCTACCCAATTTCTATTTCTAGCATTGTTTTCATCATTTTGAAGGTGCATTTAGGCTTGCAACCTTAAAACATTTTATTTCAAAGAATAAACTATCTAAATATACCTTATTTCATCTAAGGGCTTAGATTAAATTGTTGAGCTCCTCATTATTCTCTACCTATCTACTAATTTTTCAAGTTTAAACTATTGGACAAATCTTTATTCACTATCTAAAACATGAAATTTAAAACATTACAAGTTAAGATTAAACTGTTTAACTGATCATGGATTATGGCATTTATTGACACTCTGCACATAATCATTATTCTTGCAGTAAAAAGTAAAAGTAGTGGCATTTGGAATTTCTCACTTTCAGGTCTTATTTCTTTTCTTTTGGGGTTTATATTTTCTAAGTCCTTTGATCTTTCTTTCAGGACTTTTTACCCTCTTTTTTATTTTTTATTATTTTTCATTTTTCAAAAATATGGGAAAGCAACTTGCAGAAAGCAAGGTATGTACATATTTACAAGACTTATCAAAGTCAATTCAAAATTTTAGGAACCCTATTATTATAGGACCCTAACACAACCCAAAAGTACAAGTAGTACAACAATTAACTCAACCCAGAAATAAGTCACAAGTTTAGCAATATACTTTGAGATTCATCCCACACACATATAAATGCAAGTTTAACTACACAAATGATAGGGAAATCGTGCTCCCTTTCCCAATATATCTCACTCAATATGAAGAGAGGAAGCTCGGATTTATTATTGAAGAAACTAAAACCAAAAGGCGGAGGGATAGGCAAAGAAATGGTGGAAAGTTGTAGAGTCTATTATATTGAGAATCAACTTCTAGTTCCAAACAAGAATTTTTTCCTTCTGTATTGCATGGGTTTGAAACCTTTGGTTGTAAAATTTTAATTCCACATGTAGGAAGCATGGTGACATATCAAGAAATCCACCAAGGTATGACTCAATTTGAAGCACAAATTATTCGAACCACATGCATAAATGGTATCCCTCAGACCTGCATAGAGTGGTTGCATAGGTGTAACATTTGTGGAATTCAAAAGAAGCACTTGATAAAAAAAAAAATCTCCTTCAATCATTTGTCCAATGGATCTCAAGTAACCATAAATGATTGGAATGTCAGATTAAAGAACATAGAGTCCAATTATGAGAAAAATTCTTTGAAATTAAGAAATTCTGAATATAGAATTATATCCAAACCCTTCTTTTTGGGAACATCAGCTCACGCAACAAAATATTGGAAAATTGACCATGCCAGATGCGGGACAAGACATAGAATCCGAAAATCTCGATCGTAAACTTTTCCTAATGATGACACTACTAAAATACAATAAATATCTAGAGCTCCTTTACATGTTGTGTTCTACAAAACATATCTAGTTAGCACTACAATCATCACTCGCCAGTCCACTCATGAACTTGTCCATATCAAAATGGAATCATCCTCCACTTGCACTTCCTCTCCGAACAAGAAAATCCTACTTCGTGGAGGAGGTGTTATAGGGGTTTACACCGCTTACTTCCTTCCCATGAGAGGAGCCTAGGCAATAATGATAGAGAAGTTTGGTGTGGCATGTGCAGCCTAGGGCAAGGCAAGGGATTCCTAACCTTAGACTGGTGCAGCGGCGGCCCGGTCTCCTCTATTTTCAGGGTCGGCTTCCTTTTGCATCAATAGCTTGTCGAGGAGCTTGACCAGTTGACCTCTTATGGGTATCGATGATTAAACACTTTTAGTCTCGTTATTCAAGAAAAAATCACTTTAAATTCAGAAAAATCGAGGCTTAAATTGACTTTGCATTCAAATAAATTTAAGCTTATTATGTTTGACACTACTTCCAAGATCTTCCTCTTTTTTTTGTCGACACATTATATCATGATTATCCATGGTGAGGGTTACTGAAACACAAAATATTGATCTATCGATTTCCACTGCTCTTATTTCATAATTTTGTGTGTAATGATCTTAAAGAGAAAATGATTAAGGGATGGGTTTCAATACATCCCAATGATATGGAGAAAGGGAATAGAAATGATTATGTAGAGTGTATTTTGGTAGAGTAACACCTAGGGAAAGATCCGATAGCACAAAGAGATACAATTGATTTTCCTAGAAAAAAATAAGGGAAACTGGTCCAACTGATTGTGGGAAGAGATTTCAGCTAGAATATAGCTGAGAGAATTTTCTCTGAGGTAAATGTAACATTTCTGCAGGAAGGACAGTGCAGAAGGCAGAAAGGACAACTTAAATAGTGCACAAAGGGCTGAATTTTTAATGGTTGAATGGAAGAGAATCCAGTTTGAAGAAGACCACACAACTAATGGTATCATAGCCATGATGTGTGGCCTTCTCGCTCTGATACCATTAGTTGTGTGGTTTTATTCAAGCTATGTTACCTTCCATTCAACCATTAAAAATTCGACCCTTTTTGCACTATTTTAGTTGTCCTTTCTACCTTTTGCATTTTCCTTCTTGCAAAAATGTTACATTTACCTCAGAGCGAATCCTCTCAACTATATTATAGCTGCAATCTCTGCCCACAATGAGTTGGACTAGTTTCCTTTATTTTTTCTAGGAAAATTAAGTCTATCTCTCTGTTCTATGAGATCTTTCCCCAAGCGTTACTCTGCCAAAATACACTCTACATTATCATTTCTATTCCATTTCTCCATATCATTGGGATGTATTGAAATCCGTTCCTTACTCATTTTCTCTTCAAGATCATTACGAAGAGAATTATGAAAGAAGAGAAGTGAACATGTGTGACCTGGGACTGCATATCTTCTATCTTCTCCATGTGTGTCTAGCATGAACGATAAACATTGAATGCATATATTATTCACATGATATATTTTTACAATACATTAAAGTGACTCTTGGATTCATCTTCCAAAATTTCTTTGACTTTGTTTGATTATTCAACTTCCACACCATAACCCTTAGCGAATTAAATATCTAACACATTTTCACATTAAATATTAATACTACATACCATATATAATATATGTTAATGTCATTTAACATGAACATATATCTCAAAAGCAACATTAATTATTTTACACATACATTTATTTTTATTAAATAAATAATAATGATTAAGTAGTTAACTTATTACAACTAAATTTATTGTTATTATTAAATTAATTATAATTAATTATTAGCTATGTTTCTATCATTAATTTAGTACAACTAATATAATTATTAAATCATACTACCTTTATTATTATATTAATTTAATTCTTTTATTGCTTTATCCAGATCATCTTATATCCTTTAGAGTATAGCCTTATTATTTTTTTGGATTATATAGATAAACAGGTGGTTATCGTACTTATATAGTCAATCAATTAATAATCAGGAATTCTAAAATAGTATAGTGATTGAAATTCAATTAATTATTGTATAATAATTAATTTCAATAAAGATTGACTAGGAAAATGTCGATGAATGAACTAAATACAAGGTTGGTTAAAATGGAAGAACATCAAAAGTAGAGTGATGAAAAGTATGAGGTACTTCAAAAATATTTAATAGATAAGGATGAACTATTAGAAGTAAGGATCGATTGAAATTATGGAAAAAAATAATTTTTCAATTGAGTTAGACCTGTGAGCTTGGCTAAGACACCAAACAAATAAATATACCTTCTCATGGCTTAATCATTTATAACTCATTCTTACCATATAACCAATTAGTGTTTGCATATCCGCCATGAGAAAAAGAAAAAGAATATCTTAAGATATATAGGAGCTTTAACAATGATAAAAAAAATTAGATAGGTATCCATGCAAATAGAAGGGATGCATATAATTGATATATGTGGTGGAAAGAAATAGGGATGAATAAAATTTCTATATGGGATGGAAAAAAATAGTGGATGTAAAAAAAAAATGGAATAAATTTAAATATGAATTATTCAAATAATTTCAAGGTATTAATGAAGAATACTTTTTCATCAAACTTATCAAGCTTTAGAAAAATGGGAATGCAGAGGATTTTACATGTAAATGGAAAGTACTAGCTATAAGATTACGGGGATTATCAACAATACATTCAGTTAGATATTTTATCCCTACACTTAAATCACATATCCAAAATGAGATAAAATTACATGATGTTACAAATATTGAAGAACAAATATGTAAAATAAAATATGGAGAGAATTTTTTTGAAAGAGGTGGAATCCCTTCTTTTCTCAGTGGATTCTTATTTAACATACCTAATAGCCATCTAGGGTTAGAGATTTTACATCCTAAAATATCATATTCATAATTTTTTGGAACTTCTAGACTCTTCTATAAATATATCATGTCACTAGACCTACATGTGTGAGTAATGGAGGTTGAAGTAGCATCCACTCATACCATTGTTGTCAAATAGGTACGTCAACTTGTGATAAGAATAACTTCTACATATGAGTTCTAATTGAGGTGATTTTTGGTTTACTCGAAATGTATTAGTGTGTAGAATGTCATGTATTAATCCTATTGCTGGGTTGGACCAAAAAGTGTCATTTGATGCCTCAAAATGCCCCTATTAGATTTCAAATACTTTTGAACCCCAATTTTCCAAATTTGAACCTATCATTAAAATGGCCCTACAAGTTTATTCCTCTAAATTTTCTTGCAAGAGAGTATCATGATGGATGGAAAATCATAATATGATCCAATATGGATCATACCAGCCTATTTAGGGAGTCCTTCGTCCCAAAATTCTGAATTAAATGAAGTGAGAAAAATTATCCTCTACCCTCTTGCTAGAGTACCATTTTATTTTGTCTCAAAGTTTTTATTTCAACCCAATCTACCAAAGGTCATGCTACCCCTTTTTGAAACTATGGACTTATTATACAAAATCATAGATTTTTCTAATTCTTCTTCACCATCTCATATTATTTTTACTATAAAATTGTAATACCTAGTCCTCCTCTTGATCCAAAATGGAAGGATCATTGAGTTTTAGATTCTCCACATTCACTACTATGAAATTTTAATGTATAATGGTAGACTAACCCTATAGGTGTTGTCTCTAACTTTCTTCAATGCCTCAAAAGTTCCATGCTATAGAGCCTTAATCTTCTTACCAGAGCCCAATAATATTTGGATTTCCCTTCACTTACTTTTCATTTTCCTCCTTAGTTGCTCTAGTGTAGGGACACTTTGATGCAAAATGTCTGGCTCTTCCATAATCAAAGTATTTTAAAGGGAGTTTACAAATTTATTGTCGAATCCCATTTTTAGCTTCCTAATGAACTCAGTCATTTCTTGATCTAACTCATATATATAATATTCATGCTAATCCTTGGTTTTATTAGATGCTTTGAATATTGATGCTTTATTTTGTGATCTTTCTTTTGTAATTTTCATCTCATATGTGGTGAGGGTGCCAAGGAGTTTTTCCATAGTGAGACAAATTAGGTCTTGCATTTCCTCTATGGTAGAATTTTTTGGATTAAGCCTCATTGGAAGATATCTTAAAACTTTCTCAATGACCACATCATATATGAGCTTCTCATTTAAACCTATGATCATGTTTGCAACTTCCTTAACTCTATGAAAGTATACACCAATAATTTCTTCCTCTCTCATTTGTAAGCTCTCGAACCTCATTTTGTAGGTCTAAATTTTTTCCTCATCTACCTTTTCATTTACTTCATAGTCTTTATGGAATTTTCCCAGATCCTTTGTTGAGTTGTAATGTAATACTTTGATGAGCTTAATCTAATCCAAAGAGGATGGAATTTTTGGCCTTCGCATTGCTTGTGTATATTTTCCTTAGATTAGGATCTATAGGGAGAGTAGTAGGACCTATGTATCCAAATTTAATAGATTCCCAAAAATCAACACCGAAGTTTATTAGATGTTCCTCCATCCTACCTTTCTAAATGGCCTATTCTTATCCATCTAAAACTGGCATTCTAACATATTGAGATGTCACGATCCCCTTTATATCAAGTCCTTTCAGCAATCAAGGTGCACCTAAGGAGTTGCATATGATACCAATTTTTGGGATCAATCAATATTACGAGGGGGGAGTGAATCAATATTGAAGTTAATATTACTTATTTAAACCCTTTCAAACCTAAGAAAACTGATCAAAGAGATCAACAATAAGAGAACAATCAACAATACCCATGAACAAAAATAATTAACGTAGAAACTCTCAATGGGAGAAAACCCATCGTACTACTCTGATTATTTCTTTTATTAATATTCCTCAATATTTTTACATTTATATGATGGCACCCACTAGCTAGGAGAACCCACTCCCTCCACACAATGTTTCTAGCACCCACCATCTAGGCGCACCAACTCCTTCAATAGTTAAGAGATCCCCCACTTGCTTGAGTAATTAACCCCTATAACACGATTTAGATAATATCTTCCAAGCCAATGAAATCTTATTTTGGTCCTTTTGCACAAAATAAAAGCAAAAAAACATGCAAAATTGTTCATCTACTCTCAGTTTTCCATAAAATAGCCTACCATGTTCTACTACAAATGTATACTTTTAGCCCCTAACCTCACTATGTACAACACACTCGTAAAATAAATAGCAAAAACCATATTAAAACCATGTATACATAACATCGCACAACACACCTTTATCATTAAACTACCAACGCACCAAAAATTCAACCTAGACTCTATTGGGTTCAATATAACCAGAGGCACACAATACTCACAAACTTCCATTGATCACACCCTCACTAGTGGAAGTTTCAACTCATAGGTATGTATATTTAGCCTATAATCACATCAATCTACTCATAAATCAACCAGGTAAATTATCACACAGATATTCCATGATCCATTTCACACCCCACTTGCACCATGCATGCCTAGCAATTGGTATCAATCACCAAATTTCACCACCACATTAATCATATCTTGACCTACCTCACACATGGCCCCAATTACATCACTCCATAACTCTTGTTTCTTTCCCCACATGATCATACCACTCTACAACCATGCACTAATCACCTTATATAACAAATCGAGCATGGGTTTTTTTGATAATGACAACCACCCATTAAATTTTTGGCAAGTAATCCCGCTTAAACCTTTTTAGACCCTCTCGGTTTGCCCTGAGAAATCCGTTTTCTGCTCATCGTTACCTTCCTATATCCCCACATTGAATTATAAAAGGCCAATAGTCCACGTTTGAAAAATATATAAGGCCTAGCCCCTTCGGCCCTAGCCCTTTAAATCTTTTCCTCCACGTAACCCGGGCACTAAACCAGGCACCAACCTGAAAGGTGCTTATCAAATGTATATCAGGCGCATTTTGAGTCGTCCATCTATACAGATTGGATGACATTCGTTCATCTCCGTTGTGCCCGTAGCCCGCCTGACTACTGTCCGATCAAACCGTAAAATCAACAGCCCGAAGTCTATCTGTCCCAGTAGTCCTCACACCCGCTCACTGTGAAAAACCCGCCCGGTTTCGAAGGCAGACACTATTTCTCAATTCGGAGCAATTCCATACATCGTGCGTCACGTGTCCCTGCGTACGGCTCAAAAACCGCTCTCCATCGCGCGTTATTGTTTGGAATTTGACGCGGCGCGATATTCATATCCACCGTTCGATCGGGGGCTCTTCATCCAACGGTCATCGCACTCTGAAGATGTGCGGAAGTTAATCCAAGCCAATTGTGCCCCTAGCCCACCATCTCATTGTCCTCCGATACGTTTTCCACTGTCGATCTCCTCCTGAGATCGAACGGTCTAGATTTAACCCAGGCCACGCCATTGACCCCATATCTCCACGACCTCATTCCACGTGCTCCCATCGTACATTCGTCCGCCTCCCCTACATATTCCTATTCAAAGGTCAAACGTCCACTGTCTATGTTAAATTTCATACATTCCTCCAACCTTTGACAAAACATTTCTCCGCCATTTCTCTGCACTTTTCACCATCGCCCCGCACTATTCCACCATTTCATCATGCCACATTGCTACACAGCCATCCCCACTGCATCGCCATCCCCATGCATTTTTTTTCTTGACGATTTTGCGGGTTTTGCAAGTTTACAGCGGCGAAAAACTATCATGATTCATAGTCTCTATTACTGCGATAGAGGACACATCAAAGGACCATTTCCAGGATTTGAAATTATGAATAAAGGCCCAGGAAGATATGCCAACAGGACTTCCATTAAAGTAGCCGGGTTAAAATCTGTCAAACCCTCCAGAGTCATTCAAAGCCCAGGTTGCACAGTTGGAGACATTAATGGAGCAGCAGAGAAATATCAGTGAAGGATCAAGAATTCAACGTTCAGCACTGAAGATCTTAAACCATAATTCAGAGTTAGAAGGAAGAAGGTACCCCTCACAGATAAAATACCTCAAGGCTTTCTTTTCAGCACCATTTTCTTTCAGGAAAGGATGGAATGTTTACGTGATTTTACTGCTTTGGCGTGTTCCTGGAGAGATTTCTACCCAGTGCATTTATTTCAGTTAGTAGGCCATAGAGTACAAGCAGCATTACAAATTCATCGAGCAATATGGGCGTGCACGTCTCTGCCATTTTGTTTTAATGAGATAATTAAATGTTCATCACCTACTCCCTTTTTCGAGTTTTCAGGTTCTCCTCTAAAGCTCCCAAAGAACAGATGACAGAAGGTTCCAGATTTTATCAGAAAATTATGCAGTGAAAGGCTTGTTTGTATACATTTTGTAGAACTCATGTATGAAGGCTCAAATCCCATAGGGTTTCAGTGAGGAGGAGTTCCATCTGTTAAAGAGGATTCTGGTCTTTGGTATTTCACAGTCTGTAACTTTCTCTTATGTGCTATTTAAATATGTCATTTCATTTCATCCATCTTTCCTGTATCATGTTTTGGAATGCGAGTGTCTCACTGATTTTTGGTATGGAATTATCCTAGTTGATACTCATTCTCGGATTAGTCAAGCGCTTTAAATATGGCTCATGCATGATATTCTGTTCCATTATTCATCTAAACCGTATTTCTGCTATATTAGTTTCTTTGGGAGGGTGTTTTTAAAATGCTATTGTCATGTATGGATTCTTAGATTGGTAAGCCCATATATGATGGTATTGTGTATCTGGATATCAGCTCAATGTTAACTAATATCTTCTCAATATTTCATTCACTACATACACCTTCTGATAACTTATTTCTGTGAGGTATTTCTGAATTGGCCCTCTTTACAGTAAGTTGCCTCTCAATTGTCTGTTGCTTTTATATAGGAGTTCTGCATGTTGCCTCTGCAATATCCCTTTCTCTTTGTCGGTTTCTAAAGGTCTTGGTCCCATTCAGATTAATTTTCCTTGTTTTACAAGAGATAGCATGAGAGCTTTTTACTGATAACTTCCTTTGTTATACCATATGCTCCTTGCTATATAAGATTTCCTAGGCACTGGTCTATCACAACTCTAGGCTGTCTCTAGGAATGACAACATCTTTTTGGCGTCGTTGCCAGGGAACGAAGTTGAGAAAATATAAATCCCTGGGCCTCGACAAAATCTGATTCACTCTTCAAGAAGGTGAGTATGGAGAGTTGAGAGTTGTATATCCCTCACCTTGACGACTCCACATTTGTTATTAGATAAATTCATTTGCAGTCCTGGCTCCTCGTAAGCCACACCTGAGATCAGATACATCTCAGCCAAAGACACCTTCAGTGTATGACACTGAAAAGATCATACATAGAAGAAATTGGAGGGAAATAAAATCATTCCACTCTGAAATCCCTGAATTGTCTATAGAAGACTTTCGATCGTCTTCTTCTCAAGAAGCTCAAGTGCCAGATCTTGACTCCACTGTGGGAGACACCGATTATTACTATTCATATAGTCCACCCCAAGGAGGCATCATAAATAAAGATAATTTTCACCCTACCCCCGAGGTTGAAGAGTTAAAAGAAGTTACTGAAGTATCTGCTATTAACAGACCATTATTCCCCTCAACACCTTAGTCTGATGTTCATTATATTCCTCTTGTTATCCATACTCCACTTCCACCTCCTCCTCTTACTCATCAAACTATTGCACTACCTCCACCCCCTCCAATGGAAAATGTTCCAGGCTTCTTGCTAAATAAATATGCTCCTCTGGCATTACCCCAAGTGTTGAATGATATGCCACAAGATTATCTGAAGATTTTACCCCGATTCAATGGGGAAAACGAGATTGATGCTCAAAAACATCTTGAGGTCTTCTGTTCTTTTGCAGAGAATTTCAATGTGGAACATTTAGATGTGGTGTTAAGGTTGTTTGTCCAATATCTTGATGGTGAAGCTCGAAAATGGTTTAAGACACTGGCAAACCGTTCTGTTACTACTTGGGATAATATGGAAGATACTTTTCTCAAGAAATGGGGAGAGAAGAAATATCATGGACATTGTCTCATTGAGCTCAATACACTCAAGAAAAGACATAATGAAGGAGTATCAGAATTTATCAAGAGATTTAATAAATTGTATTTGATTCTTCCTACTGATATGAAGTCTCATCAAACTGTTGCTAAGGTTGTCTTTGTAGCAGCCTTTGATTCAGAGTTTGGTTTCTATCTTACAGAAAGAAAGCCTGCTACTCTGGATGATGCTCAGTCAGATAAGGGAAAATCAAAGGGAAAATCAAAGGGAAAATCTGAACAAGATACTGGGAGAAGAGGCAAAGAAGAGGTATCCACCTCTTATCAAGACAGAGACTCAGCTAATGACAGAATGGAAGAAATGAGCAAAATGATTAAAAAAATGGTTAAGCTGGAATTGGAGGCCAAGAATTCAGCCTCCAATAATTTCCACAATTCTCAAAACAGAGGTTACAATCCTTAGTATAGGAAAACACCCCTGCAAATATTGCCAAGGGAAACAAAAGAACAACAAGATCAAGTACCACACCCATTGTATTTGGAAGGTCCAGTAGATGATTCTACTGAAGACATTGCCTATGGACTGGAGGATGCAAATCTTGCTTTTTCAAATATCAATGGAGAAGAATGCCCTTTGCAGGGAAATGAAGGAGCTGAGTGCCCATTGCAAGAAGAAGAAAAGACCAGAGACACAGAAGATACAAAAATTGATCATTATTGTAAACAATTTGCTAATTTTATGCAAGCACAGTTCAATAGAAGATATGATCTTAGATCTTCTAGGAAGAGGACTCGTACTCAAGATCAAGAAGAGGAGTTACCCCAGAAGGAAGCACCTGTTTAGAAGGAGTCTACAATGCAGAAAGTCACAGACAAAGGTAAGGGCCCTCTAAAAAAACATTTGCAGTCTAATGATCAAACTCCTTCCTCTTCAAAGGTAGTCATTCCCCCAAATACCAAATCTAAGTCAAAAGAAGTTAAACGCTCAGCTGAAATAAAGAGTCAAAAGAGGTTGTAATAGAAAAGTCCTCCCCTGTTTTCAGTCTCTAAAAGGAACTTGAAAAAGTCAAAATCCCAGTTCCCTTGACTGAACTATTAAAGAAACCTGCATATCAATCCCAAGTCACCTCTTTTATGATCCCTCCAGAAGAAAAACTCACCCATGGTCTCAACCTTCAAGAAGAAAGACCCATGGTTGTCTTTGGTCCACATGTTGAGGAATTAGATGCTTCTACTCCTCCCTTTTATGTGTCTCTAGTGATTCATGACCTGCTATTACATAATTGTATGCTAGATTTTGGAGCTTCCCATAATCTATTGCCTTTTTCAGTCATGGAACAACTAGGATTACAAATTACCTGTCCATACAAAGACCTCTATTCATTTGATTCCGAAAGAGTTAAATGCTTGGGGATGATCAAGGATTTGGTGGTTAATTTGGCCCAAATCCCAGCAAAAAGTGTGGTAATGGACATAGTGGTGGCTGACATCCCAGCCCGCTTTGGAATGTTATTGTCAAGGTCCTGGGGGACAAAAATTGGTGGGTCAATTAAGTTGGACTTAACATATACCACCATTCCAGTTTTCGGTTGCCAAGAGAGGAGGTTGTACAGGGAGACTAGATTTGTCAAGATGGTGACTAAGGCTGACAACTCTGTAAATTCACCGGTCTACAATAAAGAAGGAGAATTATCATGCTTGATGCTGGAAGAGGATCAATATTATGCTCATGAACCTTCCTTATATCAGATCAAGACTGAGTAGCCCTCAGAGATCCATGAAACAGGAATCTGGACACTTCATTTTGATGGAGAAAATTCAAAAGAAGGTAATGGAGCTGGAATATTATTGATTTCTCCTACAGGGAAATGGGTCCCATTATCCTTCAAGCTAGAATATGAAGCTACAAATAATGTGGCTGAATATGAAGCACTTCTGTTAGGATTGCAGACAGCCATGAAAATGAACATACAAAGTTTAAAAGTTTTGGGAGATTCAGAACTGGTGGTTAGACAAGTCAAGAATCAGTGTCAAACCAAACATCCACGACTGAGGGCTTATAGGAATGAAGTTTGGGACATGGTAGAAAATTTCTTCTTGGAATTTAATATCCATTTCATGCCCCAAGAACATAATAGGATGGCTAATTCCCTTGCTGTGGCTGCTAGTACATTTCGACCACCATAGAACCCTCTTTTAAGATATGAAGTTGAGGTGCGTAATCGGCCGTCAATCCCAGATAACATCAAACACTGGCAGGTATTTGAAGATGAAGAACAGATGAAGAGATTCCTGGAAACAGTAGGGGAATTCTCCAATATGGAGATTGATGCTGAAGAAGAGGTTGAGTTTGAATATACTTCAGAAAGAAATTGGGAGAAGAAAGTGGCAGGTAATAAAGTGTTGCAGTTAAAGGGACAAATTTTACCTAGAGGGTTGGTGCCTCTAGAAAAAATATTTGACAATAATGATGTCCCACTACAGCCAGGCAAAGCGGTAAAAGAAAATCAAGTAGAAGGCCTGAATCTTGGTACTGAGGCTGACCCCAAAATTGTAAAACTGTCCAGGAAGATCCCTAGAGAATATAAAAAGCTATATCAGGAATTATTTCAGTCTTACAGAGATGTGTTTGCATGGTCCTATCAGGATTTGAAAATTTTTTATATCAGTATAATGCAACACAAAATTCCATTGAAGGGAGATGTAAAGCCTCATAAGCAGAAGCTCAGACAAATAAATCCCTTGCTGCTTCCCTCTATTGAGAAGGAAATTAAAAAGCTATTAAAGGCCAAAATAATTGTGCCATTGAGGTACTCTGAATGGGTGGAAAACCTAGTCCCTGTCTGGAAGAAGAATGGGGAAATAAGGATGTGTGTGGATTTCAGAAATTTAAACAGAGCATCCTTAAAGGAAAATTATCCACTACCTAAGATGGATCACATCCTGCAGAAGGTGGTTGGAGCTTCTAGGATGTCAATGATGGATGGATTCTCGGGCTATAACCAGGTGGCTGTACTTCCAAAAGATCAAAAAAAGACTGCTTTCACCACACCATGGGGTACATTTATGTATGCCAGGATGCCTTTTGGATTGATTAATGCAGGGGCCACCTTTTAGAGGGCGATGGACATTGCTTTTGTTGGGGAGCAGAATAAATTCTTGGTGGTCTACCTCGATGATATAACTATATTTTCAAAGAGTGATACTGAGCACATTGAGCATCTGCGTAGAACCTTTAAGAAATGCAGAAGGTATGGTCTCTCTCTAAATCCTCAAAAGTCTTTATTTGCATTAGAAGAGGGAAAACTTTTGGGAAACATTGTAACAAAAGATGGGGTGAAGATAGATCCTAAGAGGGTAGAGGTTATAAATGGTATTTCTTTTCCCAGAAATAAGAAAGAGGTACAAGTATTCCTAGGGCGCATCAATTTCCTGAGAAGGTGTATCCCTAACTATGCTGAAATAGTTAGACATATAACTGACATGCTGAAAAAGAATAATGAAGCTAAATGGTCCCAGGAATCACGAGAGGCATTTACCAGGATAAAAAATGCTTTTGCAGAAGCCCTTGTGCTAGCTCGACCAGATTATGCTAAACCTTTCATGATATTTTCTTTTGCATCACCTCATACAATAGCAGGAGTCTTATTGCAGAAAAATGAGGAGGGGTATGAGCAGCCCATAGCTTTCTTCAGTCAGGTGCTCCGTGAGGCAGAATTAAAGTAAAACATATTAGAAAAGCAAGCATACGCCCTAGTGAAATCCCTCAAAGCATTCCGCGTATATATCTTACAGTCCCATATCACTGCATTTGTGCCTACAGCTGCTGTAAAAGATATTCTTATTCAGGGGGGTAGTGAAGGAAAAAGGGGGAAGTGGATTGCCAAGATACAGGAGTATGACTTAGACATCCGCCTTACTAAGCTGATCAAAGGACAAGGGTTGGCCAAGATCTTGTTTGAATCAAACTATCAAGCTTTGGGTATAAATTTGTCCATAATAGCAAGTGAGGTATCTGAGGAGAAACAAGAGCGACAGGGAATTGGAGTAGCTACTCCAGAAACACATATAAAGTACCTTACCAATCAGTGGTACAAAGAGATAGTAGAATATCTCCTCACACTCATTTGCCCTCCAAGCTGTGATAAAGCTAAATATAGAGCACTAAGATTGAAATCACAGAAGTATATAGTTGCCAATAGCCAATTATATTGGCGTGATCCCTCAGGCATCCTACTCCTGTGCCTCACAGAGGATGAGGTAGAGAGCGTAATAGCTGAATTTCGTGAAGGAATCTGTGGGGGTCACTACAGCTGGAGGGCCACCACTCACAAAATTCTGAAGGCTGGCTTCTATTGGCCCAAGCTTTTTGGAGATGTTTTTGCCCAGGTTAGAGCATGTGAGAAATGTAAGAAATTTGCTGAAAGGCAGAAGTTGGCACCTCTGCCCATGATTCCTGTGCACGTGGATGAACCATTCCGATAATGGGGAATCGATTTTATAGGTGAAATACATCCTCCATCGAGTGGTTAGCATAAGTGGATTTTAATTGCCACTGATTATTTCAAAAAATGGGTGGAAGCCATACTTGCAAGGAATTCCACAGATACTGTGATAATAAACTTCATGGAAGAAAACATCATATCCAGGTTTGGCTGCCCTGCCAGAATAGTGACTGATAATGCACAGGCCTTCAAGTCTACAAAGTTTTTAAGCTTCTGTCAGCAGTATAACATCACACTAAGTCACTCTACAACCTATTATCCACAGGTAAATGTCTTGGTAGAGTCTTCCAATAAAACCCTGGTGAGAGCATTGAAGAAGGCTATAAATGAAAACCAGAATAATTGGGATTCCCAGTTAAAATTTGCTCTGTGGGCCAATAGAATCACCAGCAAGAAAGAAACTGGAAAATCCCCATATGAATTGGTATATGGTAGGGCAGTAGTATTTCCTATTCAATTAGCCCTACCAGTAGCCCGATTCATGCAGGAAAGTCAAGAAGAGCCTGATGATATTACTAGGAGAATAAATCAGCTGGTGGAATTGGAAGAAACCCGCAACCGGGTAAGTCAAAGGCTGACTGAATATCAGGAGAGGATGAAATACCTTTTTGATTAGCATGCTAAGGACAGGAATCTGTAGATTGGTGATTTAGTACTCAGGTGGGATATTCGGAGGGGTGAAAAAGGAAAACATGGTAAACTCGATCCACTTTGGTTCGGACCCTTCAAAATTGTGGAATAGGGAGGTAACAACACTTTCAAGTTGGAAAATATATAGGGTGACTTGCTCGATGCCCCTATAAATGGTCACTTTCTTAAACACTACTTCCAGTTCTGATGCAAGCCAAGAAAGCCTGATGTATCATATTGTATATTAGTCTCTGTTTCTATCTTTGTTGAATCATGTGGGTGTCGTGATGCATTATGAAAAGAAATTATAAGTGCTGAAAAGAAGGAGCCACATAGAATATTATCATATGGTCTGCGAAGTTCTCGACACGTCCAGGGATGAACGTGCCGTCCCTAGATGGAGCCAATGTTGATAATGTCAACCTCCCATTAAATTTTTGGCAAGTAATCCCACTTAAACCTTTTTAGACCCTCTCGGTTTTCCCTGAGAAATCCATTTTCTACTCATCGTTACCTTCCTATATCCCCAAATTGCATTATAAAAGGTCGAAAGTCCACGTTTGAAAAATATATAAGGCCTAGCCCCTTCGACCCTAGCCCTTTAAATCTTTTCCTCCACGTAACCCGGGCACTAAACCAGGCGCCAGCCCGAAAGGCGCTTATCAAATGTATATCGGGCGCATTTTGAGCCGTCCATTTATACAGATCGGATGACGTTTGTTCATCTCTGTCGCGCCCGTAGACCGCCTGGCTACCATCCGATCAAACCGTAAAATCAACGGCCTAGAGTCTATCTATCCCAGTAGTCCCCACACCCGCTCACTATGCAAAACCCGCCCGGTTTCGGAGGCAGGTGGTATTTCTCAATTCGGAGCGATTCCATACATCGTGCACCGTGTGTCCCTGCATAAGCTCAAAAACCGCTCTCCATCGCATGTTATTGTTCAGCATTTGACGCGACGTGATATTCATATCCACCGTTCGATCACGGGCTCTTCATCCAATGGTCATCTCACTCTGAAGATGTGCGGAAGTTAATCCAAGCCAATTGCGCCCCTGGCCCACCGTCTCATTGCCCTCCGATACATTTTCCACCGTCGATCTCCTCTTGAGATCGAACGGTCTAGATTTAACTCATGCCACGCCATTGACCCCGTATCTCGACATCATCATTCCACGTGCTCCCGTCATACATTCGTCCGTCTCCCCTACACATTCTTATTCAAAGGTCAAACGTCCACTGTCTATGTTAAATTTCATACATTCCTCCAACCTTTGTCAAAACATTTCTCCGCCATTTCTCTGCACTTTTTACCATCACCACGCACTATTCCTCCATTTCATCATGCCGCGTTGCTACACAGCCAACCCCACTGCATCACCGTCCCCATGTATTTTTTTTCTTGACGAGTTTGCAGGTTTTGCAAGTTTACAGTGGCAGAAAACTATCATGATTCACAGTCTCTATTACTGCGATAGAGGACACATCAAAGGACCATTTCCAGGAGTTTAAATTATGAAGAAAGGCCTGGGAAGACATGCCGACAAGACTTCCATTAAAGCAGCCGTGTTAAAATCTTTCAAACCCTCCAGAGTCATTCAAAGCCCAGGTTGCGCAGATGGAGACATTAATGGAGCAGCAGAGAAATATCAGTGAAGGATCAAGAATTCAACATTCAGCACTGAAGATCTTAAACCATAATTCAGAGTTAGAAGGCAAAAGGTACCCCTCGTAGATAAAATACCTCAAGGCTTTCTTTTCAACACCATTTTCTTTCAGGAAGGATGGAATGTTTACGTGATTTTACTGTTTTGCCGTGTTCCTGGAGAGATTTCTACCCAGTGCATTTATTTCAGTTAGCAGGCCACAGAGTACAAGCAGCATTACAAAGTCATTGAGCAGTATGGGAGTGCACATCTATGCAATTTTGTTTTAATGAGATAATTAAATGTTCATCACCTACTCCCTTTTTCGAGTTTTCAGGTTCTCCTATAAAGCTCCCAAAGAATAGATGACAGAAGGTTCCAGATTTTATCAGAAAATTATGCAGTGAAAGGCTTTTTTGTATACATTTTGTAGAACTCATTTATGAAGGCTCAGAGCCCATAGGGTTTCAGTGAGGAGGAGTTCCATCTGTTAAAGAAGATTCTGGTCTTTGGTATTTCACAGTCTGTAACTTTCTCTTATGTGCTATTTAAATAGATCATTTCATTTCATCTATCTTTCCTGTATCATGTTTTAGAATGCAAGTGGCTCACTAATTTTTGGTATGGATTTATCCTAGTTGATACCCATGCTCGGATTAGTCAAGCGCTTTAAATATGGCTCATGCATGATATTTTGTTCCACTATTCATCTAAACCGTATTTATGCTATATTAGTTTTTTTGGGAGGGTGTTTTTAAAATGCTATTGTCATGTATGGATTCTTAGATTGGTAAGCCCATATATGATGGTATTGTGTATCTGGATATCAGCTCAATGTTAACTAATATCTTCTCAATATTTCATTCACTACATACACCTTCTGATAACTTATTTCTGTGAGGTATTTCTGAATTGGCTCTCTTTACAGTAAGCTGTCTCTGAATTGTCTGTTGCTTTTATATTGGAGTTCTGCATGTTGCCTCTGCAATATCCCTTTCTCTGTGTCAGTTTCTGAAGGTCTTGGTCCCATTCAGATTAATTTTCCTTGTTTTACAAGAGATAGCATGAGAGATTTTTATTGATAACTTCCTCTGTTATACCATATGCTCTTTGCTATATAAGATGTCCTAGGCACTGGTCTATCACAACTCTAGGCTATCTCTAGGAATGACAATAGGTTTATTCATTACTCGGATTGCACCAACAATTAAATCATTTTCCACATCAGGTTTCCATCACACCAATGCATAGGGTTGGTTGTGTCCACAATCTAAAACACTTAGAGTTTTTTTTCACACACTAACAATAAAAATCACATCATACTCAATCCACAATACACTTTTCACACACACACTTCAATACCCAGCTAAATATTCCACAAGAAAAACCAACCTAGACTAGTTCCCCCAGGCCACATATAAGAACTAATCAACCTCTTGGATCTTTACCCACATGATCATATCACTCTAAAACCATTCACTAATCAACTTAACTAACAAATCAAACATGGAATTGTTCATTTCTCATATTGCGATAGCAATTAAAACACTCACCACATCAAGTTGGCATCGCACCAATGCATAGGGTTGGTTGTGTCCACAATATACAACACTATATTCTATATGCCTCATCAGTAGAGACCATATCCACACATATTAATTACCACAAAAATTATTTCATTGACACCTTCATCTTGGTGACCAGATCAATCACTTCACACTAATTCCAAATACCTTGGGAAATTTCAATGGTATAGCCCATGTTTTTTTATTTGCATGCACGTGATCATGAACACTAATTATGAACTAGTAATATGGGTTGCAGACCCTTAATGTACATGATCAATTAGATGAAAGTGTAGGCTTTCCATGGCTAATTGGAATATGTTCCCTAAAATTCACCAAAATTATCAAATAATCATCCATATCAACAACTTAGCTTGAGGTCTTCAATACCTGCTCTCAATAATGTCATTAAAGTGAAAACAAGTTACATCAATTACACATAAACCATGCTACATCACTAGTCGCCCATTGACACCATGCCAACACTAGAAGAGTCTTTAGTTAACTCATAGCATAGGATTCCCATATTCATATGTGAAATAACCTTGAATATTCGAAAAAGTAGTGATCCATCAAAGTTGTAAGCATGTCAAAAAATAGAGCACTGGTAGTAGCAATTAGTTAAGTAACCTAATGCAACCAGCCACTTATGCACATATAATTCTTGTAACTCAAAAAACATTCATTACATTAACATAATGATGGTATTTCAACTTAGCCATAAGAAAATTCAAAAAAAAAAAAAAAATCCATTAAACACATCCAACAAATCTCAATGACCATTCAGGAGTAATGCTCAGTCATACTTTAGTGAATAATATACTTGTCAATTTAATCATTCAAATTCAAATATATACAAGTCATCACACTGGAGATGATTGGAGACTAAAGGAGGGACTTCAAATCTCCTCTCAACCATAGCAAATCTACACCAAATTATTTCTTGTAGTTGTCTACCCCCAAGTCGGATCCATAGCCTATAGGAATGCTTACTCATGGAATTCAACAAAGGCTCATTTGGGGTATTTCTTAGTTCTAGGATTTTGAATCTATAATCTATGTGGTTTATCCATTATTTTTACAAGGAAACCATTGCAAGAAATTTTATCCCAATGTATGGGTGGTTTATCATATTACTTAGAAAGCACTAAGTGGTTTATCAACTTCCTCAAGAAGCACTTAGTGGTTTTTCAACTCTTTTCAGCAAGCATCATAGTGGCTCTACTAGCCTTCCTAGTGCTTTATTGGCCTATTGAGGCCTCAGAATTCTGCTACCAAAACATGGGGGAAAACCACTCGGTCCGGACCTTAAAGCAACTCCTTTTCCGTTTGGTGTAGTAGCTTTGACTGGGAATAATGTGACTAGTTTCCCAATAAGGATGATTTTGAGGGTGTGTTTTGATTATACAACATGCAAATGGAGAATGATTTAAATCTATGATATGCATCTATCTAAAATATTTATTCTACTATATACCTAGGGTGTTTCTTCCTTTATGCGATCTAAAAAGATATCCTTCAACTTTTAGTAATATAGATCATTTAATAGTTGAAAGAGATGAAAATTATATAAGATTATTCTTCTATCAAAACCGCTTGACTAGAAGAATTGTGAAAATATATCGCATTCATATGTGTGATTATATATTCAATAATAAATCACAGACAAATATTAGAACATAAGTGCATGTAACATTTATCTATAATAATGTTTCAAATATATAATGCAATAAAAAGATGATTGTCAATATATAAAACAAAACTTAATACAAGTGAATAAAAGTACCATATGTATGAATTTCTACTCATGTAAACTCACAGTAATTGATCTGATCCCTCTCACTTTCAAGCAATTTAAAGAGTAAAGTAGTGCAACATCAGTTAAACAACTTTAATTTTCAAAAGATAACAAATGTGTTCCATTAATTCATCAAAGCATTCACAAACTTACAGTAGTGCATTCTTTGCAAATGTTTTTGACAAATTTCTGGACCCTTCTCTAAATGCATGAGAGGGGTTTAAACACTAAAATAACTATGTTCTAAAATATATTATTACAAAAATATAGAGGATGTTTCAAACAACCATTCTCGTAAGACTAACTTAAACTACAATCTAGGAAAATAAAATAACAATTTTGATTTATGAATTCCACCCTTTCTTCTGGATTTGGTCACGAAGTTGACAAATATCTATCATAGGCTTGATCTGAGCTGGCTACGAAATCCTTGATCTGACCTGTCCCTTGAATACTATGTTTGAAAGTACTGGCTGTGATATTCTTGTTGAATCTATTAAGGACTGTAGAATCTGATATTGATGATAAGGTTTGATCAGAAAATTCCAATAATTTTCTTGATCAAACTTATTTACCTTTTTAATTACTTCATCTTTCATTTCTACCTTTTGTATCCACTATGTTTCTAGCTGTTTTACTTCTGAGAACACTTCAGACGTGTACTCTTTGATAATTTCTTCTTTCACCAGCTGCTCACATACAGATTCAATAATTTCCTTTGATAATTTTGATGTTTTCGTTTTTTCTTTCTCTGCCTGCTTGATTTGTGCTTCCCAATCTTTGAATAGGATATCCTTATGAAACTTATCTATCTGAGGTATATCAGCTTCTTTTCCCGAGTTTGATTCTTGCCATTGAATGTGTTCATTTATTTTATTCTCGAGCCTTTCACATTCAAGTTTATGGATAACTACTTGATGGATCAATATTTTATTTGAATCAAAATAAGAGTCAATAATAGAATATTGATGGAAAAATACTTCCTGTTGTTTCCTTAACTTAGCATTTATATCCAATGCTTCTCTTATAAATTTCTCTAGTTGTGGTTGGCTCTGTAACCTGGTCATTGTTGGTTCCAGTTGTGCTTGTTTCTCATTGATTTATGCTTGATGCTGCAATTTAAGACTCTTGAAATATTTTTGGAATTGGGCCATCTTTGCTCTCATTTTCTCATTGGAGTTGGATTTTTATTCATCTAATAGCCTCTCTATTTCTTGTATTCCACCTCCCTTTTTCCTCAAAAACACTCTAACTTCAACAGCTTTATCAACAATGACAGTAGCATATGCCCCTGCATATTGTGATAATTTAGTTAGATGTTCAGTAGGACCAGCTAAGGAATCGTTCCACAAAACATCAACAAATTGATCTGTGAGGTTTGAGACTATTTCATTAATTCTTCTCCTTTTATTTCTCTTGACTACAAATTTATAACTAGGACTGTAGAATATGTCCAGTGAAAGGATTTCTTCAACTTGTAAAACTATTTGTTTTATAGGGTGGGTTGGAATTATCTATCAATCATGAGTTTCTAGAACTTGTTGTAGTGGATTAAAAGTTTCCACCATCTTCTGGGAATGTTTAGGTGTTTGAAAACTAGTTACTTGATCAGTATTGGGATTGGATTTAGGAGTTTTTATTGCTTCATAAAACTCATCCCATTCACTACTCAAATTATTTGTTTGTGAATTTTTTGACTGATCAAGTGTGTCATGGTTGTGCTAAAATTCTTGAGAAGTTGACTCTGTTCCATTAATTTCTTTACGCTCTTGCATCTCTATCTCTTGGATTACCTGGTCAATTATATTTTATGGGATATCTTTTCTTGATTTAGATTCATTTTAGAATGATATGAATTGTGAGATTAATGCTCTGATTGACTTGATTCATCCTCAGACATGTCTTTTGCTTCATTATCCAAGCCGATACTTGGAGTAGATTTGTTGGCATCTTCAATAGTTAACAAGTTGAGAGGAACTCTCTCCAGTCTCTTATTTATATATATTTGGAAGGCTTCCAAATCATCTTGGTTAAGTTGAATGGCTGCCAACTTAATTATATCTGAAAAATTTTCCATGCCTTGGAAGAGATCATCAAATCCATTTATTTCCTTTACAAAAGGCTTCATTTTGAGCTATGTAGTGTAATTTTTAATTATATTATTTGGGTCGTACAACCTCTTTTTCATTACTGCCAGATTCAATAGATTAATATTAGAAACATCCTTGTAGGTATGGACAATATCAAAAAGTGCAAAAGTGTTGCACTGTATAGGGAAATTAGGCCAAACAACCTTCTTAGCATCTTTCAGCTGTTTAGTGATACCATTAACAAGATGGTAGGCTATCTCTCTTACAAGAAACTTATTAGGAACATAATATGGTAGGACGTGGGGAGAAGCATAAATCCTGAATACTCTAACATATGTAAAATTCTCTTCTGAAAACCACTTAGCCACAGAAAGAATAGTTGTACTAGCTTCTTCGGAAACCTTAGGGGCCTTCTTATTGAATATCATTTGGTGCATAGGCAACATGAGTCCATGACAAATTTTATAAAAATGTAGGTGGAATTGTGAATCCCAAAGGGCTTTGTGGTAGATGTGGATTGGGATAGGGTCTTGGGTAGTCCACTTCCATCCCATGGTAGGAAAACTAGAATAAAAGCAGATTGCATCCATGACATAGGAAGAGATATAAAAGGGAGGTATTTCTCTAGATGAAACATTCCTTTTATTCCTATATTATGTGATGTGTTTGGTTAAACTATTAGATAAGATATTTTCCCACTTCAGAATTGGGGAATTGGCAATTGTGTCAATCAATGGAACCCAATCTATTGAAAACCTAGTAGTATCATGTTTAGCAAAAAATCTACACAACATACTGGCAACATAGAAATAAGGGGAAAGAATTTGGGTAATTGGGTACATACCGAGTTTATCTCACTTCAGCTTTCCATTATTTGATGATCTTCATGAGGTCTGGATGCTCTCCTTTAAAGCTTTGCAGAAAAGCCTTGTCATATTTCTACTATGGGGAGGGTAGATGGTACATTTCTTGTAAATCTTCTGCCTTGAAATACCTTATGTTTTGTCCCTTTGAACCCTTGAATTTCTAGTCATATATGCTTAAGGGGTAAATTAACCACTTAACCATGTATGTGTAAGGGATAATTTTCGATCTAGCGGCTACCTTATGGAAGAATGAACATGCAACATCGAAGTAAGTCGTGTCTGAGGTAGATGTCATTCCTGTTGTAGAGACTTTGGTTATTACCCTTGGATTTTCATCTTCGAACAATTTATACATTGCTTCCCATGATGAACTACCACAATCCTTGTTGGAGGTGTTGTGTGAAAATGGGGGAAACATGTATGAATCTTCAGTAGACGTTGTTGGGTTGTATTAATCACTATTGAATGACTAAATAGTACACATAAATTATGAATCTAGGGACGTCTTTTATTTGAATGATAGTTTCACTTTCTGTGCCAATACACTCAACCAGAAAAAATTCCAAATAAAAGAAATCGTTGCTGAAGTAAATGGTCGAAGTAAATCACTCATGCATAAATAAAATGATCTACAAGACTAAAATCATACTTTCATTAATATGTTCTAGTGCGAAACAAAACAATTATCCAGTTGGTGTCTCTAATATCATATGTGTAACATCATACAAAATATTGAAATTGAAGCAGATATATTCACAGCTGAACAGCAGCAAAAACACATCTACTCATACATAAACCAAAATATAAACACATATACGCAACTAGCTTAATCACTGCAGTCCCTTCTAAGAAGGAGGGCCCTTCCTCCCTAGCAAAGCACAGGTAGAGAAAGAACTTAATGGAAACTAAATCGAATAACGCATGTAACATCAATAACATGGTAATCTGTATTAATATGAGCAAAATTACAAGGCCAAAATAATGTTGTTCTCCACTAACCTTTCAACCTCTAGGGTCGAGAACTATATAGTGGTTACATCTCAGAAAATCAAGGGATAGATCAGTCGTGAGAATCTTATGATTCTCATGCTAATCAAAATAGAGTACATATGGTTATAACCACTTCTTATTAAAATTATGACTGGAAAATTATAGATTACAATCAAAACCTCCCATAGGCTGTTATCCAAAAATAAAATGTTCAATAACTTCTACATCTATCATGAGAAACCACAGTTGTAGCGTAATAGCTAAATGACAGGTCAGAAACAGGAGTTAATGAGATCCAGTCAACAGTACAATTGTATCAGCAGTTCACCAGTGAGTCTATAGCAGCAAAGTGTAACAACAGTTTTCTAGTGGTTCTATAACAACAAAGTGTAACAGCATCATGGTGTAAAAAGCTCGTTGTAACAACACACCCTTAACTGCTCCTATATATCTCATGCTCGGGATCTTTGGTGCTACAAATTACATTTGGAAAGACATCGCAAAGAGCATAGATCTTCTCCAAACATTCATCCTCAATTAGTCATAAAAAGGGTACGATATATCATAATAATTGATGAAATGGCAGAGTAATGAAAATAAGGTGAAACAACACACGTTAGGATAGAAAGGCAGGAAAAAGAGGCAAAGATAGTCCCATTGGTTATAGTCAATAGGAAAAATAGGGAAAACAAGTCTAGGAAAAGTGTGCAAAACTGGCACCCAACATCTCCCCCAAATAAAACACTTGCATGTCCTCATGCAAACTCATCTCTCATGGGAAAATCTCCACTGCAAGTCGTGAGATCACAAGCGTCATTTGTATCTTCATCTTTAGACCTATACCCCTGATTGGTCATTAGCTACCATACCCAGGAATCTGATTCATACTTGCTCAATTCATAATTACTCTAATAATCCTCAATTGGAAGCCAGATAAAAGGAAACCTGAGTCTCAATTCGAGCCACAAAGCACCAATGGATTGTACTATCTATGCATACGTTGGTGCATGTGTAATAGCCACCATGAAATTCTGGAATGCAAATGGGTCCCCCTTCATTAGCTCAACACTATTGGCTTTCGTGTGTTTCAAGCACGCAGTTAAGGCGTGACTCTTCATCATTGAGAACTAATTGAGGCAGAAGTTCACAATCCTTCTTTTGTAAGTAGCAGCCTGTTCCTTTATCCCTGGAGTACTCAAAATTCTCCTGAATTCTCACCTTAACTTGGCAGCCCGTCTTGGTTATGCTCAGATCCATAATGCCATCTTCTCCTCATTAGCATCCATATTTGATGGCCAAATGCCACTCAATATGATTCTTCATGAAGGACACAAAATCTCACAACTGAAGTTCCCCCATATAGGAGAATAATTTCACAACCATTTTCATACTCACATGATCACAAATGATATTGTTTAGGAAAAAATCACATAGTAGGATTTTCTCATCAAAATCGGAGGCACGAAAAACATCTAAAAATGTGCGAGTGGAAGAACATAAATAGGGTCTGTCCTCCATAACGTCTTTCTTCTGGAATAGGAAGTAACTTTCCCATAGAAAAATAGGATAAGATGGGGAAGGCTGCCTGCACCCTAGCAAATTGAGGGCGAGATCATGAAGATTTTGCTTGTCTATGTCAAGTTCCTGAACCTGCTGCTGTAACAACAACAACTGTTCCTCATGTTTCTTTAGGGCTTCCTTCTTCTTATAATTCTCCCATCCTTTCTTCAACTCTTCCTTCATCCATATTTCATGTAGGTAATTTATCTCCCTCCAGTGTTCTTTCAGCGAAATCGTCCCCTCTCGTAGGGAGATTGCTACCTGTTTCCACTTCTGTAATTCAGATATTAACAATATTTTCTCAAAACTCCATGCCGAGATGGGACCCGAAGTTCTTCTGCATTCAATATCAACATCAATAATGGGTGTAAAAACCTCTGTTGAATGGGATTGTTCCACCTCTGCTATTGGTTAGTGTGTAACAATAGCTTCCTCAGTGGGGTATTGTGTGTCAGCCCCTTCATTTCCACCTAGAGTAGCCTCTATGTCCATTGTTGTTTCTTATAAAATAGGAGTGTCCTCCACAGGTTCTTGTGTGTCGGCTTCTAGGTCAATTATTATAGGAGGCTTTGGTTTAACTACTGGTTCTTGTGTAATAGCAGTATCCTTAGCAGGTTCTTATGTAACAACCTCTTGCCTTTATGTTTTTGTTTCCATTGGGTTGATATTTTCCCCATGGACCTTATATCCCACCGTTGTTAGTTCTTGAAAACATGTCATGCATACAAACACCAAGATTTCCTTCCCCTCAGATAATATTCACTCCAATTCTTCATTTTCCTTTTTTAGATTTTCGAGTTCTAAAAATATGACATGAGTTTCATCCTTACTTGATGAGGAGGGTTTCCTTTCTTCTTCTAATACTTATGCTTCTGTCTTCTTTTTGGCCGTAGGAAAAGGTTCAGTTGGTATTCTAACTTTCAGCCTATGTTTTGGTTGTCTATCGCCAATTGGTTCATCAGTAGGTTCTTTCCCAATTCTGACTAGGAAAGTCTAGGTTTCTGCTTCTGCCTGACTTCCTCCTGAAGTCATGGTCTGTTTCCCCTAGCTTGTCCTTAGCTTCTTTCGCTTGAATTATTCCCAATTATTTCCTTGCTGGCCTAGGGTATCCATCACGATCAATTTTATGAGTCCGTGATTGGTCACACATGCCTTCAGGTGTGCTATTGTCTTTATTGTTGCCGCCATATCCTTGATGTTACCTAATAAGTAGAATGGAAGATAAACCTTTTGTTGGTGCCAAAGGTGATTAAGTAGATGGAAATGATAGTTAAACACTATCGTAGATATTCCCTCACAAGTGATATATTTGATTAAACCCAAGGCGACATCTACCCAAGGTTGAGGGAGTGACAGCCTGTCAATTCCTCTCCCTTTCTTCCCCAGTTTTTCTTCTCCTTCTAGGAACTCTTCTTTCAAGGAGGGGTCATTGATTTTTTTGTTAAACCACCTCTGTCCCTCTACTGGAAATGTAGTTAGTCAGTAAATTACTTCTTCATTCACCTCAACTTGCAGGCCCCTAACTCGGGTGTGATTGTTGTTCAAATTATGAGCGAATTCGATTGCCACTACCTCGTCCGAGCCTTCTAGCTTCTGGAAATACTCAATCCATCTAGCGTCTCTAAATATATGGTAGGATTATGGACAATTATACAAGGCGTCCATAGAATCCAACTTGTTCCTAACCACTGCTCCACCCATCCTGCTGTTATTTCTGAATTCGCTTCTTACTGCTCAACGCACTGTAATATCACCACACTGCTTGATTCTTCTCGGCGTCTTTGCTTATCCCAATTGACGAGTTTGCAATGAGGATACAAGGCTTAAGTCGGGGAGGTTGATGGGAGGTGATAGATTTTATGAATTACCGCATCATACCTCACACCACTCTTCATAAATGTCTCATTATGGAAAGTAATGGGTTCTAGTACACATGCTCTTTCCAACCAGATTTAGTCATCATTGGCATTTTTGCTATTAATTGGGTGCATGCGGATTTGATAGAGGTTTACGACTATAGTTTTGTTTCAATTATTTCAAGATATATCCCCTCCCCAGCCTTAATTGTGATGGAAACCTACAGCCATCATAGGAATACCATTACTTTTTCCAATAATCACCAAATCATAAATTATTATGTCACCTTTTGAATGACATACCTAAGGTGACGTGGAGGAATATTTCAAATTGGTGGCGCAGTGGTTGCAGCGCTCATGTTATTGTGTTTTTCTGGCATGATTATTGCTTTTATGGGATGAAAACATAATAAACAGTGTTCGTCGTTTCAGCTGTTACATGTGTAACAACCAAGACAACCCTTAGATTATTCTTCAAAAAGCATAATAATTAGGATAAATTGGTACAAAAATAAATAAAATGAATACCATCATCCTATAAAATGGATCAGGAAGGGAAGATGATGTTTTGGGGAGAAAATGTGGGTTTAACAGCCGCCACAGGTGTGGTTTTCAGGTGTTACAAACTATCTGACTGTGCCTCGGAAAGAGGTTTTCACAATTAGATTTATTATTTTTGTTTTATTTGATTTTTGTTTTATTATATATATATATATATATATATATATATATATATATATATAACAAGTGTAACAGCTGTCACAAGGGTGGTTTTCAGCTGCTGCACTTATTGGAATTTCAATTTTCAAGCTAAACAGGGGAATGTTCCCCTGTTTTTGTAACATGAAAATTAGAGTCTGCGACAATGTTAACAAATGATTCCTTCAAAGTGGGTTGATGATATAACCTTAGACGGTGCCCATTAGCTAGTAACGGTGTCTTAGCACTGTCAATGGTGACCAATTGTACAGTCCCATTGTCAAAGATCGTGTCCACTTTGTAAGGACCTAGCCATCTGGTGCAGAGCTTGCCTTTGAAATCCTTGAACCTTGAATGATACAAAAGAGCCCAATCTCCTTTCTGGAGCTTTTTATTTTTAATAAACCCATCATGCCATCTAGCTCTTTTTTTTTGAATGATCTTTGTTTGTTGAATAGTAGCCAGCTGTTTCTCTTCCAACTCATTGAGTTGGTTCAGTCTTTGTGTTTGTGTCATACTTAAGTATAGATCGACATCCAATGTTGTTATTAATGTCTTTATTTCAAACTCTATGGGGAATAGAGGATTATTACCATAGAAAAATTCATATGGTGAGAAGCTTGTGGTATTCCTCCATGTTTTCCTATAAGCCCATAGTACCTCTGGAAGTTTCTCGGCCCAGTTTCTTTAGTGGCTGGCTATTATCTTTGTTAAGATTCCCTCAATGACTTTATTGGTGCTTTCCACTTGACCATATTCTTATGGGTTATATGGTGAAGTAATTATGCGATGAATTCCATACTTTTCAACCATCTTCTTAATCAAATTCAATGTGAACTGAGGCCCCCCATATGTCACTATCTCTCTGGGTATCCCAAAGCGAACAAAATATCTTCAAACATGAAGTCTGAAACAGCCTACGTTGTTTCTCTAATTAGTGCCTTTGCTTTAACCCACTTTGTGACATAATAGGTGTAGACCAATATGTATGATTTTTGTTGTGATGAAGGAATAATTGGCCCAACAAAGTCTACGGCCCATTTCTCAAATGGTTCTATCACTATCTGAGGTTGTAACAGCATCTCATCTGATTTCAGAGGTTGGACCATCCTTTGGTAGCTATCAAATCCTTTAACAAACTTCTTGGCATCCTGGAATAGTTGGCCAGTAGTACCCTATTGAGAGTGCTTTATGTCTTGTCCTTTTGTTAGCGAAGTGCCCTCCACAGGGTTCCTCATGACAATCCTTCAAGATCTAAAATACCTTATCTTCTCTAACACATCGCCTAATCTGAAAATCTAGCCCGGTGTGATAGAGATTTCCTTCTATCCAGGAGTAGGTAGCACTTTGTTGTATAATCTTCCTTCTTTCCTTGGAAGACAATTGGTGTGGGAATTTTCCTATAGCAAGGTAATTTTCTATATCTGCATACCATGGTGAGTGAGTAGAGATGGAAAAAATATATTCATCAGGGAAATAATCCTCGGTGGCAGTGCAGTCATCACTTATAGTTAGTCTAGAAGGAAAATCAACAACTACATTATCTTTTCCAGGTTTATCTAGAATAGTAATATAAAATTATTGTAAAAGAAATAAACATTGTGTAACTCTACCATTAGTAACAATTTTTTTCATTAAAAAATGAATTTCAGCATGGTCAGTGTGTACAAATACTTGATACCCAGTGATGTAGTGCTGAAATTTATTGATTTTATGAACTACTGCTAGGAATTCCTTCTCAGTAATAGTGTAGTTGAGTTCTTTTGGAGTTAAGTTCTTACTGATATAAGATGGCGTAAGTTTTCTTCTCCTCCAGCTGCTCGAGAAAAACACCCACAGCTATGTCAAATGCGTTCGTAGCAATATGAAATGGAAATTTCCAGTTTTCTCCTCGTAAAATAGGTGCTGTTGTTACACATTTTTTTAACTTTAAGAAGGCCTTCTCACACTTCCCTGTCCACACAAATTCTGCATCTTTCATGAGTAATGAAAACAGGGGAGATGCAATCTTTTAAATGTTCTCTATAAATCTCCTATAGTATCCTGCATGTCCCAAAAAAATACATACCTATTTTGGAGTCTTAGGGGTCGGGATTTTCACGATTACCTCAATTTTTGTAGGATCTACCTTGATTCTATTTTTCGAAATGAAATGCTTCGGCACAATTCCCTCAGTCATCATCATGTGGAATTTCTCCATGCTTAGAGAAACATTAGTTTGGTCACAACGTTCCAACACTTTTTCCAAATTAGCTAATGTTGTCTCAAAGGCATCCCTGTAGGGTGTAAAATCATCCATAAATATTTCAAGGGAGTCATTCAAAATATAATAAAAAAATATCCAATATTTCCATCTAAAAGGTTGTTGGTGCATTACAGAGGCCAAAAGGAAGGACTTTGTATGCAAAAGTACCCCATGGGCAAGTGAAGGTTGTCTTGTACTGGTCTTCTGGGGTAATCTGTATTTGATTATAGCCACTAAACGCGTCTAGGAATGAAAATAACTTTTTCCCAAAGAGAGTATCCAAGACCTAATCAATGAATGGTAAGGGAAAAGGGTCCTTTTGAGTGGCCTTGTTAAGCTCTCTATAGTCAACACAAACTCTCCATTTTCCATTCTTTTTAAGAACTATGACAAGTGGAGACACCCACTAGCTATCAGAAATGGGGTAGATGAAATTAGCATTAAGGAGAGTCTGCAATTCTTCTTTCACTATCTTCTTAAGTGCGGGGTTCATTCGGCGTTGCGGTTGTATAACTGGTTTGTAGTCCTCTTTAAGGTAAATGCAGTGAGTGCATAGGCTAGGATGGATTCCTTTCATATCCATATAGTCCCATGCAAATGCCTTTTTTTATTTCTGTAACAATTGTATCAGCAATCTGTTTTTTTCAGCAATCAGGTTAGGATTGATCTTTAGACATTTCCCGGGACTGACAATAGTATGAGGAGTGGTTTTCAAATCTTCAATAATTGCATCATCTACCTCATCTTCTTCCCCTAGATCTCTAATAGAGAAACAAAGAGTGAATTACTAATAAAACCACTAATGATATCATCCTCTATTTCATCTGTAAAGTATTGTGCTTTTCCAAGCGTGAGAAGAGGTAGGGAAAGATCAGATTCAAGTGCAAATTCGTCCCACCAGGGACTACTCAAATCCATATGAGGTTTTTCTAGGGCATAAATATTTAGGTTCTGAGTGGCCTGTCCATCTGAGATCATCATAGATCTGGACCTACATCTGATATATGTGTCTACAATGGCCAACCACGGTCTTCCCAAGATTAATGAATGACCCCCCAGGTTTGATTTGGTTTGTAAAATGAGAAAATTAGCTGGATAATTCCAAGAAGCCACAATGATAACCACATCTTCTATCATTCCCTTGGGCTTGAAATGAGACATATCTTCTAATTCAAGCACTGTGGGTGTAGGTCTAAGTCCATGAAGTCCTAGGGAGATGAAGAGATCTTTAGTCATGACATTGATGGTTGCCCCTAGATCAATCAAAGTATTGGTTATAGACTTATTTTCAATATGGATAGTCACTGTAGGGTTCCCTAGGTCATTATATTTAGTCAAAAAAGGTTGATCAATCATGATATCACACAATTTCACCATGACATGGATAGTAGCAGGGTCCTTAGGTTTCCTTCCAGGCCATTTGACGCATAGATCCCTCACTATTTTAGCATAGATAGGTACTTCCTTAAGAGATTGTAACAACGGAATTCACACATAAAAATTTTGCAGTTCCTTGAGGAATTCAGATTCAGGTTGTGAGACCAGCCCAGTTTCAGTTAATCGTTGAAGGTATGGAGGATTCTGAATGCTCACAACCGAGTCAACTATCAAATATGCACCATCCTTTCTCGGATTGGCTATTGTAGGAACAACAGATCCTCCTGAGCTGGGTGTTATAGATGTAACAATAGTTTTTGTATCAGTTGATACATGTGTAACAACTGCCTCAGAATCACCCATATCCTTTCTAGGTGACTCACATTCTTCTGTAATAATGGGAGTATTCTCATATCTGATGACTTTCCTTGATCTAGGCTAAACCTCTTTAAGTCCAATAGGATTAATAAGATAATTCTGGAGGGTAACCAGAGCATCCATGCTCTGGAATGCCTTATTATTTGGATTGGGGTTAGGTTGCACAGGTAATTAGGGTCGGAGAGAAGGTGTATAAATTTGAATAGAAGGCAGTTGTAACTTCTGCCACTGTATTGGTATTGGATGGGGTACTGGACCTTTATCCATTACTTCTCTAGTTCTGACACCGAGGATTAGGTTGTGATGGAGAATATTGCATTGGTGGAGGAGACGACCACTGGTTCCATGGTGAAGGAAATTGGGTTGAGGAAGGAGTAGGATACTGTCATGGATATTGCTAACTATTATAAACATTATTCCAAGGATAAAAAGAGGAAAAATATGAAGGAATTCCTGTAGTTCATGGCTGCCATGGTCTCTTTGATTCGATGAAATAAGACTATTGGAAATCTTTGCTTGATTCTTGAAGTACCGCCTTTAGTCTGGGAAATTCAGGACACTGATTCGTAGAATGCGCCAACTCACATATATTGTACAGACTGACACTATTCAGTCCACATTCTCTTTCCAAACATTTCTTTTTGCATTGGGGATAGAATATTTGCTAAGGCTGCTACTGCTTATGCTTGTGCTTTCTTAACTTTTACCGTAGTAATCTGGGAAGAGAGAGTGCTAAGGAGGTTAGTTTTAAAATACTCAATTAAATTCCCGATCTCTGCTCTGGTTACTCCTCCACTCATTGAATTCTATATTCAGACTGAAGGGTCCCAATATGAAACTTTCCATTTTACCAATCCTCTTGAGCTACGTAGGAAAATCTTCATTATTTCGTCAAGCGGTTCTTGCGATATGTCTCCTTTTCCCAATAGGTTCAGATGCTCCAAAAAATAATCTCTTATACCTCTTATGAATATTGGCTTTAGAATTTTTGGGTCTAAGTTACTAAACTTAGACCTTTGTAAATTGTAGTGAAATCACTCCATGTAGTCTTCCAGACTTTCCTCCTTCTGTGCAATTATGAAAATATCGTCCTTCAAATCCTTGGTTCAACGTTAATCCTGATACTTAAAGAGGAAGGCTTCGCTCATGTCATTCCAGGTCCGAATCATGCCAGCATCTAGTCTCATGAACCATCTTAATGCTTCTCCTTTAAGAGTAGCAAGGAATAATTTCAGCTTCTAGGCATCTGAAGTGTAGTCATAACCTTTACACAACACATCAAATTCAAACAGAAAGGTATCAAGGTCTTCAACAACCATCCATTGAAAGGATGGTAGGGATGATAAAGTAATATTATTTATAGGAGCCTCATCCCATGTTACTACTATTGGGAATTCAAAAGTAACAGAGCTATCTGTCTTCACATTCTTGTCCCCCATGATTGATTCTTCTTGATGGGATGAACTGACCTCGGAGTGTACTAAAGATTGACAAATAAAAGGATCATATTGTTCTAGGACCAATTGTTTAACAACACTACCAATGTCCAAATGATGGTCAGTTAAATGTTGTTCCTCAGGTCCCTGATGCTCCCCAATGGTCTCTCCATGTCCTTCAATTCTCAGATCCTGATCAATTATTTTCCACTGTTGTTTTGAATTTGGAGTCTTGATATCAGGAGTGGATATGTCGTTCGAAGGTTGGTGAGGTCCAGACATGGAAGATACCGATGGCCCAGGCTTTTATATGCTAGCTGCTTTTTGTGGTCCTATCTTCGTATTATCTCTGTATGATGTAGATTGTTCCTTTTCTGCCCTTGAGACTAGATCTCCAAAGAATGTCTTTCTTCCCAAATCTGCACTCTTCTTTTCCTTCTTACAACCCATATTTCCTGTAGTCAGTAGAGTGGGGGTTGTTTGTAGATGTTGATGTCGTCCTACCAGCACACATGGGCCATATGTGTATCAATTCATCCTATAACTGCTTCAGTTTATACGACAGTGAGCCCATTCAAGTTCGTTAGAGCGATGCACAGGTTCTTACCTCTCGTCTTACCGCCCAACGACTGTATAGTTGAAGACACCCTAAAAAAACACCCCAAAAATTCAAACTTCTAAGTGTCCCAACAATACGTTGGTGAGCTCGCTCAAGTTCATTAGAGCGATGTGTAGGTTCTTACCTCTCGTCTTACTGCCCGACAATTGTGTCGTTGGAGACACTCTAAAAAAACAAAATTCTCGGAAATTCACACTCCTAACTATCCCAGAAAGACATTTGTGAGCCCGCTCAAGTTTGTTAGAGCGATGCACAGGTTCTTACCTCTCGTCTTACTGCCCAACAATTGTGTAGCTGGAGACACTCTAAAAAAAAAAAAACTCAAAAATTCACACTCCTAAGTGTCCCAGTAAGAAATTGGTGAGCCCGCTCAAGTTCGTTAGAGCACTGCGCAGGTTCTTACCTCTTGTCTTACTACTCGGCAATTGTGTCACTGGAGACACTATAAAAACACACGGAAATTGCACCTCTAAGAAACAATTATGATTGATTGGATCGTCACTGCCATCCCCAGCAACGACACCAAAATGTTAGGGCTCTATTAATCACTATTGAATGACTAAAACAACACACATAAATTATCAATCCAGGGACGTCTTTTATTTCAATGACAGTTTCACTGTCTGTGCCAATACACTCAACTAGAAGAAATTAAAAATATAAGAAATCGTTGTTGAAGTAAATGTTGGAAGCAAATCACTCATACAAAAATAAAATGATGTAAAAGGCTGAAATCATACTTCAATTAATCTATTCTAGCGCACCACACAACAATTATCCAGTTGGTGCCTCTAATATCATATGTGTAACAACATACAAAATATTTAAATTGAAGTGGATTTGTTCACAACTGAATAGCAGCAACAACACCTCTACTGATACATAAACCAAAATACAAACACATATACACAACTACCTTAATCACTACAATCCCTACTAAGAAGGAGGGCCCTTCCTCCCTAGTAGGGCATAGGTAGAGAAAGAAATTAATGGAAATTAAATCGAATAATGCATGTAACAGCAGTAACATGATAATCTGTATTAATATGAACAAAATTGCAGAGTCAAAATAATGTTGTTCTCTGCTAACATTTCGACCTCTAGGGCCGAGAACTATATAGTGGTTACATCTCAGAAAATCAAGGGATAGATCATTCATGAGAATCTTATGATTCTCATGCTGATCAAATAGATTACACATGGTTATAACCACTTCTTAATAAAAGTATGAATGGAAAATTATAGATTACAATCAAAACCGCCCATAGGTAGTTATCCAAAAATACAATGCTCAATAACTTCTACAGCTATCACGAGAAACCACAATTGAGCATAATAGCTAAAGGATAGGTCAACAACAGGAGTTGACGATATATATTCAATGGTAAAACTGTATCAACAGTTCGCTAGTGGGTCTGTAACAACAAAGTGTAACAACATTTTGCCAACAGGTTTGTAACAACAAAGTGTAATAGCATCATGGTGTAAAAAGCTCGTTGTAACAACACACCCTTAACTACTCCTTTATATCTCATGCTCATGATATTTGGTGATAAATATGACATCTGGAAAGACAACAAAAATACCATAGATCTTCTCCAAACATTCATCCTCAATTAGTCATAAAAAAGGTACGATATATCATAATAATTGATGAAATGGCAGAGTAATGAAAATAAGGTGAAACAACACAAGCTAGGATAGTAAGGTAGGAAAAAGAGGCAAAGATAGTCCCATTGGTTATATTCATGAGGCAAAATAGGGAAAAAAAGTGTAGGAAAAGTGCGCAAAACTGGTACCCAATAGACGATATTTGAACAATCTCTTTGCCTTTCTTGCTCATTTCAATCTTTTTCACTCCATTAAGAGATTTCCTTATTTCAAGTAAACAGATCAAACCTTACAAGTATAGAGAATAGAGAGAAAAATCTGTCATTTATATCAAACATGCATGAATAGATATGAATCTAATAAAACCTTTATGTCTATTAAATGCTATTAGTCATCGTTTATCATTTCAAAAATCAAATCTCTTTCACCTTTACACAAAATAGCTATCAATCAACTTGAGTCATTAGATCTCGAATTTCGGTTTGGTAAGACATAATTCATTTTGCATGCTTGAGTAATTAAATGTTGTTAATTTGCATATTGCCATATATAACTTTTACCATTTGTGATGTTTTCCCAAAAATGCTGTGAAATGCGATCTACGCAAATCACACATTGCAACTCTTATGCGATAATGAATTTGTTTTCGGTTAAGTCATGTGAAATGTGAATTGCGCATTCAAAAATTCAATCGTTTGCGCTTAATAGGACTTTAGAGATTTATATTCAAGCTTTGTTGGCTCATCGGGTCTGCTCAATCGCACTTATATCAATTTTCTTTATAAGTTGAATGTTTTAAATGAGGTGCAATGCGATAAAGAAAGTATAATGATAATTGAAGTTTTGTGTAGGTTTTAAACATAACTTCGGAAAAAGGTTTAGTGCATTTCTCAACCTGCGTGACTTAGAGGATTGCAAGTCTTTTTAGGTTGTAATCTATGCAGTTTGTGATGCGCTAAAGGAATAAAGCGGAAAACTTAAAATAAAACTTTTATTTCATAAAGTTTTTGTATTTAAAGCTAAAAATAAATTTCCTATTTATTTCCAAAGGGTGGGATGTTGTATAGCACAACATGACCTTACAGTAAGAACCCAAGTGGTTTATTATCCCCTTCATCATGCACTACGTGGTTCATCGACTTCTCCAACAAAATATTAGTGGTTTATTAGCTTACTTGGGAAGAACTTGTGATTCAATCCTCTATTGAGCATGCCACTAGCCATTCAATCTTTTACGCCACATTCCCATGGTCCCGTCACATTTATACAGGGAGTACACCCCACTTTTAGAGAATTGATCCCAATTATGTCTCCAAAATTCCTATCGTACCTCCCATTAGCCAACATTATTCCCCTCTTTCCCCTTTCACCCTTAATTTTCTTGAGGCTCCCTGTCTCCTATGTGACTATCAGTTTCTCTTTTCTTCACATCATGGAATAAAGATATTGCGGACACTTCCCCATGTCAAATTTCTATAGGGTAAACTGCTTGGGTTGTTGGTTTTCGAATATCCCTCTCAGGGCTTTCCGGTGCCCGAGGCAGACAATAAGATTAGCTGTGTAGTTCACAAAGATGGCATGAGCATGTTCATATTAACTTAAAACAACTTGATGGAATGCGATAGAAAATTACCTCTTTGACGATATTGGATTCTCTTGGAGAGCACTAGGCAGCGAAACAAGAGTCCTTCTTCACCGGCTCCAAATCTTGGCCCTGCAATCAGTCAAAGCACCCGTGTAATTTCTAACATAACAAATATCCTATCAATCAAGTCAATATATAACGAACTTCTAAACTAAGCACATCTGAGCCGTTCATATCATACTATGTAAATATTCAAACAATAATGATGATATTAAGCATCAAATGGACAGAACAAACACAGTTCTATTGATTTTGAAAGAAGGAGGATTACAACCGTCGGTTGTACCAAGCCCTCCTCAGTCTCCCAATCTCTCTTATCTCTCAAGTGATGAAGTCTTAGTCAACAAGCTCTCTAGGAACCTCTTTGACTCTTGGCCTTCACACTATAACACTATTCTCTATTCCACAAGTATGCAAAAATCTTTAGCAATCCTTCGACCTTCAACTAAGAGCCTTTAGCTCCTTTTTATAGGAGAGGGAGAAAGCCATTGTTGCCTTTCTCTTTCCACTAGTTTGGAATAGAAAAAGCTAAGATGTTCTTTAATCTATATGCTTTTGCCTCCTTGGGAGTTCAGTCTTTTATGGAAGTGACTAATAATGAATTGGTGCTTTGCAGTTTCCTTTGTGAACTGACTCTCTTGTAAGGGAAAGCCGGAGATTCAAATCATTCTCCACGCATTTTTCCCATTTCAAACTTAAAACACGGGTAACGCTTCCCTCTAGTGTAAACATATTGTTTCTCTAGCCACTAACGTGGCACATTCTCTGGTCTTATTCATTATAACGCTCTTGCTTTGTTATAGAAAGGCGTTACCTTGGCAGAAATAGGTTTAATTTAGGTCTTTGTATTCCTTCCATATTTGTCTTCTCCTCTGAGCTGATGAGGAGGTATTTTGACCTGTAGCAGATGCCCCATAAAGTGTGAGGTCAGAGACAAAGACGATGGCTGAAATACATTATACTTTGTGTAGAGATAAAGAGATTGAAAGACTGAGGAAAACTTGAAACAACAAAATATGTCAGAAAATATAATATCTGCCATGAGTTGGGCATTCCCATGCTCAGTAGCTTAAACAACATTATTTCTCTAGAATAGAGATATGAAGAATCTGTCCACTAATAAGCATAATGTGGAAGTGTCTATCATAATAGGATCAGGATGAAGAAGCTGTCTCCATAAACAATATCGTAGCTTGGGGAAGGAAACACAACTTTAATGATGTAGCCTTTGCCCTAAGGTCTTGACCGCCAATTCACTTAAACTGCATATTTCTCAACATGTGAATGAAGGAGTTGTCGTTGAACATGTGATAAATCGTCTGATTACCATCAATAATGAAAACTGTTAACAGACGTGAAGGTGGCCACTGATAATGATGATGGTCCCTAAGATGCACAGTACAATCTAGCGAGTGTGAAAAATGAGTTGAAGTCGAACACCCGTAGAATAATTCGACTAGGGGCCAATGATGAAGACCCCTAATCAAACACAAGACTACCTGCCACTGATGTCTGCAAGTATCCGGGTACTGATGAGTTTCTGGATCAACTTCCTAGATAAGATGTTGAAGTCGATAGGAAGAGATCTGTTGAAAGGTAGGCACTGAGGCGTCCTACATCAGTCAACATGAAATGGAAACCAACTGATTTTGTTTATGATTGAGATAATGAAGAGTGAATGGGGATGTTGGACAACAAATAATTTCTCGCATAATGAGCGGTTTGGTTGATAACAGGAGCAGTAGATAGAGAGATCTGCTTGAAAAATAGAAGGCACTCTAGCAAGGTACTAGGCAGCTGAAGCTTGCTAAACACCAAAGAGTGTGTTAGGATTTTACCGGTGTAGGGACACTGGGAAATGAAGGCTAATACTCATAGATGGTAGGGTTCGCCTAACTGTGAAAGAGTTTTCTGGGAAGTGCCATGTTCAAGAATTTTGCTGCCAAATCAACCTTTTTTGAAATGTAACAGAGGTAGTATCCATTTTGTCCAAATTTTTCCCCATCTGATTAAGTTTAACGTGTCCAAACGAGTAAACTCGGTGAATTTTTCATGTTTAGAGAGTCTGAAAAATATCATAAAAGACAACTCTATGTCCCTTCTGATTAGGTTTAACGAGTCCAGATGGGTAAACTCGGTGAATTTTTCATGTTTAGAGAGTTTGAAAATATCATAAGAGACAACTCTACGTTCCATCTGATTAAGTTTAATGAGTCCAGATGAGAAAACTCGGTGAATTTTTCATTTTTAGAGAGTCTGAAAAACATCATAAAAGACAACTCCACGCTCTGTCTGATTAGGTTTAACTAGTCCAGATGAGCAAACTCGGGGAATTTTTCATTTTTAGAGAGTCTAAAAAATATCATAACAGACAACTCCATTGGGGTACCTTTGTCATGTCTTGATAACCGAGCATGGTGTTAGTACGAATCCTTTGTCGAAGTGTACGAAAAAGGACCACTTTAGCTACGCATAACTAATAGCCCTAACAACAAAAGTGGTTGCCAATATCTTTACATTTGCGGTTAGTTATACAAGAAAAGGGCTGCAAAATACCAGATCTATGCATGGAAAGACATTAAGCAGTAAAAACAAGGGTTTGCTCCATATACCAATAGACAAGACAAGAACAATTTTGAAAGAATTTTTGTATTAATGGGGCACCTGTGTGGAAAACTAGAAGGAGTATCCAATTCCCCTCAGTGGGATGGGTTCTTGGAAGTCCTCAGCACTTCAGATCTAAGATTTCTCTCTCTAGTTGATGTAGAAAACCCAATGCAAAGAGTAGAGCTCAAAGGGAGAAAAATGGCAGAAAATGGTGACCAAGTGTATAGATCCAGAGTGATCTAATAGGCAACAAAAGGTGAAGAATGGTAGGGAAAAACCTCCTATTTATAACAAAATATTGGGTCATTCTAGATCTTGGTGCATGGGTTAACCAGATCTAGATCCACTTTTTATGGAATATTTTATTATATTTGTTGGAGGGAAAAGGTATTTGACTTGGGTCAAATGCCTTAATTTGTCAAGAATAAATAAATAAATGATTTATTTATCTTTTTAAGGAAGCGGTTAGAAGATAATCAAATAAATAATGATTTATTTAATTATTTAAGGAGGTGGTTGAAAGATAATTAAATAAATAGTGATTTATTTAATTATTTGTGTGTGATTTGGTCATATTTAATAAGGAATATCATCTAAATAAGGTTTAAATGATTATTCCTAGAAATAATAAGATAACTAAAGGTTTATCTAATTAATTTCTTTGATTTTGGGTTAAACATGACTGGGAATAATAATTAAATTATGATTTAATTAATTATTCCATGAGGAAAATCAAACAAATATGGGTTTGTTTAATATTTCCTTTTGGGGTTTCCTGTTTTAACATAGTGAAAGAAGTTTTACTTAGGGTAAAACTGATCTTATATGGTGTACTTGGGTCCATCTAATGATAATAGGTTAGATGACCAAAAAATGGTGTAACAGATTTCCCCCCAGCGTGCGAGTGTCAGGAGCAAATCGTATGACCGAAGTACGTTGTAAGAACACAATCACTAGACAACAAAAGGGGTGTCAGAGAGAGAAATGTGAGGTAGATAGTGTGCTGAAGGACTAGACCCTGAGGAGACAAGACTTGCAGGTGAAACAAGTCTCTTTTTATGAGAGGGTACCTGTGCTGAAGGCGGCGGGGGAGGCATACCTATGCCCGCCAAGACAAAGTACAAAAGAATAGTGTGTCCAGTAAACAAGGGACCGAACCATAAAGTACAGCTGGCATAATCATGAGCCAGATAAAAATACAATGAGGAATCCCACATATATGCTGTGCCTGGGATAACAGCCAGGACTTGTACAATAATATTTGAGTACATGAGATACAAATACAACCCAAATGCCCCCTGTAAATGGGGAAGGGCTCACAAAATCTGACTGATACATGCAAGTCGAAGAGGCGCTGCAAGTGGCTACGGCCAACATCATCAAATATCTGGAGCTGCATTGAAGGTTGCGAAGAAGAGGTCATCCAGGCATGTGGGGGACTACCTGCAGGGCCACCCCCTCATGAGGGTTGAAACATCTCGCACACACTCGGGAATCATCAAGAGTTGCTGTTGGATCACTGGACCATCAAGTATACGAATCTCAATCATGCTGAAAGGAGCTGGAGAAACAATCAAGTCAAAGGGAAAGGAGATATCCCTTTTCCTGATCCGAGGCACTGAACAAGAGTGGAAGCTGGAACCAGGGTACACCTCTCTCTAGACCTGCCTTCTGGAATGAATGAGTTGATGTCGACAGAAGGAGGTCCGCCATAGGTGAGGTAATGAGAGGCCCTCAACTAAGGCACGAGAGAAAAGAGTAGAGCGACGGACAGACTGACACTAATGATGATAGTGAAGTGGAAAGGACTGAGTAGCTAATGGATGACTTCCCTTGCTAGAGCATAAAGGGCATGAATGACATGGCAGCGACTGACACAACATCATCAGGGATGGGGGACAGTGGAACTGAAGGTCATAATGGGCGACACAAGAGAGAGACCAAGCAATGAAGGATGGAGGGCTATAGTGGGGTACAAAGGGACTCGGTATAGACTCCATGGAGGGAATGATGACTCAACTTGGATGCTCTAAACAAGGGCGACGCGATGGTGCTGCCACACAGTAAAGGCCCCAATGGGGGACCGTGGAAACATGAGTACAAGGTGGGGACTCATGACGAACATCGACACGAACATGGACAAGTATGGAGGCGAAGGGATGCCCCAAATACAAGTGTCGTAAGTGAGGAAATTCGATTTGAAGTAGAGGTGAAGTGGTCCTTCTTGGACAAAATGGGTCCGGGTGAAGGAGAAAATGATAAATATGAAAAAACAGATGCCGGCTATCTAAAAGAAAATAAAACATGCATTTCAGAAGGGAAATGCTAAGGGTAATATTTCTTAAGATAGAGTGCATTGCGAGGATTAGGAAGGGGATGGCCTTCGAAATCCTCTAAGAGGTATGCCCCCTTACCGAGATCTTTACTAATGATGTAAGGACCTAGCCATAATGAGTCAAAATTCCCATGACCAAGGACATCATGGGCCTGGTCATATACTAGAACAAGGTCGCCTTCGTGAAAAGTGCGAGGCTGGACTTTTCGGTCATACTGAGCTTTGGTGCGCTTCTTGGCCGCTTCCATGGTTTGCAAGGCAACACAGCGGTCTTTGGAAGCACGCTCGAGCATGATAATTCGTTGTTCTAGAGGTTGGGTGTCAGGGAGAAGTTCAACGGCCAGATGTAATGAAGGAATTTCACACTCGATCGGTAAGACTGCCTCCTCTCTAAAAACCAGGTGGAAAGGAGTAAACCCGGTGGCGGTTTTAACAGAAGTTCGATAGGCCCACAAAGCAGGGAAGAGCATGAGATGCCAGTTGGTTTTGTGCTTATTCATCGTTCGTTGAAGCATAGTTTTGAGGATTTTGTTGACTGCTTCAACTTGGCCATTACCTTGGGGGTAATAGGAGGAAGAATATTGGTGCTCAAAACCCAACAGTGAGGATAGCTCACGCCATATCTCATCTTCAAAATGTTTGCCATGGTCAGAGACCAGTTGTTTGGGAACCCCGAATCGAGCTATAACATGGTTAAAGAAAAAGAGGGCCGCGGTAGCTGCCGTGTTGGTGAAAGTTGGCATGGCCTCGGCCCATTTGGTGAAATAGTCGACCGCCACGATGATATACTTATGGTTACCAACGGATGACGGGCGACACTCCATAAAGTCGATGGCCCATTTAAAGAAGGGGCCGGTTGAGACGACCGGATGGAGGGGAGCTGGTGGAGCTCGCACCTTAGGGGCGAAATGTTGGCAATTGGGACAGTGTTTGACTGCCTCAATGCAATCACTAAAGAGAGAAGCCCAAAAATACCCGGTGCGCATGACTTTCTGGGCGGTAGCAAGACCGGAGAGGTGGCCACTGCAAGCGCCACTATGGCAGGCATTAAGGACCTGTTCAGCTTCAGCGTGTGTGAGGCAACGCCGAAGGACGGTATCAACCCCGTGACGATATAGGTCGTCACCGATAAGGAGGTATCGGGGGGCTTGGTGTCGGATGCGTCAGCGAGCCTCACTATCAAGGTGAAGGGTGAACTTTTGGGTTCGCAAGTAAGTAAGAATGTCGCCATACCATGGGTCATCGGTAGTAATGGCAAATAAGTGTTCCTCAGGAAAATCATCATTAACTGGGGTGTCCTGCGCTCCGGTAGGTAATTCAGAAATGAGCTCAGCGAGGGCTAAGCCTTTCTTACTCTTTGGTGTGACGAATTCGAGGTCGAATTCTTGAAGAATAACAACCCAACGGGCATATTTCCCAGTAAGGATACGACGACTCAATAGGAAAGCCAAGGGGTTGGAATTAGTCACAACCTTGGTGGAGCGCATAAGGATATAATGACGAAGTTTTTGGACGGAGAACACTATAGCCAGTGCTAATTTTTCTTCAAGTGAGTAGGAAACAGGGGGTCCTACAAGGTTCTTACTGACGTAGTAGATCACATGCTCAATACCATTGTCATCTTCCTAGATAAGGACTCCAGCGACCGAATAGGTGGAAGCGGAGATATACAGGATGAAGTCCCGATCAAAGTCGGGAGGGCGGATCAAGGGAGCGGATGTGAGAGCCTGCTTGAGGGCATCGAAAGACTCGTGAGCATGGGAATCCCAAACAAAAGGGATAGAAGATCGGAGGAGTCTAAGGAACCCATGTGAAGTGGTGGCGTAGTCAGGGACGAACCGTCGAAGAAAATTAGCTTTGCCTTGGAGACTTTGGAGCTGGCGGAGGGTACGTGGAATGGGAAGTTCAAGAATGGCTTGAACTTTCAAAGGGTCAAGCGTGATACCATCCTTAGACATGATGAAGCCTAAGAGACTGCTGGCAGGAACGCAAAAGACGCATTTCAACGGGTTAAGGCGGATATTATACTTGCGACATCGGAGAAAAATGGTACGCAGATCGTGGAGGTGCTGCACCCGATGCTTAGAACGTGCAGTGAGGTCGTCTAAATAAGCAAGGATAATGTGAGCTAAGTCATGGAAACAATAAGACATGGCCCGTTGAAAAGTGGCGCTAGCGTTTTTGAGGCCGAACGGCATGACCCGGTAAGCAAAAGTTCCCCACGGACTAATGAACGCGGTTTTGAGTTGATCGGCAGGACGGATAGCAATTTGGTTGTATCCGGAGAAACCATCCATAAAGGATAGAACCTCATGCCCCGCACACTCGTCAATGATTTGGTCGATGAACGGTGTGGGGAAGTTGTCTTTGGGACAAGCTTGGTTCAAGTCGCGAAAGTCGGTGCAGACACGGATGGTGCCTTGTTTCTTGAGAACGGGAACTGGGTTGGATACCCAAGTGGTGTATTGAATGGGGTAAATAAAACCAGCCTGCTTGAGCTTATCGATTTCGGCTTTGATAGCGTCACGTCTGGAAGGATGAATGGGTCTCAACTTTTGACGGACTGGTTTGGCATCAGGCCATGTGTCGATATGGTGTTCGACAATGGCGGGATCGAGTCCGGGCATTTCAGAATAGGACCAATGAAAATATCACGGAATTCTTTGAAAAGCTTGGTGTAAGCTTCGATTTCTTCCGGGGTGCAGTGGACGCCTAAGGTGATATATTCTTCGATACCTGGTGTGGCTGAAATGTCAATTTTGATGGTAGGAGAGATATTGGCCATGTTTCCTTCTTCGAAAGCATCGGGTGCAGGGATGGGGTTTTTGAACCAATCGACCGCATTGGGGATGAAGTCTTTGGTTTCCACAGCAAATTGGTCATGGGACTGCTACGGGAGGAAGTATGCGCGATGGTGCATATCATCCCACGGAAAGTCCGGGTTAGTCATGGCTTCCATAATGTCTTCATCGGACTAGAAGATGGGAAGACTAGAGGAAGAAAGGTCACCCGAGGAGGTGGTGGTGTGGGACGGGTCATCAAGAGGAGAAGGGCTTAGATGTGCGATATCAACAGATCCAAGGTCGGCTGAGGGGCCGAGAGGATCGGCAGGTTGAAGGGCAGGTGAACTATCTCGCAAGGATGATGACAGGTACAAAATGGTGGTTGACGGCTCCGTTGGCTCGATAGCGGGAGCAGGAATGTGAATGGGAATAGGAAGGTCCTCTGGTCCTATCGAAGTGGCCTTGAATTGGAGGTACATGTCCAAGGAGGAACGAAACTCGTCAAGGTGGGGACAGAGGTGGGTGTAATGGCCGTGAAAATCGCACAAGGCACAAGGGTGGTTCGTGCGCAAGTTTTTGAGTTTCGGGATAGAGTCTGGGATAGTGGCATAGACTTCTGGGATGTCAGAGTCGGGAAACGTCTCGTTGACTAGAATCTTGAGGTGCGGCAATTCAGGACACATATGAGTGGCGTGACCGACGATATCACACAAAGCGCATTGGATGGCGGGCTTTGGTGGTCGCGGAGGGGTAGGAGTTGTCGGGGCGGCCTGGTCCTGATGGGTTGCCCCCTTACGAGCTTTGCCTTTCTTTCCGGGGGCTGGCACCACAGGGGTAGGGTCCTGTGGAGGTGCTGGGGGCCCGGAGGAGGTGAGGGGGACTGGTTGAACCGGTGTCAAAGCAAGGTAAGGTTTGGGGTGACCGGGAGGGGTAGCGGCTGGAGGGTCAATGTACCAGACAGGTATGCCGAGGGTCAGGTTAGGGAGAGAGAGGGTGGCCATGACGGGGACAGAAAATACTCCGGGAGGGGGAGCCAGGAAAGGTATCTGCCCAGCAGGGTAATGACCAGGAGGGACGGCTCCGAGGTGGTTAAGGCCAGGGGGAACCGTTCCAGGAGGATAAAGGGGGTCAGGGATACCAGCTGTAGGGGGAGGGCTAGAAGGAGGGGATCCAGCTGGCTGAGAGGAATAGCTAGGAGCGGGGTGCGGAGGGCACGGGGGAGGTTGCCGACTAGCCGAGGCAGGCCGCTTAAGGGCAGCCTGAGACGATTGCATCATGCAAATATTCGATAAGCTGGGATCAGTGATGGGAGCAGGAGGAAGGTTAGGGAAAGTTCCAAGCAGGGAGGAATCTTTGTAAACGCCGGGGCAGACACTGGTCAAGGAATCGACGGTTTGCTTGTTAGCTACAGAAGAGATGGTTGTCTCAGATGAGGTCTGAGATTGTGGCTCATGATATGTCAACTGGTCAATGGTGACTATCTTTCCATTATGGGGGAAAGACATCTTGCGAAAGACCGCGGATGGGACAAAAAACATGGCATAGGTGTAGCTTCGCCCCAATAGAATGTTGTAATCTAGTGGGGCGTCGATGACTTCGACGTCAACGCAAACAGTCTTACCGGCGAGGGTGATAGGACAATTATGAAACAGGCCAATGGGCTGGGAGGCATGACTGTCCCACGCTCTAAGGGTGATCGTGGAAGGGGCCAGCTCAGGGGATCCGAGTTGCTTCCAAACCGAAGCGGACATCACGCAGGTGGATGCCCCCTCATCAATGATACACCGGGACACGTTGGCGTTCCGGATTTTGACTGGGATTTGGAAGGCGACGGAAGGAGGAAGAGGAGGATGGTCCGATTGAGTGGCGTCGAAAACAATCATTTGGTCATCGGCAGGATCTATAGCGCCCATGGCAGATAGTAGAGCCTTCTTTTGGGAAGGGCACGACTAGAGGAGTTCCAGTGTGGAAATGGCAGCAGGAGATTGCGCCAAATCATCTACTATGCTATACGAATGGGCAGCTCGACCGAAAGCAGCGTTTCGGCGTAATGGTCCCTTAGGAATTTTGGTATGAACCTCAACTTTGGTTTGAGGGATATGTAAGGGGCCACTGGGTGTCGAAAGAGGCTCTATAGAACCTGAAGAAGGAGGCTCGGGGGCAGACTGAGCAGGAGGCTTGGGGTACTGGCGAGACCGAGTTTGAAGGTGAAGATCGACGGACGGGTTAGGATCGGAGTGCATCATAAGGATCTGGTAATTAGAGGAACCAGAAAGGGAAGGGGGGGTGGCTACCTGGCTGTCGGGTGGTTGGGTAGCCACGAATCCTTGCTGAGGGAAAGGATCAGTAAACACAGCTGGCTGGGTAGTGGCCACATTAGGAGGAGCATGAGGGGAGGCGTGCTGTCCGCGCAATGTGGCTTGAGACTCCCACATCTGCCGCATCTGGGGTAAGAGGGGAAAATCGTGGGTGTAATGACCATAAACACCGCAACACGAACAAGGCTTACTTGTGCGAAGCGGCCTGTCCGGCTTGGGCTGAGTGCCCTGTTGCTGGTTGGTAGTGTTAGGGTCCACACTAGGATTGGGTCCATGGGTACCAGGGGCAGATTGGTTTGGATTGCCTCTCCACCTTCTTTGAGAAGAAGGGGGACTAGTCGCGCCCTGCTATGCAAATACTTGCCTTGGAGGGGGCTGTAGGTGCTGGTGCTGGGGTTGAGGAGGCAAGGGAGGAGGAAGCGCATATGCTGGAGGAGCTGGCGCACCAGGCTGCGGATAAGGGTAATGGGTAGGTTGGGCAACATTGAGGTAAGCAGGAGGTTGGGCAAAAGGAGGAGGCATGCCGTATCCTGGATACATGGTACCGGGAGGGGGGAGAGTGCTGGAGGAGCTGGCCCCTCCCTGAGGAAGACCATAGCCCATAGGAGGTTGAGCGTATGGATGGGAAAGGGCTCCAACGATACCATCGGCGGAATGAGATGCCCCCGGGGCATTAGCGCCACCGGGCCTGGGGAGGTCAGGAAGAACGGTATAAACATAACCAGATTGAGCGTAGATCAGGTCATATTTCAAGGCTATTTGGAGGGCGGCTTCTTCAGTTTGAGGAAAATGAGAGGCGACATCTTTGCCGATGGGAGCGGGAAGGGTGCGAAGGAACCGGTCCATGTAAACCCGATCTTCGAAGGGAGGGGCTCGACATAAGCTCCGTCTTCTTCGCCATTCCTGAACATGGGCGGAAAGGCGTGTTGAAGAGGATTGCTTGAAGGAAGTCAAGAGCTCTGTGCCAGTATCGTATCGGAGAGGGAGCTGGAAGTACGACAAAAAGGCTTGGGCAAGAGTCTCAAAGGTGGTATGGGTAGAGGTGGCTTGTTCGACATACCATTTAGAAGCTTCGCCGGTCAGCGTGCGTTGGAACAAATGAAGACGGATGGAGTCATCGGTAATGGAATTGGAGGAACACCACATGTGGAAAGATCAGACATGATTGGTTGGATCTTCGCCATTAAGGCCCTCAAACTTAGGGATGTCGGAGGGGAGCTTGGTTGGCATAGCAGGCCAATTAGCATTGTGGTGAATGGGGTCATTGATCAGCTGACGGAAATCGGGGAGGCTGAGGCCTGCAATGTATGGCAGCACAGGGGTGGCCAGGGTAGTTCCTGTGGCGGTTACGCTAGTAGTAGGGCCGGCATTAGGGCCGGGAGAACCGCTAGCGTTAGGCCCTGGACCAGACATAGTGAAGGTGACAGGGGGAGAACCAGGAGGAGAAGGAGGACCCGATGAATTAGGAGAGGAGTCGGAGTGTGGACTCGAAGGTGGACTGGATCGACGACGGCGGGGCGGAGCAGGTCGATCGACCGGAAATTGAGGATGAAGGCCAAGAAATATCTGGGAAAGGCGCCTTGGGGGCGCAATGATGACAGGAAGAAGGAAACCGACAAGGGCAGAAAGGGACAGAATCAAGCGATGTCAAGGGCAGATAAGGTGCAGTGACAATTGATTTTAGAGTCTTTTCCAGGCGGTGTTAACCAGGCACTTCTTCACTTAGGTTCAGTGTGTGTTGTGTGTTAATTTTAATTTTTAAACCCTTTTCATTTTGAGAGAAATAAAAAGTGTGCTGCGTAACTGAAAAGAAATCTGCGTAGAACAATATAGATTGCTGAAAAGACAGAACATTTAACAGCTAACTATGCATCAATCTAACCCAAAAAGGCGGGTCTCTCAAAACTACTCTAAAAGAGGGCAAAAATCTACTCAAAACACACATAAAAAGAGGTCAATAGATCTAGGGTCGAAAGGGACAGGGATCTAGAGGATAAGGCTGCTGAAAAGAGGTGCAGATCACAGCCAAGAAACAGAGGCAAGGTGGCTGGAAAAAGGAAGGAAATCAGCAAAAAACGGAGGGGGCAAGGGGGAGGCCTAGAAAGTAGGTCCAAAAAAAACGACAGGAGGTGATTTGAAAGGAAGAAAGGTTGATTTCAAAGGATCTGAAAGGGAGGTAACAGATCTGGAAAAGAGGAGGCTGAAGCTCTGAAAAATAGACGGCTGAAACAGCTTAAAACTCTTCCACAAAAAGTGGAGGGTACTAAAGCCCTAGGGGGCTAGGTTCCCACTTAGATGAGTAAAAATAGATCAAAACTTGGTCAAAACGGGCTGAGACAGAGGCTGGAGGACCCTGGCAGAAGCTGCAGCAAAACCCAGAAAAATTGCAAAAAAAAATTGCTGAAAAAATGGCAGGTCACAGTTTCTGACCTGATTTCAGTGCAGGTCGCAGGAAACAGGCTGAAAAGTGCGACCTGGAGGTCCAGGTCGCAGGTTTAGGGCCAAAAAGTGCGACCCCCTGTTCCGGTTGTCTCGGCGGCATATTTTCAGAAAAGTTGCCGTCTCAGTTGCGGCTGGTGTCACTTACCTACGCAATAGGGCCAAAAATACACGGAAGTTAGAAATTTTAATGTTTTAGGGTTTTATGTGAGAAAACCAACATAAAAATAGGAAAAATAAACATCTGAAAAGGAACCCTAGGGTCTGAAGTAGCTGGATATGCAGGAATATGAAAAACGACAGCGGTCGTAATTTAAAACCCGTGCGGAGTCGCCATTTGTTAGTATGAATCCTTTGTCGAAGTGTACGAAAAAGGACCACTTTAGCTACACATAACTAATAGCCCTAACAACAAAAGTGGCTGCCAATATCTTCAGATCTGCGGTTAGTTATACAAGAAAAGAGCTGCAAAATACCAGATCTATGCATGGAAAGACATTAAGCAGTAAAAACAAGGGTTTGCTCCATATACCAATAGACAAGACAAGAACAATTTTTGAAAGAATTTTTGTATTAATGGGGCACCTGTGAGGAAAACTAGAAGGAGTATTCAATTCCCCTCAGTGGGATGGGTTCTTGGAAGTCCTCAGCACTTCAGATCTAAGATTTCTCTCTCTAGTTGATGTAGAAAACCCAATGCAAAGAGTAGAGCTCAATGGGAGAAAATTATGGAGATATGTGACCAAGTGTATAGATCCAAAGTGATCTAATAGGCAACAAAAGGTGAGGAATGGTAGAAAAAACCCTCCTATTTATAACAAAATATTGGGTCATTCTAGATCTTGGTGCATGGGTTAACCAGATCTAGATCCACTTTTTATGGAATATTTTATTATATTTGTTGGAGGGAAAATGTATTTGACTTGGGTCAAATCCCTTAATTTGTCAAGAATAAATAAATAAATGATTTATTTATCTTTTTAAGGAAGAGGTTAGAAGATAATCAAATAAATAATGATTTATTTAATTATTTAAGGAAGTGGTTGAAAGATAATTAAATAAATAATGATTTATTTAATTACTTGTGGGTGATTTGGTCATATTTAACAAGGAATATTATCTAAATAAGATTTAAATAATTATTCCTAGAAAATAATAAGATAAATAAAGGTTTATCTAATTAATTTCTTTGATTTTGGGTTAAACATGACTGGGAATAATAATTAAATTATGATTTAATTAATTATTCCATGAGGAAAATCAAACAAATATGGGTTTGTTTAATATTTCCTTTTGGGGTTTCCTGTTTTAACATAGTGAAAGCAGTTTTACTTAGGGTAAAACTGGTCTTACATGGTGTACTTGGGTCCATCTAATGATAATAGGTTAGATGACCAAAAAATGGTGTAACACATGGCAAAGGGATAATAGTCAGCCTAAAACAGTTCATTTTCCGTGAGTTAGTCCATTGAAGCCGAAAAAGTGAGAAATCTATGTTCGATGGACGTCTACCTCATTTTGTTATGAGTACGAGGAGACGGAGTAAACTCAATACTCTTTGTGAAATTTTAATGAGTCCAACAAAGAAAAACTCGGTGCCCTCCGTGAAATTTTAACGAGTCACGCGAAGAAAACTTGGTTACTTTTTCGGTTTAAAAAGCTTTTTGAAAAAGAGGAAAAGAATGGCTCCTTGCTCTCTGTCGTGGTAGTTTAACGAGTCCGACAAAGTCAACTCAGGGTTTTTTCCATTTTATGAGAGAGAAAAAGGTTCCTAAAAATAATGCTCAGTGTTTCTTCATGATTTTAACGAGTTTGAAGAAGAGAAATCTAGGTTTTTCGGATTAACGAGCAAGAAAAAGACCATAAAAAGAACGCTCGTTATCAACTTCATATAAGTTTAACGAGTTCGGAAAAGGAAACTCGAGGTTTTTCGGATTAACGAGCAAGAAAAATACTGTAAAAAGAATGCTCAAAGCTTCTTCGTGTAAGTTTAATGAGCCCGAAGAAGAGGACTCGAGGTTTTTCGGATTAACGAGCAAGAAAAATACCATAAAAAGAACGCTCGAAGCTTCTTCGTGTAAGTTTAATGAGCCCTAAGAAGAGGACTCAAGGTTTTTCGGATTAACAAGCAAGAAAAATACCATAAAAAGAACGCTTGAAATTTCTTGATCTCTTTCTTGTCAATAGAGGGATCTATGTCGGGAATTTTCTTGTGAGACCAAGAAAACACATCGCAGAATTCTTTGAAAATGGATGTGAAGCGCGCAATTTACTCAGGATTTCAAGCTTCTCCAATATGAACATTTTCCATGATACCTGTTTTGACCGAGATATCAATGAGCATTGTCTCAGAAAGATTACCCATGTTCCCTTCTGAATCAATAGTTTGAACAGTCGTATAAGGGGAGGGAACTATCTCAGGTTGGTCAAAATATGGGATTTCAGTTTTTATCGCCTCCGAGTCAATCATCAAAGCGCGATGGCGAAACTCTCCCCAAGGTCGTTCTTCTAGAGACATGATCTCTCGAATAGTTTCGTCTATAGGCAAGACTTCATTGAGGAGATCCTTAGAGAGAACTATGATGGGCGAGAGGTTTGTACCTTTGTTCGAAACCATAGCATTGGAGGGTTCAGATGGTATTTGGATGGCTTGGTAAGCCAACTCGCCTGGTGAGAGCGGCATCTGATCTCTGTAGGAATCAATGTCTGAAAGTGTTCGAATGATCCATGGGTCGATAGAGCCATCCAAAGTGGTAGATATCATTGCAACCGTGTTTTGGATCTGTGGCAGCGGGAGAGGAAAACAACCCAGTAGGGAAGATGCCATCAGAAGACCGGTACCAATACTGACGTCATAGTCAAGAAAGCCTCCTATTAGGGGTACAGTGCTACTTGGTAACGTGGAATAATCAGGGGTGCAGAAGGATAACTGATCCACTATGACTATTTTCCCATCCAATGGAAATAGGATGAGTCGGAAGACCGAAGAAAAAATGGCAGTCATGGCATAAGACCAACTGCGACCGGGCAATAGATTATAATCGAGATGGTGATCTACGAGTTCAACGTCCACAGTTATTGTTTTCCCACTCAGGGTGATGGGAAAGCTAGCAAGGTATCCTTTTGGGAGGAACTTGTGGCCATCGAAAGCTTTGAAGGAATTCGATGGCGAGGTTAATGTAGGAGAACCTAAAGTGAGCCAACAAGCTTGTGACATAACGCAGGTCGAAGCACTTTCGTCTATGACAGTGCGATGGATTGGTCTCCCTTTCGACACAACCTGCACCTGGAATGCGAGTTGGTGTGAGAGGTGAGGTTTAGCCTTTTCCATATCAAAGATAGCTAGCATGGAATCCTAGGGTTCTATTCCACCAATGGCCGAAAGTAAGGCTTTCCTTTGTGCTGGACAGGTTTGTAATACTTCGAGAGCAGACATGGCTGACCATGCCTGCGCCAAATCTTCTACAATGTTGTAGTTTTGGGCTGCACATGCAGAGGTGTTATGAGTTGTGCGTCGAAGTGTCCCTTTGGGGGGACGAATCATGGGTTCAGCAGTAGGCCGTTCGATATACAAATCGTTGGGCAATGGGGGATTTGAACTAGTTCCAGGTTCTTGATCATCTATGGTAGGATTTCCATAAAGCTTGGCTCGAGTTTGAAGCTCAACACTCTCAATGCCATAAATGGCAGATGGTCCTTCACCGGAAGGATGCGAACCACCATTGCCCTGTTGATGGGGTTGTGGCGGATTGTCAACCATGTGTTGATGTTGTTGCTACTGATTAGGGAAAGGATTATGAAGAACGGCAGGTGTTCGCCCATAATCCTTGTTGGCAATAAAATCGGTGCATTCCTGCAGTCGAGGACATTTTTATGTTAAGTGGCCCTCCGCACAGATCTTGCAAAGAAATTTCATGGGTTTATCCTTCCATTTGTCATTTTTGGCAGCGTTTTTCTGATTAGGGTTATTCTGATTATCCGACTACTCTTCTGAAGAAGACGTCTTTTTCTTGTTCTTCTTATTTTTCCCGCTAGGTTTTTGTGAGGTTTGCACAGAATTTACCTCAGCGGTAGGAAGAGTAGTCGTTTGGTGAGGGGCGGTGGCAGTCGAAAATGGCTGGGAGGTTTGCCCTTGAGACTGCTTTGTGGCCACACCGGAGATTGTGCCAACGAGACCGTCGGCATGTGCTCTGGTTTTCTGAGTGGCCGGAGGATTTGGGTTACCAGGGGCATGGGGGAGCAGATCGTATAGCGTGCCGGATTTTGAATAGATTAAATCCAAATTTTGGGCACGGTGAATACATTGATCTTCTGTAACCACACCAGAAAGGCCAATTTCTTTAGAGATGTGGGGTAAAAGAGACCTGCAAAACCAATTGGCTAAGAGATGATCTGGGATTGGCGCTTTGAATAGCCCCCTCCTACGTCTCCATTCACGAATATGATCGGAGATGTGGGTGGCGGTGTCTTGGTGCAACGATGTTAAAAATTATATTCTGGTTTCCACTCTAATTGGTAATTGGAAGTTCTTTAGGAACTCCGTCGCTAAAGCGCCAAAAGTATTGATGGCGGCGCGTGGAAATTCTATGTACCACTTGGCGGCATTGCCTGTAAGGGTGCGGGGAAAGAGTCGAAGCTGGACACTATCATCCACCATGGAATTGGATATAGACCATAGATGAAAGGTAGTGATGTGTGTGGTTGGGTCGTCCCTTTGTTTCCCGTCGAACTTTGGGATGTCAGAAGGAATCTTATGTGGTACAGGAGGCCAAAGCGGGTTGGGATTGATGGGGTTGTTAGTCAGTTTATGGATATCAGGGATGTCCAAAGCTGCCAGAAATGGAAATTGTGGATTCACTCCCGAATCTAACCAAGGCAGTATCGATTGACTAATTGGACCATAGGGTCCTCCCATCAATGTGTTACCAGGAGGATAAGTGGGACTTTGATAAAAACTTTCGATGGGTGGAGGAGTAGGGACATACTATTGTTGTCCATAGGGCACATTGTATTGCGGGGCGAATGGTTGGTTTCCCCCAGTATAAAAGTTCCCTCCCATTCTAGATGGAGGTTGGGGTTGGTTATTCCAAATGGATGCAATAGAGTTTCCCGGAGGCATGGTACTACTTGCATAGTTTGGCAACGGTATAGGCCCTACACCTATATTTGAACCACTTAAGGGGAAAGTATTGACAATAGGTTGTCCGATTTGTCCTAAGGATTGCAGGGGAAGCGAAATGTTCCCTGCTACCTACGTGCAGGAAACATTGCCCCCTGGTATAGTGGCCAAGGTGTTTGAACTCAGCAAAGGGTTCCAACCGAAAGGATTGCTAAAAGGAACTGAAGTAGTCATACTAATGGGAGGAGCTACCGTGGGTCCCAACGTGGTCACGGTAGAAGTAGATGCCAAAGGTGTTGGGGCTCCCATGTTTTGGCCAGATTGGCAAGACCAAAAGATGAGACAACGTCAGAACCACTTTTGGGCCCAAGGATCTAGCCCTCCTGGACTCGGAGAGGGATCTCTCCAAATAGAGCAAAGAATGATAAATCTTTGAAAGCTCAAATTGAGATGTTAGGCTAGTTATGAAGCACAAAGGGGGGTTTTAAATGACTTGGCTGGTTGGTTGCTGAGTTGGTTAGAAGATCATAGGCTGAGAAAGTAATGGGAGAAAGGGAACATAGCAGTAGAAGGCTTCAGCAAAGAGGATAGGCCAAGACAGTGCCATCCATTGGGCTATGGAGTCATGAAAGGAAATTACATGCAACAACTAGCCAAGGCTTTCAAAGGGCAAGTCATCTACACTAAAGGATCTTTTAGGTAGATGATGGAATGGAACATTAAGGAGGGAAAGTGGAAGAAGGAAAGACAACCAAATTTCTGTCTATAGATCAGGTCAGAGGTCATTTAACTCCAGACCTGCTTGGACATACTCTAGGGCAGCTCTCAAAGGGACAAAGGGGCTGCTTATAGATCAGACCAGAGGTCATTTAACTCCAGGTCTACTTTAGCAACTCCAAGGGAAAAACATAGATAAATTTGACAAGGAAACATCCAAGCAGCAAACCCCCAAGTTCATACATCAGCCAGCAGGCAATAACATCCACTGCACTGGTTAAACCCCATGAATTCATTCTTAGATACACACAAGGCAAAAAACATTAAAGGTAGGGAGAGCAGGAAACATAGGGCACCTAGCAAGGGTGAATCCTATGTTATATTTCTGTTGCCTACCAGAAGAACATGAAACAGTATGAAAATGTAATAAACAGAGTTAGGAAAAACATCACCAATAGTAATAGACCAGGATCCTGTGAAAAGTGCTTTGATTAATTGATGCAAAACCAGTCATGTACAATAAGCTCAATGGCTAATACAGTCCAGACTTTCTCCTCCCAGCCTATTACATACAACTACTCTGCTACTCCCTCCCACGACTGTTCTAACAGTGAAGAATGAATCTCTCTAACAGCAAAACCCCAACAGCTGAACAACAACAAAAACCTTTTCATTATGTTCTCGGGGATTTCTTATAGGAGAAGAGGAAGAAACAGAAGTAGGTGAACAATAAATGAACCTCATTAAGATAGTAAGGTGGAAGTGTTCACGCCCATACCACTTAATGGCTTTCTGCGGCATTGCTTGTACTCTGTAATCTGTCTGGGGAGTCTCTGTCAGGCCGAGATCGACCTATGATATGTCCTTGAAATCCTTTTCGGCTGTCTGGAACTCTGTTTCTGCCTTCTGGAATGAATGAACTAGGTGGAAGGTCTGCAGGTCGCACCATACTTCCTAATAGCTGCCTGACTGTCTTAAATGGGTTTCAGACAGTGCAATTAATCTTTTCAGGGCTCGAGGAGGCACGGAGATTGCTGTAGGAAGGGTGTACGTTTGGAGAGAATGCGCTCTGCTGTTAGGTAGCGCAGTTATGACTTGCTGGGGTGCTCATTAGTCTTCAAGCTAAACCTTAATCCAGATCAACGGCTCACACTCAATCAGAGGGGCAGTGCGATCGGGGGATCGGGAGAAGGACTTGCGATCGGGAGTTGCGATGACCGTCCGATCTGCGGGAGGATGGACGGCCAGAATTAAGTCGGGAGATCGCAATCGGAGCACAGAGAAGAAGGCATGTGATTGAGTTATGCGATTGCGATGGAGCGATTGGCGCAGGGCCGTTGGATCTGCGGGACAGATCAACGGTCAAGAGTAGATCGGAGGGAGAGTAGGATCGGAGGATCGGAGGTATGGGCTGCGATTTATCGGAGGGCACACTTGAAGCATTGCAATTGCGATCGGGCGGGGGGCTGCGATTAGCGCTCCACCGTCAGATCTCCGCAGAAGATCAACGGTGCGGAACGCATCGCCAGACTTATCGTTATAAATACATCGCATCGGAGTTTCGACTATTACAAAGGATTTTTGCACCCGCCCGACTTCTGATTGCGATTAGCGCTTGGGACTTAAGCGCTTGGTCCTGGCGCCTGGGCACATGGGGAAGTGGTTAAGGGGCTGGCGGAAAGGGGCTAGGTCTTATAATAAGGTCGGAGGATGGGTTTTGGCCCGTTCTAATGGATTTTGAAGGCGAAGGAGGGGAACGATAGAGGAGTAAAGGGGGAAGATGGCCAACGAAGGGTAGAGGAATGATTTAAAGGGGATTTTGGGGGGAATTTGAAGGGTAAGAAGGGAAATAGAAGGGGGAGAAAAGGGGGATAAAATGGAGGCTAATTGGGGGTGAAATAAGAAGGGAAAGGGGGCCTTTGGGCATTTCTTCATAGCAGAGAGGCTTTATAAGGGAAATCAGCAGAGGGGATACTATCAAAGGGCAAAGGCACAAGGAGGCTTCAAGGAGACTATGTTTTCAGAAGAAATGCATTCCTTGAAGGCTCAAAAACAATTTAGCCCCCTATTTGCTTGTCAAAAATTTCATAGGGGTGCTAACGGTGGCTCCACATGGGGATGGCTTCTTCTTGAAGGAGTCAAGAATCCAGAAATTGATCTCTTGGTGTAGGCCAGATGCCTGCTGCTTGAACCATCCTTTTCTTCTTTGATTTTAGCTGCCACAACTCATGAAGACATCATATCAACAATCAAAATTCTCCCAAACAACTACCTACCCACACTATAGACCTAACATTTTTCTTCTTGGGTGCATTTGGACTTGCAGACCCTTTCACATCATCAATTTTTACAAACAGGAAAAATCAACCTATTCTACTTCTACCCTTATTACTCTATGAGACCAGATTAGACTGTTGGTCTCATAGTTTCTCTACCTACACTACTACCTGCTAGGATTAGACTGTCTAGCAGGTTTCTTCTCTTCATTCTAAGACAGAAATTTAAACAACTAATCTACTTGCTCATAGGCTGAGCTTTATTGAGCTTCCTACCTACCCTAATCTAACTGGAATATTTACAGCCTAGCTTACAAACATTGTCTTCCAATGCAACCAGTCCTTCAAGTGATCCCATGACTGGTCCTTCTTGCTCACCTCCTTGAGCATGCTGGATAGGCAGGGCAGCTCCCACTCTTTTTGTTCAACAACAGCAGCCTTGAAAAGTTTTGTTTCTACTTGCAACATGCTGCTGAGCAAGACCTTTGATCCTTCTTCAAATGTATGCAGGAAATATGCATAAGGATCATGAAATGATACCTGATTGTAAAGATTTGGCAGGCTAGTTTCAACCAGGATTTCTTGTTCTTCCACTGGATCAAGGGCAAGACTCTCTTGAGAAAGAGAATCTCCTTCATCCCCTTCATTTTCTGAACTGGAGGACTCATCATAGATTGCAGCTGTGTCCTTCTGGAGCTCTGATATGTTCTGCTCTAATGGACTGAGCTCTGTGAAAAGGTCTATGTATTCATGAGTAGGGATGTCTTCCGTTACCTCCTCTTTTTCAAGGGAAGGCTCTTTAATTTCATCCTACTCAAGAATCTCTTCTTTGCTTTCCTCCTCATCTTCTGAAAGGAAAGTCTGCTGGCTACCAGTTTCACTGATGATCTGTGGTGAAGCAGAATGAAGATTCATAGAATCTTCATCTGCTATTATACTGTCGTGGCTCTCACCATCAGTGTCATAAATAGGCGGACTCGACCAAGTCAACCATTCTGGGCCCACAACAGGTCTTTCTTCATCCCGATCCACAGAGGAGTCTTCTGGATCTGAATCATCAAACTCAAATAATGACTGAGAAGGAGCGTGTGTTCTATAGAATATTTCTGGGGTGGACTGCTGGTTTAATATCCGATCAATCTCTTCTTCTGTCAAAAGAGGGTTTTCCCTTTCATCAGGGACAGAAGAACAACAGTCCTCATTCTCTTGTATTAGCTGACTGGGAGGCGGGATGTTTACTTGAGCCTCTTCTTCCGTATCGAATTTTGCCTCTTCCGCGTGGTCTCTTGTCTCTCCAGGGCAGCATTCCCTATTAGCTTCCGCTATTAGGTCCTGATATTCTCTGGTCAGCATAACACAAGACATGGGTAAGCAATCAGGCAGCTCCTGATCACTTCCCTCCTCATCTTTTATAGATTCTTGAGCATCATACATGTCTTGCTCATCTTCTCGACTTTGAGTTTGTTCTTGCTCTGAAGGAGACATGGGCTGTTCTAAATAATCATCATCTGCATTCATATCAGCCATATACGTCTCCAGGACTTTACCAAACATTTCTGTTATTCTGCATACTTTATTATACAAAACATCATACTTTGTATCCCTATCCATGTTTGGGTCTGCTTTTTGCAAAGAAGGCTATTCTCCCTTCTCAACCAGTTCAGTGTCCTTCACCAGTGGAATCATCAGGTCTTTGGATCATAGGGAGTGTGGAGTCGCCAGGTGGATGATTATGAATATTTGAAGCAGGATGTTGTCCACCATCAGCAATTAGAAGCCAATCTAACCAGAGATTCTGGGTCTATGAGTGCCTAGGAATGCTTAAGGTGAAATGCACTCAACTCCCCAACGGAGTCGCCATTATGTTGGGGTTCCCATGTTTTGGCCAGATTGGCAAGACCAAAAGATGAGACAACATCAGAACCACTTTTGGGCCCAAGGATCTAGCCCTCCTGGACCCAGAGAGGGATCTCTCCAAATAGAGAAAAGAATGATAAATCTTTGAAAGCTCAAATTGAGATGTTAGGCTAGTTATGAAGCACAAAGGGGGGTTTTAAATGACTTGGTTGGTTGGTTGCTGGGTTGGTTAGGAGATCATAGGCTGAGAAATTAATGGGAGAAAGGGAACATAGCAGTAGGAGGCTTCAGCAAAGAGGATAGGCCAAGACAGTGCCACCCATTGGGCTATGGAGTCATGAAAGGAAATTACATGCAACAACTAGCCAAGGCTTTCAAAGGGCAAGTCATCTACACTAAAGGATCTTTTAGGCAGATGATGGAATGGAACATTAAGGAGGGAAAGTGGAAGAAGGAAAGACAACCAACTTTCTGTCTATAGATCAGGTCAGAGGTCATTTAACTCCAGACCTGCTTGGACATACTCTAGGGCAGCTCTCAAAGGGACAAAGGGGCTGCTTATAGATCGGACCAGAGGTCATTTAACTCCAGGTCTGATTTAGCAACTCCAAGGGAAAAACATAGATAAATTTGACAAGGAAACATCCAAGCAGCAAACCCCCAAGTTCATACATCAGCCATCAGGCAATAACATCCACTGCACTGGTTAAACCCCATGAATTCACTCTTAGATACACACAAGGCAGAAAACATTAAAGGTAGGGAGAGCAGGAAACATAGGGCACCTAGCAAGGGTGAATCCTATGTTATATTTCTGTTGCCTACCAGAAGAACATGAAACAGTATGAAAATGTAATAAACAGAGTTAGGAAAAACATCACCAATAGTAATAGACCAGGATCCTGTGAAAAGTGCTTTGATTAATTGATGCAAAACCAGTCATGTACAATAAGCTCAATGGCTAATACAGTCCAGACTTTCTCCTCCCAGCCTATTACATACAACTACTCTGCTACTCCCTCCCACGACTGTTCTAACAGTCAAGAATGAATCTCTCTAACAGCAAAACCCCAACAGCTGAACAACAACAAAAACCTTTTCATTATGTTCTCGGGGATTTCTTATAGGAGAAGAGGAAGAAACAGAAGTAGGTGAACAATAAATGAACCTCATTAAGATAGTAAGGTGGAAGTGTTCACGCCCATACCACTTAATGGCTTTCTGCGGCATTGCTTGTACTCTGTAATCTGTCTGGGGAGTCTCTGTCAGGCCGAGATCGACCTATGATATGTCCTTGAAATCCTTTTCGGCTGTCTGGAACTCTGTTTCTGCCTTCTGGAATGAATGAACTAGGTGGAAGGTCTGCAGGTCGCACCATACTTCCTAATAGCTGCCTGACTGTCTTAAATGGGTTTCAGACAGTGCAATTAATCTTTTCAGGGCTCGAGGAGGCACGGAGATTGCTGTAGGAAGGGTGTACGTTTGGAGAGAATGTGCTCTGCTGTTAGGTAGCGCAGTTATGACTTGCTGGGGCGCTCATTAGTCTTCAAGCTGAACCTTAATCCTTTGAATACGGGATTAGCACTTTAAATCTCCAGTTACTGGCTCAAATCCCTTAAATCCGTCTCTGCTATCCCGTTTGGCCGTTGAATTGGCCTCTCTGTGCTATCTGTATGATGAAATAAACCTGTTACAAACCCAAACAGTGGTGGCGGGGAAATGCTATGGAGGCCCAGAGGAAAGGTGGCGGAGATGATAGCATGACGGTGGTGATTGAACAACAAGATGATTTATGAACATCGGGCGAACAAATATGAAACATAAGACCTTTGATGAAAAACATAAAACTTTGGTTAACAATGGAAATACAAGGAGTTCGGAAGAAATGTAATGAAATGCGAGGGGAAATATCATACATGGTGGGACCCAATGTGGTGGAGGGCGGTTAGATCTGAGCCATTAGATCCCAGATCCAATGGATGGTCAGGATCAAATCAGAGGATCGCAATTGGGGGGAGCAGGGGTGACACATTCAAAAAGTTCCGATTGCGATCGGAGCGATGTTGCGATTAAGCGCCAACCGTCGGATCTGGAAGGGAATGGGCGGCTGGGATTGAATCGGGAGACAGCGAGGAAGGCTTGCGATTGTGATCGGAGGTCGGGGCGCGATTGAGCGCTGATCGTTGGATTTGGGAATTAGATCAACGGTCCTCATTCAATCGGAGGGAGAGCCCAATCGGGGGCTACAACATGAGCGTTGCGATTGCGATTGGGCGGGGGCCTGTAATTTAGCGTTCACCGTTAGATCCGAAGGCCAGATCAACGACTCACACTCAATCAGAGGGGCGGTGCGATCAGGGGATCGGGAGAAGGACTTGCGATCAGGAGTTGCGATGACTGTCTGATCTGCGGGAGGATGGACGGCCAGGATTAAGTCGGGAGATCGCAATCGGAGCACAGAGAAGAAGGCATGCGATTGATTTATGCGATTGTGATGGAGCGATTGGCGCAGGGCCGTTGGATCTGCGGGACAGATCAACGGTCAAGAATAGATCGGAGGGAGAGTAGGATCGGAGGATCGGAGGTATGGGCTGCGATTGATCGGAGAGCACACTTGAAGCATTGCGATTGCGATCAGGCGGGGGGCTGCGATTAGCGCTCCACCATCAGATCTCCGCGGAAGATCAACGGTGCGGAACGCATCACCAGACTTATCGTTATAAATACATCGCATCAGAGTTTCGACTATTACAAAGGATTTGTGCACCCGCCCGACTTCTGATTGTGATTAGCACTTGGGGCTTAAGCGCTTGGTCCCAGCGCAAGGGCATGTGTGGGAAGTGGTTAAGGGGTTGGCAGAAATGGGCTAGGTCTTATAATAAGGTCGGAGGATGGGTTTCGGCCCGTTTTAATGGATTTTGAAGGTTGGGAAGGGTAGCGATAGAGAGATAAAGGGGGGAGAAGGTCAACAAAGGCTAGGGGGGGAAATTTAAAGGATATTTTAGGGGGAAATGAAGGGTAGGAAGGGAAATAGAAGGGGAAACAAAATAGAAGCTAAGTGGGGGAAATGAGAGGAAAAAAGGGGCCTTTGGGCATTTCTTCACAAACAGAGGGGTTTTTAAATAGGAATCAGCAGAGGGGAATTTATCAAAGGATAAAAGACACATGGAGGCTTCAAGGAGACTGTGTTTTTAGAGGAAATGCATTCCTTGAAGACTAAACAATGATTTAGCCCCCTATTTGCTTGTCAAAAATTTCATAGGGGGGCTAACACTCCAAAGCTGTAACAGCATTGGTGCAATCCTCCTCTCCTGGTGGAATGGATTTCTCTTCCTTTGTCCTCTCTCAATCAAAGGTTTGGACCAACATTTGAGAAAATTCTGCAAAATAACTCACCCTTGAATGGACCAAGGGTTTGAACCACCAAATAGAGGCTTCATCCTCCATGTGTAGTGCTACAATCTCCACTACTTATTTCTCTGCCACTGGATGTAGAAAGAAGAATGCCTCTAGATTTTTCACCCAAGCTCTAGCTGAAGTATCCCCATCAAATGTAGACAATAGGAACCTATTGCCTCTAATTTCTCTTTTTCCATAGGGCCTTCTCTCCTCCCTCTGCTGAATAAACTGTGGGAATGTTTTAGCTCCCCTGAATGCTGCAGAATGGGATTTATACTCACTAAGGTATTGATCTAGAACCTAATGATCTAAGCATCTCTCATGCTTGTTTTCCTTTTGAGAATAGGAAGTGCATGGACCTTCCTCTTCTTCTCTTTACTTCTCCTCCTTGGGGAGGCTCTTCTTTATTCTGAAAATAGATGAGATCAAGCTCATTTTCTACATCATCTTCTTCTTCTTCTTTCTTCGGCTTGAAGGCCACAGGCTAAGCCAAGAAAGGTTCTTTGATACCACTACAATATCCATTTTTAGGAATAGCTAGCAATCCATGGCTGGAAAATGCATTTTCTAGAAATGGAGGCAGCAGGATTTGATACCAAGACCTAGATCCCTTATACCAATGTGTCTAAGACCAAAATCCAAGATTTGGGATCATGGAAATCTTTCTAGGGTGGTGAGACAAGCTTCCCACCCCTAATTCCCTTCAAAAATTTCCCAAGGAATGGGGCTGCAACAATGTATGAACATACAATGGATTCTCAACATTATTTTAATGAGCCGTGATACATGAATATGAAAATAGTTGAACAATGTATAATATAGCAGCAAGAGAGTACAATGCTTTGAGGAATCACTCACTCAAGCTAGGCAAGGAAAGCCTCAATTAGACATGTACACCACATGTGACAAAACACTGCTATATAACTATTCCCTAGCTATGACAGCGCTGTCAATAGAAGGCACTGCAACATATAATAAGGAAATACAATGATATATAAATGATAGCTCAAGAAATGAGGAGGAGCAAGCTCTCAACCCCTGAAAATAGTAATACAACAATCCTTAGAAGGATTGGCTACAATACATGTACAAAATGGGAAAATACAATAATGTCGGAGCTGCTGGGTAGCAGCAACAACTCATAAAAAAAAATAGAAGAAAATGGATTAATATGATCTGCAACCTGAAATAGCCTCCTCCAATGGATCTCTAAAGTGAAAGGCTGATCCCTTCACAAAATATTTCCCCTCCAATCAATCTTGCAATGCCTCACTGCAAATACACCATGAGAATAATGCAGTCTAGGAGAGATACTACGCTATAGATGAACTGGAAAATGTTGGCCTGATGCCAATATCTGCAAGTATGCCCAAGAACACTCCTCAATGATCTCCGAATGAAATGGAGATCCCCTCCTCTCAAAATCAATCTCCGGAGTGGTGTGGTGGAACCCTCCCCTATGACACCCAACAACACAACCCAGCCACCAATGGAGACTACGCTGTAGCTAAATGAAATTATTTGGCCTCAAGCCTGGATATGGGGAATAATGAAGTACAATCCCCCAAGAGGCATCTCAATAAGGTGAAAAAATCCTAAACATGAATTCCTCCCAGCAATTCTTGCTAAACAGCAAATAATGCACAATTGTCTCAATAGAAAATTGAGATGAACAATACCAAAACATGAGAAACAATGGTTGCCTTGCCCTCCTCTTACACAATTTGTGAGCACCCTCTCCATGGGTCCCACTCATTAGCGTTAGAGTTCTCAAGGAATCCTCCCTCCTCTTTCTCTGTGTTGTCCCACAATGTGCTCTCCACCTCATGCCACTGCGTTGTTTGACTTGGTCAAGCTTGACCTAGTCACCCTACAAAAGTCCCTTTTCACACATGGGAGTGTGAAATCAAACTACAAAAGTGATCCTCCTTCATGATAAGAGGATTTTTATTCCCTCTAGGTAAAATGAATGGGTCTCCTTCCCATTTTATTCATCTCCTAAGTGCAAATGTCAAAAATTAATATTCCACAAAATTTTGGAATATTACAAAAACACTAACAAAGGGTTCCAAATTTTCCAAAGGACTCACTAGTCTGAGTGTTCTGTATGTAGTTTGTATGAACTTTGATAGTTGATGTTTGAAGATCCCGTTGGGATTCAGTAATAAGAAGTTTTGTTGGAATTGGGGATTCCGCTTAGGATGGTTCACAGTTTGTAACTCTCTCTCTCTGGGTCTTTAATATAAGTGTTCATTTTGTATTTCTCCATACTTCTCGTATCTCCATGCTCTGGAATGCGAGTGCTCCCATGTTTAAATGTGAATTTATCATAGCAGATACTCATATTTACTCATCTATATTGCTTTAAATATAGCTCAAGCAGGATACTTTGTTTCATTTTCTATCTCTTCCACCTTTCTTTCGATATTAACTACAACGGATTCTTATCTTTGAACGAGCCCAGATATATGGATTCTTATCTCTCAATAAGCCCATTATAAATGGATTCTTATCCTTGGATGAGCCCAGTTATAGTTGATATCTTACTCCATCTTCTGCCATAGTAATAAATCATATATAACTTGATAATTGTGTATTCATCTTAGATGTCGACCCCCTTTACAACATTATATTTTAAAGTTGTCTGATGCATTTACTTATTGCAGTTTGTACTCAATTTCTGTAGTTTTCCTAGTTGTTGTGTTTAACTTTGGGGTCTTGGTTCCACCTTGATTAAAACCATTCATCTAATTGATAATAGCATGAGAGCCTAACATTGTCAACTACAATCAGTTGAGTCATGTGCTCTTTGCATTTAAGATGTCCTAGGCACTGGTATTTATACAACTCGACGCTGTCTCTAGGAGCTACAACAAGACCCATAGATGACAAAATTAGGTTCCTATCAATCAGTGCAAAGCTTAACAATGCTCGACACAGGGTAGGGTTATTCGAGCATATAAAGTAGGATAGGTTACAAAGCTAATAGGTTGTGTAATAGTAATATTTTATAGTCTTCTGTTTACTTCAATTATATTAGACCTTCTAGTTTGGTACTATCAGAAATATATTTGAGCAAAAAATTAAAACTATGAAGGTTTCCAGCTAGTTAAATTTTTCTACATATGCCTCACATCATCAACCATGGCATCCACTATAAAACAAAATTTTCCTAAAAAATCAGGAAAGTCTCCAATGACGAATGAGCCAAATCATCATATTCTGAAATAGGTAGAGCCCATCATGCATAGAGTAGTAAAATATGTGCATATAAATGTGTGTTAGTAGCATCCTAAATAAAATCTACCCAAGAATAACCAACCACTTTGATTAAGGAAAAGTAGAAATTTAAAGATAAAAGGGGTTAATATATCCCTCGCATACGCCTAAGAAGGTGTGCATGAAAGAAGGGTTTGAAACTCTAAAATGAAAATGATCTAAAAACCCTTGTCCTACAACCCTTGGGGAAATGCCATTGGCCATTATTCTAACAGATCGACTAATTAACCCAAAAAATTCCATCGCTAAGCAATTCCCTTGATCAAAATAGTAAAAATTGAGCCTCACTTGGAAGCTCTAAAAGGAAGAAACCTTAGAAAAGATGATTTTGAACCAATCTTGGATCAGCATTGCAGTGTGCCATTGAAGATGGGTGAAACCCGAGGAAAAACTTTAGAAAACCCTTGAATAAATGAGATAATCCAAAGAGGCGATTTCACAGCTACTCTAATACCATGTTTATATTACAAGAGATAAACAAGGATTAAATATAAACAACCAAAAAACCATAAATAAAAAAAAATCATAAACACAAAGAGGAGAGAAGATGAACCCATGAACATGAGAAACATGAGATGTAGGTGCCCATAAGCTAAAGAATCACATAAGACAACACTTAGCTCATGATAAAAAAATTTGTGATGAAAATAATGATGACAAAGCTAGTACTAAGGACATCACCAAAGCCCAAGAAGATTTTGGAATGCTAATTGTGAGGACATCTTGACAAATTGAGGATAGATGTAGAGATGGCTAGTAGGGTTCTAGCTCCAAGGAAGTTGACTACATTGGCCTTAGCCTAAAATAGTATATATTGAAAAAATAAAATGAAATGTTGTGGTTGCACATGTGTAGACTTATAGCCTTGATTACATGTAAGGTTGGCATGAGGCCACAAGTGAATATTACAACATCATTTCAATATTTTAAAGCTATTACAAGTCTCATGGCATTCACAAAAAATCAAATGTTGCAAAGGAAGGATAGATGTAGAGATGGTGAGGAGAATGATAAAAGGTAAAATCTATCAAATAATTTTTAAGTTGAAGCAATTAGTATACTAGTGTATTTTTTTGATAGAAATACAATTGAAATTGCAAGGAATGTTACACCTAAAGAAGCATGAAGTGATAAGAAACCAGGGCAGAGTCATCCCAAAGTGTTTCTTTGCAATTTCTAAGTACTTGTTTCTAAAAAAAGTGCATAAGCACGAGGATAAAGGTTAGAAGTATTTTTGATAGGGTATAATGGAGATTCTATGGGATATCAGATTTTTTATTTGGAAAATGACACACTCATCAGAGATATTATATTTGAGGACGACTATATCCAAGGTAATTCAAATGAAATTGAAGTGCCATGGCCTATTGAAGAAAGAGGTAAAAAGGTAGCAGAAGAAAGCATTCCAAGTCAAGAACAAAGGAGCAATCAAGAATCAAGTGATAATGAAGTCTATGATGTCAAAGCTAGTACTAAGGACATCACCAAAGCCCAAGAAGATTCTAGAATGTTAATAATGAGGACATTTTCAAAGCCCAAGAAGATTCTAGAATGCTGGCAGTGAGAACATCATCAATGCGCAAGAAGATTCTGAAACAACAATTGTGAACATTAGATGGCTCAAAGCTCCACGAACTACCTGAAAGAAATAAAGGAAGCAAGAAATCAAGAATATTGCAGCAGTCTGCTTTATAGCAGCTATATATGGCTTTGATCACAAATTCACCACAATTATAGTATAATGTGATTCAATGAACATGGAAAGAAGAATGGGAAAAAGTAACAGAGGTGGAATGTGATTCCATACAGAGAAATGAAACATTGGAACTTGAGGATATGCCTAAAGGAAAAAGTTCAAATGGTTAAATGGGTCTTCAAGGAAAATTGCAAAGCAGATGGCTCAATTGACAAACATAAGGGAAGACAATGACAGTAGCATTAAGGTTTCCTTCTATTGAGGTGATAGTCAAGTCACTAGTCCTCCAAGATCATAAAAGACAGCCTATCCTTGTTATTATCATTTGTCCTACTAGGGAACTTGCAAGTCAAGATGTTTCAATGTGATCCTCTTCTCCTACTATGTAATGACTCAATGAGACATCACATCATCTAATGAATTAATCAATCCACTAGAAATGTTGCCACAAAAATTGTTTCCATAAACTAAACATTTGGAAATGAATAGGAAAGTATGTATATGCATCATGAGAGGAAGTAAATAATGATAAAAACTTCAAACATGTTAAGAAGGAATGCCACTGAAGCATTTGTTTTTGGAAAAAAATAATGTTGGATCACAATCATCCTTAAAAAAAAAAAAGTACAGGTATATGCATTGTTTTGACAGGGTTTGAAACTGAAGACATCAATTACAACACTTATGGAACAACAGATTTCCAACTATGCCTATTTACCAACTCGCCTATAGATATTAAGAGCCTTAATAGCATCATGGTGTTGCATTTCAAAGAACTGCAGGTAAACAGTTGCAGTCATCAGTAGCTACAGATCAAGGATGCAGTTGTCTAAGAAAAAAATTGATGCTTTGCATAATAAGTTCAATTCAACCTTGGTAAAGAGGTCATAAACAACAAGGAGTAAAATTCAAGGAGTTCATGATGAAAATTCAAGAACTGCATAGAAATGGCTAAATGTGGGTAAGGATTTCATGATTATGTATTGAGACTTTTTGAGAAAAAAACTCTCAAACCAATGTTGTCAAACCCCCAATTCTAAACAAGCCAATAATATGTGGTGGGGACTAATTCCAAAATTCTAGAACTGTGTGAATGTAAAAAATAGATATGTTTTATGATGTTGTTGAAGAGCAGGATATAGCTTAGAGTCGGAGAGGAAAATATATAACAATTACCATATGACTTCTGCATTGGTGTGCTTGTCTACTTATAGTCATCAGGCTACCTAGTTTTCCTTTGACACCATATATAACTTGTGAATATTTAAGAAAAGAGAATTAAATATACTTGGGTCAATTCATTTCCCACTTATCAACATACACATACGTATCCACTTTCCCAAAGTATATGTTTTTTCTAAGTGCTATTGTGCATGGTTATTACTTTGGCATAATTCAAAGTTAAGTTCATTATTGACATTTAATAGGTCTGTGTAGTTATTCTGCACTCAATATCAAACATGGGAGTTATATCAAACCTACTTCTAGATATCAAACAGAGAAATGATAAATCTTGAGTTTTGCATATGTCTGAGTTGTCATATTAATTTGTTGAGCATTTGGGTTCTCGAGAAATGCACCGGGCATTGGCAATCTCAACATGAATTTGTCCATATTCAATGTATACAATGCACCATCACACGCAGTTTGAATGAATTAACCCATCTCCACCTGGCTTCCACAATGCAGCTTGATTCGAGATCTAGTCAAGAGAAAATATTATAAAATAGATAATAAATAAGAAATACATGAGAATCAGCCCAATCAAAAAAAAAAAAAAATTCTAGGTTTGGTCAAGGGGGAATATTAACCTAGCACACACTAGTGTCAATCAATACTGAACCCAGCTATTGTGAAGCTAGAGATTGCATAGGTCTTAGTTCCAATATCTTATGTGATGACCATTTGGGTAAACTCAAGAAATGCACCAGAGGTTGGCAACTTCAATGTCCATATCATGACAAGGGTTAGACGGAACTATGCTAGTATTCCTACTCAATTTGCCCAATGTACAGTCTAGATTCAATGCACTATCAGCACCACCATCGCCCTACCCTAGTTGTAAAATTACTTGCAATAGATTTTTGGGCTTATGTGAAAATTTTGTTCATATCTATGTCAAGCAATTTGTCTGAGTGCACTATCAACTCCACCATCACCCTGGTTGTAAAATTCCTTGCAATAGCTTTATGGGTTTATGTGAAATTTTTGTTCATATCTATGTCAAATAATTTGTCTGGGTACTGTTGTAGGCTCTTTACT